>OV121074.1:47790916-48390916 GCA_921293005.1 Nemoura dubitans | reverse complement strand
TCACACGGTAGCCGTGCGAATAGAGTTTTAACGTCTTATTGGCACGGTTCTACCGTGCGTGCAGCGTTTCAGTGCCTAAGTCGCACGGTAGCCGTGCGAATAGAGTTTAAACGCCTTTTTTTGGCACGGTTCAACCGTGCGAGTAGCGTTTCAGTGCCTTATTCGCACGGTAGCCGTGCGAAAAGAGATTTAACGCCTTATTGGCACGGTTCTACCGTGCGAGTAGCGTTTCAGTGCCTTAGTCACACGGATGCCGTGCGAATAGAGTTTTAACGCCTTATTGGCACAGTTCTACCGTGCGAGAAGCGTTTCAGTGCCTAAGTCGCGCGGTAGCCGTTCGAATAGAGTTTTTACGCCTTATTGGCACGGTTCTACCATGCGAGTAGCGATTCAGTGCCTTAGTCGCACGGTAGCCGTGCGAAAAGAGTATTAACGCCTTATTGGCACGGTTCTACCGTGCGAGTAGCGTTTTCAGTGCCTTAGTCACACGGTAGCCGTGCGAATAGAGTTTTAACCTCTTATTGGCACGGTTCTACCGTGCGTGCAGCGTTTCAGTGCCTTAGTCACACGGTAGCCGTGCGAATAGAGTTTTAACGCCTTATTGGCACGGTTCAACCGTGCGAGTAGCGTTTCAGTGCCTTATTTGCATGGTAGCCGTGCGAATAGAGTATAACACCTTATTGGCACGGTTCTACCGTGCGAGTAGCGTTACAGTGCCTTAGTCGCACGGTAGCCGTGCAAATAGAGTTTTAACGCCTTATCGGCACGGTTCTACCGTGCGTGCAGCGTTTCAGTTCCTTAGTCGCACGGTAGCCGTGCGAATAGAGTTTTAACGCCTTTTTGGCACGGTTCAACCGTGCGAGTAGCGTTTCAGTGCCTTAGTCGCACGGTAGCCATGCGAATAGAGTTTTAACGCCTTATTTGCACGGTTCTACCGCGCGAGTAGCGTTTCAGTGCCTTAGTCGCACGGTAGCCTAGCGAATAGAGTTTTAACCTCTTATTGGCACGTTCTACCGTGCGTGCAGCGTTTCAGTGTCTAAGTCGCACGGTAGCCGTGCGAATAGAGTTTTAACGCCTTTTTGGCACGGTTCAACCGTGCGAGAAGCGTTTCAGTGCCTTAGTCGCACGTTAGCCGTGCGAATAGAGATTTAACGCCTTATTGGCACGGTTCTACCGTTTGTGCAGCGTTTCAGTGCCTTAGTCACATGGTAGCCGTGCGAATAGAGTTTTAACGCCTTATTGGCACGGTTCAACCGTGCGAGTAGCGTTTCAGAGCCTTATTCGCATGGTAGCTGTGCGAATAGAGTATTAACGCCTTATTGGCACGGTTCTACCGTGCGAGTTGCGTTTCAGTGCCTTAGTCGCACGGTAGCCGTGCGAATAGAGTTTTAACGCCTTATTGGCACGGTTCTACCGTGCGAGTAGCGTTTCAGTGCCTTAGTCGCACAGTAGCCGTGCGAATAGAGTTTTAACGCCTTATCGGCACGGTTCTACCGTGCGTGCAGCGTTTCAGTGCCATAGTCGCTCGGTAGCCGTGCGAAAAGAGTTTTAAAGCCTTATTGGCATGGTTCTATCGTGCGAGTAGCGTTTCAATGCCTTAGTCACACGGTAGCCATGCGAATAGCGTTTTAACGCCTTATTGGCACGGTTATAATGTGCAAGTAGCGTTTCAGTGCCTTAGTCACATGGTAGCCGTGCGAATAGAGTTTTAACCTCTTATTGGCACGTTCTACCGTGCGTGCAGCGTTTCAGTGTCTAAGTCGCACGGTAGCCGTGCGAATAGAGTTTTAACGCCTTTTTGGCACGGTTCAACCGTGCGAGAAGCGTTTCAGTGCCTTAGTCGCACGGTAGCCGTGCGAATAGAGATTTAACGCCTTATTGGCACGGTTCTACCGTGCGAGTAGCGTTTCAGTGCCTTAGTCGCACGGTAGCCGTGCGAAAAGAGTATAAACGCCTTATTGGCACGGTACTACCGTGCGAGTAGCGTTTTCAGTGCCTTAGTCGCACGGTAGCCGTGCGAAAAGAGTATAAACGCCTTATTGGCACGGTACTACCGTGCGAGTAGCGTTTTCAGTGCCTTAGTCATACGGTAGCCGTGCGAATAGAGTTTTAACGTCTTATTGGCACGGTTCTACCGTGCGTGCAGCGTTTCAATGCCTTAGTCACATGGTAGCCGTGCGAATAGAGTTTTAACGCCTTATTGGCACGGTTCAACCGTGCGAGTAGCGTTTCAGTGCCTTATTCGCATGGTAGCTGTGCGAATAGAGTATTAACGCCTTATTGGCACGGTTCTACCGTGCGAGTTGCGTTTCAGTGCCTTAGTCATACGGTAGCCGTGCGAATAGAGTTTTAACGTCTTATTGGCACGGTTCTACCGTGCGTGCAGCGTTTCAATGCCTTAGTCACATGGTAGCCGTGCGAATAGAGTTTTAACGCCTTATTGGCACGGTTCTACCGTGCGAGTAGCGTTTCAGTGCCTTAGTCGCACGGTAGCCGTTCGAATAGAGTTTTAACCTCTTATTGGCACGTTCTACCGTGCGTGCAGCGTTTCAGTGTCTTAGTCGCACGGTAGCCGTGCGAATAGAGATTTAACGCCTTATTGGCACGGTTCTACCGTGCGTGTAGCGTTTCAGTGCCTTAGTCACACGGATGCCGTGCGAATAGAGTTTTAACGCCTTATTGGCACAGTTCTACCGTGCGAGAAGCGTTTCAGTGCCTAAGTCGCGCGGTAGCCGTTCGAATAGAGTTTTTACGCCTTATTGGCACGGTTCTACCATGCGAGTAGCGATTCAGTGCCTTAGTCGCACGGTAGCCGTGCGAAAAGAGTATTAACGCCTTATTGGCACGGTTCTACCGTGCGAGTAGCGTTTTCAGTGCCTTAGTCACACGGTAGCCGTGCGAATAGAGTTTTAACGTCTTATTGGCACGGTTCTACCGTGCGTGCAGCGTTTCAGTGCCTTAGTCACACGGTAGCCGTGCGAATAGAGTTTTAACGCCTTATTGGCACGGTTCAACCGTGCGAGTAGCGTTTCAGTGCCTTATTTGCATGGTAGCCGTGCGAATAGAGTATAACACCTTATTGGCACGGTTCTACCGTGCGAGTAGCGTTACAGTGCCTTAGTCGCACGGTAGCCGTGCAAATAGAGTTTTAAAGCCTTATCGGCACGGTTCTACCGTGCGTGCAGCGTTTCAGTGCCTTAGTCGCACGGTAGCCGTGCGAATAGAGTTTTAACGCCTTTTTGGCACGGTTCAACCGTGCGAGTAGCGTTTCAGTGCCTTAGTCGCACGGTAGCCATGCGAATAGAGTTTTAACGCCTTATTTGCACGATTCTACCGCGCGAGTAGCGTTTCAGTGCCTTAGTCGCACGGTAGCCTAGCGAATAGAGTTTTAACCTCTTTTTGGCACGTTCTACCGTGCGTGCAGCGTTTCAGTGTCTAAGTCGCACGGTAGCCGTGCGAATAGAGTTTTAACGCCTTTTTGGCACGGTTCAACCGTGCGAGAAGCGTTTCAGTGCCTTAGTCGCACGGTAGCCGTGCGAATAGAGATTTAACGCCTTATTGGCACGGTTCTACCGTGCGAGTAGCGTTTCAGTGCCTTAGTCGCACGGTAGCCGTGCGAATAGAGATTTAACGCCTTATTGGCACGGTTCTACCGCGCGTGCAGCGTTTCAGTGCCTTAGTCACATGGTAGCCGTGCGAATAGAGTTTTAACGCCTTATTGGCACGGTTCAACCGTGCGAGTAGCGTTTCAGTGCCTTATTCGCATGGTAGCTGTGCGAATAGAGTATTAACGCCTTATTGGCACGGTTCTACCGTGCGAGTTGCGTTTCAGTGCCTTAGTCGCACGGTTGCCGTGCGAATAGAGTTTTAACGCCTTATCGGCACGGTTCTACCGTGCGTGCAGCGTTTCAGTGCCATAGTCGCTCGGTAGCCGTGCGAAAAGAGTTTTAACGCCTTATTGGCATGGTTCTATCGTGCGAGTAGCGTTTCAATGCCTTAGTCACACGGTAGCCATGCGAATAGCGTTTTAACGCCTTATTGGCACGGTTATAATGTGCAAGTAGCGTTTCAGTGCCTTAGTCACATGGTAGCCGTGCGAATAGAGTTTTAACCTCTTATTGGCACGTTCTACCGTGCGTGCAGCGTTTCAGTGTCTAAGTCGCACGGTAGCCGTGCGAATAGAGTTTTAACGCCTTTTTGGCACGGTTCAACCGTGCGAGAAGCGTTTCAGTGCCTTAGTCGCACGGTAGCCGTGCGAATAGAGAATTAACGCCTTATTGGCACGGTTCTACCGTGCGAGTAGCGTTTCAGTGCCTTAGTCGCACGGTAGCCGTGCGAAAAGAGTATAAACGCCTTATTGGCACGGTACTACCGTGCGAGTAGCGTTTTCAGTGCCTTAGTCATACGGTAGCCGTGCGAATAGAGTTTTAACGTCTTATTGGCACGGTTCTACCGTGCGTGCAGCGTTTCAATGCCTTAGTCACATGGTAGCCATGCGAATAGCGTTTTAACGCCTTATTGGCACGGTTATAATGTGCGAGTAGCGTTTCAGTGCCTTAGTCACACGGTAGCCGTGCGAATAGAGTTTTAACGCTTTATTGGCACGGTTCTATCGTGCGAGTAGCGTTTCAATGCCTTAGTCACACGGTAGCCATGCGAATAGCGTTTTAACGCCTTATTGGCACGGTTATAATGTGCGAGTAGCGTTTCAGTGCCTTAGTCACACGGTAGCCGTGCGAATAGAGTTTTAACGCCTTATTAGCACGGTTCTACCGTGCGAGTAGCGTTTCAGTGCCTTAGTCGCGCGGTAGCCGTTTGAATAGAGTTTTTAAGCCTTATTGGCACGGTTCTACCGTGCGAGTAGCGTTTCAGTGCCTTAGTCGCACGGTAGCCGTGCGAATAGAGATTTAACGCCTTATTGGCACGGTTCTACCGTGCGTGCAGCGTTTCAGTGCCTTAGTCACATGGTAGCCGTGCGAATAGAGTTTTAACGCCTTATTGGCACGGTTCAACCGTGCGAGTAGCGTTTCAGTGCCTTAGTCGCACGGAAGCCGTGCGAACAGAGTATTAACGCCTTATTGGCACGGTTCTACCGTGCGAGTAGCGTTTCAGTGCCTTATTCACACGGTAGCAGTGCGAATATAGTTTTAACGTCTTATTGGCACGGTTCTACCGAGCGTGCAGCGTTTCAGTGCCTTAGTCGCACGGTAGCCATGCGAATAGCGTTTTAACGTCTTATTGGCACGGTTAAACCGTGCGAGTAGCGTTTCAGTGCCTTAGTCGCACGGTAGCCGTTCGAATAGAGTTTTAACCTCTTATTGGCACGTTCTACCGTGCGTGCAGCGTTTCAGTGTCTTAGTCGCACGGTAGCCGTGCGAATAGAGATTTAACGCCTTATTGGCACGGTTCTACCGTGCGAGTAGCGTTTCAGTGCCTTAGTCACACGGATGCCGTGCGAATAGAGTTTTAACGCCTTATTGGCACAGTTCTACCGTGCGAGAAGCGTTTCAGTGCCTAAGTCGCGCGGTAGCCGTTCGAATAGAGTTTTTACGCCTTATTGGCACGGTTCTACCATGCGAGTAGCGTTTCAGTGCCTTAGTCGCACGGTAGCCGTGCGAATAGAGTTTTAATGTCTTATTGGCACGGTTCTACCGTGCGTGCAGCGTTTCAGTGCCTTAGTCACACGGTAGCCGTGCGAATAGAGTTTTAACGCCTTATTGGCACGGTTCAACCGTGCGAGTAGCGTTTCAGTGCCTTATTCGCATGGTAGCCGTGCGAATAGAGTATAACACCTTATTGGCACGGTTCTACCGTGCGAGTAGCGTTACAGTGCCTTAGTCGCACGGTAGCCGTGCGAATAGAGTTTTAACGCCATTTTGGCACGGTTCAACCGTGCGAGAAGCGTTTCAGTGCCTTAGTCGCACGGTAGCCGTGCGAATAGAGATTTAACGCCTTATTGGCACGGTTCTACCGTGCGAGTAGCGTTTCAGTGCCTTAGTCGCACGGTAGCCGTGCGAAAAGAGTATAAACGCCTTATTGGCACGGTTCTACCGTGCGTGCAGCGTTTCAGTGCCTTAGTCACATGGTAGCCGTGCGAATAGAGTTTTAACGCCTTATTGGCACGGTTCAACCGTGCGAGTAGCGTTTCAGTGCCTTATTCGCATGGTAGCTGTGCGAATAGAGTATTAACACCTTATTGGCACGGTTCTACCGTGCGAGTTGCGTTTCAGTACCTTAGTCGCACGGTAGCCGTGCGAGTAGAGTTTTAACGCCTTATTGGCACGGTTCTACCGTGCGAGTAGCGTTTCAGTGCCTTAGTCGCACAGTAGCCGTGCGAATAGAGTTTTAACGCCTTATCGGCACGGTTCTACCGTGCGTGCAGCGTTTCAGTGCCATAGTCGCTCGGTAGCCGTGCGAAAAGAGTTTTAACGCCTTATTGGCATGGTTCTATCGTGCGAGTAGCGTTTCAATGCCTTAGTCACACGGTAGCCATGCGAATAGCGTTTTAACGCCTTATTGGCACGGTTATAATGTGCAAGTAGCGTTTCAGTGCCTTAGTCACATGGTAGCCGTGCGAATAGAGTTTTAACCTCTTATTGGCACGTTCTACCGTGCGTGCAGCGTTTCAGTGTCTAAGTCGCACGGTAGCCGTGCGAATAGAGTTTTAACGCCTTTTTGGCACGGTTCAACCGTGCGAGAAGCGTTTCAGTGCCTTAGTCGCACGGTAGCCGTGCGAATAGAGATTTAACGCCTTATTGGCACGGTTCTACCGTGCGAGTAGCGTTTCAGTGCCTTAGTCGCACGGTAGCCGTGCGAAAAGAGTATAAACGCCTTATTGGCACGGTACTACCGTGCGAGTAGCGTTACAGTGCCTTAGTCGCACGGTAGCCGTGCGAATAGAGTTTTAACGCCATTTTGGCACGGTTCAACCGTGCGAGTAGCGTTTCAGTGCCTTAGTCGCACGGTAGCCATGCGAATAGAGTTTTAACGCCTTATTTGCACGGTTCTACCGCGCGAGTAGCGTTTCAGTGCCTTAGTCGCACGGTAGCCTAGCGAATCGAGTTTTAACCTCTTATTGGCACGTTCTACCGTGCGTGCAGCGTTTCAGTGTCTAAGTCGCACGGTAGCCGTGCGAATAGAGTTTTAACGCCTTTTTGGCACGGTTCAACCGTGCGAGAAGCGTTTCAGTGCCTTAGTCGCACGGTAGCCGTGCGAATAGAGATTTAACGCCTTATTGGCACGGTTCTACCGTGCGAGTAGCGTTTCAGTGCCTTAGTCGCACGGTAGCCGTGCGAATAGAGTTTTAACGCCTTATTGGCACGGTTCAACCGTGCGAGTAGCGTTTCAGTGCCTTATTCGCATGGTAGCTGTGCGAATAGAGTATTAACACCTTATTGGCACGGTTCTACCGTGCGAGTTGCGTTTCAGTGCCTTAGTCGCACGGTAGCCGTGCGAGTAGAGTTTTAACGCCTTATTGGCACGGTTCTACCGTGCGTGCAGCGTTTCAGTGCCATAGTCGCTCGGTAGCCGTGCGAAAAGAGTTTTAACGCCTTATTGGCATGGTTCTATCGTGCGAGTAGCGTTTCAATGCCTTAGTCACACGGTAGCCATGCGAATAGCGTTTTAACGCCTTATTGGCACGGTTATAATGTGCAAGTAGCGTTTCAGTGCCTTAGTCACATGGTAGCCGTGCGAATAGAGTTTTAACCTCTTATTGGCACGTTCTACCGTGCGTGCAGCGTTTCAGTGTCTAAGTCGCACGGTAGCCGTGCGAATAGAGTTTTAACGCCTTTTTGGCACGGTTCAACCGTGCGAGAAGCGTTTCAGTGCCTTAGTCGCACGGTAGCCGTGCGAATAGAGATTTAACGCCTTATTGGCACGGTTCTACCGTGCGAGTAGCGTTTCAGTGCCTTAGTCGCACGGTAGCCGTGCGAAAAGAGTATAAACGCCTTATTGGCACGGTACTACCGTGCGAGTAGCGTTTTCAGTGCCTTAGTCATACGGTAGCCGTGCGAATAGAGTTTTAACGTCTTATTGGCACGGTTCTACCGTGCGTGCAGCGTTTAAATGCCTTAGTCACATGGTAGCCGTGCGAATAGAGTTTTAACGCCTTATTGGCACGGTTCAACCGTGCGTGCAGCGTTTCAGTGCCATAGTCGCTCGGTAGCCGTGCGAAAAGAGTTTTAACGCTTTATTGGCACGGTTCTATCGTGCGAGTAGCGTTTCAATGCCTTAGTCACACGGAAGCCATGCGAATAGCGTTTTAACGCCTTATTGGCACGGTTATAATGTGCGAGTAGCGTTTCAGTGCCTTAGTCACACGGTAGCCGTGCGAATAGAGTTTTAACGCCTTATTAGCACGGTTCTACCGTGCGAGTAGCGTTTCAGTGCCTTAGTCGCGCGGTAGCCGTTTGAATAGAGTTTTTACGCCTTATTGGCACGGTTCTACCGTGCGAGTAGCGTTGCAGTGCCTTAGTCGCACGGAAGCCGTGCGAACAGAGTATTAACGCCTTATTGGCACGGTTCTACCGTGCGAGTAGCGTTTCAGTGCCTTATTCACACGGTAGCAGTGCGAATAGAGTTTTAACGTCTTATTGGCACGGTTCTACCGTGCGTGCAGCGTTTCAGTGCCTTAGTCGCACGGTAGCCATGCGAATAGCGTTTTAACGTCTTATTGGCACGGTTATACCGTGCGAGTAGCGTTTCGGTGCCTTAGTCACACGGTAGCCGTGCGAATAGAGTTTTAACGCCTTATTGGCACGGTTCTACCGTGCGAGTAGCGTTTCAGTGCCTTAGTCGCACGGTAGCCGTGTGAATAGAGTTTTAACGCCTTATTGGCACGGTTCTACCGTGCGAGTAGCGTTTCAGTGCCTTAATCGCACGGTAGCCGTGCGAATAGAGTTTTTACGTCTTATTGGCACGGTTCTACCGTGCGTGCAGCGTTTCAGTGCCTTAGTCGCACGGTAGCCGTGCGAATAGAGTTTTAACGCCTTATTGGCACGGTTCTACCGTGCGAGTAGCGTTTCAGTGCCTTAGTCGCACGGTAGCCGTGCGAATAGAGTTTTTACGTCTTATTGGCACGGTTCTACCGTGCGTGCAGCGTTTCAGTGCCTTAGTCGCACGGTAGCCGTGCGAATAGAGTTTAAACGCCTTATTGGCACGGTTCTACCGTGCGAGTAGCGTTTTAGTGCCTTAGTCACACGGTAGCCGTGCGAATAGAGTTTTAACGGCTTATTGGCACGGTTCTACCGTGCGAGTAGCGTTTCTGTGCCTTAGTCGCACGGTTGCCGTGTGAATAGCGTTTTAACGCCTTATTGGCACGGTCCTACCGTGCGAGTAGCGTTTCAGTGCCTTAGTCGCACGGTAGCCGTGCGAATAGAGTTTTAACGCCTTATTGGCACGGTTCTACCGTGCGAGTAGCGTTTCAGTGCCTTAGTCGCACGGTAGCCGTGCAAATAGAGTTTTAACGCCTTATTGGCACGGTTCTACCGTGCGAGTAGCGTTTCAGTGCCTTAGTCGCACGGTAGCCGTGTGAATAGTGTTTCAGCTGCTTCTTCGCCCGGGAGCCGTGCGAAAAGGGCCAGCAGACACCGGCCATGCACTCGTCAGCTGTCGGCCGGCAGCTCGCAGTCGCCTCGTGGTCAAGTTTCAACTGTCATTCAGTGTCGTCGCCCGTCAGCGTCAAGTCAGTCAGTGTCGAGACTGCGTCGTGGCGTGGTCGTGGCGTGGTCGTGTGTTGCGGTGTTGCGTGTGTTGCGTGTGTTGCGTGTGTTGCGTGTGTTGCGTGTGTTGCGTGTGTGTGTGTGTGTTGCGTGTGAGAGTTAGTGAATCGTGTTGTGTGTTGTCACCAAGACTTTGCTGCTCCGATCTCTCTCCCTCGTTTCGGCGCATGGATGTGCGATGTTTTGGGTGAGTTGAGCTGCTATCTGCATCCACCGTCTCGACGACGGGCACCAAAAGCACTGGGCTGCAATGCTCGAAGCTTACAGCTCTTTGTGCAGTCGGCTTCATGGCTAAATGCTAGCTTTGTGCGAGCCGGGTTCTGCTCGCAGGACCCCTTGCTCGGTGCTTGGCTTTCGTAATCCAGTGTTCTTAATTATTAAAATGTAACTTAACCCTCGAAATCTATCACGTCATGTAGAATATAATCTCACGTTTAGCCGGAAAATCCACGCAACCGAAAAATGCGACCGAAATTCTGTCTCGAAAGACGTGTCGTTCCAAAGAAACTAATTACTTTCCCACGGAATGGTGCTAGCTTTGGTATTTGCCCTCTGCCCGCTCCGGTCACCTAAACTGCTTTTCCCTTTAAGAATGCTAGCGGTGTTTTACTGTCAAAGAGACTCCCCTGCTGTCAGGCAGAAGCCACAGGTTTCAACATTCGTCCCATTGTCCTGCTAAAGCGTTAGGTTAGTCCACACGACCCGGGTGAGACGGTGCGGGCCGGGTTCTGCTCGCTGGACGCGGGTCGCTTAGCTTTCGTAATCCAGTGTTCTTGGTAACTAAAATGTAACTAAATCCTCAAAACCTATCACGTCATGTAAAATTTAATCCCGCCTAGAAAATCCGTGCACCCGAAAATTGCGATCGAAATTCTTCCTCGAAGCTTGCCCTTGTGAAACTAACTTTCCCACGGGATGGAACTAGTGTTGGTATTTGCCGGCGGCCAGCTCCGGCCACCTAGACCACATGGCAGAGATAACGCCAGCGCTACCCTAATCACTGACTGGGGCTGGGCCGTGGCCAGATGTAGGAATGCAGCCACATAGTACAGCCTGTGCAAAAAGCACAACACGCATTGCAGTGTGCAGTTTCGCATCGCTTGGCAATTGGCAGTCCCATTTGATGAGAGAGGGAGATAGGGATTTCGGGACACGGGTTGATTTGAAGGCGAAGCCGAATTGCTTTGTACATTATTGTTGGCACACACTCGTGGCTCGATCTCTGTTGGCAGTCCGTTCCCTCGCGTCAGGTTAAATTACCCTGTGTGCCCGACGGTCAAGGGCGGTCATTAAATTGCCGTGCTAACTACGTTGGCCGACTCGATGACTGCCTACCGCCGACCTCAGTACCTATACGCGTTTCATACCTGGTCGGGCGCTGGAATGCACTTCAGATACCACGGCTAAAGCGGGCTGTCTGCAGGTGGCTGGCCAAACATCGTAATGTTGTTGTCTGCTTCTGCTGGTGTGCGAGATGTCAGCGTGCAAGCTGTTTACAGCGCACGTGGAGCAAGTTTTATCCAACTTTCTTGCGAATCGCGATCCGTAAACCGACGTATCAGGCTTATGACAGCCTGTATAGCGAATAACAACATGTTAGTACGCAAAACAAATGTGTAATTTGTAGGCAAATTCCCAATTCAGATTAAAGGTAAGAGGTGTATAGCCACTACAAAACTTTGAATCAGTGATATTAATCCCTCGATGCAGAGCTGGCCACGTGCATGGCGGTCACCCATCCACCAGCCGACTCGGCGCAGTGTTGCTGAACATTGTCGATCTCGTGTTAGATCAGCCGGATGTTTCCAAATGCTAAATCGTTCGGTGTTCTCGATCTTCCTCGAGGACCCACTGCTTCTAGACACGAGCCAAGAGTAAGAAAACTCACAAGCCATGTCTTGAGGCGGACAAAAGGCTCTGTGAGAAGTTTTGTAACTGTTCGTCGTGTCTAGCAGCAGTGGGTCCTCGTGGATGATGCAAATCCACTCTCCTTCTCGACGTGAAATGGAGTTTAGCTTCGCGGTGCATGTAGCACTGTGACAAGATAAAATGTGATAAAATCGATTTGGCCAGAAAGAAAACTGTACTTATATTAACAATGGTGTAATCTGTCTTTTTTAATTGGGTAAGCTTTTCTTAACCGACGCCGACGCTTTCGTGGGCGGACGGGCGTCGTCGGAAGTCGCCTCGGATTCCTCTGGCTTTCTCGCACTACATCCTTTCACTCTTACTCGACAGAGTCCAATCGCCGTGTACCTTCGCGGGAGTCGACCGCTTGTCGGACCGACGCCGGGCACCGACGCCGAAGCCCTTGCGGGCGCCAGAGGGTCCGCCGGCCTCAAGGGCGCGACCGCCGGTGACACGAAGGCACCGGTCACCTAGCAGTACACCCGGCGATGCACCGCCAACGCCCGGTAAGTCGGCAAACACCGGACACCGGGAAACGCACCACAGAGCGTCTTTTCCCTTTAAACTCTCAAGGTCATACCCCAAATTTTCGGAGCCGCCGTCGGCGGCCGCGGGGGGGGTTCTTGTTCTTCTTGTGGGGGCTTCTAAGTGTTCTTAGGGGGGGTTCTTAGTGTTCTGTGTGCCCGCCGAGACCCCAAGTCGTCAAGGTAAAAAATAATGCAGTCCCCAAGACCCGCGGAGGCCAGACCGCGATTTAGCCCCGTGGCAGCCGGCGGGGCTTCCCCCTCCTCCGGGGCCTCCGCCGAAACTTCACCCTTCTTCCAGGAAGCCCAGAGGACACCCGGGGCCTCCGGCGGGGCTTCCCCCTCCAACGGGGCACTCGGCGGGGCTTCCCCCTCCTTCCAGGCAGCCCAGAGGACACCCGAGGCCTCCTCCTCTAAGACGGCAAGCGTGGCAACCACTTCTTCCGGCGCCTCCGGCGGGGCCTCCCCCTCCCCCGGGGCCTCCGCCGGGACTTCCCCCTCCTTCCAGGCAGCCCAGAGGGCAACCGGGCCTTCCGGCGGGGCTTCCCCCTCCTTCCAGGCAGCCCAGAGGGCAATCGGGCCTTCCGGCGGGGCTTCCCCCTCCTCCGGGGCAGCATTTGGGGCTTCCCCCTCCTCTGAGACAGCATGCGTGGCTTCCCATTCTCCCGGGGCCTCCGGGGGGGCCTCCCCCTCCCCCGGGGCCTCCGCCGGGAATTCCCCCCACTTGCAGACTGCCCAGAAGACACCCGCGGCCTCCGGCAGGTCTTCCCCCTCCACCGTGAAAGCCGGCGGGGATTCCCCCTGCTCCGGGGCCTCCGCCGGGGCTTCCCCCTCCGGCGGGGCTTCCCCCTCCCCCGTTAAAGCAGGCGGGGCTTCCCCCTGCTCCGGGGCCTCCACCGGGGCTTCTTCCCACTTCCAGGCAGCCCAGAGGACACCCGGGGCCTCCGGCGGGGCTTCCCCCCACATCCAGGCAGCCCAGAGGACACCCGGGGCCTCCGGCGGGGCTTCCCAATCCTCCGGGGCCTCCGGAGGGTCTTCCCCCTTCTCCGGGGCACTCAAAGGGGCTTCCCCCTCCTTCCAGGCAGCCCAGAGGACACCCGGGGCCTCCGCCGGGGCTTCCCCCACGGCCGGGTCTTCCCCCCTCCTCCAGGGCACACAACTGGGCCTCCCCCTCCTACCAGGCAGCCCAGAGGGCAACCGGGGCCTCCGCCGGGGCTTTCCCCTCCACCGGGGCTTCCGGCGGGGCTTCTCCCTCCTCCGGGGCACTCGTCGGGGCTTCCCCCACCTTCCAGGCAGCCCAGGGGACACCCGGGGCCTCCGGCGGGGCTTCCCCCCCCCCCGTGACAGCCGGCAGGGCAACCCCCTCCTCCGGGGCCTCCGCCGGGGCTTCCCCCCACTTCCAGGCAGCCTAGAGGACACCCGGGGCCTCCGGCGGGGCTTCCCAAACCTCCGGGGCCTCCGGCGGGGCTTTCCCCTCCTTCCAGGGACCCTAGAGGACACCCGGGGCCTCCGCCGGGGCTTCCCCTTCCGCCGGGGCTTCCCCCTTCTCCGGGGAACTCGTCGGGGCTTCCCCCTCCTCCGGGGCCTCCGCCGGGGCTTCCCCCCACTCCCCCGTGGCAGCATTTGGGGCCTCACCCTTCTCTGAGACAGCATGCGTGGCTTCCACTTCTACCGGGGCCTCCGTGGGGGCCTCCCACTCCCCCGGGGCCACCGTCGGGACACCCCCAATTGCAGACAGCCCTGAGTGCACCCGGGGCCGCCGCTGGGGCTTCCCCTTCCTCCGGGGCCTCCGCCGGGTCTTCCCCCTCTACCGTGGCAGCCGGCGGGGCTACCCCCTCCTTCCAGGCAGCCCAGAGAACAACCGGGCCTTCCGGAGGGGCTTCCCCCTCCGCCGGGGCAGCATTTCGGGCGTCCCCCTCCTCTGAAACAGCATGCGTGGCTTCCTATTCTTCCGGGGCCTCCGAGGAGGCCTTCCCCTCCCCTCCGGGGCCTCCGCCGGGGCATCCCCCTTCTCCGTAGCCTCCGGCGGGACTTTCCCCTCCTCCGGGGCACTCGGCGGGGCTTCCCCCTCCTTCCAGGCAGCCCAGACGACATCCAGGGCCGCCGCCGGGGCTTCCCCCTCCACCAGGGCCACCGGCGGGGCTTCTTCCTTCTCAGGGGCACTCGTCGGGGCCTCCCCCTCCTCCGGGGCCTCCGCCGGGGCTTCCCCCCACTTCCAGGCAGCCCAGAGTACACCCGGGGCCACCGGCGGGGCTTCCCAAACCTCCGGGGCCTCCGGCGGGTCCTCTCCCTCCTCCGGGGACCTCAAAGGGGATTCCCCCTCCTTCCAGGCAGCCCAGATGACACCCGGGGCCTCCGCCGGGGCTTCCCCCTCCACCGGGGCTTCTGGCGGGGTTTCTTCCTCCTCCGGGGCACTCGTCGGGGCTTCCCCCAACTTCCATGCAGCCCAGAGGACACCCGGGGCCTCCGGCCGGGCTTCTTCCTCATCCGGGGCACTTGTCGGGGCTTCTTCCTCATCCGGGGCACTCTTCGGGGCTTCCCCCTCCTCCGGGGCCTCCGCCGGGGCTTCCCCCCTCGTCCGGGCAGCCCAGTGGACACCCGGGGCCTCCGACGGGGCTTCCCCCTCCCCCGTGGCAGCATTTGAGGCCTCACCCTCCTCTAAGACAGCATGCGTGGCTTCCACTTCTTCCCGGGCTTTCGAAAGGGGCCTAACCCTCACCCGGGGTGTCCACCGAGACTTCCCCCTCCACCATGGCAGCCGGCGGGGCTTCCTCCTCCTTGCAGGCAGCCCAGAGGGCAACCGGGCCTGCCGGCGGGGCTTCCCCCTCCTTTGAGACAGCATGCGTGGCTTCCTATTCTTCCGGGGCCTCCGGGGGGGCCCCTCCTCCCCTGGGGCCTCCGACGGGGCTTCCCCCCACTTGCAGGCAGCCCAGATTACATCTGGGGCCTCCACCGGGGCTTCCCCCTCCAACGGGGCCACCGGCGGGGCTTTTTCCTCCTCCGGGGCACTCGTAGGGGCTTCCCCCTCCACCGGGGCCTCCGCCGGGGCTTCCCCCCACTTCCAGGCAGCCCAGAGGACACCCGGTGCCTCCGGCGGGGCTTCCCCCTCCTCCAGGGCAGAATTTGGGACTTCTTCCTCCACCGTGGCAGCCGCGTGGGCTTCCCCCTCCTCCGGGGCAGCATTTGGGGCTCCCCCTCCTCTGAGACAGCATGCGTGGCTTCCCATTCTTCCGGGGTCTCCGGGGGGGCCATCCCCTCCCCCGGTGCCACCGCCGGGAATTCCCCCCACTTGCAGGCTGCCCAGAAGACACCCGGGGCATCCAGCAGGGCTTCCCCATCCTTCCAGGCAGCCCAGAGGTCACCCGGGGCCTCCGCCGGGGCTTTCCCCTCCACCGGGACCTCCGGCTGGGCTTCTTCCTCCTCCGGGGCACTCGTCGGGGCTTCCCCCTACTTCAAGGCAGCCCAGAGGACACCCAGGGCCTCCGGCGGTGCTTTCCAAACCTCCTGGGCCTCCGGTGGGGCTTCCCCCTTCTCCGTAGCCTCCTGCGGGACTTCCCCCTCCTCCGGGGCACTCGGCGGGGCTTCCCCCTCCTTCCAGGCAGCCCAGATTACATCTGGGGCCTCCACCGGGGCTTCCCCCTCCAACGGAGCCACCGGCGGGGCTTTTTCCTCCTCCGGGGCACTCGTCGGGGCTTCCCCCTCCACCGGGGCACTCGTCGGGGCTTCCCCCTCCACCGGGGCCTCCGCCGGGGCTTCCCCCCACTTCCAGGCAGCCCAGAGGACACCCGGGGCCTCCGGCGGGGCTTCCCACTCCTCCAGGGCCTCCGGCGGGGCCTCCCAAACCTCCGGGGCCTCCGGCGGGTCTTCTTCCTTCTCCGGGGCACTCGGCGGGGCTTCCCCCTCCTTTCAGGCAGCCCAGAGGACACCCGGGGCCTCCGACGGGGCTTCCCCCTCCCCCGTGGCAGCATTTGAGGCCTCACCCTCCTCTGAGACAGCATGCGTGGCTTCCACTTCTTCCGGGGCTTTCGAAAGGGGCCTAACCCTCACCCGGGGTGTCCACCGAGACTTCCCCCTCCACCGTGGCAGCCGGCGGGGCTTCCTCCTCCTTGCAGGCAGCCCAGAGGGCAACCGGGCCTGCCGGCGGGGCTTCCCCCTCCTTTGAGACAGCATGCGTGGCTTCCTATTCTTCCGGGGCCTCCAACGGGGCTCACCCCCACTTGCAGGCAGCCCAGATTACATCTGGGGCCTCCACCGGGGCTTCCCCCTCCAACGGGGCCACCGGCGGGGCTTTTTCCTTCTCCGGGGCACTCGTAGGGGCTTCCCCCTCCACCGGGGCCTCCGCCGGGGCTTCCGCCCACTTCCAGGCAGCCCAGAGGACACCCGGGGCCTCCGGCGGGGCCTCCCAAACCTCCGGGGCCTCCGGCGGGTCTTCTTCCTTCTCCGGGGCACTCGGCGGGGCTTCCCCCTCCTTCCAGGCAGCCCAGAGGACACCCGGGGCCTCCGCCGGGGCTTCCCCCTCCGCCGGGCTTCCGGCGGGGCTTCTCCCTTCTCCGGGGCACTCGTCGGGGCTTCCCCCTCCTTCCAGGCAGCCCAGGGGACACCCGTGGCCTTTGGCGGGGCTTCCCCCCCCCCCCCCGTGACAGCCGGCAGGGCTTCACCCTCCTCCTGGGCCTCCGCCGGGGCTTCCCCCCACTTCCAGGCAGCCTAGAGGACACCCGGGGCCTCTGGCGGGGCTTCCCAAACCTCCGAGGCCTCCGGCGGGGCTTTCCCCTCCTTTCAGGCAGGCCAGAGGACACCCGGGGCCTCCGCCGGGGCTTCCCCCTCCGCCGGGTCTTCCCCCTCCTCCAGGGCACACAACTGGGCCTCCCCCTCCTACCAGGCAGCCCAGAGGGCAACCGGGGCCTCCGCCGGGGCTTTCCCCTCCACCGGGGCTTCCGGCGGGGCTTCTCCCTCCTCCGGGGCACTCGTCGGGGCTTCCCCCACCTTCCAGGCAGCCCAGGGGACACCCGGGGCCTCCGGCGGGGCTTCCCCCCCCCCCCCGTGACAGCCGGCAGGGCTTCCCCCTCCTCCGTGGCCTCCGCCGGGGCTTCTTCCCTCTTCCAGGCAGCCTAGAGGACACCCGGGGCCTCCGGCGGGGCTTCCCAAACCTCCGGGGCCTCCGGCGGGGCTTTCCCCTCCTTCCAGGCAGCCTAGAGGACACCCGGGGCCTCCGCCGGGGCTTCCCCCTCCGCCGGGGCTTCCCCCTTCCCCGGGGAACTCGTCGGGGCTTCCCCCTCCTCCGGGGCCTCCTCCGGGGCTTCCCCCCACTCCCCCGTGGCAGCATTTGGGGCCTCACCCTTCTTTGAGACAGCATGCGTGGCTTCCACTTCTACCGGGGCCTCCGTGGGGGCCTCCCACTCCCCCGGGGCCACCGTCGGGGCACCTACAATTGCAGGCAGCCCAGAGTACACCCGGGGCCGCCGCTGGGGCTCCCCCTTCCTCCGGGGCCTCCGCCGGGTCTTCCCCCTCTACCGTGGCAGCCGGCGGGGCTACCCCCTCCTTCCAGGCAGCCCAGAGAACAACCGGGCCTTCCGGAAAGGCTTCCCCCTCCACCGGGGCAGCATTTCGGGCGTCCCCCTCTTCTGAAACAGCATGCGTGGCTTCCTATTCTTCCGGGGCCTCCAAAGAGGCCTTCCCCTCCCCTCCGGGGCCTCCGCCGGGGCATCCCCCTTCTCCGTAGCCTTCGGCGGGACTTCCCCCTCCTCCGGGGCACTCGGCGGGGCTTCCCCCTCCTTCCAGGCAGCCCAGACGACATCCAGGGCCGCCGCCGGGGCTTCCCCCTCCACCAGGGCCACCGGCGGGGCTTCTTCATTCTCAGGGGCACTCGTCGGGGCGTCCCCCTCCTCCGGGGCCTCCGCCGGGGCTTCCCCCCACTTCCAGGCAGCCCAGAGTACACCCGGGGCCTCCGGCGGGGCTTCCCAAACCTCCGGGGCCTCCGGCGGGTCCTCTCCCTCCTCCGGGGACTACAAAGGGGATTACCCCTCCTTCCAGGCAGCCCAGATGACACCCGGGGCCTCCGCCGGGGCTTCCCCCTCCACCGGGGCTTCTGGCGGGGTTTCTTCCTCCTCCGGGGCACTCGTCGGGGCTTCCCCCAACTTCCAGGCAGCCCAGAGGACACCCGGGGCCTCCGGCCGGGCTTCGTCCTCATCCGGGGCACTCTTTGGGGCTTCTTCCTCATCCGGGGCACTCTTCGGGGCTTCCCCCTCCTCCGGGGCCTCCGCCGGGGCTTCCCCCCTCATCCAGGCAGCCCAGTGGACACCCGGGGCCTCCGGCGGGGCTTCCCCCTCCCCCGTGGCAGCATTTGAGGCCTCACCCTCCTCTGAGACAGCATGCGTGGCTTCCACTTCTTCCGGGGCTTTCGAAAGGGGCCTAACCCTCACCCGGGGTGTCCACCGAGACTTTCCCCTCCACCGTGGCAGCCGGCGGGGCTTCCTCCTCCTTGCAGGCAGCCCAGAGGGCAACCGGGCCTTCCGGCGGGGCTTCCCCCTCCTTTGAGACAGCATGCGTGGCTTCCTATTCTTCCGGGGCCTCCGGGGGGGCCCCCATCTCCCCTGGGGCCTCCGACGGGGCTTCCCCCCACTTGCAGGCAGCCCAGAGTACAACCGGGGCCTCCGTCGGGGCTTCCCCCTCCACCGGGGCCACCGCCGGGACTTCACCCTCTACCATGGCAGCCGGCGAGGCTCCTCCCTCCTTCCAGGCAGCCCAGAGGGCAACCGGGCCTTCCGGCGGGGCTTCGCCCTCCTCCAGGGCAGCATTTGGGACTTCTTTCTCCACCGTGGCAGCCGCGTGGGCTTCTTCCTCCTCCGGGGCAGCATTTTGGGCTCCCCCTCCTCTGAGACAGCATGCGTGGCTTCCCATTCTTTCGAGGCCTCCGGGGGGGCCACCCCCTCCCCCGGTGCCAACGCCGGGAATTCCCCCCACTTGCAGGCTGCCCAGAAGATACCCGGGGCATCCGGCAGGGCTTCCCCCTCCCCAGTGACAGCCGGCGGGGCTTTCCCATCCTTTCAGGCAGCCCAGAGGTCACCCGGGGCCTCCGCCGGGGCTTCCCCCTCCACCGGGACCTCCGGCTGGGCTTCTTCCTCCTCCGGAGCACTCGTCGGGGCTTCCCCCTACTTCCAGGCAGCCCAGATGACACCCGGGGCCTCCGCCGGGGCTTCCCCCTCCACCGGGGCTTCTGGCGGGGTTTCTTCCTCCTCCGGGGCACTCGTCGGGGCTTCCCCCCACTTCCAGGCAGCCCAGAGGACACCCGGGGCCTCCGGCGGTGCTTTCCAGACCTCCGGGGCCTCCGGTGGGGCTTTCCCCTTCTCCGTAGCCTCCTGCGGGGCTTCCCCGTTCTCCGTAGCCTCCGGCGGGACTTCCCCCTACTCCGGGGGACTCGGCGGGGCTTCTCCCTCCTCCGGGGAACTTGGCGGGGGTTGCCCCTTCCCCAGGGGACTCGGCGGGGCTTCCCCCTCCTCCAAAGCCACCGCCGGGGCTTTCCCCTCCTCCGGGGAACTCGGCGGGGAATTCCCCTCCTCCGGGGGACTCGGCGGGCCCCTCCCCCTTTCGCTGGACCTCCGCCGGGGCTTCCCCCTACTCCGGGGAACTTGGCGGGGGTTCCCCCTCTTCCGGGGCCTCCGCCGGGGCGTCCCTCTTCTCCGGGACCACCGCCGGGGCTTTTTTCCTCCTCCGGGGAACTCGGCGGGGGTTCTCACTCCTCCTGGGGACTCGGCGGGGCTTCACCCTCCTTTGGGGCCACCGCCGGGGCTTCCTCCTCCTCCGGGGAACTCGGCGGGGGTTCCCCATCCTCCGGGGGACTCGGCGGGGCTTCCCCATCCTCCGGAAAAACTTGGCGGGGGTTCCCCCTCCTCCGGGGCACCCGCCAGGGCGTCCCTCTCCTCCGGGGCCTTGCCGGGGCTTCCCCCTCCTCCGGGGAACTCAGCGGGGGTGAATTTCCTCCGGGGGACTCGGCGGGGCTTCCCCCTACTTCGTGGAACTTGGCGGGGGTTCCCCTTCCTAAGGAAAACTTGGCGGGGGTTCCCCCTCCTCCAGGGCCTCCGCCGGGGCGTCCCTCTCCTCCGGGGCCACCGCCGGGGCTTCCCCCTCCTCCGGGGAACTCGGCGGGGCTTCCCCCTCCTCCGGGAAACATGGTGGGGGTTCCCCCCTTCCGGGGCCTCCGCCGGGGCGTCCCTCTCCTCCGGGGTCACCGCCGGGGCTTCCCCCTCTTCAGGGGAACTCAACGGGGGTTCCCTCTCCTACGGGGAACTCGGCGGGGCTTCCCCCACCTCAAAGAACTTGGCTGGGGTTCCCCCTCCTCCACGGCCTCTGCCGGAGCTTTCTCCTCCACCGGGGTTTCGGCGGGGCTTCCCCCTCCGCCGAGGAACTTGGCAGGGGTTCCCATTCCTCCGGGGGACTGGAAGGGGTTTCCCTCTCCTCCGGGGAACTTGGCGGGGGTTCCCGCTCTTCCAGGGCCTCCGCCGGGGCTTCCCCCTCCTCCGGGGAACTCGGCGGGAAATTCCCCACCTCCGGGGGACTCGGCGGGCCCCTCCCCCTTCTGCTGGGGCCTCCGCCGGGGCTTCCCCCTACTCCGGGGAACTCGGCGGGGGTTCACACTCCTCCGGGGAACTCGGCGGGGCTTCCCCCTCCTCCAGGAAACTTGGCGGGGGTTCCCCCTCCTCCGGGGCCTCCACCAGAGCTTCCCTCTCCTCAGGGGAACTTGGCGGGGGTTCCCCTTATCCGGGGCCTCCGCCGGGGCGTCTCTCTCCTCCGGGGCCACAGCCGGGGCTTCCCCCTCGTCCGGGGAACTCGGCAGGGGTTCCCTCTCCTCCGGGGGACTCGGCGGGGCTTCCCCCTCCTCCGGGAACTTGGCGGGGCTTCCCCCTTCTCTAAAGCCACCGCCGAGGCTTCCCCCTCCTACGGGGGACTCGGCGGGGGTGCCCCTCCTCCGGGGGACTCGGCGGGGCTTCCCCCTACTTCGTAAAACTTGGCGAGGGTTCCCCCTCCTACGGAAAACTTGGCGGGGGTTCCCCCTCCTCCAGGGCCTCCGCCGGGGCGTCCTTCTCCTCCGGAGCCACCGCCGGGGCTTCCCCCTCCTTTGGGGTACTCGGCGGGGGTTCCCTCTCCTCCGGGGGACTCGGCGGGGCTTCCCCCTCCTCCGGGGAACTTGGCGGGGCTTCCCCCTCCTCCAAAGCCACGGCCGAGGCTTCCCCCTCCTCCGGGGAACACTGCGGGGGTGCTTCTTCTCTGGGGGACTCGGCGGGGCTTCCTTCTCCACCGGGGAACTTGTCGGGGGTTCCTCCTCCTCCAGAAACTTGACGGGGGTTCCTTCTCATCCGGGGCACCCGCCGGGGCTTCCCCCTCCTCCGGGGAACTCGGCGGGGGTTCCCTCTCCTACGGGGAATTTGGCGGGGCTTCCCCCACCTCGAAGAACTTGGCGGGGGTACCCCCTTCTCCGCGGCCTCCGCCGGAGCTTTCTCCTCCTCCGGGGTTTCGGCGGGGCTTCCCACTCCTCCGGGGAACTTGGCAGGGGTTTCCCTCTCCTCCGGGGAACTTGGCGGGGGTTCCCGCTCTTCCGGGGCCACCGCAGGGGCTTCCCCCTCCTCCGGGGAACTCGGCGGGGAATTCCCCTCCTCCGGGGGACTCGGCGGGCCCCTCCCCCTTTCGCTGGGGCCTCCGCCGGGGCTTCCCCCTACTCCGGGGAACTCGGCGGGGGTTCACACTCCTCCGGGGAACTCGGCGGGATTTCCCTCTCCTCCGAAAAACTTGGCGGGGGTTCCCCCTCCTCCAGGGCCTCCGCCGGGGCGTCCCTCTCCTCCGGGGCCACCGCCGGGGCTTCCCCATTCTCCGGGGAACTCGGTGGGGGTTCCCTCTCCTCCGGGGGACTCGGCGGGGCGTCCCCCTTCTCCGGGGAACTTGTCGGGGCTTCCCCCTCCTCCAAAGCCACCGCCGAGGCTTCCCCCTCCTCCGGGGGACTGTGTGGGACTTCTCCCTCCTCCGGTAAACTTAGCGGGGGTTCCCTCTCCTCCGGGGGACTCTGCGGGGCTTCCCACTCCTCGGGGAACTTGGCGAGGGTTCCCCCTCCTCCGGGGCCTCCACCGGGGCGTCCTTTTCCTCCGGGGCCACCGCCGGGGCTTCCCCCTCCTACGGGGAACTCGGCAGGGGTTCCCTCTTCTTACAGGAACCTGGCGGGGGTTCCGCCTCCTCCGGGGAACTCAGCGGGGGTTTTTCTTTCCTCGTGGGGACTCGGCGGGGCTTCAGCCTCCTCCGGGGAACTCGGCGGTGGTTCTTCCTCCTCCGGGGCACCCGCCGGGGCGTCCCTCTCCTCCGGGGAACTTGGCGGGGGTTCCCCCTCTTCCGGGGCCTCCGCCGGGGCGTCCCTCTTCTCCGGGACCACCGCCGGGGCTTTTTTCCTCCTCCAAGGAACTCGGCGGAGGTTCTCCCTTCTCCTGGGGACTCGGCGGGGCTTCACCCTCCTTTGGGGCCACCGCCGGGGCTTCCTCCTCCTCCGGGGAACTCGGCGGGGGTTCCCCATCCTCCGGGGGACTCGGCGGGGCTTCCCCATCCTCCGGAAAAACTTGGCGGGGGTTCCCCCTCCTCCGGGGCACCCGCCAGGGCGTCCCTCTCCTCCGGGGCCTTGCCGGGGCTTCCCCCTCCTCCGGGGAACTCAGCGGGGGTGAATTTCCTCCGGGGGACTCGGCGGGGCTTCCCCCTACTTCGTGGAACTTGGCGGGGGTTCCCCTTCCTAAGGAAAACTTGGCGGGGGTTCCCCCTCCTCCAGGGCCTCCGCCGGGGCGTCCCTCTCCTCCGGGGCCACCGCCGGGGCTTCCCCCTCCTCCGGGGAACTCGGCGGGGGTTCCCTCTCCTCCGGGGGACTCGGCGGGGCTTCCCCCTCCTCCGGGAAACATGGCGGGGGTTCCCCCCTTCCGGGGCCTCCGCCGGGGCGTCCCTCTCCTCCGGGGCCACCGCCGGGGCTTCACCCTCTTCAGGGGAACTCAACGGGGGTTCCCTCTCCTACGGGGAACTCGGCGGGGCTTCCCCCACCTCGAAGAACTTGGCGGGGGTTCCCACTCCTCCGCGGCCTCTGCCGGAGCTTTCTCCTCCACCGGGGTTTCGGCGGGGCTTCCCCCTCCGCCGAGGAACTTGGCAGGGGTTCCCATTCCTCCGGGGGACTGGGAGGGGTTTCCCTCTCCTCCGGGGAACTTGGCGGGGGTTCCCGCTCTTCCGGGGCCTCCGCCGGGGCTTCCCCCTCCTCCGGGGAACTCGGCGGGGAATTCCCCACCTCCGGGGGACTCGGCGGGCCCCTCCCCCTTTTGCTCGGGCCTCCGCCGGGGCTTCCCCCTACTCCGGGGAACTCGGCGGGGGTTCACACTCCTCCGGGGAACTCGGCGGGGCTTCCCCCTCCTCCAGGAAACTTGGCGGGGGTTCCCCCTCCTCCGGGGCCTCCACCAGAGCTTCCCTCTCCTCAGGGGAACTTGGCGGGGGTTCCCCTTATCCGGGGCCTCCGCCGGGGCGTCTCTCTCCTCCGGGGCCACAGCCGGGGCTTCCCCCTCGTCCGGGGAACTCGGCAGGGGTTCCCTCTCCTCCGGGGGACTCGGCGGGGCTTCCCCCTCCTCCGGGAACTTGGCGGGGCTTCCCCCTTCTCTAAAGCCACCGCCGAGGCTTCCCCCTCATCCGGGGGACTGTGTGGGACTTCTCCCTCCTCCGGTAAACTTAGCGGGGGTTCCCTCTCCTCCGGGGGACTCGGCGGGGCTTCCCACTCCTCGGGGAACTTGGCGAGGGTTCCCCCTCCTCCAGGGCCTCCGCCGGGGCGTCCCTCTTCTCCGGGGCCACCGCCGGGGCTTCCCCCTCCTCCGGGGAACTCGGCAGGGGTTCCCTCTTCTCACAGGAACCTGGCGGGGGTTCTTCCTCCTCCGGGGAACTCAGCGGGGGTTTTTCCCTCCTCGTGTGGACTCGGCGGGGCTTCACCCTCCTCCGGGAAACTCGGCGGGGGTTCTTTCTCCTCCGGGGCACCCGCCGGGGCGTCCCTCTCCTCCGGGGCCTTGCCGGGGCTTCCCCCTCCTCCGGGAAACTCGGCGGGGGTGCCCCTTCTCCGAGGGACTCGGCGGGGCTGCCCCCCTCCTCCGGGGAACTTGGCGGGGGTCCCCCTCCTCCGGAAAACTGTGCGGGGGTTTCCCCTCCACCGGGGCCTCCGCCGGGGCGTCCCTCTCCTCCGGGGCCTTGCCGGGGCTTCCCCCTCCTCCGGGGAACTCGGCGGGGGTGCCCCTCCTCCGGGGGACTCGGCGGGGCTTCCCCCTACTTCGTAAAACTTGGCGAGGGTTCCCCCTCCTACGGAAAACTTGGCGGGGGTTCCCCCTCCTCCAGGGCCTCCGCCGGGGCGTCCTTCTCCTCCGGGGCCACCGCCGGGGCTTCCCCCTCCTTTGGGGTACTCGGCGGGGGTTCCCTCTCCTCCGGGGGACTCGGCGGGGCTTCCCCCTCCTCCGGGGAACTTGGCGGGGCTTCCCCCTCCTCCAAAGCCACGGCCGAGGCTTCCCCCTCCTCCGGGGGACTGTGTGGGACTTCTCCCTCCTCCGGTAAACTTAGCGGGGGTTCCCTCTCCTCCGGGGGACTCGGCGGGGCTTCCCACTCCTCGGGGAACTTGGCGAGGGTTCCCCCTCCTCCGGGGCCTCCGCCGGGGCGTCCCTCTCCTCCGGGGCCACCGCCGGGGCTTCCCCCTCCTCCGGGGAACTCGGCAGGGGTTCCCTCTTCTCACAGGAACCTGGCGGGGGTTCCCCCTCCTCCGGGGAACTCAGCGGGGGTTTTTCCCTCCTCGTGGGGACTCGGCGGGGCTTCACCCTCCTCCGGGGAACTCGGCGGGGGTTCTTCCTCCTCCGGGGCACCCGCCGGGGCGTCCCTCTCCTCCGGGGCCTTGCCGGGGCTTCCCCCTCCTCCGGGGAACTCGGCGGGGGTGCCCCTCCTCCGAGGGACTCAGCGGGGCTTCTCCCCTCCTCCGGGGAACTTGGCGGGGGTCCCCCTCCTCCGGAAAACTTGGCGGGGGTTTCCCCTCCACCGGGGCCTCAGCCGGGGCGTCCCTCTCCTCCGGGGCCACCGCCGGGGCTTCCCCCTCCACCGGGGGACTCAGCGGGGCTTCCCCCTCCACCGGGGAACTTGGCGGGGGTTCCCCATCCTCCGGGGGACTCGGCGGGGCTTCCCCATCCTCCGGAAAACTTGGCGGGGGTTCCCCCTCCTCCGGGGCACCCGCCAGGGCGTCCCTCTCTTCCGGGGAACACTGCAGGGGGTGCTTCTTCTCCGGGGGACTCGGCAGGGCTTCCCCCTCCACCAGGGAACTTGTCGGGGGTTCTTCTCCTCCAGAAAACTTGGCGAGGGTTTCCCCTCATCCGGGGCACCCGCCGGGGCGTCCCTCTCCTCCGGGGCCTTGCCGGGGCTTCCCCCTTCTCCGGGGAACTCGGCGGGGGTGCCCCTCCTCCAAGGGAACTCGGCGGGGCTTCCCCCTCCACCGGGGAATTTTGCGGAGGTTCCCCCTCCTCCGGAAAACTTGTCGGGGGTTCTCCCTTTCCGGGGCCTCCGCCGGGGCGTCCCTCTCCTCCGGGGCCACCGCCGGGGCTTCCCCCTCCTCCGGGGAACTCTGCGGGGGTGCCCCTCCTCCGGGGGACTCGGCGGGCCCCTCCCCCTTTCGCTAGGGCCTCCGCCGGGGCTTCCCCCTTCTCCGGGGAACTTGGCGGGGGTTCCCCCTCTTCCGGGGCCTCCGCCGGGGCGTCCCTCTCCTCCGGGACCACCGCCGGGGCTTTCTCCTCCTCCGGGGAACTCGGCGGGGGTTCTCCCTCCTCCTGGGGACTCGGCGGGGCTTCACCCTCCTCAGGGGAACTTGGCGGGGCTTCCCCCTCCTCCAAAGCCACCGCCGAGGCTTCCCCCTCCTCCGGGGGACTGTGTGGGACTTCTCCCTCCTCCGGTAAACTTAGCGGGGGTTCCCTCTCCTCCGGGGGACTCAGCGGGGCTTCCCACTCCTCGGGGAACTTGGCGAGGGTTCCCCCTCCTCCGGGGCCTCCACCGGGGCGTCCCTTTCCTCCGGGGCCACCGCCGGGGCTTCCCCCTCCTACGGGAGGCTCGGCAGGGGTTCCCTCTTCTTACAGGAACCTGGCGGGGGATCCGCCTCCTCCGGGGAACTCAGCGGGGGTTTTTCCCTCCTCGTGGGGACTCGGCGGGGCTTCACCCTCCTCCGGGGAACTCGGCGGTGGTTCTTCCTCCTCCGGGGCACCCGCCGGGGCGTCCCTCTCCTCCGGGGCCTTGCCGGGGCTGCCCCCCTCCTCCAGGAAACTTGGCGAGGGTCCCCTCCTCCGAAAAACTTGGCGGGGGTTTCCTCTCCCTCGGGGCCTCCGCCGGGGCGTCCCTCTCCTACGGGGAACTCGGCGGGGCTTCCCCCACCTCGAAGAACTTGGCGGGGGTTCCCCCTCCTCCGCGGCCTCCGCCGGAGCTTTCTCCTCCTCCGGGGTTTCGGCGGGGCTTCCCACTCCTCCGGGGAACTTGGCAGGGGTTCCCATTCCTCCGGGGGACTTGGAGGTGTTTCCCTCTCCTCCGGGGAACTTGGCGGGGGTTCCCGCTCTTCCGGGGCCACCGCAGGGGCTTCCCCCTCCTCCGGGGAACTCGGCGGGGAATTCCCCTCCTCCGGGGGACTCGGCGGGCCCCTCCCCCTTTCGCTAGGGCCTCCGCCGGGGCTTCCCCCTTCTCCGGGGAACTTGGCGGGGGTTCCCCCTCTTCCGGGGCCTCCGCCGGGGCGTCCCTCTCCTCCGGGACCACCGCCGGGGCTTTCTCCTCCTCCGGGGAACTCGGCGGGGGTTCTCCCTCCTCCTGGGGACTCGGCGGGGCTTCACCCTCCTTTGGGGCCACCGCCGGGGCTTCCTCCTCCTCCGGGGAACTCGGCGGGGGTTCCCCATCCTCCGGGGGACTCGGCGGGGCTTCCCCATCCTCCGGAAAACTTGGCGGGGGTTCCCCCTCCTCCGGGGCACCCGCCGGGGCGTCCCTCTTCTCCGGGGCCTTGCCGGGGCTTCCCCCTCCTCCGGGGAACTCGGCGGGGGTGAATTTCCTCCGGGGGATCCGGCGGGGCTTCCCCCTACTTCGTGGAACTTGGCGGGGGTTCCCCCTCCTACGGAAAACTTGGCGGGGGTTCCCCCTCCCCCAGGGCCTCCGCCGGGGCGTCCCTCTCCTCCGGGGCCACCGCCGTGGCTTCCCCCTCCTCCGGGGAACTCGGCGGGGGTTCCCTCTCCTCCGGGGGACTCGGCGGGGCTTCCCCATCCTCCGGGGGACTCGGTGGGGATTCCCCCTCCTCCGGAAAACTTTACGGGTGTTCCCCCTTATGCGGGGCACCCGCCGGGGCGTCCCTCTCCTCCAGGGCCTTGCCGGGGCTTCCCCCTTCTCCGGGGAACTCGGCGGGGGTGCCCCTCCTCCAAGGGAACTCGGCGGGGCTTCCCCCTCCACCGGTGAATTTTGCGGGGGTTCCCCCTCCTCCGGGGAACTCGGCGGGGGTTCCCCCTCCACCGGGGAACTTGGCGGGGGTTCCCCATCCTCCGGGGGACTCGGCGGGGCTTTCCCCTCCTCAGGGGAACTTGGCGGGGCTTTCCCCTCCTCCAAAGCCACCGCCGAGGCTTCCCCCTCCTCCGGGGGACTGTGTGGGACTTCTCCCTCCTCCGGTAAACTTAGCGGGGGTTCCCTCTCCTCCGGGGGACTCGGCGGGGCTTCCCACTCCTCGGGGAACTTGGCGAGGGTTCCCCCTCCTCCGGGGCCTCCGCCGGGGCGTCCCTCTCCTCCGGGGCCACCGCCGGGGCTTCCCCCTCCTCCGGGGGACTCGGCGGGGCTTCCCCATCCTCCGGAAAACTTGGCGGGGGTTCCTCCTCCTCCGGGGCACCCGCCGGGGCGTCCCTCTCTTCCGGGGAACACTGCGGGGGTGCCCCTTCTCCGGGGGACTCGGCTGGGCTTCCCCCTTCACCGGGGAACTTGTCGGGGGTTCTTCTCCTCCAGAAAACTTGGCGAGGGTTCCCCCACCTCCGGGGCCTCCGCCGGGCCGTCCCTCTCCTCCGGGGCCACCGCCGGGGCTTCCCCCTCCTCCGGGGAACTCGGCGGGGGTTCCCTCTCCTACGGGGAACTCGGCGGGGCTTCCCCCACCTCGAAGAACTTGGCGGGGGTTCCCCTTCCTCCGCGGCCTCCGCCGGAGCTTTCTCCTCCTCCGGGGTTTCGGCGGGGCTTCCCACTCCTCCGGGGAACTTGGCGGGGGTTCCCGCTCTTCCGGGGCCACCGCAGGGGCTTCCCCCTCCTCCGGGGAACTCGGCGGGGAATTTCCCTCCTCCGGGGGACTCGGCGGGCCCCTCCCCCTTTCGCTGGGGCCTCCGCCGGGGCTTCCCCCTACTCCGGGGAACTCGGCGGGGGTTCACACTCCTCCGGGGAACTCGGCGGGGCTTCCCTCTCCTCCGGGAAACTTGGCGGGGGTTCCCCCTCCTCCAGGGCCTCCGCCGGGGCGTCCCTCTCCTCCGGGGCCACCGCCGGGGCTTCCCCATTCTCCGGGGAACTCGGCGGGGGTTCCCTCTCCTCCGGGGGACTCGGCGGGGCTTCCCCCTCCTCCGGGGAACTTGTCGGGGCTTCCCCCTCCTCCAAAGCCACCGCCGAGGCTTCCCCCTCCTCCGGGGGACTGTGTGGGACTTCTCCCTCCTACGGTAAACTTAGCGGGGGTTCCCTCTCCTCCGGGGGTCTCTGCGGGGCTTCCCACTCCTCGGGGAACTTGGCGAGGGTTCCCCCTCCTCCGGGGCCTCCACCGGGGCGTCCCTTTCCTCCGGGGCCACCGCCGGGGCTTCCCCCTCCTACGGGAAACTCGGCAGGGGTTCCCTCTTCTTACAGGAACCTGGCGGGGGATCCGCCTCCTCCGGGGAACTCAGCGGGGGTTTTTCCCTCCTCGTGGGGACTCGGCGGGGCTTCACCCTCCTCCGGGGAACTCGGCGGTGGTTCTTCCTCCTCCGGGGCACCCGCCGGGGCGTCCCTCTCCTCCGGGGCCTTGCCGGGGCTGCCCCCCTCCTCCAGGAAACTTGGCGAGGGTCCCCTCCTCCGAAAAACTTGGCGGGGGTTTCCTCTCCCTCGGGGCCTCCGCCGGGGCGTCCCTCTCCTCCGGGGCCACCGCCGGGGCTTCCCCCTCCACCGGGGGACTCAGCGGGGCTTCCCCCTCTACCGGGGAACTTGGCGGGGGTTCCCCCTCCTCCGGGGCACCCGCCGGGGCGTCCCTCTCTTCCGGGGAACACTGCGGGGGTGCTTCTTCTCTGGGGGACTCGGCGGGGCTTCCCCCTCCACCGGGGAATTTGGCGGGGGTTCCCCCTCCTCCGGAAAACTTGGCGGGGGTTCCCCCTTTCCGGGGCCTCCGCCGGGGCGTCCCTCTCCTCCGGGGCCACCGCCGGGGCTTCCCCTTCCTCCGGGGAACTCGGCGGGGGTTCCCTCTCCTACGGGGAACTCGGCGGGGCTTCCCCCACCTCGAAGAACTTGGCGGGGGTTCCCCCTCCTCCACGGCCTCCGCCGGAGCTTTCTCCTCCACCGGGGTTTCGGAGGGGCTTCCCCCTCCTCCGGGGAACTTGGCAGGGGATCCCATTCCTCCGGGGGACTGGGAGGGGTTTCCCTCTCCCCGGGGAACTTGGCGGGGGTTCCCGCTCTTCCGGGGCCACCGCCGGGGCTTTTCCCTCCTCCGGGGAACTCGGCGGGGGTTCACACTCCTCCGGGAAACTCGGCGGGGCTTCCCCCTCCTCCGGGGAACTTGGCAGGGGTTCCCCCTCTTTCGGAAAACTTGGAGGAGGTTACCCCTCCTCCGGGGCCTCCGCCGGGGCGTCCCTTTCCTCCGGGGCCACCGCCGGGGCTTCCCCCTCCACCGGGGGACTTAGCGGGGCTTCCTCCTCTTCCGGGGAACTTGGCGGGGGTTCCTTCTTCTCCAGAAAACTTGGCGGGGGTTCCCCCTCCTCCGGGGCCTTTGCCGGGGCGTCCCTCTCCTCCGGGGCCACCGCCGGGGCTTCCCCCTTCTCCGGGGAACTCGGCGGGGGTTCCCCATCCTCCGGAGGACTCGGCGGGGCTTCCCCTTCCTCCGGAAAACTTGACGGGGGTTCCCCCTCCTACGGGGCACTCGCCGGGGCGTCCCTCTCCTCCGGGAGCGTGCCGGGGCTTCCCCCTTCTCCGGGGAACTCGGCGGGGGTGCCCTTCCTCCAGGGGACTCGGCGAGGCTATCCCCTCCTCCGGGGAAATTGGCGGGGGTTCCCCCTCCTCCGGAAAACTTGGCGGGGGTTTCCCCTTCTCGGGGCCTTCGCCGGGGCGTCCCTCTCCTCCGGGGCCACCGCCGTGGCTTCCCCATCCTCCGGGGAACTCGGCGGGGGTTCCCTCTCCTCCGGGGAACTCGGCGGGGGTTCCCATTCCTCCGGGTGACTGGGAGGGGTTTCCCCCTCCTCCGGGGTACTTGGCGGGGGTTCCCGCTCTTCTGGGGCCACCGCCGGGGCTTCCCCCTCCTCTGGGGAACCCGGCGGGGATTTCCCCTCCACCGGGGGACTCGGCGGGCCCCTCCCCCTTCCGCCGGGGCCTCCGCCGGGGCTTGCCCCTCCTCACGGGAACTCGGCGTGGGTTCACACTCCTCCGGGGAACTCGGCGGGGCTTCCCCCTCCTCCGGGGAACTCGGCGGGGGTTCCCCATGCTCCGGGGGACTCGGCGGGGCTTCCCTATCCCCCGGAAAACTTGGCGGGGGATCCCCCTCCTCCGGGGCACCCGCCGGGGCGTCCCTCTTCTACGGGGCCTTGCCGGGGCTTCCCCCTCCTCGGTGGAACACAGCGGGGGTGCCCCTCCTCCGGGGGACTCGGCGGGGCTTCCCTCTCCTCCGTGGAACTTGGCGGGGGTTCCTCCTCCTCCGGAAAACTTGGCGGGGGTTCCCCCTTCTCCAGGGCCTTCGCCGGGGCGTCCCTCTTCTCCGGGGCCTTGCCGGGGCTTCCCCCTCCTCCGGGGAACTCGGTGGGGATCCCCATCCTCCGGGGGACTCGACGGGGCTTCCTCATCCTCCGGAAAACTTGGCGGGGGTTCCCCCTCCTCCGGGGAGCTCGGCAGGGGTGCCCCTCCTCCGGGGGACTCGGCGGGGCTTCCCCCTACTTCGGGGAACTTGGCGGGGGTTCCCACTTCTCCGGTAAACTTGGCGGGGGTTCCCCCTCCTCCGGGGCACCCGCCGGGGCGTCCCTCTCCTCCGGGGCCACCGCCGGGGGTTCCCCCTCCTCCGGAGAACTCGGCGGGGCTTCACCCTACTCTGAGGCCACCGCCGGGGATTCCTTCTCCTCCGCGGAACTCGGCGGGGGTTCCCCATCCTCCGGGGGACTCGGCGGGGCTTTCCTATCCTCCGGAAAACTTGGCGGGGGTTCCCCCTCCACCGGGGCACCCGCCGGGGCGTCCCTCTCCACCGGGGCCTTGCCGGGGCTTCCCCCTCCTCCGGGAAACTCGGTGGGGGTGCCCCTCCTCCGGGGGACTTGGCGGGGCTTCCCCCTACTTCGGGGAACTTGGCTGGGGTGCCCCCTTCTCCGGAAAACTTGGCGGGGGTTCCCTCTCTTCCGGGGCCACCGGCGGGGCTTTCCCCTCGTCCGGGGAACTCGGCAGGGGTTCCCTCTCCTCCGGGGAACTTGGCGGGGGTTCCACCTTCTCACGGGAACCTGGCGGGGGTTCCCCCTCCTCCAGGGAACTCGGCGGGGGTTCCCCCTCCTCCGGGGCACCTGCCGGGGCGTCCCTCTCCTCCGGGGCCTTGCCGGGGCTTTCCCCTCCTCCGGGGAACTCGGCGGGGATGCCCCTCCTCCGGGGGACTTGGCGGGGGTTCCCCATCCTCCGGGGGACTCGGCGGGGCTTCCCAATCCTCCGGAAAACTTTGCGGGGGTTCCCCCTCCTCCGGGGCACCAGCCGGGGCGTCCCTCTTCTCCGGGGCCTTGCCGGGGCTTCCCCCACCTCGGTGGAACACGGCGGGTGTTCCTCCTCCTCCGGAAAACTTGGCGGGGGTTCCCCCTTCTCCGGGGAACTCGGTGGGGTTCCCCATCCTCCGGAGGACTCGACGCGGCTTCCTTATCCTCCGGAAAACTTGGCGGGGGTTACCCCTCCTCCGAGGAACTTGGCGGGGGTGCCCCTCCTCCGGGGGACTCGGCGGAGCTTCCCCCTACTTCGGGGCCTTGCCGGGGCTTCCCCCTCCTCCGGGGAACTCGGCGGGGATGCCCCTCCTCCGGGGGACTTGGCGGGGCATCCCCCTACTTCGGGGAACTTGGCTGGGGTGCCCCCTTCTCCGGGGAACTCGGCGGGGGTTTTCCCTCCTCCGGGGCCTCCGCCGGGGCGTCCCTCTTCTCCGAGGCCTCCGCCGGGGCTTCCCCCTCCTCCTGGGAACACGGCGGGGGTGCCCCTCCTCCTTGGGACTCGGCGGGGCTTCCCTCTTCTCCGGGGAACTTGGCGGGGGTTCCTCCTCCTCCGGAAAACTTGGCGGGGGTTCCTCCTCCTCCAGCAAACTTGGCGGGGGTTCCCCCTCCTCCGGGGCTATCGCCGGGGGTTCCCCCTCCTCCGGGGGACTGGGCTGGACTTCTCCCTCCTCCGGTAAACTTTGCGGGGGTTCCCCCTCCTCCGGGGGACTGGGCGGGGCTTCCCTCTCCTCCGGGGGACTCGACGGGGCTTCCTCATCCTCCGGAAAACTTGGCGGGGGTTCCCCCTCCTCCGGGGAACTCGGCGGGGGTGCCCCTCCTCCGGGGGACTCGGCGGGGCTTCCCCCTACTTCGGGGAACTTGGCGGGGGTTCCCACTCCTCCGGTAAACTTGGCGGGGGTTCCCCCTCCTCCGGGGCACCCGCCGGGGCGTCCCTCTCCTCCGGGGCCACCGCCGGGGGTTCCCCCTCCTCCGGAGAACTCGGCGGGGCTTCACCCTACTCTGAGGCCACCGCCTGGGATTCCTTCTCCTCTGGGGGACTCGGCGGGGCTTTCCTATCCTCCGGAAAACTTGGCGGGGGTTCCCCCTCCTCCGGGGCACCCGCCGGGGCGTCCCTCTCCACCGGGGCCTTGCCGGGGCTTCCCCCTCCTCCGGGAAACTCGGTGGGGGTGCCCCTCCTCCGGGGGACTTGGCGGGGCTTCCCCCTACTTCGGGGAACTTGGCTGGGGTGCCCCCTTCTCCGGAAAACTTGGCTGGGGTGCCCCCTTCTCCGGAAAACTTGGCGGGGGTTTCCCCTCCTCCGGGGCCTCCGCCGGGGCGTCCCTCTTCTCCGAGGCCTCCGCCGGGGCTTCCCCCTCCTCCTGGGAACACGGCGGGGGTGCCCCTCCTCCTTGGGACTCGGCGGGGCTTCCCTCTTCTCCGGGGAACTCGGCAGGGGTTCCCTCTCCTCCGGGGAACTTGGCGGGGGTTCCACCTTCTCACGGGAACCTGGCGGGGGTTCCCCCTCCTCCAGGGAACTCGGCGGGGGTTCCCCCTCCTCCGGGGCACCTGCCGGGGCGTCCCTCTCCTCCGGGGCCTTGCCGGGGCTTTCCCCTCCTCCGAGGGACTCGGCGGGGCTTCCCTCCTCCTCCGGGGAACTTGGCGGGGGTTCCCCCTCTTCCGGGGCCACCGCCGGGGCTTCCCCCTTCTCCGGGGAACTCGGAGGGGGTTCCCCATCCTCCGGGGGACTCTGCGGGACTTCCCCTTCCTCCCGAAAACTTGACGGGGGTTCCCCCTCCTCCGGGGCACCCGCCGAGGCGTCCCTCTCCTCCTCGCGGGGGTTCCCACTCCTCCGGGGGACTCGGCGGGGCTTCCCCCTCCTCCGGGGAACTTGGTGGGGGTCCCTCTCCTCCGGGGCCTCCGCCGGGGCTTCCCCCTCCTCCGAGGCAAACGCCGGAGCTCTCCCCTCCTCCGGGGTACTCGGCAGGGCTTCCCCCTTTTCCGGGGAACTTGCCGGGGGTTCCCCCTCCTCCGAACGACTCGGCGGGGCTTCCCACTCCACCTGGGCCTCCGCCTGGGCTTCCCCCCCCTCCGGGGAACTCGGTGGGGGTTCCCCCTCCTCCGGGGGACATGGCGGGGGTTTTCCCTCCTCCGGGGAACTCGGCGGGGCTTTCCCCTCCTCCGGGGGTCTCGGCGGGGCTTCCCCCTCCTCCGGGGGACTCGGCGGCGCTTCTCACTCCACTGGGGCTTTCGCCTGGGCTTCCCCCCCCTCCGGGAACTCGGCGGGGGTTCCTTCTCCTCCGGGGGACTTGGCGGGGGTTCCCCCTCCTCCGGGGCCACCGCCGGGGCTTCCCTCTCCTCCGGGGAACTCGGCGGGGCTTCCTTCTCCTCCGGGGGACTTGGTGGGGGTTCCCCCTCCTACGGGGAACTTGGCGGGGGTTCCCCTCTCCGGGGCCACCGCAGGGGCCTTTCCCCATTAGCGGGGCAACCGCCGGGGCTTCCGCCTCCACCGGTGAACTCGGCGGGGCTTCCCCCTCCTCCGGGGAACTTGGCGAGGGTCCCTCTCCTCCGGGGCCTCCGCCGGGGCTTCCCCCTCCTCCTAGGCAAACGCCGGAGCTCTCCCCTCCTCCGGGGAACTCGGCAGGGCTTCCCCCTTTTCCGGGGAACTTGCCGGGGGTTCCCCCTCCTCCGTGGAACTTGGAGGGGGTTCCCCTATCTCCGGGGCCACCGCCGGGGCTTCCCCCTCCACCGGGGCAGCCGCCGGGGATCACCACTCCTCCAATGAACTCGGCGGGGGTTCCCCCTTCTCCGGGGCCACCGCCGGGGCTTCTCCCTTCTCCGGGGAACTCGGCGGGGGTTCCCCCTCTTTCGGGGGACTCGGCGTGGTTTCCCTCTTCTTCGGGGGACTCGGCGGGGCTTAAACATCTCCAGGGAACTCGGCGGGACTTCCCCCTCCCCCGGGGACTGGGTGGGGCCCCTTCTCCGGGGAACTTGACGGGAGTTCCCCCTCCTCCGGGGGACTCGGCGGAGGTAACCCCACCTCCGGGACCACCGCCGGGGCTTCCCTCTCCTCCGGGGCAACCGCCGGGGCTTCCCCCACCTCCGGGGATCTCGGCGGGGGTTTCCACTCCTCCGGGGAACTTGGCGGGGGTTCCCCCCCCCTCCGGGGGACTCGGCGTGGCTTCCCCCCCCTCCGTGGAACTCGGCGTGGCTTTCCCCTAACCGGGGCCACCGTCGGGGCTTCTTCCTTCTCCGGGGGACTCGGTGGGGATTCTCCCTCCTCCGGGGAACTTGGTGGGGGTTCCCCCTCCTCCGGGGGATTTGGCGGGGCTTCTCACTCCACTGGGGCTTTCGCCTGGGCTTCCCCCCCCCTCCGACAACTCGGCGGGGGTTCCCCCTCCTCCGGGAACTCGGCGGGGGTTCCCCCTCCTCCGGGGGACTTGACGGGGGTTCCCCCTCCTCCGGGGAATTTGGCGTGGACTCCCTCTCCCCCGTGGGACTCGGCGGGGGTCCCTCTTTTCGGGGCCACCGCCGGGGCTTTCCCCTCCTCCGGGGGACTGGGCTGGACTTCTCCCTCCTCCGGTAAACTTTGCGGGGGTTCCCCCTCCTCCGGGGATCCGGCGGGGCGTCCCTCTCCTCCGGGGCCACCGCTTGCGCTTCCCCCTCCTCCGGGGAACTCGGCGGGAGTTCCCCCTCCTCCGGGGGACTCGGCGGGGCTTCACCCTCCTCCGGGGCCACCGCCAGGGCTTCCCCCTCCTCCGGGGAACTCGGCAGGGGTTCCCCATCCTCCGGGGCCTCCGCCGAGGCTGCCCCCTCCTCCGGGGGACTGGGCTGGACTTCTCCCTCCTCCGGTAAACTATGCGGGGGTTCCCCCTCCTCCGGGGGACTCGGCGAGGGTTCCCCCTCCTCCGGGGTCTCCGCCGGGCCGTCCCTCTCCGCCGGGGCCACCGCCAGGGTTTTCCCCTCCTCCGGGGAATTTGGCGGGGGTTCCCCATCCTCCGGGGGACTCGGCGGGGATTCCCCTTCCTCCGGAAAACTTGACGGGGGTTCCCTCTCATCCGGGGCACCCGCCGGGGCGCCCCTCTCCTCCGGGGCCTTGCCGGGGCTTCCCCCTTCTCCGTGGAACTCGGCTTGGGTTCCCCTCCGCCGGGGGACTCGGCGGGGCTTCCCCCTCCTCCGGGGAACTCGGCGGGGGTTCCCTCTCTTACGGGGAACTCGGCGGGGCTTTCCCCACCTCGAAGAACTTGGCAGGGGTTCCCCCTCCTCCGCGGCCTCCGCCGGAGCTTTCTCCTCCTCCGGGGTTTCGGCGGGGCTTCCCCCTTCTACGGGGAACACGGCGGGGGTACCCTCTCCTCCGGGGGACTCGGCGGGGCTTCCCCCTCCTCCGGGAAACTTGGTGGGGCTTCCCCATCCTCCAAAGCCACCGCCGAGGCTTCCCCCTCCTCCGGGGGACTGTGTGGGACTTCTCCCTCCTCCGGTAAACTAAGCGGGGGTTCCCTCTCCTCCGGGGGACTCGGCGGGGCTTCCCACTCCTCGGGGAACTTGGCGAGGGTACCCCCTCCTCCGGGGCCTCCGCCGGGGCGTCCCTCTCCTCCAGAGCCACCGCCGGGGCTTCCCCCTCCTCCGGGGAACTCGGCAGGGGTTCCCTCTTCTCACAGGAACCTGGCGGGGGTTCCCCCTCCTCCGGGGAACTCAGCAGAGGTTTTTCCCTCCTCGTGGGGACTCGGCGGGGCTACACCCTCCTCCGGGGAACTCGGCGGGGGTTCTTCCTCCTCCGGGGCTGCCGCCGGGGCGTCCCTCTCCTCCGGGGCCACCGCCGGGGCTTCCCCCTCCTCCGGGGAACTCGGCGGGGGTTCCCTCTCCTACGGGGAACTCGGCGGGGCTTCCCCCACCTCGAAGAACTTGGCGGGGGTTCCCCCTCCTCCGCGGCCTCCGCCGGAGCTTTCTCCTCCTCCGGGGTTTCGGCGGGGCTTCCCCCTCCTCCGGGGAACTTGGCAGGGGTTCCCCCTCTTTCGGAAAACTTGGAGGAGGTTACCCCTCCTCCGGGGCCTCCGCCGGGGCGTCCCTTTCCTCCGGGGCCACCGCCGGGGCTTCCCCCTCCACCGGGGGACTCAGCGGGGCTTCCTCCTCTTCCGGGGAACTTGGCGGGGGTTCCTTCTTCTCCAGAAAACTTGGCGGGGGTTCCCCCTCCTCCGGGGCCTTTGCCGGGGCGTCCCTCTCCTCCGGGGCCACCGCCGGGGCTTCCCCCTTCTCCGGGGAACTCGGCGGGGGTTCCCCATCCTCCGGAGGACTCGGCGGGGCTTCCCCTTCCTCCGGAAAACTTGACGGGGGTTCCCCCTCCTCCGGGAGCGTGCCGGGGCTTCCCCCTTCTCCGGGGAACTCGGCGGGGGTGCCCTTCCTCCAGGGGACTCGGCGAGGCTATCCCCTCCTCCGGGGAAATTGGCGGAGGTTCCCCCTCCTCCGGAAAACTTGGCGGGGGTTTCCCCTTCTCGGGGCCTTCGCCGGGGCGTCCCTCTCCTCCGGGGCCACCGCCGTGGCTTCCCCATCCTCCGGGGAACTCGGCGGGGGTTCCCATTCCTCCGGGTGACTGGGAGGGGTTTCCCCCTCCTCCGGGGTACTTGGCGGGGGTTCCCGCTCTTCTGGGGCCACCGCCGGGGCTTCCCCCTCCTCTGGGGAACCCGGCGGGGATTTCCCCTCCACCGGGGGACTCGGCGGGCCCCTCCCCCTTCCGCCGGGGCCTCCGCCGGGGCTTGCCCCTCCTCACGGGAACTCGGCGTGGGTTCACACTCCTCCGGGGAACTCGGCGGGGCTTCCCCCTCCTCCGGGGAACTCGGCGGGGGTTCCCCATGCTCCGGGGGACTCGGCGGGGCTTCCCTATCCCCCGGAAAACTTGGCGGGGGATCCCCCTCCTCCGGGGCACCCGCCGGGGCGTCCCTCTTCTACGGGGCCTTGCCGGGGCTTCCCCCTCCTCGGTGGAACACAGCGGGGGTGCCCCTCCTCCGGGGGACTCGGCGGGGCTTCCTTCTCCTCCGTGGAACTTGGCGGGGGTTCCTCCTCCTCCGGAAAACTTGGCGGGGGTTCCCCCTTCTCCAGGGCCTTCGCCGGGGCGTCCCTCTTCTCCGGGGCCTTGCCGGGGCTTCCCCCTCCTCCGGGGAACTCGGTGGGGATCCCCATCCTCCGGGGGACTCGACGGGGCTTCCTCATCCTCCGGAAAACTTGGCGGGGGTTCCCCCTCCTCCGGGGAACTCGGCGGGGGTGCCCCTCCTCCGGGGGACTCGGCGGGGCTTCCCCCTACTTCGGGGAACTTGGCGGGGGTGACCACTCCTCCGGTAAACTTGGCGGGGGTTCCCCCTCCTCCGGGGCACCCGCCGGGGCGTCCCTCTCCTCCGGGGCCACCGCCGGGGGTTCCCCCTCCTCCGGAGAACTCGGCGGGGCTTCACCCTACTCTGAGGCCACCGCCGGGGATTCCTTCTCCTCCGCGGAACTCGGCGGGGGTTCCCCATCCTCCGGGGGACTCGGCGGGGCTTTCCTATCCTCCGGAAAACTTGGCGGGGGTTCCCCCTCCTCCGGGGCACCCGCCGGGGCGTCCCTCTCCACCGGGGCCTTGCCGGGGCTTCCCCCTCCTCCGGGAAACTCGGTGGGGGTGCCCCTCCTCCGGGAGACTTGGCGGGGCTTCCCCCTACTTCGGGGAACTTGGCTGGGGTGCCCCCTTCTCCGGAAAACTTGGCGGGGGTTCCCTCTCTTCCGGGGCCACCGGCGGGGCTTTCCCCTCGTCCGGGGAACTCGGCAGGGGTTCCCTCTCCTCCGGGGAACTTGGCGGGGGTTCCACCTTCTCACGGGAACCTGGCGGGGGTTCCCCCTCCTCCAGGGAACTCGGCGGGGGTTCCCCCTCCTCCGGGGCACCTGCCGGGGCGTCCCACTCCTCCGGGGCCTTGCCGGGGCTTTCCCCTCCTCCGAGGGACTCGGCGGGGCTTCCCTCCTCCTCCGGGGAACTTGGCGGGGGTTCCCCCTCTTCCGGAAAACTTGGCGGTGGTTCCCCTTCCTCCGGGGCCTCCGCCGGGGCGTCCCTCTCCTCCGGGGCCACCGCCGGGGCTTCCCCCTCCTCCGGGGAACTCGAAGGGGGTTCCCCATCCTCCGGGGGACTCTGCGGGACTTCCCCTTCCTCCGGAAAACTTGACGGGGGTTCCCCCTCCTCCGGGGCACCCGCCGAGGCGTCCCTCTCCTCCGGGGCCGTGCCGGGGCTTCCCCCTTCTCCGGGGAACTCGGCGGGGGTGCCCCTCCTCCGGGGGACTCGGCGAGGCTATCCCCTCCTCCGGGGAAATTGGCGAGGGTTCCCCCTCCTCCAGAAAACTTGGCGGGGGTTCCCCCTTCTCGTGGCCTTCGCCGGGGCGTCCCTCTCCTCCGGGGCCACCGCCGTGGCTTCCCCCCTCCTCCGGGGAACTCGGCGGGGGTTCCCTCTCCACCGGGGAACTCGGCGGGGGTTCCCATTCCTCCGGGGGACTGGGAGGGGTTTCCCCCTCCTCCGGGGAACTTGGCGGGGGTTCCCGCTCTTATGGGGCCACCGCCGGGGCTTCCCCCTCCTCCGGGGAACCCGGCGGGGATTTCCCCTCCACCGGGGGACTCGGTGGGCCCCTCCCCCTTCCGCCGGGGCCTCCGCCGGGGCTTGCCCCTCCTCCGGGGAACTCGGCGGGGGTTCACACTCCTCCGGGGAACTCGGCGGGGCTTCCCCCTTCTCCGTGGAACTCGGCGGGGGTGCCCCTCCACCGGGGAACTCGTCGGGGGTTCCCTCTCCTCCGGGGAATTCGGTGGGTCTTCCCCCTCCTCCTGGGAACTTGGCGGGGGTTCCCCCTCCTCCGGGGCCTCTGCCGGGGCTTCCCCCTCCTCCGGGGAACTCAGCGGGGGTTACCCCTTTGAACGGGGAACTTGGCGGGGGTATCCCCTCCTCCGGGGGACTCGGTGAGGCTTCCCCCTCCTCCGGGGCCACCGCCGGAGCTTACCTCTCCTCCGGGGCAACCGCTGGGGATTTCCCCTCCTCCGTTAAACATGGCGGGGGTTCCCCCTCCTCCGGGGAACTTGGTGGGGGTTCCCCCACCTCCAGGGCAACCGCCGGGGCTTCCCGCTCCTCCGGGGAACTCGGCGGGGCTTCCCCCTCCACCGGGGAAGTTAGTGGGGGTTCCCCCTCCTCCGGGGCCTCCGCCGGGGCTTCCCCCTCCTCCGGGGCAACTGCCGGGGCATCCCACTCCTCCGTGGAACTCAGCGGGGGTTACCCTTCCACCGGGGAACTTAGCGGGGGTTCCCCCTCCTCCAGGAGACTCGGCGGGGCTTCCCACTCCACCGGGGCATCCACCTATGCTTCCCCCCCACCGGTGAACTCAGCGTGGGTTTCCCCTTCTCCGTGGGATATGGCGGGGGTTCCCCCAACTCCGGGGAACTCGGCGGGGGTTCCCCCTCCTCCGGGGCCTCCGCCGTGGCTTCCCTCTCCTCCGAAGCAACCGCCGTGGCTTCCCCCTCCTCCGGGAAACTCGGCGGGGCTTCTCCCTCCTCCGGGGAACTTGGTGGGTTTCCCCCATCTCCAGGGCAACCGCTGGGGCCTCCCCCTCCTCCGGGGAACTCGCCGGGGCTCCCCCCTCCACCGGGGCCACCGCCGGGGCTTCCCCCTCCTCCGGGGGACTCGGCGGGGCTTCCCCCACCTCCGGGGCCACCGCCGGGGGTTCCCCCTCCTCTGGCAGACTCGGCGGGGCTTCCCCCTCCTCCAGGGCAACCGCCGGGGCTTCCCCCTCCTCCGGGGAACTCGGCGGAGCTTCCCCCTCCTCCAAAAAACTCGGCGGAGCTTCCCCCTCCTCCGGGAAACTCGGCGGGGGTTCCCTTTCCCCCGGGGAACTCGGCGGGGGTTCACTCTCCTCCGGGGGACTCGGCGGGGCTTCCCCCTCCTCCAGGGCAACCGCCGGGGCTTCCCCCTCTTCGGGGCCTCCGCCGGAGCTTTCCCCCCCTCCGGGGAACTCAGCGGGGGTTACCCCTTTCAACGGGGAACTTGGCGGGGGTTCCCTTTCCTCCGGGGGACACGGCGGGGGTTCCCCCGCCTCCGGGGGACTCGGCGGGGCTTCCCTTTCCTCCGGGGGGCTTCCCCCTCCTCCGGGGGACTCGGCAGGGCCCTCCCCCTCCTCCAGGGCAACCGCCGGGGCTTCTCCCTCCTCCGGGGGACTCAGCGGGGGTTACCTCCTCCTCCGGGGAACTCGGCGTGGGTTCCCTCTCCTCCGGGGCCTCCGCCGTGGCTTCCCTCTCCTCCGAAGCAACCGCCGGGGCTTCCCCCTCCTCCGGGGAACTTGGTGTGAGTTCCCTCTCCTCCGGGGGACTCGGCGGGGCTTCCCCCTCCTCCAGGGCAACCGCCGGGGCTTCCCCCTCCTCCGGGGGACTCGGCGGGGATTTCCCCTCCTCCGTGGGACTTGGCGGGAGTTCCCCCTCCTCCGGGGGACTCGGCGGGGCTTCCCCCTCCTCCGGAGCCTCAGTCAGGGCTTCCCCCTCCTCCGGGGCCTCCGCCGGGGCTTCCCCCTCTCCGGGGCCTCCGCCGGGGCTTCCCCCTCCTCCGTGAAACTCTGCGGGGGTTCCCGCTCCTCCGGGGAGCTCAACGGGGGTTCCCCCTCCTCCGGGGAATATGGCGGGGGTACCCTTTCCTCCGGGGGACTTGGCGGGGGTTCTTCCTCCCCCATGGTACTCAGCGGGGCTCCCCCCTCCTCCGGGGCCTGCGCCGTGGCTTCCCTCTCCTCCGAAGCAACCGCCGGGGCTTCCCCCTCCTCCGGGAAACTCGGCGGGGCTTCCCCCTCCTCTGGGGCTACCGCCGGGGGTTCCCCCTCCCCCGGGGCCACCGCCGGGGCTTCCCCCCCCTCCGGGGAACTCGGCGAGGGTTTCCCCTTCTCCGTGGGATTTGGCGGGGGTTCACTCTCCTCCGGGGGACACGGCGGGGGTTCCCCCTCCCCTGGGGGACTCGGCGGGGCTTCCCCCTTCTCCAGGGCAACCGCCGGAGCTTCCCCCTCCTCCGGGGCCTCCGCCGGGGCTTCCCCCTCTCCGGGGCCTCCGCCGGGGCTTCCCCCTTCACCGGGAAACATTGCGGGGGTTCCTCCTCCTCCGGGGAGCTCAACGGGGGTTCCCCCTCCTCCGGGGAATTTGGCGGGGGTTCCCCCTTCTCTGGGAAACTCGGCGGGGGTTCCCTTTCCTCCGGGGGACTTGGCGGGGGTTCTTCCTCCCCCAGGGGACTCAGCGGGGCTTCCCCCTTCTCCGGGGCAACCGCCGTGGCTTCCCCCTCCTCCGGGGAACTCGGCGGGGCTTCCCTCTTCTCCGGGGCCACCGCCGGGGCTTCCCCCTCCTCCGGGGAACTCGGCGGGGGTTGCCCCTTCTCCGAGGAACTCTGCGTGGGTTCCCGCTCCTCCGGGGCCTCCGCCGTGGCCGCCCTCTTTTCCGGGGCGACCGCCGGGGCTTTCCTCTCCTCCGGGGAACTCGGCGGGGCTTCCCCCTCCTCCGGGGAACTTTGTGGGGTTTCCCCCTCCTCCAGGGGACTCGGCGGGGCGTCCCACTCCTCCGGGGGACTCGGTGAGGCTTTCCCCTCCTCCGGGGCCACCGCCGGGGCTTCCCTCTCATCCGGGGCCACCGCCGGGGCTTCCCCCTCCTCCGGGGAATTTGGCGGGGATTCCCTCTCCTCCGTGGGACTCGGCGGGGCTTCCCTATCCTCCGGGGAACTTGGCGGGGGTTCCCCTATCTCCGGGGCCTCCGCCGGGCTTCCCGCTCCTCCGGGGCAACCGCCGGGGCTTCCTCCTCCTCCGGGGAACTCGGCGGGGTTCCCCCTCCTCTTGGGGACTTGGCGGGGGTTTCCCCTCCTCCGGGGGACTCGGCGGGGCTTTCCCTCTCCTCCGGGGCCACCGCCGGGGCTTCCCCCTGCTCCGGGGGACTCAGCGGGGATTTCCCCTCCTCCGTGGGACTTGGCGGGGGCTCCCCCTCCTCCGGGGGACTCGGCGGGGCTTCCCACTCCACCGGGGCGTCCGCCTGGGCTTTTCCCCCTCCGGGGAACTCGTCGTGGGTTCCCCCTCCTCCGGGGGACTTGGCGGGGGTTCTTCCTCCTCCGGGGAGCTCAACGGGGGTTCCCCCTCCTCCGGGGGTCTTGGCGGGTGTTCTTCCGCCCTCAGGGGACTCAGCGGGGCTACCCCCTCATCCGGGGCTACCGCCGGGGCTTCCCTCTCCTCCGGGGAACTTGGCGGGGGTTCCCTCTCCTCCGTGGGACTCGGCGGGGGTTCCCCCTCATCCGGGGGACTCGGCGGGGCTTCCCCCTCCTCCGGGGGACTCGGCGGGGCTTCCCCCTCCTTCGGGGCCACCGCCGGGGCTTCCCCCTCCTCCGGGGAACTTAGCGGGGGTTCCCTAATCTCCGGGGCCTCCGCCGGGCTTCCCGCTAATCCGGGGCAACCGCCGGGGCTACCCCCTCCTCCGGGGAACTTGGCGGGGGTTCCTCCTCCTCTGGGGGACTTGGCGGGGGTTTCTCCTCCTCCGGGGGACTCGGTGAGGCTTCCCCCTCCTACTGGGCCACCGCCGGGGCTTCCCTCTCATCCGGGGCCACCGCCGGGGCTTTCCCCTCCTCCGGGGAACTTGGCGGGGGCCCCTCTCCTCCGTGGGACTCGCCGGGTTTTCCCCTCATCCGGGGGACTCGGCGGGGCTTCACACTGCTCCGGGGCAACTGCCGGGGCATCCCCCTCCTCCGGGGAACTCAGCGGGGGTTACCCCTCCACCGGGGAACTTGGCGGAGGTTCCCCCTCCTCCAGGGGATTTGGCGGGGCTTCCCACTCCACCGGGGAATCCGCCTGGGCTTCCCCCCCCCCACCGGTGAACTCGGCGGGGTATTCCCCTTCTCCGTGGGATATGGCGGGGGTTCCCCCTCCTCCGAGGGACTCGGCGGGGCTTCCCCCACCTCCGGGGAACTCGGCGGGAGTTCCCCCTCCTCCGGGGCCTCCGCCGTGGCTTCCCTCTCCCCCGAACAACCGCCGTGGCTTCCGCCTCCTCCGGGAAACTGGGCGGGGCTTCTCCATCCTTCGGGGAACTTGGAGGGGGTTTTCCCATCTCCAGGGCAACCGCCGGGGCCTTCCCCTCCTCCGGGGAACTCGCCGGGGCCATTCCTCCGGGGCCACCGTCGGGGCTTCCCCCTCCACTCGGGGACTCGGCGGGGATTCCCTCTCCTCCGGGGGACTTGGCAGGGGTTCCCCCCCCCTCCGGGGGACTCGGCGGGGCTTCCCACTCCACCGGGGCCTACGCCTGGGCTTCTCCCCCCCTTCGGGGAACTTGGCGGGGGTTCCCTCTCCACCGGGGGACTCAGCGGGGGTTCCCCCTCCTCTGGGGGCCTCGGCGGGGCTTCCCCCTCCTTTAGGGCAACCGCCGGGGCTTCCCCCTCCTCGGGGAAACTCGGCTGGGCTTCTCCCTCCTCCGGGGAACTTAGCGGGGGTTCCCCCTCCTCCAGGGGATTTGGCGGGGCTTCCCACTCCACCGGGGACTCCGCCTGGGCTTCCCCCCCCACCGGTGAACTCGGCGGGGGTTTCCCCTTCTCCGTGGGATATGGCGGGGGTTCCCCCTCCTCCGGGGAACTTGGTTGGGGTTCCCCCTCCTCCGGGGCCTCCGCCGGGGCTTCCCCCTCCTACCGGGCAACTGCCAAGGCTTCCCCCTCCTCCAGGGAACTCAGCGGGGGTTACCCCTCCACCGGGGAACTTGGCGGGGGTTCCCCCTCCTCTAGGGGAACTTGGTGGGGGTTCCCCTATCTCCAGGGCAACCGCCGGGGCTTCTTTCTCCTCCGGGGGACTCGGCGAGGCTTCCCCCTCTTCCGGGGCCACCGCCGGGGGTTCCCCCTTCCGGGGACCTCGGTGGGGCTTGCCCCTCCTCCAGGGAACTCGGCGGGGGTTCCCCCTCCTCCGGGGCAACCGCCGGGGCTTCCCCCTCCTCCGGGGCCTCCGCCGGGGCTTATCCCTCCTCCGGGGCCACCGTCGGGGCTTCCTCCTCCTCCGGGGCCTCCGCCGGGGCTTCCCCCTCTCCGGGGCCTCCGCCGGGGCATCCTCCTCTCCGGGGCCTCCGCCGGGGCTTTCTCCTCCTCCGGGGAACTCTGCGTGGGTTCCCCCTCCTCCGGGGCCTCCGCCGTGGCTTCCCTCTCTCCGGGGCCTCCGCCGGGGCTTCCCCCTCCTCCGGGGAACTCAGCGGGGGTTACCCCTCCTCCGGGGCCACCGCCGGGGCTTTCCCTTCCTCCGGGGCAAACGCCGGGGCTTCCCACTCCTCCGGGGCCTCCGTCGGGGCTTCCCCCTCATCCGGTACCTCCGCCGGGGCTTCCCCCTCCTCCGGGGAACTCTGCGTGGGTTCCCGCTCCTCCGGGGCCTCCGCCGTGGCTTCCCTCTTCTCCGGGGCAACCGCTGGGGCTTCCCCCTCCTCCGGGGCCTCCGCCGTGGCTTCCTACTTCTCCGGGGCAACCGCCAGGGATTTCCCCTCCTCCGGGGCAACCTCCGGGGATCCCCCTCCTCCGGGGGACTCGGCGGGGCTGCCCACCCCTCCGGGGGACTCGGCGGGGCTTCCCCCTCCTCCGGGGAATTTGGCGGGGGTTCCCCCTCCACCGGGGCCACCACCGTGGCTTCCCCCTCCTCCGGGGGACTCGGCGGGGCTTCCCCCTCCTCCGGGGAACTCAGCGAGTGTTACCCCTCCAACGGGGAACTTGGCGGGGGTTCCCACTACTCCGGGGAACACGGCGGTGGTTCCCCCTCCTCCGGGAAACTCGTCGGGGGTTCCCTTTCTTCCGGGGGACTTGGCGGGGGTTCTTCCTCCCCCAGGGGCCTCCGCCGGGGCTTCCCCCACCTCCGAGGCAAACGCCGGAGCTCTCCCCTCCTCCGGGGAACTCGGCGGGGCTTCCCCCTTTTCCGGGGAACTTGCCGGGGGTTCCCCCTCCTCCGGGGGTCTCGGCGGGGTTTCCCACTCCACCTGGGCCTCCGCCGGGGTTCCCCCCCCTCCGGGGAACTCGGTGGGTGGTCCCCCTCCTCCGGGGGACTTGGCAGGAGTTCCCCCTCTTCCGGATAACTCGGCGGGGCTTCCCCCTCCTCCGGGGGACTCGGCGGGGCTTTACCCTCCTCCCGGAAACTCGGCGCGGGTTCCCTTTTCTCCGGGGGACTTGGTGGGGGTTCTTACTCCCCCCAGGGGACTCAGCGGGGCTACCCCCTCCTCCGGGGCAACCGCCGGGGCTTCCCCCTCCTCCGGGGCCACCGCCGGGGGTTCACCCTCATCCGGGGAATTCGGCAAGGCTTCCCCCTCCTCAGGTGCCACCGCCGGGGCTTACCCCTCCTCCGGGGCCACCGCCGGGGCTTCCCCCTCCTCCGGGGGACTCGGCGGAGATATCCCCTCCTCCGGGGGACTTGGCGGTGGGTCCCCCTCCTTCGGCGAACTCGGCGGGGCTTCCCCCTTTTCCGGGGAACTTGCCAGGGGGTTCCCCCTCCTCCGGGGGACTCGGCGGGGTTTCCCACTCCACCTGGGCTTCCGCCGGGGTTCCCCCCCCTCCGGGGAACTCGGTGGGTGGTCCGCCTCCTCCGGGGGACTTGGCGGGAGTTCCCCCTCCTCCGGATAACTCGGCGGGGCTTCCCCCTCCTCCGGGGGACTCGGCGGGGCTTCCCCCTCCTCCGGGAAACTCGGCGGGGGTTCTCTTTTCTCCGGGGGACTTGGCGGGGGTTCTTCCTCCCCCAGGGGACTCAGCGGGGCTACCTTCTTCTCCGGGGCAACCGCCGGGGCTTCCGCCTCCTCCGGGGCCACCGCCGGGGGTTCCCCCTCCTCTGGGGAACTCGGCGGGGCTTCCCCCTCCTCCGGTGCCACCGCCGGGGCTTCCCCCTCCTCCTGGGCCTCCGCCGTGGCTTCCTACTTCTCCGGGGCAACCGCCAGGGCTTTCCCCTCCTCCGGGGCAACCGCCGGGGATCCCCCCCCTCCGGGGCCACCGCCGGGGCTTCACCCTCCTCCGGGGCCACCGCCGGGGCTTCCCCCTCCTCCGGGGAATCGGCGGAGATTCCCCCTCCTCCGGGGGACTTGGCGGTGGGTCCCCCTCCTTCAGCGAACTCGGCGGGGCTTCCCCATTTTCCGGGGAACTTGCCAGGGGGTTCCCCCTCTCCGGGGGACTCGGCGGGGTTTCCCACTCCACCTGGGCGTCCGCCGGGGTTCCCCCCCTACGGGGAACTCGGTGGGTGGTCCCCCTCCTCCGGGGGACTTGGCGGGAGTTCCCCCTCCTCCGGCTAACTCGGCGGGGCTTCTTCCTCCTCCGGGGGACTCGGCGGGGCTTCCCCCTCCTCCGGGAAAGTCTGCGTGGGTTCCCCCTCCTCCGGGTCCTCCGCCATGGCTTCCCCCTTTTCGGGGCCACCTCGAGGGAACTCGCCGGGGCTCCCCCCTCCACCGGGGCCACAGCCGGGGCTTCCCACTCCTCCGGGGAACTTGGCGGGGGTTCACTCTCCTCCGGGGGACTCGGTGGGCTTCCCCCTCCTCCGGGGCCACCGCGGGGGCTTCCCCCTCCTCCGGGGGACTCGGCGGGGCTTTCCCCTCCTCCGAAGCCACCGCCGGGGCTTCCTCCTCCTCCGGGGGACTCGGCGGGGCTTCCCCCTCCTCTGGGGGACTCGGCGGGGCTTCCCCCTCCTCCAGGGCAACCGCCGTGGCTTCCCCCTCCACCGGGGCTACCGCCGTGGCTTCCCTCTCCTCCGGGGCCTCCGCCGGGGCTTCTCCCTCCTCCGGGGCCACCGCCGGGGCTTCCCCCTCCACCGGTGGACTCGGCGGAGATTCCCCTCCTCCGGGTGACTTGGCGGTGGTTCCCCCTTCCTCCGGCGAACTCGGCGGGGGTTCCCCCTCCTCCGGGGGACTCGGCGGGGCTTCCCCCTTCTCCGGGGCAACCGCCGGGGGTTCCCCCTCCTCCGGGGGACTCGGCGGGGCTTCCCCCTCCTCCGGGGCCACCGCCGGGGCTTCCCTCTCCTCCGGGGGACTTGGCGGGGGTTCCCCCCCCTCCGGAGGATTTGGCGGGGCTTCCCACTCCACCGGGGCCCCCGCCTGGGCTTCTCCCCCCCTTCGGGGAACTTGGCGGGGGTTCCCTCTCCACCGGGGGACTCGGCGGGGGTTCCCCCTCCTCTGGGGGCCTCCGCCGGGCTTCCCGCTAATCCGGGGCAACCGCCGGGGCTACCCCCTCCTCGGGGAAACTCGGCTGGGGTTCTCCCTCCTCCGGGGAACTTGGTGGGGGTTCCCCCATCTCCATGGCAACCGCCGGGGCTTTCCCCTCCTCCGGGGAACTCGTGGGCCTCCCCCCTACTCGGGCCACCGCCGGGGCTTCCCCCTCCTCCGGGGAACTCGGATGGTTTTCCCCCTCCTCCGGGGAACTCGGCGGGGCTTCCCCCACCTTCAGGGCAACCGCCGGGGCTTCCCCCTCCTACGAGGGACTCGGCGGAAATTCCCCCTCCTCCGGGGAACTCGGCGGGGATTTCCCCTCCTCCGGGGAAGTTGGTGGGGGTTCCCCTTCTCCGGGGCAACCGCCGGGGCTTCCCCCTCCTCCGGGGCCTCCGCCGGGGCTTCCTTCTCCTACGGGGCCTCCGCCGGGGCTTTCCCCTCATCCAGGGAACTCGCCGGGGCTTCCCCCTCTCCGGGGCCTCAGCCGGGGCTTCCTCCTCTACAGGGCCTCCGCCGGGGCTTCCCCCTCCTCCGGGAAACTCTGCGTGGGTTCCCCCTCCTCCGGGTCCTCCGCCATGGCTTCCCCCTTTTCGGGGCTTCCGCCGGGGCTTCCCCCTCCTCCGGGGAACTCAGCGGGGGTTACCCCTTTGAACGGGGAACTTGGCGGGGGTATCCCCTCCTCCGGGGGACTCGGTGAGGCTTCCCCCTCCTCCGGGGCCACCGCCGGAGCTTACCTCTCCTCCGGGGCAACCGCTGGGGATTTCCCCTCCTCCGTTAAACATGGCGGGGGTTCCCCCTCCTCCGGGGAACTTGGTGGGGGTTCCCCCTCCTCCGGGGCCACCGCCGGGGCTTTCCCCTCCTCCGGGGAACTTGGCGGGGGCCCCTCTCCTCCGTGGGACTCGCCGGGTTTTCCCCTCATCCGGGGGACTCGGCGGGGCTTCACACTCCTCCGGGGCAACTGCCGGGGCATCCCCCTCCTCCGGGGAACTCAGCGGGGGTTACCCCTCCACCGGGGAACTTGGCGGGGGTTCCCCCTCCTCCAGGGGATTTGGCGGGGCTTCCCACTCCACCGGGGAATCCGCCTGGGCTTCCCCCCCCCACCGGTGAACTCGGCGGGGGTTTCCCCTTCTCCGTGGGATATGGCGGGGGTTCCCCCTCCTCCGAGGGACTCGGCGGGGCTTCCCCCACCTCCGGGGAACTCGGCGGGAGTTCCCCCTCCTCCGGGGCCTCCGCAGTGGCTTCCGCCTCCTCCGGGAAACCCGGCGGGGCTTCTCCATCCTCCGGGGAACTTGGTGGGGGTTTTCCCATCTCCAGGGCAACCGCCGGGGCCTTCCCCTCCTCCGGGGAACTCGCCGGGGCTCCCCTTTCCTCCGGGGCCACCGTCGGGGCTTCCCCCTCCACCGGGGGACTCGGCGGGGATTCCCTCTCCTCCGGGGGACTTGGCGGGGGTTCCCCCCCCCTCCGGAGGATTTGGCGGGGCTTCCCACTCCACCGGGGCCCCCGCCTGGGCTTCTCCCCCCCTTCGGGGAACTTGGCGGGGGTTCCCTCTCCACCGGGGGACTCGGCGGGGGTTCCCCCTCCTCTGGGGGCCTCCGCCGGGCTTCCCGCTAATCCGGGGCAACCGCCGGGGCTACCCCCTCCTCGGGGAAACTCGGCTGGGGTTCTCCCTCCTCCGGGGAACTTGGTGGGGGTTCCCCCATCTCCAGGGCAACCGCTGGGGCCTTCCCCTCCTCCGGGGAACTCGCCGGGGCTCCCCCCTCCTCCGGGGCCACCGCCGGGGCTTCCCCCTGTTCCGGGGGACTTGGCGGGGCTTCCCCCTCCTCCGGGGCCACCGCCGGGGGTTCCCCCTCCCCCGGACAACTCGGCGGGGCTTCCCCCTCCTCTGGGGCCACCGCCGGGGCTTCCCCCCGCTCCGGGGAACTCGGCGGGGGTTTACCCTTCTTTGGGGCAACCGCCGGGGCTTCCCCCTCCTCCGGGGCCTCCGCCGGGGCTTCCTTCTCCTACGGGGCCTCCGCCGGGGCTTTCCCCTCATCCAGGGAACTCGCCGGGGCTTCCCCCTCTCCGGGGCCTCCGCCGGGGCTTCCTCCTCTACAGGGCCTCCGCCGGGGCTTCCCCCTCCTCCGGGAAACTCTGCGTGGGTTCCCCCTCCTCCGGGTCCTCCGCCATGGCTTCCCCCTTTTCGGGGCTTCCGCCGGGGCTTCCCCCTCCTCCGGGGAACTCAGCGGGGGTTACCCCTTTGAACGGGGAACTTGGCGGGGGTATCCCCTCCTCCGGGGGACTCGGTGAGGCTTCCCCCTCCTCCGGGGCCACCACCGGAGCTTACCTCTCCTCCGGGGCAACCGCTGGGGATTTCCCCTCCTCCGTTAAACATGGCGGGGGTTCCCCCTCCTCCGGGGAACTTGGTGGGGGTTCCCCTTCCTCCGGGGCCTCCGCCGGGGCTTCCCCCTCCTACCGGGCAACTGCCGGGGCTTCCCCCTCCTCCAGGGAACTCAGCGGGGGTTACCCCTCCACCGGGGAACTTGGCGGGAGTTCCCCCTCCTCTAGGGGAACTTGGTGGGGGTTCCCCTATCTCCAGGGCAACCGCCGGGGCTTCTTTCTCCTCCGGGGGACTCGGCGAGGCTTCCCCCTCTTCCGGGGCCACCGCCGGGGGTTCCCCCTTCCGGGGAACTCGGTGGGGCTTGCCCCTCCTCCGGGGAACTCGGCGGGGGTTCCCCCTCCTCCGGGGCAACCGCCGGGGCTTCCCCCTCCTCCGGGGCCTCCGCCGGGGCTTATCCCTCCTCCGGGGCCTCCGTCGGGGCTTCCCCCTCCTCCGGGGCCTCCGCCGGGGCTTCCCCCTCTCCGGGGCCTCCGCCGGGGCATCCTCCTCTCCGGGGCCTCCGCCGGGGCTTCCCCCTCCTCCGGGGAACTCTGCGTGGGTTCCCCCTCCTCCGGGGCCTCCGCCGTGGCTTCCCCCTCTCCGGGGCCTCCGCCGGGGCTTCCCCCTCCTCCGGGGAACTCAGCGGGGGTTACCCCTCCTCCGGGGCCACCGCCGGGGCTTCCCCTTCCTCCGGGGCAAACGCCGGGGCTTCCCACTCCTCCGGGGCCTCCGTCGGGGCTTCCCCCTCCTCCGGGGCCTCCGCCGGGGCTTCCCCTTCCTCCGGGGAACTCTGCGTGGGTTCCCGCTCCTCCGGGGCCTCCGCCGTGGCTTCCCTCTTCTCCGGGGCACCCGCGGGGGCTTCCCCCTCCTCCGGGGCCTCCGCCGTGGCTTCCTACTTCTCCGGGGCAACCGCCAGGGCTTTCCCCTCCTCCGGGGCAACCGCCGGGGATCCCACCCCTCCGGGGGACTCGGCGGGGCTTCCCCCTCCTCCGGGGAACTTGGCGGGGGTTCCCCCTCCTCCGGGGCCACCACCGTGGCTTCCCCCTCCTCCGGGGGACTCGGCGGAGATATCCCCTCCTCCGGGGGACTTGGCGGTGGGTCCCCCTCCTTCGGCGAACTCGGCGGGGCTTCCCCCTTTTCCGGGGAACTTGCCAGGGGGTTCCCCCTCCTCCGGGGGACTCGGCGGGGTTTCCCACTCCACCTGGGCTTCCGCCGGGGTTCCCCCCCCTCCGGGGAACTCGGTGGGGATCCCCATCCTCCGGGGGACTCGACGGGGCTTCCTCATCCTCCGGAAAACTCGGCGGGGGTGCCACTACTCCGGGGGACTCGGCGGGGCTTCCCCCTACTTCGGGGAACTTGGCGGGGGTTCCCACTCCTCAGGTAAACTTGGCGGGGGTTCCCCTCCTCCGGGGCCTCCACCGGGGCGTCCCTCTCCTCCGGGGCCACCGCCGGGGGTTTCCCCTCCTCCGGAGAACTCGGCGGGGCATCACCCTCCTCTGAGGCAACCGCCGGGGCTTCCTTCTCCTCCGGGGAACTCGGCGGGGGTTCCCCATCCTCCGGGGGACTCGGTGGGGCTTTCCCATCCTCCGGAAAACTTGGTGGGGGTTCCCCCTCCTCCGGGGCACCCGCCGGGGCGTCCCTCTCCTCCGGGGCCTTGCCGGGGCTTCCCCCTCCTCCGGGGAACTCGGTGGGGTTGCCCCTCCTCCGGGGGACTTGGCGGGGCTTCCCCCTACTTCGGGGAACTTGGCTGGGGTGCCCCCTTCTCCGGAAAACTTGGCGGGGGTTTCCCCTCCTCCGGGGCCTCCGCCGGGGTGTCCCTCTTCTCCGAGGCCTCCGCCGGGGCTTCCCCCTCCTCCTGGGAACACGGCGGGGGTGCCTCTCCTCCGGGGGACTCGGCGGGGCTTCCACCTCCTCCGGGGAACTCAGCGAGTGTTACCCCTCCAACGGGGAACTTGGCGGGGGTTCCCACTAATCCGGGGAACACGGCGGTGGTTCCCCCTCCTCCGGGAAACTCGTCGGGGGTTCCCTTTCTTCCGGGGGACTTGGCGGGGGTTCTTCCTCCCCCAGGGGCCTCCGCCGGGGCTTCCCCCTCCTCCGAGGCAAACGCCGGAGCTCTCCCCTCCTCCGGGGACCTCGGCGGGGCTTCCCCCTTTTCCGGGCAACTTGCCGGGGGTTCCCCCTCCTCCGGGGGTCTCGGCGGGGTTTCCCACTCCACCTGGGCCTCCGCCGGGGTTCCCCCCCCCTCCGGGGAACTCGGTGGGTGGTCCCCCTCCTCCGGGGGACTTGGCAGGAGTTCCCCCTCTTCCGGATAACTCGGCGGGGCTTCCCCCACCTTCAGGGCAACCGCCGGGGCTTCCCCCTCCTACGAGGGACTCGGCGGAAATTCCCCCTCCTCCGGGGAACTCGGCGGGGATTTCCCCTCCTCCGGGGAAGTTGGTGGGGGTTCCCCTTCTCCGGGGCAACCGTCGGGGCTTCCCCCTCCTCCGGGGCCTCCGCCGGGGCTTCCCCCTCTCCGGGGCCTTCGCCGGGGCATCCTCCTCTCCGGGGCCTCCGCCGGGGCTTCCCCCTCCTCCGGGGAACTTGGCGGGGGTTCCCTAATCTCCGGGGCCTCCGCCGGGCTTCCCGCTAATCCGGGGCAACCGCCGGGGCTACCCCCTCCTCCGGGGAACTCGGCGGGGGTTCCCCCTCCTCTGGGGGACTTGGCGGGGGTTTCCCCTCCTCCGGGGGACTCGGTGAGGCTTCCCCCTTCTACTGATCCACCGCCGGGGCTTCCCTCTCATCCGGGGCCACCGCCGGGGCTTTCCCCTCCTCCGGGGAACTTGGCGGGGGCCCCTCTCCTCCGTGGGACTCGCCGGGTTTTCCCCTCATCCGGGGGACTCGGCGGGGCTTCACACTCCTCCGGGGCAACTGCCGGGGCATCCCCCTCCTCCGGGGAACTCAGCGGGGGTTACCCCTCCACCGGGGAACTTGGCGGGGGTTCCCCCTCCTCCAGGGGATTTGGCGGGGCTTCCCACTCCACCGGGGAATCCGCCTGGGCTTCCCCCCCCCCACCGGTGAACTCGGCGGGGGTTTCCCCTTCTCCGTGGGATATGGCGGGGGTTCCCCCTCCTCCGAGGGACTCGGCGGGGCTTCCCCCACCTCCGGGGAACTCGGCGGGAGTTCCCCCTCCTCCGGGGCCTCCGCAGTGGCTTCCGCCTCCTCCGGGAAACCCGGCGGGGCTTCTCCATCCTCCGGGGAACTTGGTGGGGGTTTTCCCATCTCCAGGGCAACCGCCGGGGCCTTCCCCTCCTCCGGGGAACTCGCCGGGGCTCCCCTTTCCTCCGGGGCCACCGTCGGGGCTTCCCCCTCCACCGGGGGACTCGGCGGGGATTCCCTCTCCTCCGGGGGACTTGGCGGGGGTTCCCCCCCCCTCCGGAGGATTTGGCGGGGCTTCCCACTCCACCGGGGCCCCCGCCTGGGCTTCTCCCCCCCTTCGGGGAACTTGGCGGGGGTTCCCTCTCCACCGGGGGACTCGGCGGGGGTTCCCCCTCCTCTGGGGGCCTCCGCCGGGCTTCCCGCTAATCCGGGGCAACCGCCGGGGCTACCCCCTCCTCGGGGAAACTCGGCTGGGGTTCTCCCTCCTCCGGGGAACTTGGTGGGGGTTCCCCCATCTCCAGGGCAACCGCTGGGGCCTTCCCCTCCTCCGGGGAACTCGCCGGGGCTCCCCCCTCCTCCGGGGCCACCGCCGGGGCTTCCCCCTGTTCCGGGGGACTTGGCGGGGCTTCCCCCTCCTCCGGGGCCACCGCCGGGGGTTCCCCCTCCCCCGGACAACTCGGCGGGGCTTCCCCCTCCTCTGGGGCCACCGCCGGGGCTTCCCCCCGCTCCGGGGAACTCGGCGGGGGTTTACCCTTCTTTGGGGCAACCGCCGGGGCTTCCCCCTCCTCCGGGGCCTCCGCCGGGGCTTCCTTCTCCTACGGGGCCTCCGCCGGGGCTTTCCCCTCATCCAGGGAACTCGCCGGGGCTTCCCCCTCTCCGGGGCCTCCGCCGGGGCTTCCTCCTCTACAGGGCCTCCGCCGGGGCTTCCCCCTCCTCCGGGAAACTCTGCGTGGGTTCCCCCTCCTCCGGGTCCTCCGCCATGGCTTCCCCCTTTTCGGGGCTTCCGCCGGGGCTTCCCCCTCCTCCGGGGAACTCAGCGGGGGTTACCCCTTTGAACGGGGAACTTGGCGGGGGTATCCCCTCCTCCGGGGGACTCGGTGAGGCTTCCCCCTCCTCCGGGGCCACCACCGGAGCTTACCTCTCCTCCGGGGCAACCGCTGGGGATTTCCCCTCCTCCGTTAAACATGGCGGGGGTTCCCCCTCCTCCGGGGAACTTGGTGGGGGTTCCCCTTCCTCCGGGGCCTCCGCCGGGGCTTCCCCCTCCTACCGGGCAACTGCCGGGGCTTCCCCCTCCTCCAGGGAACTCAGCGGGGGTTACCCCTCCACCGGGGAACTTGGCGGGAGTTCCCCCTCCTCTAGGGGAACTTGGTGGGGGTTCCCCTATCTCCAGGGCAACCGCCGGGGCTTCTTTCTCCTCCGGGGGACTCGGCGAGGCTTCGCCCTCTTCCGGGGCCACCGCCGGGGGTTCCCCCTTCCGGGGAACTCGGTGGGGCTTGCCCCTCCTCCGGGGAACTCGGCGGGGGTTCCCCCTCCTCCGGGGCAACCGCCGGGGCTTCCCCCTCCTCCGGGGCCTCCGCCGGGGCTTATCCCTCCTCCGGGGCCTCCGTCGGGGCTTCCCCCTCCTCCGGGGCCTCCGCCGGGGCTTCCCCCTCTCCGGGGCCTCCGCCGGGGCATCCTCCTCTCCGGGGCCTCCGCCGGGGCTTCCCCCTCCTCCGGGGAACTCTGCGTGGGTTCCCCCTCCTCCGGGGCCTCCGCCGTGGCTTCCCCCTCTCCGGGGCCTCCGCCGGGGCTTCCCCCTCCTCCGGGGAACTCAGCGGGGGTTACCCCTCCTCCGGGGCCACCGCCGGGGCTTCCCCTTCCTCCGGGGCAAACGCCGGGGCTTCCCACTCCTCCGGGGCCTCCGTCGGGGCTTCCCCCTCCTCCGGGGCCTCCGCCGGGGCTTCCCCTTCCTCCGGGGAACTCTGCGTGGGTTCCCGCTCCTCCGGGGCCTCCGCCGTGGCTTCCCTCTTCTCCGGGGCACCCGCGGGGGCTTCCCCCTCCTCCGGGGCCTCCGCCGTGGCTTCCTACTTCTCCGGGGCAACCGCCAGGGCTTTCCCCTCCTCCGGGGCAACCGCCGGGGATCCCACCCCTCCGGGGGACTCGGCGGGGCTTCCCCCTCCTCCGGGGAACTTGGCGGGGGTTCCCCCTCCTCCGGGGCCACCACCGTGGCTTCCCCCTCCTCCGGGGGACTCGGCGGAGATATCCCCTCCTCCGGGGGACTTGGCGGTGGGTCCCCCTCCTTCGGCGAACTCGGCGGGGCTTCCCCCTTTTCCGGGGAACTTGCCAGGGGGTTCCCCCTCCTCCGGGGGACTCGGCGGGGTTTCCCACTCCACCTGGGCTTCCGCCGGGGTTCCCCCCCCTCCGGGGAACTCGGTGGGGATCCCCATCCTCCGGGGGACTCGACGGGGCTTCCTCATCCTCCGGAAAACTCGGCGGGGGTGCCACTACTCCGGGGGACTCGGCGGGGCTTCCCCCTACTTCGGGGAACTTGGCGGGGGTTCCCACTCCTCAGGTAAACTTGGCGGGGGTTCCCCTCCTCCGGGGCCTCCACCGGGGCGTCCCTCTCCTCCGGGGCCACCGCCGGGGGTTTCCCCTCCTCCGGAGAACTCGGCGGGGCATCACCCTCCTCTGAGGCAACCGCCGGGGCTTCCTTCTCCTCCGGGGAACTCGGCGGGGGTTCCCCATCCTCCGGGGGACTCGGTGGGGCTTTCCCATCCTCCGGAAAACTTGGTGGGGGTTCCCCCTCCTCCGGGGCACCCGCCGGGGCGTCCCTCTCCTCCGGGGCCTTGCCGGGGCTTCCCCCTCCTCCGGGGAACTCGGTGGGGTTGCCCCTCCTCCGGGGGACTTGGCGGGGCTTCCCCCTACTTCGGGGAACTTGGCTGGGGTGCCCCCTTCTCCGGAAAACTTGGCGGGGGTTTCCCCTCCTCCGGGGCCTCCGCCGGGGTGTCCCTCTTCTCCGAGGCCTCCGCCGGGGCTTCCCCCTCCTCCTGGGAACACGGCGGGGGTGCCTCTCCTCCGGGGGACTCGGCGGGGCTTCCACCTCCTCCGGGGAACTCAGCGAGTGTTACCCCTCCAACGGGGAACTTGGCGGGGGTTCCCACTAATCCGGGGAACACGGCGGTGGTTCCCCCTCCTCCGGGAAACTCGTCGGGGGTTCCCTTTCTTCCGGGGGACTTGGCGGGGGTTCTTCCTCCCCCAGGGGCCTCCGCCGGGGCTTCCCCCTCCTCCGAGGCAAACGCCGGAGCTCTCCCCTCCTCCGGGGACCTCGGCGGGGCTTCCCCCTTTTCCGGGCAACTTGCCGGGGGTTCCCCCTCCTCCGGGGGTCTCGGCGGGGTTTCCCACTCCACCTGGGCCTCCGCCGGGGTTCCCCCCCCCTCCGGGGAACTCGGTGGGTGGTCCCCCTCCTCCGGGGGACTTGGCAGGAGTTCCCCCTCTTCCGGATAACTCGGCGGGGCTTCCCCCTCCTCCGGGGGACTCGGCGGGGCTTTACCCTCCTCCCGGAAACTCGGCGGGGGTTCCCTTTTCTCCGGGGGACTTGGCGGGGGTTCTTACTCCCCCCAGGGGACTCAGCGGGGCTACCCCCTCCTCCGGGGCAACCGCCGGGGCTTCCCCCTCCTCCGGGGCCACCGCCGGGGGTTCACCCTCATCCGGGGAATTCGGCAAGGCTTCCCCCTCCTCAGGTGCCACCGCCGGGGCTTACCCCTCCTCCGGGGCCACCGCCGGGGCTTCCCCCTCCCCCGGGGGACTCGGCGGAGATATCCCCTCCTCCGGGGGACTTGGCGGTTGGTCCCCCTCCTTCGGCGAACTCGGCGGGGCTTCCCCCTTTTCCGGGGAACTTGCCAGGGGGTTCCCCCTCCTCCGGGGGACTCGGCGGGGTTTCCCTCTCCACCTGGGCTTCCGCCGGGGTTCCCCCCCCTCCGGGGAACTCGGTGGGGATCCCCATCCTCCGGGGGACTCGACGGGGCTTCCTCATCCTCCGGAAAACTCGGCGGGGGTGCCACTACTCCGGGGGACTCGGCGGGGCTTCCCCCTACTTCGGGGAACTTGGCGGGGGTTCCCACTCCTCCGGTAAACTTGGCGGGGGTTCCCCTCCTCCGGGGCCTCCGCCGGGGCGTCCCTCTCCTCCGGGGCCACCGCCGGGGGTTCCCCCTCCTCCGGAGAACTCGGCGGGGCATCACCCTCCTCTGAGGCTACCGCCGGGGCTTCCTTCTCCTCCGGGGAACTCGGCGGGGGTTCCCCATCCTCCGGGGGACTCGGTGGGGCTTTCCCATCCTCCGGAAAACTTGGCGGGGGTTCCCCCTCCTCCGGGGCACCCGCCGGGGCGTCCCTCTCCTCCGGGGCCTTGCCGGGGCTTCCCCCTCCTCCGGGGAACTCGGTGGGGTTGCCCCTCCTCCGGGGGACTTGGCGGGGCTTCCCCCTACTTCGGGGAACTTGGCTGGGGTGCCCCCTTCTCCGGGAAACTTGGCGGGGGTTTCCCCTCCTCCGGGGCCTCCGCCGGGGTGTCCCTCTTCTCCGAGGCCTCCGCCGGGGCTTCCCCCTCCTGGGAACACGGCGGGGGTGCCTCTCCTCCGGGGGACTCGGCGGGGCTTCCATCTCCTCCGGGTAACTTGGCGGGGGTTCCTCCTCCTCCGGAAAACTTGGCGGGTGTTCCCCCTCCTCCGGAAAACTTATTGGGGGTTCCCCCTCCTCCGGGGCCATCGCCGGGGGTTCCCCCTCCTCCGGGGGACTCGGCGGGCTTCCCCCTCCTCCGGGGCCACCGCGGGGGCTTCCCCCTCCTCCGGGGGACTCGGCGGGGCTTTCCCCTCCTCCGGGGCCACCGCCGGGGCTTCCTCCTCCTCCGAGGCCTTGCCGGGGCTTCCCCCTCCACCGGGGAACTTAGCGGGGGTTCCCACTTCTCCGGAAAACTTAGCGGGGGTTCCCCCTCCTCCGGGGCCTCCGCCGGGGCGTCCCTCTCCTCCGGGGCCACCGCTGGGGCTTCCCCCTCCTCCGGGGAACTCGGCGTGGTTTCCCCCTCCTCCGGGGGACTCGGCGGGGCTTCACCCTCCTCCGGGGCCACCGCCAGGGCTGCCCCCTCCTCCGGGGAACTCTGCAGGTGTTCCCCATCCTCCGGGCCTCCGCCGGGGATTCCCCCTCCTCCGGGGGACTGGGCGGGACTTCTCCCTCCTCCGGTAAACTATGCAGTGGTTCCCCCTCCTCCGGGGGACTCGGCGAGGGTTCCCCCTCCTCCAAGGCCTCCGCCGGGCCGTCCCTCTCCTCCGGGGCCACCGCCGGGGCTTTCTTCTCCTCCGGAGAACTCGGCGGGGGTTCCCCATCCTCCGGGGGACTCGGCGGGGATTCCCCTTCCTCCGGAAAACTTGTCGGGGGTTCCCCCTCATCCGGGGCACCCGCCGGGGCGTCCCTCTCCTCCGGGGCCTTGCCGGGGCTTCCCCCTTCTCCGGGGAACTCGGCGGGGGTGCCCCTCCTCCGGGGGACTCGGCGGGGCTTCCCCCTCCTCTTGGGAACTCGGCGGGGGTTCCCTCTCCTACGGGGAACTCGGCGGGGCTTCCCCCACCTCGAAGAACTTGGCGGGGGTTCCCCCTCCTCCGCGGCCTCCGCCGGAGCTTTTCCTCCTCCGGGGTTTCGGCGGGGCTTCCCCCTCCTCCGGGGAACTTGGCAGGGGTTCCCATTCCTCCGGGGGACTGGGAGGGGTTTCCCTCTTCTCCGAAGAACTTGGCGGGGGTTCCCGCTCTTCCGGGGCCACCGCCGGGGCTTCCCCCTCCTCCGGGGAACTGGGCGGGGAATTCCCCTCCACCGGGGGACTCGGCGGGCCCCTCCCCCTTTCGCTGGGGCCTCCGCCGGGGCTTTCCCCTACACCGGGGAACTCGGCGGGGGTTCACACTCCTCCGGGACACTTGGCGGGGGTTCCCGCTCTTCCGGGGCCACCGCCGGGGCTTCCCCCTCCTCCGGGAGACTGGGCGGGACTTCTCCCTCCTCCGGTAAACTTGGCGGGGGTTCCCCCTCCTCCAGGGCCTCCGCCGGGGCGTCCCTCTCCTCCGGGGCCACCGCCGGGGCTTCCCCCTACTCCGGGGAACTTGGCGGGGCTTCCCCATCCTCCAAAGCCACCGCCGAGGCTTCCCCCTCCTCCGGGGGACTGTGTGGGACTACTCCCTCCTCCAGGAAACTTAGCGGGGGTTCCCCCTCCTCCGGGGGACTCAGCGGGGCTTCCCCCTCCACCGGGGAACTTGGCGTGGGTTTTCTATCCTCCGGGGGACTCGGCGGGGCTTCCCTATCCTCCGGAAAAACTTGGCGGGGGTACCCCTCCTCCGGGGCACCCGCCGGGGCGACCCTCTCCTCCTGGGCCTTGCCGGGGCTTCCCCCTCCTCCGGGGAACACTGCGGGGGTGCCCCTTCTCCGGGGGACTCGGCGGGGCTTCCCCCTCCTCCGGGAACCCTGGCGGGGGTTCCTCCTTCTCCAAAAAACTTGGCGGGGGTTCCCCTTCCTCCGGGGCCTCCGCCGGGGCGTCCCTCTCCTCCGGGGCCACCGCCGGGGCTTCCCCCTCCTCCGAGGAACTCGGCGGGGGTTCCCCATCCTCCGGGGAACTCGGCGGGGCTTCCCCCTCCTCCGGGGAACTCGGCGGGGGTTCCCTCTCCTCCGGGGCAACCGCCTGGGCGTCCCTCTCCTCCGGGGCCTTGCCGGGGCTTCCCCCTCCTCCGGGGAACTCGGCGGGGGTGCTCTTCCTCCGGGGGACTTGGCGGGGGTTCCCCCTCCTCCGGAAAACTTGGCGGGGGTTACCCCTCCTCCGTGGCCTCCGCCGGGGCGTCCCTCTCCTCCGGGGCCACCGCCGGGGCTTCCCCCTCCTCCGGGGAACTCGGCGGGGGTTCACCCTTCTCCGGGGGACTGGGAGGGGTTTCCCCTCCTCCGGGGAACTTGGCGGGGGTTCCTCCTCTTTCGGAAAACTTGGCGGGGGTTCCCCCCCCTCCGAGGCCACCGCCGGGGCTTACCCCTCCTCCGGGGGACTGGGCGGGCCTTCACCCTCCTCCGGTAAACTTAGCGAGGGTTCCCCCTCCTCCGGGGGCCTCGGCGGGGCTTCTCCCTCCTCCGGGGATCTTGGCGGGGATTCCCGCTCTTCTGGGGCCTTGCCGGGGCTTCCCCCTCCTCCGGGGAACACGGTGGGGGTGCCCCTCCTCCGGGGGACTCGGCGGGGCTTCCCTCTCCTCCGGAGAACTTGGCGGGGGTTCCTCCTCCTCCGGGGAACTCGGCAGGGGGTATTCCCCTCCTCGTGGGGACTCGGCGAGGCTTCCCCCTCCTCGTGGGGACTCGGCGAGGCTTCCCCCTCCTCGTGGGGACTCGGCGAGGCTTCCCCCTCCTCCGGGGCCACCGCCGGGGGTTCCCCCTTCTCCGGGGAACTCGGCGGGGCTTTCCCCTCCTCCGGGGCAACCGCCGGGGCTTCCCCCTGCTCCGGAGCCTCCGCCGGGGCTTTCCCCTCCTCCGGGGAACTCGCCGGGGCTCCCCCCTCCTCCGGGGCCACAGCCGGGGCTTCCCACTCCTCCGGGGAACTTGGCGGGGGTTCCCCTCCTCCGGGGGACTTGGCGGTGGTTCGCCCTCCTCCGGCGAACTCGGCGGGGGTTCCCCCTCCTCCGGGGGACTCGGCGGGGCTTCCCACTCCACCGGGGCTTCCGCCTGGGCTTCCTTCCCCTCCGAGGAACTCGGCGGGGGTTCCCCCTCCTCCGGGGGACTTGGCGTGGGTTCCCCCTCCTCCGGGGAGCTCAACGAGGGTTTCCCCTCCTCCGGGGAACTCGGCGGGGGTTCCCCCTCCTCCGGGGGACTTGGTGGGGGTTCCCCCTCCTCCGGGGAGCTTAACGAGGGTTCCCTTTTCTCCGGGGGACATGGCGGGGGTTCTTCCTCCCCCAGGGGACTCAGCGGGGCTTCCCACTCCACCGGGGCCACAGCCTTAGCTCTTCCCCCCTGCGGGTAACTCTTCGGTGGTTCCCCCATCTCCGTGGGACTCGGCGGTGCAACCCCCTCCTCCGGGGAACTTGGCGTAGGTCCCTCTCCTCCGGGGCCTCCGCCGGGGCTTCCACCTCCACCGGGGCCACCGCCGGGCTTTCCCTGTACTCCGGGGGACTCGGCGGGGCTTCCCCCTCTTTCGGGCCACCGCCGGGGCTTCCCCCTCCTCCGGGGAACTCGGCGGAGCTTCCCCCTCCTCCGGGGAACTTGGTGGGGGTTCCCCCTTCTTCTGGGGTTCTCGCTCCACCGGGGCTTCCGCAGTGGCCGCCCTCTTCTCCGGGGCAACCGCCGGGGCTTCCCCCTCCTCCGGGGGACTCGGCGGGGCTTCCCCCTCCTCCGGGGAATTCGGCGGGGGTTCTTCCCTCTCCGGGGAGCTCAATGGGGGTTCCCCCTCCTCCGGGGAACTCGGCAGGGATTCCCCCTCCTCCGGGAAACTCGGCGGGGGTTCCCTTTCCTCCGGGGGACTTGGCGGGGGTTCTTCCTCCCAAAGGGGACTCAGCGGGGCTTCCCCCTCCTCCGGGGAATTTAGCGGGGGTTCCCCCATCTCCAGGGCCACCGCCGGGCTTCCCGCTCCTCCGGGGCAACCGCCGGGGCTACCCCCTCCTCCGGGGAACTCGGTGGGGGTTCCCCCTCCTCTGGGGGACTTGGCGGGGGTTTCCCCTCCTCCGGGGGACTCTGTGAGGCTTCCCCCTCCTCCGGGGCCACCGCCGGGACTTCCCTCTCATTCGGGGCCACCGCCGGGGCTTTCCCCTCCTCCGAGGGACTCGGCGGGGCTTCCCCCTCCTCCGGGGAACTTGGCGGGGGTTCCCCTATCTCCGGGGCCTCCGCCGGGCTTCCCGCTCCTCCGGGGCAACCGCCGGGGCTTCTTCCTCCTCCGGGGAACTCGGCGGAGCTTCCCCCTCCTCTAGGGGACTTGGCGGGGGTTTCCCCTCCTCCGGGGGACTCGGCGGGGCTTTCCCTCTCCTCCGGGGCCACCGCCGGGGGTTCCCCTTCCTCCGGGGAACTCAACGGAGCTTCCCCCTCCTCCGTGGAACTTGGTGGGGGTTCCCCCTTCTTCTGGGCCTCCGCCGGGGCTTCCCCTTTTTCCGGGGCAACTGCCGGGGCTTCCCCCTCCTCCGGGGAACTCAGCGGGGGTTACCCCCTCCTCCGGGGAACTCGGCGGGGGTTCCCCCTCCTCCGGGAAACTCGGCGGGGGTTCCCCCTCCTCCGGGGGACTTGGCGCGGGTTCCCCCTCCTCCGGGGGACTTGGCGGGGGTTCCCCCGCCTCCGGGGCCTCCGCCGTGGCTTCCCTCTCCTCCGAAGCAACCGCCGGGGCTTCCCCCTCCTCCGGGGAACTTGGCGTGGGTTCCCTCTCCTCCGGGGGACTCGGCGGGGCTTCCCCCTCCTCCGGAGAACTTGGCGGGGGTTCCTCCATCTCCGGGGCCTCCGCCGGGCTTCCCGCTCCACCGGGGCAACCGCCGGGGCTACCCCCTCCTTCGGGGAACTCGGCGGGGGTTCCCCCTCCTCCGGGGGACTCGGCGGGGCTTCCCCCTCCTCCGGAGAACTTGGCGGGGGTTCCCCCTCCTCCGGGAAACTCGGCGGGGGTTCCCTTTCCTCCGGGGGACTTGGCGGGGGTTCTTCCTCCCTCAGGGGACTCAGCGGGGCTTCCCCCTCTTCCGGGGGACTCGGCGGGGCTTCCCTCTCCTCCGGAGAACTTGGCGGGGGTTCCCCCATCTCCGGGGCCTCCGCCGGGCTTCCCGCTCCTCCGGGGCAACCGCCGGGGCTACCTTCTCCTCCAGGGAACTCGGCGGGGGTTCCCCCTCCTCTGGGGGACTTGGCGGGGGTTTCCTCTCCTCCTGGGGACTCGGTGAGGCTTCCCCCTCCTCCGGACCCACCGCCGGGGCGTCCCTCTCCTCCGGGGCCACCGCCGGGGCTTCCCTCTCCTCCGGGGAACTTGGCGGGGGTTCCTTCTCCTCCGTGAGACTCGGCGGGGGTTCCCCCTCATCCGGGGGACTCGGCGGGGCTTCCCCCTCCTCCAGGGCAACCGCCGGGGCTTCCCCCTCCTCCGGGGAACTCGGCAGGGGTTCCCCCTCCTCTGGGTGACTTGGCGGGGGTTTCCCCTCCTCCGGGGGACTCGGTGGGGGTTCCCCCTTTTCCGGGGCCTCCGCCGGGGTTTCCCCCTCCTCCGGGGCAACTGCCGGGGCAACCCCCTCCTCAGGGGAACTTGGCGGGGGTTCCCTCTCCTCCGGCGGACTCGGTGGGGGTTCCCCCTCCTCCGGGGGACTCGGTGGGGCTTCCCCCTTCTCCAGGGCAACCGCCGGGGCTTCGCCCTCCTCCGGGGAACTCGGCGGGGATTTCCCCTCCTCCAGGGGACTTGGCGGGAGTTCCCCCTCCTTCGGGGGACTCGGCGGGGCTTCCCACTCCACCGGGGCCTCCGCCTGGGCTTTCCCCTCCTCCGGTGAACTCAGCGGGGGTTACCCCTTTCAACGGGGAACTTGGCGGGGGTTCCCTCTCCTCCGGGGGACACGGCGGGGGTTACCCCTTTCAACGAAGAACTTGGCGGGGGTTCCCTCTCCTCCGGGGGACACGGCGGGGGTTCCCCCTCTTCCGGGGGACTCGGCAGGGCTTCCCCCTCCTCCGGGGCCACCGCCGGGGGTTTCCCCTCCTCCGGGGAACTCGGCGGAGCTTCCCTCTCCTCCGTGGAACTTGGTGAGGGTTCCCCCTTCTTCTGGGCCTCCGCCGGGGCTTCCCCCTTTTCCGGGGCAACTGCCGGGGCTTCCCCCTCCTCCGGGGAACTCTGCGGGGGTTCCCCCTCCTCCGGGGCCTCCGCCGTGGCTTCCCTCTCCTCCGAAGCAACCACCGGGGCTACCCCCTCCTCCGGGGAACTTGGCGTGGGTTCCCTCTCCTCCGGGGGATTTGGCGGGGCTTCCCCCTCCTCCGGGGAACTTGGCGGGCTTCCCCCTCCTCCGGGGCCACCGCGGGGGCTTCCCCCTCCTCCGGGGGACTCGGCGGGGCTTCCCCCTCCCCCGGGGGACTCGGCGGAGATATCCCCTCCTCCGGGGGACTTGGCGGTTGGTCCCCCTCCTTCGGCGAACTCGGCGGGGCTTCCCCCTTTTCCGGGGAACTTGCCAGGGGGTTCCCCCTCCTCCGGGGGACTCGGCGGGGTTTCCCTCTCCACCTGGGCTTCCGCCGGGGTTCCCCCCCCTCCGGGGAACTCGGTGGGGATCCCCATCCTCCGGGGGACTCGACGGGGCTTCCTCATCCTCCGGAAAACTCGGCGGGGGTGCCACTACTCCGGGGGACTCGGCGGGGCTTCCCCCTACTTCGGGGAACTTGGCGGGGGTTCCCACTCCTCCGGTAAACTTGGCGGGGGTTCCCCTCCTCCGGGGCCTCCGCCGGGGCGTCCCTCTCCTCCGGGGCCACCGCCGGGGGTTCCCCCTCCTCCGGAGAACTCGGCGGGGCATCACCCTCCTCTGAGGCTACCGCCGGGGCTTCCTTCTCCTCCGGGGAACTCGGCGGGGGTTCCCCATCCTCCGGGGGACTCGGTGGGGCTTTCCCATCCTCCGGAAAACTTGGCGGGGGTTCCCCCTCCTCCGGGGCACCCGCCGGGGCGTCCCTCTCCTCCGGGGCCTTGCCGGGGCTTCCCCCTCCTCCGGGGAACTCGGTGGGGTTGCCCCTCCTCCGGGGGACTTGGCGGGGCTTCCCCCTACTTCGGGGAACTTGGCTGGGGTACCCCCTTCTCCGGAAAACTTGGCGGGGGTTTCCCCTCCTCCGGGGCCTCCGCCGGGGTGTCCCTCTTCTCCGAGGCCTCCGCCGGGGCTTCCCCCTCCTGGGAACACGGCGGGGGTGCCTCTCCTCCGGGGGACTCGGCGGGGCTTCCATCTCCTCCGGGTAACTTGGCGGGGGTTCCTCCTCCTCCGGAAAACTTGGCGGGTGTTCCCCCTCCTCCGGAAAACTTATTGGGGGTTCCCCCTCCTCCGGGGCCATCGCCGGGGGTTCCCCCTCCTCCGGGGGACTCGGCGGGCTTCCCCCTCCTCCGGGGCCACCGCGGGGGCTTCCCCCTCCTCCGGGGGACTCGGCGGGGCTTTCCCCTCCTCCGGGGCCACCGCCGGGGCTTCCTCCTCCTCCGAGGTCTTGCCGGGGCTTCCCCCTCCACCGGGGAACTTAGCAGGGGTTCCCACTTCTCCGGAAAACTTAGCGGGGGTTCCCCCTCCTCCGGGGCCTCCGCCGGGGCGTCCCTCTCCTCCGGGGCCACCGCTGGGGCTTCCCCCTCCTCCGGGGAACTCGGCGGGGTTTCCCCCTCCTCCGGGGGACTCGGCGGGGCTTCACCCTCCTCCGGGGCCACCGCCAGGGCTGCCCCCTCCTCCGGGGAACTCTGCATGTGTTCCCCATCCTCCGGGCCTCCGCCGGGGATTCCCCCTCCTCCGGGGGACTGGGCGGGACTTCTCCCTCCTCCGGTAAACTATGCAGTGGTTCCCCCTCCTCCGGGGGACTCGGCGAGGGTTCCCCCTCCTCCAAGGCCTCCGCCGGGCCGTCCCTCTCCTCCGGGGCCACCGCCGGGGCTTTCTTCTCCTCCGGAGAACTCGGCGGGGGTTCCCCATCCTCCGGGGGACTCGGCGGGGATTCCCCTTCCTCCGGAAAACTTGTCGGGGGTTCCCCCTCATCCGGGGCACCCGCCGGGGCGTCCCTCTCCTCCGGGGCCTTGCCGGGGCTTCCCCCTTCTCCGGGGAACTCGGCGGGGGTGCCCCTCCTCCGGGGGACTCGGCGGGGCTTCCCCCTCCTCTTGGGAACTCGGCGGGGGTTCCCTCTCCTACGGGGAACTCGGCGGGGCTTCCCCCACCTCGAAGAACTTGGCGGGGGTTCCCCCTCCTCCGCGGCCTCCGCCGGAGCTTTTCCTCCTCCGGGGTTTCGGCGGGGCTTCCCCCTCCTCCGGGTATCTTGGCAGGGGTTCCCATTCCTCCGGGGGACTGGGAGGGGTTTCCCTCTTCTCCGAAGAACTTGGCGGGGGTTCCCGCTCTTCCGGGGCCACCGCCGGGGCTTCCCCCTCCTCCGGGAGACTGGGCGGGACTTCTCCCTCCTCCGGTAAACTTGGCGGGGGTTCCCCCTCCTCCAGGGCCTCCGCCGGGGCGTCCCTCTCCTCCGGGGCCACCGCCGGGGCTTCCCCCTACTCCGGGGAACTTGGCGGGGCTTCCCCATCCTCCAAAGCCACCGCCGAGGCTTCCCCCTCCTCCGGGGGACTGTGTGGGACTACTCCCTCCTCCAGGAAACTTAGCGGGGGTTCCCCCTCCTCCGGGGGACTCAGCGGGGCTTCCCCCTCCACCGGGGAACTTGGCGTGGGTTTTCTATCCTCCGGGGGACTCGGCGGGGCTTCCCTATCCTCCGGAAAAACTTGGCGGGGGTACCCCTCCTCCGGGGCACCCGCCGGGGCGACCCTCTCCTCCTGGGCCTTGCCGGGGCTTCCCCCTCCTCCGGGGAACACTGCGGGGGTGCCCCTTCTCCGGGGGACTCGGCGGGGCTTCCCCCTCCTCCGGGAACCCTGGCGGGGGTTCCTCCTTCTCCAAAAAACTCGGCGGGGGTTCCCCATCCTCCGGGGAACTCGGCGGGGCTTCCCCCTCCTCCGGGGAACTCGGCGGGGGTTCCCTCTCCTCCGGGGCAACCGCCTGGGCGTCCCTCTACTCCGGGGCCTTGCCGGGGCTTCCCCCTCCTCCGGGGAACTCGGCGGGGGTGCCCTTCCTCCGGGGGACTTGGCGGGGGTTCCCCCTCCTCCGGAAAACTTGGCGGGGGTTACCCCTCCTCCGTGGCCTCCGCCGGGGCGTCCCTCTCCTCCGGGGCCACCGCCGGGGCTTCCCCCTCCTCCGGGGAACTCGGCGGGGGTTCACCCTTCTCCGGGGGACTGGGAGGGGTTTCCCCTCCTCCGGGGAACTTGGCGGGGGTTCCTCCTCTTTCGGAAAACTTGGCGGGGGTTCCCCCCCCTCCGAGGCCACCGCCGGGGCTTACCCCTCCTCCGGGGGACTGGGCGGGCCTTCACCCTCCTCCGGTAAACTTAGCGAGGGTTCCCCCTCCTCCGGGGGCCTCGGCGGGGCTTCTCCCTCCTCCGGGGATCTTGGCGGGGATTCCCGCTCTTCTGGGGCCTTGCCGGGGCTTCCCCCTCCTCCGGGGAACACGGTGGGGGTGCCCCTCCTCCGGGGGACTCGGCGGGGCTTCCCTCTCCTCCGGAGAACTTGGCGGGGGTTCCTCCTCCTCCGGGGAACTCGGCAGGGGGTATTCCCCTCCTCGTGGGGACTCGGCGAGGCTTCCCCCTCCTCGTGGGGACTCGGCGAGGCTTCCCCCTCCTCGTGGGGACTCGGCGAGGCTTCCCCCTCCTCCGGGGCCACCGCCGGGGGTTCCCCCTTCTCCGGGGAACTCGGCGGGGCTTTCCCCTCCTCCGGGGCAACCGCCGGGGCTTCCCCCTGCTCCGGAGCCTCCGCCGGGGCTTTCCCCTCCTCCGGGGAACTCGCCGGGGCTCCCCCCTCCTCCGGGGCCACAGCCGGGGCTTCCCACTCCTCCGGGGAACTTGGCGGGGGTTCCCCTCCTCCGGGGGACTTGGCGGTGGTTCGCCCTCCTCCGGCGAACTCGGCGGGGGTTCCCCCTCCTCCGGGGGACTCGGCGGGGCTTCCCACTCCACCGGGGCTTCCGCCTGGGCTTCCTTCCCCTCCGAGGAACTCGGCGGGGGTTCCCCCTCCTCCGGGGGACTTGGCGTGGGTTCCCCCTCCTCCGGGGAGCTCAACGAGGGTTTCCCCTTCTCCGGGGAACTCGGCGGGGGTTCCCCCTCCTCCGGGGGACTTGGTGGGGGTTCCCCCTCCTCCGGGGAGCTTAACGAGGGTTCCCTTTTCTCCGGGGGACATGGCGGGGGTTCTTCCTCCCCCAGGGGACTCAGCGGGGCTTCCCACTCCACCGGGGCCACCGCCTTAGCTCTTCCCCCCTGCGGGTAACTCTTCGGTGGTTCCCCCATCTCCGTGGGACTCGGCGGTGCAACCCCCTCCTCCGGGGAACTTGGCGTAGGTCCCTCTCCTCCGGGGCCTCCGCCGGGGCTTCCACCTCCACCGGGGCCACCGCCGGGCTTTCCCTGTACTCCGGGGGACTCGGCGGGGCTTCCCCCTCTTTCGGGCCACCGCCGGGGCTTCCCCCTCCTCCGGGGAACTCGGTGGAGCTTCCCCCTCCTCCGGGGAACTTGGTGGGGGTTCCCCCTTCTTCTGGGGTTCTCGCTCCACCGGGGCTTCCGCAGTGGCCGCCCTCTTCTCCGGGGCAACCGCCGGGGCTTCCCCCTCCTCCGGGGGACTCGGCGGGGCTTCCCCCTCCTCCGGGGAATTCGGCGGGGGTTCTTCCCTCTCCGGGGAGCTCAATGGGGGTTCCCCCTCCTCCGGGGAACTCGGCAGGGATTCCCCCTCCTCCGGGAAACTCGGCGGGGGTTCCCTTTCCTCCGGGGGACTTGGCGGGGGTTCTTCCTCCCAAAGGGGACTCAGCGGGGCTTCCCCCTCCTCCGGGGAATTTAGCGGGGGTTCCCCCATCTCCAGGGCCACCGCCGGGCTTCCCGCTCCTCCGGGGCAACCGCCGGGGCTACCCCCTCCTCCGGGGAACTCGGTGGGGGTTCCCCCTCCTCTGGGGGACTTGGCGGGGGTTTCCCCTCCTCCGGGGGACTCTGTGAGGCTTCCCCCTCCTCCGGGGCCACCGCCGGGACTTCCCTCTCATTCGGGGCCACCGCCGGGGCTTTCCCCTCCTCCGAGGGACTCGGCGGGGCTTCCCCCTCCTCCGGGGAACTTGGCGGGGGTTCCCCTATCTCCGGGGCCTCCGCCGGGCTTCCCGCTCCTCCGGGGCAACCGCCGGGGCTTCTTCCTCCTCCGGGGAACTCGGCGGAGCTTCCCCCTCCTCTAGGGGACTTGGCGGGGGTTTCCCCTCCTCCGGGGGACTCGGCGGGGCTTTCCCTCTCCTCCGGGGCCACCGCCGGGGGTTCCCCCTCCTCCGGGGAACTCAACGGAGCTTCCCCCTCCTCCGTGGAACTTGGTGGGGGTTCCCCCTTCTTCTGGGCCTCCGCCGGGGCTTCCCCTTTTTCCGGGGCAACTGCCGGGGCTTCCCCCTCCTCCGCGGAACTCAGCGGGGGTTACCCCCTCCTCCGGGGAACTCGGCGGGGGTTCCCCCTCCTCCGGGAAACTCGGCGGGGGTTCCCCCTCCTCCGGGGGACTTGGCGCGGGTTCCCCCTCCTCCGGGGGACTTGGCGGGGGTTCCCCCGCCTCCGGGGCCTCCGCCGTGGCTTCCCTCTCCTCCGAAGCAACCGCCGGGGCTTCCCCCTCCTCCGGGGAACTTGGCGTGGGTTCCCTCTCCTCCGGGGGACTCGGCGGGGCTTCCCCCTCCTCCGGAGAACTTGGCGGGGGTTCCTCCATCTCCGGGGCCTCCGCCGGGCTTCCCGCTCCACCGGGGCAACCGCCGGGGCTACCCCCTCCTTCGGGGAACTCGGCGGGGGTTTCCCCTCCTCCGGGGGACTCGGCGGGGCTTCCCCCTCCTCCGGAGAACTTGGCGGGGGTTCCCCCTCCTCCGGGAAACTCGGCGGGGGTTCCCTTTCCTCCGGGGGACTTGGCGGGGGTTCTTCCTCCCTCAGGGGACTCAGCGGGGCTTCCCCCTCTTCCGGGGGACTCGGCGGGGCTTCCCTCTCCTCCGGAGAACTTGGCGGGGGTTCCCCCATCTCCGGGGCCTCCGCCGGGCTTCCCGCTCCTCCGGGGCAACCGCCGGGGCTACCTTCTCCTCCAGGGAACTCGGCGGGGGTTCCCCCTCCTCTGGGGGACTTGGCGGGGGTTTCCTCTCCTCCTGGGGACTCGGTGAGGCTTCCCCCTCCTCCGGACCCACCGCCGGGGCGTCCCTCTCCTCCGGGGCCACCGCCGGGGCTTCCCTCTCCTCCGGGGAACTTGGCGGGGGTTCCTTCTCCTCCGTGAGACTCGGCGGGGGTTCCCCCTCATCCGGGGGACTCGGCGGGGCTTCCCCCTCCTCCAGGGCAACCGCCGGGGCTTCCCCCTCCTCCGGGGAACTCGGCAGGGGTTCCCCCTCCTCTGGGTGACTTGGCGGGGGTTTCCCCTCCTCCGGGGGACTCGGTGGGGGTTCCCCCTTTTCCGGGGCCTCCGCCGGGGTTTCCCCCTCCTCCGGGGCAACTGCCGGGGCAACCCCCTCCTCAGGGGAACTTGGCGGGGGTTCCCTCTCCTCCGGCGGACTCGGTGGGGGTTCCCCCTCCTCCGGGGGACTCGGTGGGGCTTCCCCCTTCTCCAGGGCAACCGCCGGGGCTTCGCCCTCCTCCGGGGAACTCGGCGGGGATTTCCCCTCCTCCAGGGGACTTGGCGGGAGTTCCCTCTCCTCCGGGGGACACGGCGGGGGTTACCCCTTTCAACGAAGAACTTGGCGGGGGTTCCCTCTCCTCCGGGGGACACGGCGGGGGTTCCCCCTCTTCCGGGGGACTCGGCAGGGCTTCCCCCTCCTCCGGGGCCACCGCCGGGGGTTTCCCCTCCACTGGCAGACTCGGCGGGGCTTCCCCCTCCTCCAGGGCAACCGCCGAGGCTTCCCCCTCCTCCGGGGAACTCGGCGGAGCTTCCCTCTCCTCCGTGGAACTTGGTGAGGGTTCCCCCTTCTTCTGGGCCTCCGCCGGGGCTTCCCCCTTTTCCGGGGCAACTGCCGGGGCTTCCCCCTCCTCCGGGGAACTCTGCGGGGGTTCCCCCTCCTCCGGGGCCTCCGCCGTGGCTTCCCTCTCCTCCGAAGCAACCACCGGGGCTACCCCCTCCTCCGGGGAACTTGGCGTGGGTTCCCTCTCCTCCGGGGGATTTGGCGGGGCTTCCCCCTCCTCCGGGGAACTTGGCGGGGGTTCCCCCATCTCCGGGGCCTCCGCCGGGCTTCCCGCTCCTCCGGGGCAACCGCCGGGGCTACCCCCTCCTCCGGGGAACTCGGCGGGGGTTCCCCCTCCTCTGGGGGACTTGGCGGGGGTTTCCCCTCCTCCGGGGGACTCAGTGAGGCTTCCCCCTCCTCCGGGGCCACAGCCGGGACTTCCCTCTCATTCGGGGCCACCGCCGGGGCTTTCCCCTCCTCCGGGGAACTTGGCGGGGGTTCCCTCTCCTCCGTGGGACTCGGCGGGGTTTCCCTCTCATCCGGGGGACTCGGCGGGGATTTCCCTCTCCTCCGGGGCCACCGCCGGGGCTTCCCCCTCCTCCGGGGGACTCGGCGGGGATTTCCCTTCCTCCGTGGGACTTGGCGGGGGCTCCCCCTTCTCTGGGGGACTCGGCGGGGCTTCCCACTCCACCGGGGCCTCTGCCTGGGCTTTTCCCCCTATGCAGAACTCGGCGTGGGTTCCCCCTCCTCCGGGGAACTCGGCGGGGGTTCCCCCTCCACCGGGAAACTCGGCGGGGGTTCCCTTTCCTCCGGGGGACTTGGCGGGGGTTTTTCCTCCCTCAGGGGACTCAGCGGGGCTTCCCCCTCCTCCGGGGAACTTGGCGGGGGTTCCCCTATCTCCGGGGCCTCCGCCGGGCTTCCCGCTCCTCCGGGGCAACCGCCGGGGCTACCCCCTCCTCCGGGGAACTTAGCGGGGCTTCCCCCTCCTCCGGGAAACTTGGCGGGGGTTCCCCCATCTCCGGGGCCTCCGCCGGGCTTCCCGCTCCTCCGGGGCAACCGCCGGGGCTACCCCCTCCTCCGGGGAACTTAGCGGGGCTTCCCCCTCCTCCGGGAAACTTGGCGGGGGTTCCCCCATCTCCGGGGCCTCCGCCGGGCTTCCCGCTCCTCCGGGGCAACCGCCGGGGCTACCCCCTCCTCCGGGGAACTTAGCGGGGCTTCCCCCTCCTCCGGGAAACTCGGCGGGGGTTCCCTTTACCCCGGGGGACACGGCGGGGGTTCCCCCTCCTCCGGGGGACTCGGCGGGGTTCCCACTCCACCGGAGCCTCCGCCTGGGCTTCCCCCCCCTCCGGGGAACTCGGCGGGGGTTCCCCCTCCTCCGGGGGACTTGGCGGGGGTTCCCCCTCCTCCGGGAAGCTCAACGGGGGTTCCCCCTCCTCCGGGGAACTCGGCGGGGGTTCCCTCTAACCGGGAAACTCGGCGGGGGTTCCCTTTCCTCAGGGGGGCTTCCTTCTCCTCCGGGGGACTCGGCAGGGCTTCCCCCTCCTCCGGGGCCACCGCCGGGGCTTCCCCCTCCTCCGGGGAACTCGGCGGAGCTTCCCCCTCCTCCGGGGAACTTGGTGGGGGTTCCCCCTTCTTCTGGGCCTCCGCCGTGGCTTCCCTCTCCTCCGAAGCAACCGCCGGGGCTTCCCCCTCCTCCGGGGAACTTGGTGTGGGTTCCCTCCTCTCCTGGGGACTCGGCGGGGCTTCCCCCTCCTCCAGGGCAACCGCCGGGGCTTCCCCCTCCTCCGGGATACTCGGCGGGGCTTCTCCCTCCTCCGGGGAACTTGGTGGGGGTCCCCCCATCTCCAGGGCAACCGCCGGGGCTTTCCCCTCCTCCGGGGCCTCAGTCAGGGCTTCCCCCTCCTCCGGGGCCTCCGCCGGGGCTTCCCCCTCCTCCGGGGAACTCAGCGGGGGTTACCCCTTTTAACGGGGAACTTGGCGGGGGTTCCCTCTACTCCGGGGGACACGGCGGGGGTTCCCCCTCCCCTGGGGGACTCGGCGGGGCTTCCCCCTTCTCCAGGGCAACCGCCGGGGCTTCCCCCTCCTCCGGGGGACTCGGCGGGGATTTCCCCTCCTCCGGGGCCTCAGTCAGAGCTTCCCCCTCCTCCGGGGCCTCCGCCGGGGCTTCCCCCTCTCCGGGGCCTCCGCCGGGGCTTCCCCCTCCTCCGGGAAACTCTGCGGGGGTTCCCCCTCCTCCGGGGAGCTCAACGGGGGTTCCCCCTCCTCCGGGGAATTTGGCGGGGGTTCCCCCTCCTCCGGGAAACTCGGCGAAGGTTCCCTTTCCTACGGGGGACTTGGCAGGGGTTCTTCCTCCCCCAGGGGACTCAGCGGGGCTTCCCCCTCCTCCGGGGCAACCGCCGTGGCTTCCCCCTCCTCCGGGGAACTCGGCGGGGCTTCCCCCTCCTCCGGGGCCACCGCCGGGGCTTCCCCCTCCTCCGGGGAACTCGGCGGGGGTTCCCCTTCTCCGGGGAACTCTGCGTGGGTTCCCGCTCCTCCGGGGACTCCGCCGTGGCCGCCCTCTTTTCCGGGGCGACCGCCGGGGCTTTCCCCTCCTCCGGGAAACTCGCCGGGGCTCACCACTCCTCCGTGGCCACCGCCGGGGCTTTTCCCATCCTCCAGGAACACCGGCGGGGGCTTCCCTCTCCTCCGGGGAACTCGGTGGGGGTTCCCCCTCCTCCGGGGAACTTTGTGGGGTTTCCCCTTCCTCCAGGGGACTCGGCTGGGCGTCCCACTCCTCCGGGGGACTCGGTGAGGCTTCCCCCTCCTCCGGGGCCAACGCCACGGCTTCCCTCTCATCCGGGGCCACCGCCGGGGCTTCCCCCTCCTCCGGGGAACTTGGCGGGGGTTCCCTCTCCTCCGTAGGACTCGGCGGGGGTTCACCCTTATCCGGGGGACTCGGAGGGGCTTTCCCCTCCTCCGGGGAACTTGGCGGGGGTTCCCCTATCTCCGGGTCCTCCGCCGGGCTCCCCGCTCCTCCGGGGCAACCGCCGAGGCTTCCTCCTCCTCCGGGGAACTCGGCGGGGTTCCCCCTCCTCTAGGGGACATGTCGGGGGTTTCCCCTCCTCCGGGGGACTCGGCAGGGCCTTACCCTCTTCTTCGGGGCCATCGCCGGGGCATCCCCCTCCTCCGGGGGACTCGGTGGGGATTTCCCCTCCTCCGTGGGACTTGGCGGGGGCTCCCCCTCCTCCGGGGGACTCAGCGGGGCTTCCCACTCCATCGGGGCCTCCGCCTGGGCTTTTCCCCCTCAGGGGAACTCGGCGCGGGTTCTCCCTCCTCCGGGAAATTTTGCGGGGGTTCCCCCTCCTCCGGGGAGCTCAACGGGGGTTCCCCCTCCTCCGGGGAACTCGGCGGGGGTTCCCCCTCCACCGGGAAACTCGGCCAGGGTTCCCTTTCCTCCGGGGCAACCGCCGGGGCTTCCCCCACCTCCGCGGGACTCGGCGGGGATTTCCTCTCCTCCGGGGAACTCTGCGTGGGTTCCCGCTCCTCCGGGGCCTCCGCCGTGGCCGCCCTCTTTTCCGGGGCGACCGCCGGGGCTTTTCCCTCCTCCTGGAAACTCGCCGGGGCTCACCCCGCCTCCGTGGCCACCGCCGGGGCTTTTCCCATCCTCCAGGGCAACCGCCTGGGCTTCCCTCTCCTCCGGGGAACTCGGCGGGGCTTCCCCCTCCTCCGGGGAACTTTGTGGGGTTTCCCCCTCCTCCAGGGGACTCTGCGGGGCGTCCCACTCCTCCGTGGGACTCGGCGGGGGTTCCCCAAGCTCCGGGGCCTCCGCCGAACATCACACTCCTCCGGGGCAACCGCTGAGGCTTCCTCCTCCTCCGGGGAACTCGGCGGGGTTCCCCCTCCTCTAGGGGACATGGCGGGGGTTTCCCCTCCTCCGGGGGACTCGGCGGGGCTTTCCCTCTCCTCCGGGGCCACCGCCGGGGCTTCCCCCTCCTCCGGGGGACTCGGCGGGGATTTCCCCTCCTCCGTGGGACTTGGCGGGGGCTCCCCCTCCTCCGGGGGACTCGGCGGGGCTTCCCACTCCACCGGGGCCTCCGCCTGGGCTTTTCCCCTTTCGGGGAACTCGGCGCGGGTGCCCCCTCCTCCGGTGGACTTGGCGGGGGTTCTTCCTCCTCCGGGGAGCTCAACGGGGGTTCCCCCACCTCCGGGGAACTCGGCGGGGGTTTCCTTTCCTCCGGGGGACTTGGCGGGGGTTCTTCCTCCCTCAGGGGACTCAGCGGGGCTTCCCCCTCCTCCGGGGAACTTGGTGGGGGTTCCCCCTCCCCTGGGAGACTCGGCGGGGCTTCCCCATTTTCCAGGGCAACCGCCGGGGCTTCCCCCTCCTCCGGGGGACTCGGCGGGGCTTCCCCCTCCTCCGGGGCCTCAGTCAGGGCTTCCCCCTCCTCCGGGGCTTCCGCTGGGGCTTCCCCCTCTCCGGGGCCTCCGCCGGGGCTTCCCCCTCCTCCGGGAAATTTTGCGGAAGTTCCCCCTCCTCCGGGGAGCTCAACGGGGGTTCCCCCTCCTCCGGGGAACTCGGCGGGGGTTCCCCCTCCTCCGGGAAACTCGGCGGGGGTTCCCTTTCCTCCGGGGGACTTGGCGGGGGTTCTTCCTCCCCCTGGGGACTCAGCGGGGCTTCCCCCTCCTCCGGGGCGACCGCCGGGGCTTCCACCTCCTCCGGGGAACTCGGCGGGGCTTCCCCCTCCTCCGGGGCCACCGCCGGGGCTTCCTACTCCTCTGGGGAACTCGGCGGGGGTTCCCTCTCCTCCGTGGAACTCTGCGTGGGATCCCGCTCCTCCGGGGCCTCCGCCGTGGCCGCCTTCTTTTCCGGGGCGACCGCCGGGGCTCACCCCTCCTCCGTGGCCACCGCCGGGGCTTTTCTCATCCTCCAGGGCAACCGCCGGGGCTTCCCTCTCATCCGGGGCCACCGCCGGGGCTTCCCCCTCCTCCGGGGAACTTGACGGGGGTTCCCTCTCCTCTGGGGGACTTAGCGGGGGTTTCCCCTCCTCCGGGGGACTCGGTGAGGCTTCCCCCTCCTCCGGGGCCACCGCCGGGGCTTCCCTCTCATCCGGGGCCACCGCCGGGGCTTCCCCCTCCTCCGGGGAACTATGTGGGGTTTCCCCCTCCTCCAGAGGTCTCGGCGGGGCTGCCCACCCCTCCGGGGGACTCGGCGGGGCTTCCCCCTCCTCCGGGGAACTTGGCGGGGGTTCCCTCTTCTCCGGGGCCTCCACCGTGGCTTCTTCTCCTCCGGGGGACTCGGCGGGGGTTCCCACTCCTCCGGTAAACTTGGCGGGGGTTCCCCCTCCTCCGGGGCACCCGCCGGGGCGTCCCTCTCCTCCGGGGCCACCGCCGGGGGTTCCCCCTTCTTCGGAGAACTCGGCGGGGCTTCTCCCTACTCTGAGGCCACCGCCGGGGATTCCTTCTCCTCCGCGGAACTTGGCGGGGGTTCCCCCTCCTCCGGGGCACCCGCCGGGGCGTCCCTCTCCACCGGGGCCTTGCCGGGGCTTCCCCCTCCTCCGGGAAACTCGGTGGGGGTGCCCCTCCTCCGGGGGACTTGGCGGGGCTTCCCCCTACTTCGGGGAACTTGGCTGGGGTGCCCCCTTCTCCGGAAAACTTGGCGGGGGTTCCCTCTCTTCCGGGGCCACCGGCGGGGCTTTCCCCTCGTCCGGGGAACTCGGCAGGGGTTCCCTCTCCTCCGGGGAACTTGGCGGGGGTTCCACCTTCTCACGGGAACCTGGCGGGGGTTCCCCTTCCTCCAGGGAACTCGGCGGGGGTTCCCCCTCCTCCGGGGCACCTGCCGGGGCGTCCCTCTCCTCCGGGGCCTTGCCGGGGCTTTCCCCTCCGCCGAGGGACTCGGCGGGGCTTCCCTACTCCTCCGGGGAACTTGGCGGGGGTTCTTCCTCTTCCGGAAAACTTGGCGGTGGTTCCCCTTCCTCCGGGGCCTCCGCCGGGGCGTCCCTCTCCTCCGGGGCCACCGCCGGGGCTTCCCCCTCCTCCGGGGCACTCGGAGGGGGTTCCTCATCCTCCGGGGGACTCTGCGGGACTTCCCCTTCCTCCGGAAAACTTGACGGGGGTTCCCCCTCCTCCGGGGCACCCGCCGAGGCGTCCCTCTCCTCCGGGGCCGTGCCGGGGCTTCCCCCTTCTCCGGGGAACTCGGCGGGGGTGCCCCTCCTCCGGGGGACTCGGCGAGGCTATCCCCTCCTCCGGGGAAATTGGCGAGGGTTCCCCCTCCTCCGGAAAACTTGGCGGGGGTTCCCCCTTCTCGTGGCCTTCGCCGGGGCGTCCCTCTCCTCCGGGGCCACCGCCGTGGCTTCCCCCCTCCTCCGGGGAACTCGGCGGGGGTTCCCTCTCCACCGGGGAACTCGGCGGGGGTTCCCATTCCTCCGGGGGACTGGGAGGGGCTTATACAACTCCAGGGAACTCAGTGGGACTTCCCCCTCCCCCGGGGAACTCGGCAGGGGTTCCCCATCCTCCGGGGCCTCCGCCGAGGCTGCCCCCTCCTCCGGGGGACTGGGCTGGACTTCTCCCTCCTCCGGTAAACTATGCGGGGGTTCCCCCACCTCCGGGGGACTCGGCGAGGGTTCCCCCTCCTCCGGGGCCTCCGCCGGGCCGTCCCTCTCCTCCGGGGCCACCGCCAGGGTTTTCCCCTCCTCCGGGGAATTTGGCGGGGGTTCCCCATCCTCCGGGGGACTCGGCGGGGATTCCCCTTCCTCCGGAAAACTTGACGGGGGTTCCCCCTCATCCGGGGCATCCGCCGGGGCGCCCCTCTCCTCCGGGGCCTTGCCGGGGCTTCCCCCTTCTCCGTGGAACTCGGCTTGGGTTCCCCTCCGCCGGGGGACTCGGCGGGGCTTCCCCCTCCTCCGGGGAACTCGGCGGGGGTTCCCTCTCTTACGGGGAACTCGGCGGGGCTTACCCCACCTCGAAGAACTTGGCAGGGGTTGCCCCTCCTCCGCGGCCTCCGCCGGAGCTTTCTCCTCCTCCGGGGTTTCGGCGGGGCTTCCCCCTACTACGGGGAACACGGCAGTGGTACCCTCTCCTCCGGGGGACTCGCCGGGGCTCCCCCCCCTTCACCGGGGCCACCACCGTGGCTACCCCATCCTTTGGGGAACTTGGCGGAGGTTCCCTTTCCTCCGGGGGACTCAGCGGGGGTTCCCTTCTACTCCGGGGGACTTGGCGGGGGTTCCCACTTCTCCGAGGGACTCGGCGGGGCTTCCCCCCCCTCCGGGGAACTCGGCGGGGGTTCCCCCTCCTCCGGGGCCTCCGCCGAGGCTTCCCCCTCCTCCGGGGGACTGGGCTGGACTTCTCCCTCCTCCGGTAAACTATGCGAGGGTTCCCCCTCCTTCGGGGGACTCGGCGGGGCTTCCCCCTCCTCCGAGGCCACCGCCGGGGCTTCCCCCTCCTCCGGGGGACTGGGTGGGACTTCTCCATCTTCCGGTAAACTTAGCGGGGGTTCCCCTTCCTCCGGAAAACTCGGCGGGGCTTCCCCCTCCTCCGGGGCAACTGCCGGGGCTTCCCCCTCCACCGGGGCCACCGCCGGGGCTTCCCCCTCCTCCGGGGGACTCGGCGGGGCTTCCCCCTCCTCCGGGGAACTCGGCGGGGGATCCCCCTCCTCCGGGGCAACCGCCGAAGCTTCCCCCTCCACCGGGGCCACCGCCGGGGCTTCCCACTCCTCCGAGGGACTCGGCGGGGCTTCCCCCCCCTCCGGGGAACTCGGTGGGGGTTCCCCCTCCTCCGGGGGACTTGGCGGGGGTTTCCCCTCCTCCGGATAACTCGGCGGGGCTTCCCCCTCCTCCGGGGGACTCGGCGGGGCTTCCCACTCCACCTAACCCTCCGCCTGGGCTTCCCCCCCCTCCAACGAACTCGGTGGGGGTTCCCCCTCCTCCGGGGGACTCGGCCGGGTTTCCCCCTCCTCCAAGGGACTCGGCGGGGCTTCCCCCTCCTCCGGGGAATTTGGCGGGGGTTCCCACTCCTTCGGGGCCTCCGCCGGGGCTTCCGCCGCCCTGAAGAACTCGCCGGGGCTCCCCCCCTCCAACGGGGCCACCACCGTGGCTACCCCATCCTTTGGGGAACTTGGTGGGGTTTCCCTCTCCTCCGGGGGACTCGGTGGGGCTTCCCCCTCCTCCGGGATACTTGGTGGGGGTTCCCCCTCCTCCTGGGGACTCGGCAGGGCTTTCCATTTCACCGGGGCCTGCGCCTGGGCTTCCCCCCCTCCGGGGAACAAGGTGGTGGTTCCCCCTTCTCCGAGGGACTCGGCGGGGCTTCCCTCTCCTCCGGGGCCACCGCCGGGGCTTCCCCCTCCTCCGGGGCCACCGCAGGGGCTTCTTCCTCCACCGGGGGACTCTGCGGGGATTCCCCCTCCTCCGGGGGACTTGGCGGGGGTTCCCCCATCTCCGTTGCCTCCGCCGGGCATCCCGCTCCTCCGGGGCAACTGCCGGGGCTACCCCCTCCTCCGGGTAACTCGGCGGGAATTCCCCCTCCTCTGGGGGACTTGGCAGGGGTTCCCTTTCCTCCGGGGAACTTGGCGGGAGTTCCCTTTCCTCCGCGGGACTCGGCGGGGGTTCCCCCTACTCCGGGGGACTCGGCGGGGGTTCCCCCTCCTCCGGGGGACTCGGCGGGGCTTCCCCCTCCTCCGGGGAACTTAACGGGGGGCCCTCTCCTCCGGGGCCTCCGCCGGGGATTCCCCCTCCACCGACGCAAACGCCGGAGCTCTCCCCTCCTACGGGGAACTCGGCGGGGTTTCCCACTCCACCTGGGCCTCCGCCGGGGTTCCCCCCCTCCGGGGAACTCAGTGGGGGTTCCCCCTCCTCCGGGAGACTTGGCGGGGGTTCCCCCTCCTCCGGGGGACTCGGCGGGGCTTCCCCCTTTACCGGGGAACTTGGCGGAGGTTCCCCCATCTCCGTTGCCTCCGCCGGGCTTCCCGCTCCTCCGGGGCAACTCCCGGGGCTACCCCCTCCTCCGGATAACTCGGCGGGGGTTTCCCATACTCCGGGGGACTCGGCGGGGCTTCCCCCTCCTCCGGGGCAACTGCCGGGGCTTCCCCCTCCACCGGGGCCACCGCCGGGGCTTCCCCCTCCTCCGGGGGACTCGGCGGGGCTTCCCCCTCCTCCGGGGAACTCGGCGGGGGATCCCCCTCCTTCGGGGCAACCGCCGAAGCTTCCCCCTCCACCGGGGCCACCGCCGGGGCTTCCCCCTCCTCCGAGGGACTCGGCGGGGCTTCCCCCCCCTCCAACGAACTCGGTGGGGGTTCCCCCTCCTCCGGGGGACTTGGCGGGGGTTCCCCCTCCTCCGGGGAACTCGGCGGGGCTTCCCCCTCCTCCGGGGGACTCGGCGGGGCTTCCCCCTCCACCGGGAAACTCGGCGGGGGTTCCCTGTCCTCCGGGGGACTTGGCGGGGGTTCTTCCTCCCCCAGGGGACTCGGCGGGGCTTCCCCCTTTACCGGGGAACTTGGCGGAGGTTCCCCCCTCTCCGTTGCCTCCGCCGGGCATCCCGCTCCTCCGGGGCAACTGCCGGGGCTACCCCCTCCTCCGGATAACTCGGCGGGGGTTCCCCCTACTCCGGGGGACTCGGCGGGGCTTCCCCCTCCTCCGGGGAACTCGGCGGGGGTTCCCCCTCCTCCGGGGCAACCGCCGGGGCTTCCCCCTCCACCGAGGCAAACGCCGGAGCTCACCCCTCCTCCGGGGAACTCGGCGGGGCTTCCCCCTTTTCCGGGGAACTTGCCGGGGGTTCCCCCTCCTCCGGGGGACACTGCGGGGTTTCCCACTCCAACTGGGTCTCCGCCGGGGTTCCCCCCCCCTGCGGGGAACTCGGTGGGGGTTCCCCCTCCTCCGGGGGACTTGGCGGGGGTTCCCCCTCCTCCGGATAACTCGGCGGGGCTTCCCCCTCCTCCGGGGGCCTCGGCGGGGCTTCCCCCCCCTCCGGGGGACTCAGCGGGGATTCTTCCTCCTCCGGGGGACTTGGCGGGGGTTCCCCCACCTCCGGGGCAACCGCCGGGCTTCCCCCTCCTCCGGGGCCTCAGTCAGGGCTTCCCCCTCCTACGGGGCCTCCGCCGGGGCTTCCCCCTCCTCCAGGGAACTCGGCGGGGGTTCCCCCTCCTCCGGGGAACTCTGCGTGGGTTCCTGCTCCTCCGGGGCCTCCGCCGTGGCCGCCCTCTTTTCCGGGGCGACCGCCGGGGCTTTTCCCATCCTCCAGGGCAACTGCCGGGGCTTCCCTCTCCTCCGTGGAACTCGGCGGGGCTTCCCCCTCCACCGGGGAACTTTGTGGGGTTTCCCCCTCCTCCAGGGGACTCGCCGGGCCGTCCCTCTCCTCCGGTGCCACCGCCGGGGCTTTCTTCTCCTCCGGGGAACTCGGCGGGGGTTCCCCCTCCTCCGGGGAACTAGGCGGGGTTTCCCCCTTCTCCATGGGACTCAGCGGCGATTCCCCCTCCTTCGGGGGACTTGGTGGGAGTGTCCTCTCCTTCGGGGCCTCCGCCGGGGCTTCCGCCGCCCTGAAGAACTCGCCGGGGCTCCCCCCCTCCACCGGGGCCACCACCGTGGCTACCCCATCCTTTGGGGAACTTGGCGGGGGTTCCCTTTCCTCCGGGGGACTCAGCGGGGGTTCCCTTCTACTCCGGGGGACTTGGCGGGGGTTCCCCCTTCTCCGAGGGACTCGGCGGGGCTTCCCCCCTCTCCGGGGAACTCGGCGGGGGTTCCCCCTCCTCCGGGGCCTCCGCCGAGGCTTCCCCCTCCTCCGGGGGACTGGGCTGGACTTCTCCCTCCTCCGGTAAACTATGCGAGGGTTCCCCCTCCTTCGGGGGACTCGGCGGGGGTTCCTCTTCCTCCGGGGAACTTGTTGGGGGTTCCCCCATCTCCAGGGCAACCGCCGGGGCTTTCCCCTCATCCGGGGCCACCGCCGGGGCTTCCCCCTCCTCCGGGGCCACCGGCGGGGGTTCCCCCTCCTCCGGGGAACTCGGCGGGGCTTCCCCCTCCTTCGGGGAACTCGGCGGGGGTTCCCCCTCCTCCGGGGCAACCGCCGTGGCTTCCCCCTCCTCCGGGGCCTCCATCAGGGCTTCCCCCTCCTCCGGGGCCTCCGCCGGGGCTTCACCCTCCTCCGGGAAACTCTGCGTGGGTTCCCCCTTCTTCGGGGCCTCCGCCGTGGCTTCCCCCTCTCCGGGGCCTCCGCCGGGGCTTCCCCCTCCTCCGGGGAACTCAGCGGGGGTTACCCCTTTCAACGAGATGACTGAATAACACCATCTGGAAAAAGACCATATAGGCCATTTTCTGTCCCACCGGAATAAAGTCATCTGACTGATGGTCTTGTTCCAGTGGAACAAGACCATAAACAATATGGTCTTGTTCGAGTTTTGATTAACTGTCCCAACACCTTAAGTCTGATGGTCTTGTTCCACCGGAATAAGACCATAAAAATTATGGTCTTGTTCCAGTCAAGATTGACTGTCCCAACACCATATTTCTGATGGTCTTGTTCGAGTGGAACAAGACCATAAAAATATGGCTTTAATCCAGTCGGTTAAGGCAGTGGCGTGCGAATCAGAACGGAAAAAAGCCATCTCGTGCATGGTGTTAGTCCACTGGAATAATACCATAATAAATATGGCTTTGGTCCAGTAACGAGTCAACCCTCGTTGCAGAGGAGTAAAGCGAGATGCCTAGCATCCAGCACTTGGATTTTAAAAAGTTGTGTCCTATGCAAATAATGTCAAACGCAGCCACTACGCATAACGTAAGCAATACGTAAACATTTTTGAACCATTGTATGTATGTTTGCGTTGGGTATTGGTATGTGAACTATTTTAAATCACTTTCACCCAATATTGTAAACAATTGTTCCCGCTGGTCCGGGGATAAATGATGCAAAGGGGTGTAAGCGGTTGGTGAAAAAATATAATATTATTAGTGTGATAATATGAACCATATCGTAGAGACAACCACACATGGCTGTATAGTTAGAACTCGCCGGGGCTCCCCCCTCCTCCGGGGCCACCGCCGGGGCTTCCCCCTCCTCCGGGGAACCTTAGCGGGGGTTACCCCTACACCGGGGAACTTTGCGGGGCTTCCCCCTCCTCCAGGGCAACCGCCGGGGCTTCCCCCCCCCCACCGGGGAACTCGGCGGGGGTTCCCCCTCCTCCGGGGCAACCGCCGGGGCTTCCCCCTCCTCCGGGGCCTCCGCCGGGGCTTTCCCCTCCTCCGGGGCCTCCGCCGGGGCTTCCTTCTCTCCGGGGCCTCCGCCGGGGCTTCCCCCTCCTCCGGGAAACTCTGCGTGGGTTCCCCCTCCTCCAGGGCCACCGCCGTGGCTTCCCCCTCTCCGGGGCCTCCGCCGGGGCTTCCCCCTCCTCCGGGGAACTCAGCGGGCGTTGCCCCTTTTAAAGGGGAGCTTGGCGGGGGTTCCCTTTCCTCCGGGGGACACAGCGGGGGTTTCCTCTCCTCCGGGGGACTCGGCGGGGCTTCCCCCTTCTCCAGGGCAACCGCCGGGGCTTCCCCCTCCTCCGGGGGACTCGGCGGGGATTTCCCCTTCTCCGGGGCCTCCGCCGGGGCTCCCCCCTCCTCCGAAGCCACCGCCGGGGCTTCCCCCTCCACCGGGGGACTCGGCGGGGATTCCCCTTCCTCCGTGGGACTTGGCGGGGGTTCCCCCTCCTCCGGGGGACTCGGCGGGGCTTCCCACTCTACCGGGGCCCCCGCCTGGGCTTCTCCCCCCCTTCGGGGAACTTGGCGGGGGTTCTCTGTCATCCGGGGGACTCGGCGGGGGTTCGCCCTCCTCTGGGGGACTCAGCGGGGCTTCCCCCTCCTCCAGGGCAACCGCCGGGGCTTCCCCCTCCTCTGGGGAACTCGGCGGGGCTTCCTCCTCCTCCGGGGAACTTGGTGGGGGTTCCCCCTCCTCCGGGGAACTTGGTGGGGGTTCCCCCTCCGCCGGGGCAACTGCCGGGGCTTCCCCCTCCTCCGGGGAACCTTAGCGGGGGTTACCCCTTCACCGGGGAACTTTGCGGGGTTTTTCCCACCTCCAGGGCAACCGCCGGGGCTTCCCCCTCCTCCGGGGAACTCGGCGGGGCTTCCCCCTCCACCGGGGAAGTTAGTGGGGGTTCCCCCTCCTCCGGGGCCTCCGCCGGGGCTTCCCCCTCCTCCGGGGCAACTGCCGGGGCATCCCACTCCTCCGTGGAACTCAGCGGGGGTTACCCCTCCACCGGGGAACTTAGCGGGGGTTCCCCCTCCTCCAGGAGACTCGGCGGGGCTTCCCACTCCACCGGGGCATCCACCTATGCTTCCCCCCCACCAGTGAACTCGGCGTGGGTTTCCCCTTCTCCGTGGGATATGGCGGGGGTTCCCCCACCTCCGGGGAACTCGGCGGGGGTTCCCCCTCCTCCGGGGCCAACGCCGTGGCTTTCCTCTCCTCCGAAGCAACCGCCGTGGCTTCCCCCTCCTCCGGGAAACTCGGCGGGGCTTCTCCCTCCTCCGGGGAACTTGGTGGGTTTCCCCCATCTCCAGGGCAACCGCTGGGGGCTTCCCCTCCACCGGGGAACTCGCCGGGGCTCCCCCCTCCTCCGGGGCCACCGTCGGGGCTTCCCCCTCCACCGGGAAACTCGGCGGGGCTTCTCCCTCCTCCGGGGAACTTGGTGGGGGTTCCCCCATCTCCAGGGCAACCGCTGGGGCCTCCCCCTCCTCCGGGGAACTCGCCGGGGCTCCCCCCTCCTCCGGGGCCACCGCCGGGGCTTCCCCCTCCTCCGGGGGACTCGGCGGGGCTTCCCCCACCTCCGGGGCCACCGCCGGGGGTTCCCCCTCCTCTGGCAGACTCGGCGGGGCTTCCCCCTCCTCCAGGGCAACCGCCGGGGCTTCCCCCTCCTCCGGGGAACTCGGCGGAGCTTCCCCCTCCTCCAAAAAACTCGGCGGAGCTTCCCCCTCCTCCGGGAAACTCGGCGGGGGTTCCCTTTCCCCCGGGGAACTCGGCGGGGGTTCACTCTCCTCCGGGGGACTCGGCGGGGCTTCCCCCTCCTCCAGGGCAACCGCCGGGGCTTCCCCCTCTTCGGGGCCTCCGCCGGAGCTTTCCCCCCCTCCGGGGAACTCAGCGGGGGTTACCCCTTTCAACGGGGAACTTGGCGGGGGTTCCCTTTCCTCCGGGGGACACGGCGGGGGTTCCCCCGCCTCCGGGGGACTCGGCGGGGCTTCCCTTTCCTCCGGGGGGCTTCCCCCTCCTCCGGGGGACTCGGCAGGGCCCTCCCCCTCCTCCAGGGCAACCGCCGGGGCTTCTCCCTCCTCCGGGGGACTCAGCGGGGGTTACCTCCTCCTCCGGGGAACTCGGCATGGGTTCCCTCTCCTCCGGGGCCTCCGCCGTGGCTTCCCTCTCCTCCGAAGCAACCGCCGGGGCTTCCCCCTCCTCCGGGGAACTTGGTGTGAGTTCCCTCTCCTCCGGGGGACTCGGCGGGGCTTCCCCCTCCTCCAGGGCAACCGCCGGGGCTTCCCCCTCCTCCGGGGGACTCGGCGGGGATTTCCCCTCCTCCGTGGGACTTGGCGGGAGTTCCCCCTCCTCCGGGGGACTCGGCGGGGCTTCCCCCTCCTCCGGAGCCTCAGTCAGGGCTTCCCCCTCCTCCGGGGCCTCCGCCGGGGCTTCCCCCTCTCCGGGGCCTCCGCCGGGGCTTCCCCCTCCACCGTGAAACTCTGCGGGGGTTCCCGCTCCTCCGGGGAGCTCAACGGGGGTTCCCCCTCCTCCGGGGAATATGGCGGGGGTACCCTTTCCTCCGGGGGACTTGGCGGGGGTTCTTCCTCCCCCAGGGTACTCAGCGGGGCTCCCCCCTCCTCCGGGGCCTGCGCCGTGGCTTCCCTCTCCTCCGAAGCAACCGCCGGGGCTTCCCCCTCCTCCGGGAAACTCGGCGGGGCTTCCCCCTCCTCTGGGGCTACCGCCGGGGGTTCCCCCTCCCCCGGGGCCACCGCCGGGGCTTCCCCCCCCTCCGGGGAACTCGGCGAGGGTTTCCCCTTCTCCGTGGGATTTGGCGGGGGTTCACTCTCCTCCGGGGGACACGGCGGGGGTTCCCCCTTCCTCTGGGGGACTCGGCGGGGCTTCCCCCTTCTCCAGGGCAACCGCCGGAGCTTCCCCCTCCTCCGGGGCCTCCGCCGGGGCTTCCCCCTCTCCGGGGCCTCCGCCGGGGCTTCCCCCTTCACCGGGAAACTCTGCGGGGGTTCCTCCTCCTCCGGGGAGCTCAACGGGGGTTCCCCCTCCTCCGGGGAATTTGGCGGGGGTTCCCCCTTCTCTGGGAAACTCGGCGGGGGTTCCCTTTCCTCCGGGGGACTTGGCGGGGGTTCTTCCTCCCCCAGGGGACTCAGCGGGGCTTCCCCCTTCTCCGGGGCAACCGCCGTGGCTTCCCCCTCCTCCGGGGAACTCGGCGGGGCTTCCCTCTTCTCCGGGGCCACCGCCGGGGCTTCCCCCTCCTCCGGGGAACTCGGCGGGGGTTGCCCCTCCTCCGAGGAACTCTGCGTGGGTTCCCGCTCCTCCGGGGCCTCCGCCGTGGCCGCCCTCTTTTCCGGGGCGACCGCCGGGGCTTCCCTCTCCTCCGGGGAACTCGGCGGGGCTTCCCCCTCCTCCGGGGAACTTTGTGGGGTTTCCCCCTCCTCCAGGGGACTCGGCGGGGCGTCCCACTCCTCCGGAGGACTCGGTGAGGCTTTCCCCTCCTCCGGGGCCACCGCCGGGGCTTCCCTATCATCCGGGGCCACCGCCGGGGCTTCCCCCTCATCCGGGGAATTTGGCGGGGATTCCCTCTCCTCCGTGGGACTCGGCGGGGCTTCCCTATCCTCCGGGGAACTTGGCGGGGGTTCCCCTATCTCCGGGGCCTCCGCCGGGCTTCCCGCTCCTCCGGGGCAACCGCCGGGGCTTCCTCCTCCTCCGGGGAACTCGGCGGGGTTCCCCCTCCTCTTGGGGACTTGGCGGGGGTTTCCCCTCCTCCGGGGGACTCGGCGGGGCTTTCCCTCTCCTCCGGGGCCACCGCCGGGGCTTCCCCCTGCTCCGGGGGACTCAGCGGGGATTTCCCCTCCTCCGTGGGACTTGGCGGGGGCTCCCCCTCCTCCGGGGGACTCGGCGGGGCTTCCCACTCCACCGGGGCGCCCGCCTGGGCTTTTCCCCCTCCGGGGAACTCGTCGTGGGTTCCCCCTCCTCCGGGGGACTTGGCGGGGGTTCTTCCTCCTCCGGGGAGCTCAACGGGGGTTCCCCCTCCTCCGGGGGACTTGGCGGGTTTTCTTCCGCCCTCAGGGGACTCAGCGGGGCTACCCCCTCCTCCGGGGCCACCGCCGGGGCTTTCCCCTCCTCCGGGGAACTTGGCGGGGGTTCCCTCTCCTTTGGGGGACTTGGCGGGGATTTCCCCTCCTCCGGGGGACTCTGTGAGGCTTCCCCCTCCTCCGGGGCCACCGCCGGGGCTTCCCTCTCATCCGGGGCTACCGCCGGGGCTTCCCTCTCCTCCGGGGAACTTGGCGGGGGTTCCCTCTCCTCCGTGGGACTCGGCGGGGGTTCCCCCTCATCCGGGGGACTCGGCGGGGCTTCCCCCTCCTTCGGGGCCACCGCCGGGGCTTCCCCCTCCTCCGGGGAACTTAGCGGGGGTTCCCTCTCCTCCGTGGGACTCGGCGGGGGTTCCCCCTCATCCGGGGGACTCGGCGGGGCTTCCCCCTCCTTCGGGGCCACCGCCGGGGCTACCCCCTCCTCCGGGGAACTTGGCGGGGGTTCCTCCTCCTCTGGGGGACTTGGCGGGGGTTTCTCCTCCTCCGGGGGACTCGGTGAGGCTTCCCCCTCCTACTGGGCCACCGCCGGGGCTTCCCTCTCATCCGGGGCCACCGCCGGGGCTTTCCCCTCCTCCGGGGAACTTGGCGGGGGCCCCTCTCCTCCGTGGGACTCGCCGGGTTTTCCCCTCATCCGGGGGACTCGGCGGGGCTTCACACTCCCCCGGGGCAACTGCCGGGGCATCCCCTTCCTCCGGGGAACTCAGCGGGGGTTACCCCTCCACCGGGGAACTTGGCGGAGGTTCCCCCTCCTCCAGGGGATTTGGCGGGGCTTCCCACTCCACCGGGGAATCCGCCTGGGCTTCCCCCCCCCACCGGTGAACTCGGCGGGGTATTCTCCTTCTCCGTGGGATATGGCGGGGGTTCCCCCTCCTCCGAGGGACTCGGCGGGGCTTCCCCCACCTCCGGGGAACTCGGCGGGAGTTCCCCCTCCTCCGGGGCCTCCGCCGTGGCTTCCCTCTCCCCCGAACAACCGCCGTGGCTTCCGCCTCCTCCGGGAAACTGGGCGGGGCTTCTCCATCCTTCGGGGAACTTGGAGGGGGTTTTCCCATCTCCAGGGCAACCGCCGGGGCCTTCCCCTCCTCCGGGGAACTCGCCGGGGCCTTTCCTCCGGGGCCACCGTCGGGGCTTCCCCCTCCACTCGGGGACTCGGCGGGGATTCCCTCTCCTCCGGGGGACTTGGCAGGGGTTCCCCCCCCCTCCGGGGGACTCGGCGGGGCTTCCCACTACACCGGGGCCTACGCCTGGGCTTCTCCCCCCCTTCGGGGAACTTGGCGGGGGTTCCCTCTCCACCGGGGGACTCAGCGGGGGTTCCCCCTCCTCTGGGGGCCTCGGCGGGGCTTCCCCCTCCTTTAGGGCAACCGCCGGGGCTTCCCCCTCCTCGGGGAAACTCGGCTGGGCTTCTCCCTCCTCCGGGGAACTTGGCGGGGGTTCCCCCTCCTCCAGGGGATTTGGCGGGGCTTCCCACTCCACCGGGGACTCCGCCTGGGCTTCCCCCCCCACCGGTGAACTCGGCGGGGGTTTCCCCTTCTCCGTGGGATATGGCGGGGGTTCCCCCTCCTCCGAGGGACTCGGCGGGGCTTCCCCCACCTCCGGGGAACTCGGCGGGAGTTCCCCTTCCTCCGGGGCCTCCGCCGTGGCTTCCGCCTCCTCCGGGAAACCCGGCGGGGCTTCTCCATCCTCCGGGGAACTTGGTGGGGGTTTTCCCATCTCCAGGGCAACCGCCGGGGCCTTCCCCTTCTCCGGGGAACTCGCCGGGGCTCCCCTTTCCTCCGGGGCCACCGTCGGGGCTTCCCCCTCCACCGGGGGACTCGGCGGGGATTCCCTCTCCACCGGGGGACTCGGCGGGGGTTCCCCCTCCTCTGGAGGCCTCCGCCGGGCTTCCCGCTAATCCGGGGCAACCGCCGGGGCTACCCCCTCCTCGGGGAAACTCGGCTGGGGTTCTCCCTCCTCCGGGGAACTTGGTGGGGGTTCCCCCATCTCCAGGGCAACCGCTGGGGCCTTCCTCTCCTCCGGGGAACTTGCTGGGGCTCCCCCCTCCTCCGGGGCCACCGCCGGTCTTCCCCCTGTTCCGGGGGACTTGGCGGGGCTTCCCCCTCCTCCGGGGCCACCGCCGGGGGTTCCCCCTCCCCCGGGGAACTCGGCGGGGCTTCCCCCTCCTCTGGGGCCACCGCCGGGGCTTCCCCCCGCTCCGGGGAACTCGCCGGGGGTTTACCCTTCTCCGGGGCAACCGCCGGGGCTTCCCCCTTCTCCGGGGCCTCCACCGGGGCTTCCTTCTCCTACGGGGCCTCCGCCGGGGCTTTCCCCTCATCCAGAGAACTCGCCGGGGCTTCCCCCTCTCCGGGGCCTCAGCCGGGGCTTCCTCCTCTACAGGGCCTCCGCCGGGGCTTTCCCCTCCTCCGGGAAACTCTGCGTGGGTTCCCCCTCCTCCGGGTCCTCCGCCATGGCTTCCCCCTTTTCGGGGCTTCCGCCGGGGCTTCCCCCTCCTCCGGGGAACTCAGCGGGGGTTACCCCTTTGAACGGGGAACTTGGCGGGGGTATCCCCTCCTCCGGGGGACTCGGTGAGGTTTCCCCCTCCTCCGGGGCCACCGCCGGAGCTTACCTCTCCTCCGGGGCAACCGCTGGGGATTTCCCCTCCTCCGTTAAACATGGCGGGGGTTCCCCCTCCTCCGGGGAACTTGGTGGGGGTTCCCCCTCCTCCGGGGCCTCCGCCGGGGCTTCCCCATCCTACCGGGCAACTGCCAAGGCTTCCCCCTCCTCCAGGGAACTCAGCGGGGGTTACCCCTCCACCGGGGAACTTGGCGGGGGTTCCCCCTCCTCTAGGGGAACTTGGTGGGGGTTCCCCTATCTCCAGGGCAACCGCCGGGGCTTCTTTCTCCTCCGGGGGACTCGGCGAGGCTTCCCCCTCTTCCGGGGCCACCGCCGGGGGTTCCCCCTTCCGGGGACCTCGGTGGGGCTTGCCCCTCCTCCAGGGAACTCGGCGGGGGTTCCCCCTCCTCCGGGGCAACCGCCGGGGCTTCCCCCTCCTCCGGGGCCTCCGCTGGGGCTTATCCCTCCTCCGGGGCCACCGTCGGGGCTTCCCCCTCCTCCGGGGCCTCCGCCGGGGCTTCCCCCTCTCCGGGGCCTCCGCCGGGGCATCAACCTCTCCGGGGCCTCCGCCGGGGCTTTCTCCTCCTCCGGGGAACTCTGCGTGGGTTCCCCCTCCTCCGGGGCCTCCGCCGTGGCTTCCCCCTCTCCGGGGCCTCCGCCGGGGCTTCCCCCTCCTCCGGGGAACTCAGCGGGGGTTACCCCTCCTCCGGGGCCACCGCCGGGGCTTTCCCTTCCTCCGGGGCAAACGCCGGGGCTTCCCACTCCTCCGGGGCCTCCGTCGGGGCTTCCCCCTTCTCCGGGGCCTCCGCCGGGGCTTCCCCCTCCTCCGGGGAACTCTGCGTGGGTTCCCGCTCCTCCGGGGCCTCCGCCGTGGCTTCCCTCTTCTCCGGGGCAACCGCTGGGGCTTCCCCCTCCTCCGGGGCCTCCGCCGTGGCTTCCTACTTCTCCGGGGCAACCGCCAGGGATTTCCCCTCCTCCGGGGCAACCTCCGGGGATCCCCCTCCTCCGGGGGACTCGGCGGGGCTGCCCACCCCTCCGGGGGACTCGGCGGGGCTTCCCCCTCCTCCGGGGAACTTGGCGGGGGTTCCCCCTCCACCGGGGCCACCACCGTGGCTTCCCCCTCCTCCGGGGGACTCGGCGGGGCTTCCCCCTCCTCCGGGGAACTCAGCGAGTGTTACCCCTCCAACGGGGAACTTGGCGGGGGTTCCCACTACTCCGGGGAACACGGCGGTGGTTCCCCCTCCTCCGGGAAACTCGTCGGGGGTTCCCTTTCTTCCGGGGGACTTGGCGGGGGTTCTTCCTCCCCCAGGGGCCTCCGCCGGGGCTTCCCCCACCTCCGAGGCAAACGCCGGAGCTCTCCCCTCCTCCGGGGAACTCGGCGGGGCTTCCCCCTTTTCCGGGGAACTTGCCGGGGGTTCCCCCTCCTCCGGGGGTCTCGGCGGGGTTTCCCACTCCACCTGGGCCTCCGCCGGGGTTCCCCCCCCTCCGGGGAACTCGGTGGGTGGTCCCCCTCCTCCGGGGGACTTGGCGGGGCTTTACCCTCCTCCCGGAAACTCGGCGCGGGTTCCCTTTTCTCCGGGGGACTTGGCGGGGGTTCTTACTCCCCCCAGGGGACTCAGCGGGGCTACCCCCTCCTCCGGGGCAACCGCCGGGGCTTCCCCCTCCTCCGGGGCCACCGCCGGGGGTTCACCCTCATCCGGGGAATTCGGCAAGGCTTCCCCCTCCTCAGGTGCCACCGCCGGGGCTTACCCCTCCTCCGGGGCCACCGCCGGGGCTTCCCCCTCCTCCGGGGGACTCGGCGGAGATATCCCCTCCTCCGGGGGACTTGGCGGTGGGTCCCCCTCCTTCGGCGAACTCGGCGGGGCTTCCCCCTTTTCCGGGGAACTTGCCAGGGGGTTCCCCCTCCTCCGGGGGACTCGGCGGGGTTTCCCACTCCACCTGGGCTTCCGCCGGGGTTCCCCCCCCCTCCGGGGAACTCGGTGGGTGGTCCGCCTCCTCCGGGGGACTTGGCGGGAGTTCCCCCTCCTCCGGATAACTCGGCGGGGCTTCCCCCTCCTCCGGGGGACTCGGCGGGGCTTCCCCCTCCTCCGGGAAACTCGGCGGGGGTTCTCTTTTCTCCGGGGGACTTGGCGGGGGTTCTTCCTCCCCCAGGGGACTCAGCGGGGCTACCTTCTTCTCCGGGGCAACCGCCGGGGCTTCCGCCTCCTCCGGGGCCACCGCCGGGGGTTCCCCCTCCTCTGGGGAACTCGGCGGGGCTTCCCCCTCCTCCGGTGCCACCGCCGGGGCTTCCCCCTCCTCCTGGGCCTCCGCCGTGGCTTCCTACTTCTCCGGGGCAACCGCCAGGGCTTTCCCCTCCTCCGGGGCAACCGCCGGGGAACCCCCTCCTCCGGGGCCACCGCCGGGGCTTCCCCCTCCTCCGGGGCCACCGCCGGGGCTTCCCCCTCCTCCGGGGAACTTGGCGGGGGTTCCCCCTCCACCGGGGCCACCACCGTGGCTTCCCCCTCCTCCGGGGGACTCGGCGGGGCTTCCCCCTCCTCCGGGGAACTCAGCGAGTGTTACCCCTCCAACGGGGAACTTGGCGGGGGTTCCCACTACTCCGGGGAACACGGCGGTGGTTCCCCCTCCTCCGGGAAACTCGTCGGGGGTTCCCTTTCTTCCGGGGGACTTGGCGGGGGTTCTTCCTCCCCCAGGGGCCTCCGCCGGGGCTTCCCCCACCTCCGAGGCAAACGCCGGAGCTCTCCCCTCCTCCGGGGAACTCGGCGGGGCTTCCCCCTTTTCCGGGGAACTTGCCGGGGGTTCCCCCTCCTCCGGGGGTCTCGGCGGGGTTTCCCACTCCACCTGGGCCTCCGCCGGGGTTCCCCCCCCTCCGGGGAACTCGGTGGGTGGTCCCCCTCCTCCGGGGGACTTGGCGGGGCTTTACCCTCCTCCCGGAAACTCGGCGCGGGTTCCCTTTTCTCCGGGGGACTTGGCGGGGGTTCTTACTCCCCCCTGGGGACTCAGCGGGGCTACCCCCTCCTCCGGGGCAACCGCCGGGGCTTCCCCCTCCTCCGGGGCCACCGCCGGGGGTTCACCCTCATCCGGGGAATTCGGCAAGGCTTCCCCCTCCTCAGGTGCCACCGCCGGGGCTTACCCCTCCTCCGGGGCCACCGCCGGGGCTTCCCCCTCCTCCGGGGGACTCGGCGGAGATATCCCCTCCTCCGGGGGACTTGGCGGTGGGTCCCCCTCCTTCGGCGAACTCGGCGGGGCTTCCCCCTTTTCCGGGGAACTTGCCAGGGGGTTCCCCCTCCTCCGGGGGACTCGGCGGGGTTTCCCACTCCACCTGGGCTTCCGCCGGGGTTCCCCCCCCTCCGGGGAACTCGGTGGGTGGTCCGCCTCCTCCGGGGGACTTGGCGGGAGTTCCCCCTCCTCCGGATAACTCGGCGGGGCTTCCCCCTCCTCCGGGGGACTCGGCGGGGCTTCCCCCTCCTCCGGGAAACTCGGCGGGGGTTCTCTTTTCTCCGGGGGACTTGGCGGGGGTTCTTCCTCCCCCAGGGGACTCAGCGGGGCTACCTTCTTCTCCGGGGCAACCGCCGGGGCTTCCGCCTCCTCCGGGGCCACCGCCGGGGGTTCCCCCTCCTCTGGGGAACTCGGCGGGGCTTCCCCCTCCTCCGGTGCCACCGCCGGGGCTTCCCCCTCCTCCTGGGCCTCCGCCGTGGCTTCCTACTTCTCCGGGGCAACCGCCAGGGCTTTCCCCTCCTCCGGGGCAACCGCCGGGGAACCCCCTCCTCCGGGGCCACCGCCGGGGCTTCCCCCTCCTCCGGGGCCACCGCCGGGGCTTCCCCCTCCTCCGGGGAATCGGCGGAGATTCCCCCTCCTCCGGGGGACTTGGCGGTGGGTCCCCCTCCTTCAGCGAACTCGGCGGGGCTTCCCCATTTTCCGGGGAACTTGCCAGGGGGTTCCCCCTCCTCCGGGGGACTCGGCGGGGTTTCCTACTCCACCTGGGCGTCCGCCGGGGTTCCCCCCCTACGGGGAACTCGGTGGGTGGTCCCCCTCCTCCGGGGGACTTGGCGGGAGTTCCCCCTCCTCCGGCTAACTCGGCGGGGCTTCTTCCTCCTCCGGGGGACTCGGCGGGGCTTCCCCCTCCTCCGGGAAAGTCTGCGTGGGTTCCCCCTCCTCCGGGTCCTCCGCCATGGCTTCCCCCTTTTCGGGGCCACCTCGAGGGAACTCGCCGGGGCTCCCCCCTCCTCCGGGGCCACAGCCGGGGCTTCCCACTCCTCCGGGGAACTTGGCGGGGGTTCACTCTCCTCCGGGGGACTCGGCGGGCTTCCCCCTCCTCCGGGGCCACCGCGGGGGCTTCCCCCTCCTCCGGGGGACTCGGCGGGGCTTTCCCCTCCTCCGAAGCCACCGCCGGGGCTTCCTCCTCCTCCGGGGGACTCGGCGGGGCTTCCCCCTCCTCTGGGGGACTCGGCGGGGCTTCCCCCTCCTCCAGGGCAACCGCCGTGGCTTCCCCCTCCACCGGGGCTACCGCCGTGGCTTCCCTCTCCTCCGGGGCCTCCGCCGGGGCTTCTCCCTCCTCCGGGGCCACCGCCGGGGCTTCCCCCTCCACCGGTGGACTCGGCGGAGATTCCCCTCCTCCGGGTGACTTGGCGGTGGTTCCCCCTTCCTCCGGCGAACTCGGCGGGGGTTCCCCCTCCTCCGGGGGACTCGGCGGGGCTTCCCCCTCCTCCGGGGCCACCGCCGGGGCTTCCCCCTCCTCCGGGGGACTCGGCGGGGCTTCCCCCTTCTCCGGGGCAACCGCCGGGGGTTCCCCCTTCCTCCGGCGAACTCGGCGGGGGTTCCCCCTCCTCCGGGGGACTCGGCGGGGTTTCCCACTCCACCTGGGCCTCCGCCGGGGTTCCCCCCCCTCCGGGGAACTCGGTGGGTGGTCCCCCTCCTCCGGGGGACTTGGCGGGGCTTTACCCTCCTCCCGGAAACTCGGCGCGGGTTCCCTTTTCTCCGGGGGACTTGGCGGGGGTTCTTACTCCCCCCAGGGGACTCAGCGGGGCTACCCCCTCCTCCGGGGCAACCGCCGGGGCTTCCCCCTCCTCCGGGGCCACCGCCGGGGGTTCACCCTCATCCGGGGAATTCGGCAAGGCTTCCCCCTCCTCAGGTGCCACCGCCGGGGCTTACCCCTCCTCCGGGGCCACCGCCGGGGCTTCCCCCTCCTCCGGGGGACTCGGCGGAGATATCCCCTCCTCCGGGGGACTTGGCGGTGGGTCCCCCTCCTTCGGCGAACTCGGCGGGGCTTCCCCCTTTTCCGGGGAACTTGCCAGGGGGTTCCCCCTCCTCCGGGGGACTCGGCGGGGTTTCCCACTCCACCTGGGCTTCCGCCGGGGTTCCCCCCCCTCCGGGGGACTCGGTGGGTGGTCCGCCTCCTCCGGGGGACTTGGCGGGAGTTCCCCCTCCTCCGGATAACTCGGCGGGGCTTCCCCCTCCTCCGGGGGACTCGGCGGGGCTTCCCCCTCCTCCGGGAAACTCGGCGGGGGTTCTCTTTTCTCCGGGGGACTTGGCGGGGGTTCTTCCTCCCCCAGGGGACTCAGCGGGGCTACCTTCTTCTCCGGGGCAACCGCCGGGGCTTCCGCCTCCTCCGGGGCCACCGCCGGGGGTTCCCCCTCCTCTGGGGAACTCGGCGGGGCTTCCCCCTCCTCCGGTGCCACCGCCGGGGCTTCCCCCTCCTCCTGGGCCTCCGCCGTGGCTTCCTACTTCTCCGGGGCAACCGCCAGGGCTTTCCCCTCCTCCGGGGCAACCGCCGGGGAACCCCCTCCTCCGGGGCCACCGCCGGGGCTTCCCCCTCCTCCGGGGCCACCGCCGGGGCTTCCCCCTCCTCCGGGGAATCGGCGGAGATTCCCCCTCCTCCGGGGGACTTGGCGGTGGGTCCCCCTCCTTCAGCGAACTCGGCGGGGCTTCCCCATTTTCCGGGGAACTTGCCAGGGGGTTCCCCCTCCTCCGGGGGACTCGGCGGGGTTTCCTACTCCACCTGGGCGTCCGCCGGGGTTCCCCCCCTACGGGGAACTCGGTGGGTGGTCCCCCTCCTCCGGGGGACTTGGCGGGAGTTCCCCCTCCTCCGGCTAACTCGGCGGGGCTTCTTTCTCCTCCGGGGGACTCGGCGGGGCTTCCCCCTCCTCCGGGAAAGTCTGCGTGGGTTCCCCCTCCTCCGGGTCCTCCGCCATGGCTTCCCCCTTTTCGGGGCCACCTCGAGGGAACTCGCCGGGGCTCCCCCCTCCTCCGGGGCCACAGCCGGGGCTTCCCACTCCTCCGGGGAACTTGGCGGGGGTTCACTCTCCTCCGGGGGACTCGGCGGGCTTCCCCCTCCTCCGGGGCCACCGCGGGGGCTTCCCCCTCCTCCGGGGGACTCGGCGGGGCTTTCCCCTCCTCCGAAGCCACCGCCGGGGCTTCCTCCTCCTCCGGGGGACTCGGCGGGGCTTTCCCCTCCTCCGAAGCCACCGCCGGGGCTTCCTCCTCCTCCGGGGGACTCGGCGGGGCTTCCCCCTCCTCTGGGGGACTCGGCGGGGCTTCCCCCTCCTCCAGGGCAACCGCCGTGGCTTCCCCCTCCACCGGGGCTACCGCCGTGGCTTCCCTCTCCTCCGGGGCCTCCGCCGGGGCTTCTCCCTCCTCCGGGGCCACCGCCGGGGCTTCCCCCTCCACCGGTGGACTCGGCGGAGATTCCCCTCCTCCGGGTGACTTGGCGGTGGTTCCCCCTTCCTCCGGCGAACTCGGCGGGGGTTCCCCCTCCTCCGGGGGACTCGGCGGGGCTTCCCCCTCCTCCGGGGCCACCGCCGGGGCTTCCCCCTCCTCCGGGGGACTCGGCGGGGCTTCCCCCTTCTCCGGGGCAACCGCCGGGGGTTCCCCCTCCTCCGGGGGACTCGGCGGGGCTTCCCCTCCTCCGGGGCCACCGCCGGGGCTTCCCTCTCCTCCGGGGGACTTGGCGGGGGTTCCCCCCCCTCCGGAGGATTTGGCGGGGCTTCCCACTCCACCGGGGCCCCCGCCTGGGCTTCTCCCCCCCTTCGGGGAACTTGGCGGGGGTTCCCTCTCCACCGGGGGACTCGGCGGGGGTTCCCCCTCCTCTGGGGGCCTCCGCCGGGCTTCCCGCTAATCCGGGGCAACCGCCGGGGCTACCCCCTCCTCGGGGAAACTCGGCTGGGGTTCTCCCTCCTCCGGGGAACTTGGTGGGGGTTCCCCCATCTCCAGGGCAACCGCCGGGGCTTTCCCCTCCTCCGGGGAACTCGTGGGCCTCCCCCCTACTCGGGCCACCGCCGGGGCTTCCCCCTCCTCCGGGGAACTCGGATGGTTTTCCCCCTCCTCCGGGGGACTCGGCGGGGCTTCCCACTCCACCGGAGCCTCCGCCTGGGCTTCCCCCCCCTCCGGGGAACTCGGGGGGGGCCGCCTCCTCCGTGGGACTTGGCGGGGGTTCCCCCTCCTCCGGAAAACTCAGCGGGGGTTACCCCCTCCTCCGGGGAACTCGGCGGGGGTTCCCCCTCCTCCGGAGCCTCCGCCGTGGCTTCCCTCTCCTCCGAAGCAACCGCCGGGGCTTAACCCTCCTCCGGGAAACTTGGCGTGGGTTCCCTCTTCTCCGGGGGACTCGGCAGGGCTTCCCCCTCCTCCAGGGCAACCGCCGGGGCTTCTTCCTCCTCCGGGAAACTCGGTGGGGCTTCTCCCTCCTCCGAAGAACTTGGTGGGGGTTCCCCCATCTCCAGGGCAACCGCCGGGGCTTTCCCCTCCTCCGGGGAACTCGTGGGGCTCCCCCCTACTCCGGGGCAACCGCCGGGCTTCCCCCTCCTCCGGGGCCTCCGCCGGGGCTTCCCCCTCCTCCGGGGCCTCAGTCAGGGCTTCCCCCTCCTCCGGGGCCTCAGTCAGGGCTTCCCCCTCCTCCGGGGCCTCCGCCGGGGCTTCCCCCTCCACCGGGGAATTTAGCGGGGGTTACCCCTTTCAACGTGGAACTTGGCGGGGGTTCCCTCTCCTCCGGGGGACACGGCGGGGGTTCCCCCACCCCTGGGGGACTCGGCGGGTCTTCCCCCTTCTCCAGGGCAACCGCCGGGGCTTCCCCCTCCTCCGGGGGACTCGGCGGGGATTTCCCCTCCTCCGGGGGACTTGGCGGGAGTTCCCCCTCCTCCGGGGGACTTGGCGGGGCTTCCCCCTCCTCCGGGGCCTCAGTCAGGGCTTTCCCCGCCTCCGGGGCCTCCGCCGGGGCTTCCCCCTCTCCGGGGCCTCCGCCGGGGCTTCCCCCTCCTCCGGGAAACTCTGCGGAGGTTCCCCCTCCTCCAGGGCCACCGCCGGGGCTTCCCCCTCCTCCGGGGAACTCGGCGGGGGTTCCCCCTCCCCCGGGGGACTCGGCAGGGCTTCCCCCTCCTCCGGGGCCACCGCCGGGGGTTCCCCCTCCTCCGGGGAACTCGTCGGAGCTTCCTCCTCCTCCGGGGAACTTGCAGTGGGTTCCCTTTCCTCCGGGGAAACTCGCCGGGGCTCCCCCCTCCTCCGGGGCCACCGCCGGGGCTTCCCCCTCCTCCGGGGAACTCGGCGGGGGATCCCCCACCTCCGGGGCATCCGCCGGGCTTCTTCCTCCTCCGGGGCCTCAGTAAGGGCTTCCCCCTCCTCCGGGGCCTCCGCCGGGGCTTCCCCCTCCTCCGGGGCCTCAGTAAGGGCTTCCCCCTCCTCCGGGGCCTCCGCCGGGGCTTCCCCCTCCTCCGGGGAACTCAGCGGGGGTTACCCCTTTCAACAGGGAACTTGGCGGGGGTTCCCTCTCCTCCAGGGCAACCGCCGGGGCTTCCCCCTCCTCCGGGGGACTCGGCGGGGATTTCCCCTCCTCCGGGGAACTTGGCGGGAGTTCCCCCTCCTCCGGGGGACTCGGCTGGGCTTCCCCCTCCTCCGGGGCCTCAGTCAGGGCTTCCCCCTTCTCCGGGGCCTCCGCTGGGGCTTCCCCCTTCTCCGGGAAACTTTGCGGGGGTTCCCCCTCCTCCGGGGAGCTCAACGGGGGTTCCCCCTACTCCGGGGAACTCGGCGGGGGTTCCCCCTCCTCCGGGAAACTCGGCGGGGTTTCCCTTTCCTCCGGGGGACTTGGCGGGGGTTCTTCCTTCCCCAGGGGACTCAGCGGGGCTTCCCCCCTCTCCGGGGCAACCGCCGGAGCTTCCCCCTCCTCCGGGGAACTCGGCGGGGCTTCCCCCTCCCCCGGGGCCACCGCCAGGCTCCCCCCTCCTCCGGGGAACTCGGCGGGGGTTCCCCCTCCTCCGGGGATCTCTGCGTGGGTTCCCGCTCCTCCGGGGCCTCCGCCGTGGCCGCCCTCTTTTCCGGGGCGACCGCCGGGGCTTTCCACTCCTCCGGGAAACTCGCCGGGGCTCACCCCTCCTCCGTGGCCACCGCCGGGGCTTTTCCCATCCTCCAGGGCAACCGCTGGGGCTTCCCTCTCCTCCGGGGCACTCGGCGGGGCTTCCACCTCCTCCGGGGAACTTTGTGGGGTTTCCCCCTCCTCCAGGGGACTCGGCGGGGCGTCCCACTCCTCCGGGGCCTCCGCCGGGCTTCCCGCTCCTCCGGGGCAACCGCCGGGGCTTCCTCCTCCTCCGGGGAACTCGGCGGGGTTTCCCCCCCCTCTGGGGGACTTGGCGGGGGTTTCCCCTCCTCCGGGGGACTCGGTAAGGCTTCCCCCTCCTCCGGGGCCACCGCCGGGGCTTCCCCCTCCTCCGGGGATCTCGGCGGGGGTTCCCACTCCGCGGGGGCCTACGCCGTGGCTTACCTCTCCTCCGGGGCAACCGCCGGGGTTTCCCCCTCCTCCGGGGAACTTGGCGGGGGTTCCCTCTCCTCTGTGGGACTCGGCGGGAGTTCCCCCTCATCCAGGGGACTCGGCGGGGCTTCCCCCACCTTCAGGGCAACCGCCGGGGCTTCCCCCTCCTACGAGGGACTCGGCGGAAATTCCCCCTCCTCCGGGGAACTCGGCGGGGATTTCCCCTCCTCCGGGGAAGTTGGTGGGGGTTCCCCTTCCTCCGGGGCAACCGCAGGGGCTTCCCCCTCCTCCGGGGGGCTCGGCGGGGCTTCCCCCTCTCCGGGGCCTCCGCCGGGGCTTCCCCCCCTCCGGGGCCTCCGCCGGGGCTTCCCCCTCTCCGGGGCCTCCGCCGGGGCTTTCCCCTTCTCCGGTGAACTCAGCGGGGGTTACCCCTTTCAACGGGGAACTTGGCGGGGGTTCCCTCTCCTCCGGGTGACACGGCGGGGGTTCCCCCACCTCCGGGGGACTCGGCGGGGCTTCCCACTCCACCGGAGCCTCCGCCTGGGCTTCCCCCCCCTCCGGGGAACTCGGCGGGGGTTCCCCCTCCTCCGTGGGACTTGGCGGGGGTTCCCCCTCCTCCGGGAAACTCAGCGGGGGTTACCCCCTCCTCCGGGGAACTCGGCGGGGGTTCCCCCTCCTCCGGAGCCTCCGCCGTGGCTTCCCTCTCCTCCGAAGCAACCGCCGGGGCTTAACCCTCCTCCGGGAAACTTGGCGTGGGTTCCCTCCTCTCCGGGGGACTCGGCAGGGCTTCCCCCTCCTCCAGGGCAACCGCCGGGGCTTCTTCCTCCTCCGGGATACTCGGTGGGGCTTCTCCCTCCTCCGGGGACCTTGGTGGGGGTTCCCCCATCTCCAGGGCAACCGCCGGGGCTTTCCCCTCCTCCGGGGAACTCGCCGGGGCTTCCCCTACTCCGGGGCCACCGCCGGGGCTTCCCCCTCTCCGGGGCCTCCGCCGGGGCTTCCCCCTCCACCGGGGAATTTAGCGGGGGTTACCCCTTTCAACGTGGAACTTGGCGGGGGTTCCCTCTCCTCCGGGGGACACGGCGGGGGTTCCCCCACCCCTGGGGGACTCGGCGGGTCTTCCCCCTTCTCCAGGGCAACCGCCGGGGCTTCCCCCTCCTCCGGGGGACTCGGCGGGGATTTCCCCTCCTCCGGGGGACTTGGCGGGAGTTCCCCCTCCTCCGGGGGACTCGGCGGGGCTTCCCCCTCCTCCGGGGCCTCAGTCAGGGCTTCCCCCGCCTCCGGGGCCTCCGCCGGGGCTTCCCCCTCTCCGGGGCCTCCGCCGGGGCTTCCCCCTCCTCCGGGAAACTCTGCGGAGGTTCCCCCTCCTCCAGGGCCACCGCCGGGGCTTCCCCCTCCTCCGGGTTACTCGGCGGGGGTTCCCCCTCCTCCGGGGAACTCTGCGTGGGTTCCCGCCCCACCGGACCCTCCGCCTGGGCTTCCCCCCCCTCCGGGGAACTCGGCGGGGGTTTCCCCCTCTTCCGGGGGACTTGGCGGGGGTTCCCCCTCCTCCGGGGAGCTCAACGGGGGTTCCCCCTCCTCCGGGGAACTCGGCGGGAGTTCCCCCTCCTCCGGGAAACTCGGCGGGGGTTCCCTTTCCTCCGGGGGGCTTCCTTCCCCCTCCGGGGGACTCGGCAGGGCTTCCCCCTCCTCCGGGGCCACCGCCGGGGGTTCCCCCTCCTCCGGGGAACTCGGCGGAGCTTCTCCCTCCTCCGGGGAACTTGCAGTGGGTTCCCTCTCCTCCGGGGAACTCGCCGGGGCTCCCCCCTCCTCCGGGGCCACCGCCGGGGCTTCCCCCTCCTCCGGGGAACTCGGCGGGGGATCCCCCACCTCCGGGGCATCCGCCGGGCTTCCCCCTCCTCGGGGGCCTCCGCCGGGGCTTCCCCCTCCTCCGGGGCCTCAGTAAGGGCTTCCCCCTCCTCCGGGGCCTCCGCCGGGGCTTCCTCCTCCTCCGGGGCCTCCGCTGGGGCTTCCCCCTCTCCGAGGCAACCGCCGGGGCTTCCTCCTCCTCCGGGGAACTCGGCGGGGTTTCCCCCCCCTCTGGGGGACTTGGCGGGGGTTTCCCCTCCACCGGGGGACTCGGTAAGGCTTCCCCCTCCTCCGGGGCCACCGCCGGGGCTTCCCTCTCCTCCGGGGCCACCGCCGGGGCTTCCCCCTCCTCCGGGGAACTCGGCGGGGGTTCCCCCTCCTCGGGGGCCGACGCCGTGGCTTACCTCTCCTCCGGGGCAACCGCCGGGGCTTCCCCCTCGTCCGGGGAACTTGGCGGGGGTTCCCTCTCCTCTGTGGGACTCGGCGGGGGTTCCCCCTCATCCGGGGGACTCGGCGGGGCTTCCCCCACCTCCAGGGCAACCGCCGGGGCTTCCCCCTCCTACGAGGGACTCGGCGGAAATTCCCCCTCCTCCGGGGAACTCGGCGGGGCTTTCCCCTCCTCCGGGGAAGTTGGTGGGGGTTCCCCCTCCTCCGGGGCCTCCGCCGGGGCTTCCCCCTCCTCCGGGGCAACTGCTGGGGCATCCCCCTCCTCCGTGGAACTCAGCGGGGGTTACCCCTCCACCGGGGAACTTGGCGGGGGTTCCCCCTCCTCCAGGGGACTCGGCGGGGCTTCCCCCTCCTACGGGGCCTCCGTCGGGGTTTCCCCCTCCTCCGGGGCCTCCGCCGGGGCTTCCCCCTCTCCGGGGCCTCCGCCGGGGCTTCCCCCTCCACCGGGGAACTCGCCGGGGCTCCCCCCTCCACCGGGGCCACCGCCGGTGCTTCCCCCTCCTCCGGGGCCTCCGCCGTGGCTTCCCCCTCTCCGGGGCCTCCGCCGGGGCTTCCCCCTCCTCCGGGGAACTCAGCGGGCGTTACCCCTTTCAAAGGGGAACTTGGCGGGGGTTCCCTCTCCTCCGGGGGACACGGCGGGGGTTCCCTCTCCTCCGGGGGACTCGGCGGGGCTTCCCCCTTCTCCAGGGCAACCGCCGGGGCTTCCCCCTCCCCCGGGGGACTCGGCGGGGATTTCCCCTTCTCCGGGGGACTTGGCGGGAGTTCCCCCTCCTCCGGGGGACTCGTTGGGGCTTCCCACTCCACCGGGGCCTCCGCCTGGGCTTCCCCCCCCTCCGGGGAACTCAGCGGGGGTTCCTCTTCCTCCGGGGAACTTGTTGGGGGTTCCCCCATCTCCAGGGCAACCGCCGGGGCTTTCCTCTCATCCGGGGCCACCGCCGGGGCTTCCCCCTCCTCCGGGGCCACCGGCGGGGGTTCCCCCTCCTCCGGGGAACTCGGCGGGGCTTCCCCCTCCTTCGGGGAACTCGGCGGGGGTTCCCCCTCCTCCGGGGCAACCGCCGTGGCTTCCCCCTCCTCCGGGGCCTCCATCAGGGCTTCCCCCTCCTCCGGGGCCTCCGCCGGGGCTTCACCCTCCTCCGGGAAACTCTGCCTGGGTTCCCTCTCCTCCGGGGCCTCCGCCGTGGCTTCCCCCTCTCCGGGGCCTCCGCCGGGGCTTCCCCCTCCTCCAGGGAACTCAGCGGGGGTTACCCCTTTCAACGAGATGACTGAATAACACCATCTGGAATAAGACCATATAGGCCATTTTCTGTCCCACCGGAATAAAGTCATCTGACTGATGGTCTTGTTCCAGTGGAACAAGACCATAAACAATATGGTCTTGTTCCAGTTTTGATTAACTGTCCCAACACCTTAAGTCTGATGGTCTTGTTCCACCGGAATAAGACCATAAAAATTATGGTCTTGTTCCAGTCAAGATTGACTGTCCCAACACCATATTTCTGATGGTCTTGTTCCAGTGGAACAAGACCATAAAAATATGGCTTTAATCCAGTCGGTTAAGGCAGTGGCGTGCGAATCAGAACGGAAAAAAGCCATCTCGTGCATGGTGTTAGTCCACTGGAATAATACCATAATGAATATGGCTTTGGTCCAGTAACGAGTCAACCCTCGTTGCAGAGGAGTAAAGCGAGATGCCTAGCATCCAGCACTTGGATTTTAAAAAGTTGTGTCCTATGCAAATAATGTCAAACGCAGCCACTACGCATAACGTAAGCAATACGTAAACATTTTTGAACCATTGTATGTATGTTTGCGTTGGGTATTGGTATGTGAACTATTTTAAATCACTTTCACCCAATATTGTAAACAATTGTTCCCGCTGGTCCGGGGATAAATGATGCAAAGGGGTGTAAGCGGTTGATGAAAAAATATAATATTATTAGTGTGATAATATGAACCATATCGTAGAGACAACCACACATGGCTGTATAGTTAGAACTCGCCGGGGCTCCCCCCTCCTCCGGGGCCACCGCCGGGGCTTCCCCCTCCTCCGGGGAACCTTAGCGGGGGTTACCCCTACACCGGGGAACTTTGCGGGGCTTCCCCCTCCTCCAGGGCAACCGCCGGGGCTTCCCCCCCCCCACCGGGGAACTCGGCGGGGGTTCCCCCTCCTCCGGGGCAACCGCCGGGGCTTCCCCCTCCTCCGGGGCCTCCGCCGGGGCTTTCCCCTCCTCCGGGGCCTCCGCCGGGGCTTCCTTCTCTCCGGGGCCTCCGCCGGGGCTTCCCCCTCCTCCGGGAAACTCTGCGTGGGTTCCCCCTCCTCCAGGGCCTCCGCCGTGGCTTCCCCCTCTCCGGGGCCTCCGCCGGGGCTTCCCCCTCCTCCGGGGAACTCAGCGGGCGTTACCCCTTTCAAAGGGGAACTTGGCGGGGGTTCCCTTTCCTCCGGGGGACACAGCGGGGGTTTCCTCTCCTCCGGGGGACTCGGCGGGGCTTCCCCCTTCTCCAGGGCAACCGCCGGGGCTTCCCCCTCCTCCGGGGGACTCGGCGGGGATTTCCCCTTCTCCGGGGCCTCCGCCGGGGCTCCCCCCTCCTCCGAAGCCACCGCCGGGGCTTCCCCCTCCACCGGGGGACTCGGCGGGGATTCCCCTTCCTCCGTGGGACTTGGCGGGGGTTCCCCCTCCTCCGGGGGTCTCGGCGGGGCTTCCCACTCTACCGGGGCCCCCGCCTGGGCTTCTCCCCCCCTTCGGGGAACTTGGCGGGGGTTCTCTCTCATCCGGGGGACTCGGCGGGGGTTCGCCCTCCTCTGGGGGACTCAGCGGGGCTTCCCCCTCCTCCAGGGCAACCGCCGGGGCTTCCCCCTCCTCTGGGGAACTCGGCGGGGCTTCCTCCTCCTCCGGGGAACTTGGTGGGGGTTCCCCCTCCTCCGGGGAACTTGGTGGGGGTTCCCCCTCCGCCGGGGCAACTGCCGGGGCTTCCCCCTCCTCCGGGGAACCTTAGCGGGGGTTACCCCTTCACCGGGGAACTTTGCGGGGTTTTTCCCACCTCCAGGGCAACCGCCGGGGCTTCCCCCTCCTCCGGGGAACTCGGCGGGGCTTCCCCCTCCACCGGGGAAGTTAGTGGGGGTTCCCCCTCCTCCGGGGCCTCCGCCGGGGCTTCCCCCTCCTCCGGGGCAACTGCCGGGGCATCCCACTCCTCCTTGGAACTCAGCGGGGGTTACCCCTCCACCGGGGAACTTAGCGGGGGTTCCCCCTCCTCCAGGAGACTCGGCGGGGCTTCCCACTCCACCGGGGCATCCACCTATGCTTCCCCCCCACCGGTGAACTCGGCGTGGGTTTCCCCTTCTCCGTGGGATATGGCGGGTGTTCCCCCACCTCCGGGGAACTCGGCGGGGGTTCCCCCTCCTCCGGGGCCTCCGCCGTGGCTTCCCTCTCCTCCGAAGCAACCGCCGTGGCTTCCCCCTCCTCCGGGAAACTCGGCGGGGCTTCTCCCTCCTCCGGGGAACTTGGTGGGTTTCCCCCATCTCCAGGGCAACCGCTGGGGGCTTCCCCTCCACCGGGGAACTCGCCGGGGCTCCCCCCTCCTCCGGGGCCACCGTCGGGGCTTCCCCCTCCACCGGGAAACTCGGCGGGGCTTCTCCCTCCTCCGGGGAACTTGGTGGGGGTTCCCCCATCTCCAGGGCAACCGCTGGGGCCTCCCCCTCCTCCGGGGAACTCGCCGGGGCTCCCCCCTCCTCCGGGGCCACCGCCGGGGCTTCCCCCTCCTCCGGGGGACTCGGCGGGGCTTCCCCCACCTCCGGGGCCACCGCCGGGGGTTCCCCCTCCTCTGGCAGACTCGGCGGGGCTTCCCCCTCCTCCAGGGCAACCGCCGGGGCTTCCCCCTCCTCCGGGGAACTCGGCGGAGCTTCCCCCTCCTCCAAAAAACTCGGCGGAGCTTCCCCCTCCTCCGGGAAACTCGGCGGGGGTTCCCTTTCCCCCGGGGAACTCGGCGGGGGTTCACTCTCCTCCGGGGGACTCGGCGGGGCTTCCCCCTCCTCCAGGGCAACCGCCGGGGCTTCCCCCTCCTCCGGGGAACTCGGCGGAGCTTCCCCCTCCTCCAAAAAACTCGGCGGAGCTTCCCCCTCCTCCGGGAAACTCGGCGGGGGTTCCCTTTCCCCCGGGGAACTCGGCGGGGGTTCACTCTCCTCCGGGGGACTCGGCGGGGCTTCCCCCTCCTCCAGGGCAACCGCCGGGGCTTCCCCCTCCTCCGGGGGACTCAGCGGGGGTTACCCCCTCCTCCGGGGAACTCGGCGTGGGTTCCCTCTCCTCCGGGGCCTCCGCCGTGGCTTCCCTCTCCTCCGAAGCAACCGCCGGGGCTTCCCCCTCCTCCGGGGAACTTGGTGGGGCTTCCCCCTCCTCCGGGGGACACGGCGGGGCTTCCCCCTCCTCCAGGGCAACCGCCGGGGCTTCCCCCTCTTCCGGGGGACTCGGCGGGGATTTCCCCTCCTCCGGGGGACTTGGCGGGAGTTCCCCCTCCTCCGGGGGACACGGCGGGGCTTCCCCCTCCTCCGGAGCCTCAGTCAGGGCTTCTCCCTCCTCCGGGGCCTCCGCCGGGGCTTCCCCCTCTCCGGGGCCTCCGCCGGGGCTTCCCCCTCCTCCGTGAAACTCTGCGGGGGTTCCCGCTCCTCCGGGGAGCTCAACGGGGGTTCCCCCTCCTCCGGGGAATATGGCGGGGGTTCCCTTTCCTCCGGGGGACTTGGCGGGGGTTCTTCCTCCCCCAGGGTACTCAGCGGGGCTCCCCCCTCCTCCGGGGCCTGCGCCGTGGCTTCCCTCTCCTCCGAAGCAACCGCCGGGGCTTCCCCCTCCTCCGGGAAACTCGTCGGGGCTTCCCCCTCCTCCGGGGCTACCGCCGGGGGTTCCCCCTCCCCCGTGGCCACCGCCGGGGCTTCCCCCCCCTCCGGGGAAATCGGCGAGGGTTTCCCCTTCTCCGTGGGATTTGGCGGGGGTTCCCTCTCCTCCGGGGGACACGGCGGGGGTTCCCCCTCCCCTGGGGGACTCGGCGGGGCTTCCCCCTTCTCCAGGGCAACCGCCGGAGCTTCCCCCTCCTCCGGGGCCTCCGCCGGGGCTTCCCCCTCTCCGGGGCCTCCGCCGGGGCTTCCCCCTTCACCGGGAAACTCTGCGGGGGTTCCTCCTCCTCCGGGGAGCTCAACGGGGGTTCCCCCTCCTCCGGGGAATTTGGCGGGGGTTCCACCTTCTCTGGGAAACTCGGCGGGGGTTCCCTTTCCTCCGGGGGACTTGGCGGGGGTTCTTCCTCCCCCAGGGGACTCAGCGGGGCTTCCCCCTTCTCCGGGGCAACCGCCGTGGCTTCCCCCTCCTCCGGGGAACTCGGCGGGGCTTCCCTCTTCTCCGGGGCCACCGCCGGGGCTTCCCCCTCCTCCGGGGAACTCGGCGGGGCTTCCCCCTCCTCCGGGGAACTTTGTGGGGTTTCCCCCTCCTCCAGGGGACTCGGCGGGGCGTCCCACTCCTCCGGGGGACTCGGTGAGGCTTTCCACTCCTCCGGGGCCTCTGCCGGGGCTTCCCTCTCATCCGGGGCCACCGCCGGGGCTTCCCCCTCCTCCGGGGAATTTGGCGGGGATTCCCTCTCCTCCGTGGGACTCGGCGGGGCTCCCCTATCCTCCGGGGAACTTGGCGGGGGTTCCCCTATCTCCAGGGCAACCGCCGGGGCTTTCCCCTCCTCCGGGGAACTCGCCGGGGCTTCCCCTACTCCGGGGCCACCGCCGGGGCTTCCCCCTCTCCGGGGCCTCCGCCGGGGCTTCCCCCTCCACCGGGGAATTTAGCGGGGGTTACCCCTTTCAACGTGGAACTTGGCGGGGGTTCCCTCTCCTCCGGGGGACACGGCGGGGGTTCCCCCACCCCTGGGGGACTCGGCGGGTCTTCCCCCTTCTCCAGGGCAACCGCCGGGGCTTCCCCCTCCTCCGGGGGACTCGGCGGGGATTTCCCCTCCTCCGGGGGACTTGGCGGGAGTTCCCCCTCCTCCGGGGGACTCGGCGGGGCTTCCCCCTCCTCCGGGGCCTCAGTCCGGGCTTCCCCCGCCTCCGGGGCCTCCGCCGGGGCTTCCCCCTCTCCGGGGCCTCCGCCGGGGCTTCCCCCTCCTCCGGGAAACTCTGCGGAGGTTCCCCCTCCTCCAGGGCCACCGCCGGGGCTTCCCCCTCCTCCGGGTTACTCGGCGGGGGTTCCCCCTCCTCCGGGGAACTCTGCGTGGGTTCCCGCCCCACCGGACCCTCCGCCTGGGCTTCCCCCCCCTCCGGGGAACTCGGCGGGGGTTTCCCCCTCTTCCGGGGGACTTGGCGGGGGTTCCCCCTCCTCCGGGGAGCTCAACGGGGGTTCCCCCTCCTCCGGGGAACTCGGCGGGAGTTCCCCCTCCTCCGGGAAACTCGGCGGGGGTTCCCTTTCCTCCGGGGGGCTTCCTTCCCCCTCCGGGGGACTCGGCAGGGCTTCCCCCTCCTCCGGGGCCACCGCCGGGGGTTCCCCCTCCTCCGGGGAACTCGGCGGAGCTTCTCCCTCCTCCGGGGAACTTGCAGTGGGTTCCCTCTCCTCCGGGGAACTCGCCGGGGCTCCCCCCTCCTCCGGGGCCACCGCCGGGGCTTCCCCCTCCTCCGGGGAACTCGGCGGGGGATCCCCCACCTCCGGGGCATCCGCCGGGCTTCCCCCTCCTCGGGGGCCTCCGCCGGGGCTTCCCCCTCCTCCGGGGCCTCAGTAAGGGCTTCCCCCTCCTCCGGGGCCTCCGCCGGGGCTTCCTCCTCCTCCGGGGCCTCCGCTGGGGCTTCCCCCTCTCCGAGGCAACCGCCGGGGCTTCCTCCTCCTCCGGGGAACTCGGCGGGGTTTCCCCCCCCTCGGGGGGACTTGGCGGGGGTTTCCCCTCCACCGGGGGACTCGGTAAGGCTTCCCCCTCCTCCGGGGCCACCGCCGGGGCTTCCCTCTCCTCCGGGGCCACCGCCGGGGCTTCCCCCTCCTCCGGGGAACTCGGCGGGGGTTCCCCCTCCTCGGGGGCCGACGCCGTGGCTTACCTCTCCTCCGGGGCAACCGCCGGGGCTTCCCCCTCGTCCGGGGAACTTGGCGGGGGTTCCCTCTCCTCTGTGGGACTCGGCGGGGGTTCCCCCTCATCCGGGGGACTCGGCGGGGCTTCCCCCACCTCCAGGGCAACCGCCGGGGCTTCCCCCTCCTACGAGGGACTCGGCGGAAATTCCCCCTCCTCCGGGGAACTCGGCGGGGCTTTCCCCTCCTCCGGGGAAGTTGGTGGGGGTTCCCCCTCCTCCGGGGCCTCCGCCGGGGCTTCCCCCTCCTCCGGGGCAACTGCTGGGGCATCCCCCTCCTCCGTGGAACTCAGCGGGGGTTACCCCTCCACCGGGGAACTTGGCGGGGGTTCCCCCTCCTCCAGGGGACTCGGCGGGGCTTCCCCCTCCTACGGGGCCTCCGTCAGGCTTTCCCCCTCCTCCGGGGCCTCCGCCGGGGCTTCCCCCTCTCCGGGGCCTCCGCCGGGGCTTCCCCCTCCACCGGGGAACTCGCCGGGGCTCCCCCCTCCACCGGGGCCACCGCCGGTGCTTCCCCCTCCTCCGGGGCCTCCGCCGTGGCTTCCCCCTCTCCGGGGCCTCCGCCGGGGCTTCCCCCTCCTCCGGGGAACTCAGCGGGCGTTACCCCTTTCAAAGGGGAACTTGGCGGGGGTTCCCTCTCCTCCGGGGGACACGGCGGGGGTTCCCTCTCCTCCGGGGGACTCGGCGGGGCTTCCCCCTTCTCCAGGGCAACCGCCGGGGCTTCCCCCTCCCCCGGGGGACTCGGCGGGGATTTCCCCTTCTCCGGGGGACTTGGCGGGAGTTCCCCCTCCTCCGGGGGACTCGTTGGGGCTTCCCACTCCACCGGGGCCTCCGCCTGGGCTTCCCCCCCCTCCGGGGAACTCAGCGGGGGTTCCTCTTCCTCCGGGGAACTTGTTGGGGGTTCCCCCATCTCCAGGGCAACCGCCGGGGCTTTCCTCTCATCCGGGGCCACCGCCGGGGCTTCCCCCTCCTCCGGGGCCACCGGCGGGGGTTCCCCCTCCTCCGGGGAACTCGGCGGGGCTTCCCCCTCCTTCGGGGAACTCGGCGGGGGTTCCCCCTCCTCCGGGGCAACCGCCGTGGCTTCCCCCTCCTCCGGGGCCTCCATCAGGGCTTCCCCCTCCTCCGGGGCCTCCGCCGGGGCTTCACCCTCCTCCGGGAAACTCTGCCTGGGTTCCCTCTCCTCCGGGGCCTCCGCCGTGGCTTCCCCCTCTCCGGGGCCTCCGCCGGGGCTTCCCCCTCCTCCAGGGAACTCAGCGGGGGTTACCCCTTTCAACGAGATGACTGAATAACACCATCTGGAATAAGACCATATAGGCCATTTTCTGTCCCACCGGAATAAAGTCATCTGACTGATGGTCTTGTTCCAGTGGAACAAGACCATAAACAATATGGTCTTGTTCCAGTTTTGATTAACTGTCCCAACACCTTAAGTCTGATGGTCTTGTTCCACCGGAATAAGACCATAAAAATTATGGTCTTGTTCCAGTCAAGATTGACTGTCCCAACACCATATTTCTGATGGTCTTGTTCCAGTGGAACAAGACCATAAAAATATGGCTTTAATCCAGTCGGTTAAGGCAGTGGCGTGCGAATCAGAACGGAAAAAAGCCATCTCGTGCATGGTGTTAGTCCACTGGAATAATACCATAATGAATATGGCTTTGGTCCAGTAACGAGTCAACCCTCGTTGCAGAGGAGTAAAGCGAGATGCCTAGCATCCAGCACTTGGATTTTAAAAAGTTGTGTCCTATGCAAATAATGTCAAACGCAGCCACTACGCATAACGTAAGCAATACGTAAACATTTTTGAACCATTGTATGTATGTTTGCGTTGGGTATTGGTATGTGAACTATTTTAAATCACTTTCACCCAATATTGTAAACAATTGTTCCCGCTGGTCCGGGGATAAATGATGCAAAGGGGTGTAAGCGGTTGATGAAAAAATATAATATTATTAGTGTGATAATATGAACCATATCGTAGAGACAACCACACATGGCTGTATAGTTAGAACTCGCCGGGGCTCCCCCCTCCTCCGGGGCCACCGCCGGGGCTTCCCCCTCCTCCGGGGAACCTTAGCGGGGGTTACCCCTACACCGGGGAACTTTGCGGGGCTTCCCCCTCCTCCAGGGCAACCGCCGGGGCTTCCCCCCCCCCACCGGGGAACTCGGCGGGGGTTCCCCCTCCTCCGGGGCAACCGCCGGGGCTTCCCCCTCCTCCGGGGCCTCCGCCGGGGCTTTCCCCTCCTCCGGGGCCTCCGCCGGGGCTTCCTTCTCTCCGGGGCCTCCGCCGGGGCTTCCCCCTCCTCCGGGAAACTCTGCGTGGGTTCCCCCTCCTCCAGGGCCTCCGCCGTGGCTTCCCCCTCTCCGGGGCCTCCGCCGGGGCTTCCCCCTCCTCCGGGGAACTCAGCGGGCGTTACCCCTTTCAAAGGGGAACTTGGCGGGGGTTCCCTTTCCTCCGGGGGACACAGCGGGGGTTTCCTCTCCTCCGGGGGACTCGGCGGGGCTTCCCCCTTCTCCAGGGCAACCGCCGGGGCTTCCCCCTCCTCCGGGGGACTCGGCGGGGATTTCCCCTTCTCCGGGGCCTCCGCCGGGGCTCCCCCCTCCTCCGAAGCCACCGCCGGGGCTTCCCCCTCCACCGGGGGACTCGGCGGGGATTCCCCTTCCTCCGTGGGACTTGGCGGGGGTTCCCCCTCCTCCGGGGGTCTCGGCGGGGCTTCCCACTCTACCGGGGCCCCCGCCTGGGCTTCTCCCCCCCTTCGGGGAACTTGGCGGGGGTTCTCTCTCATCCGGGGGACTCGGCGGGGGTTCGCCCTCCTCTGGGGGACTCAGCGGGGCTTCCCCCTCCTCCAGGGCAACCGCCGGGGCTTCCCCCTCCTCTGGGGAACTCGGCGGGGCTTCCTCCTCCTCCGGGGAACTTGGTGGGGGTTCCCCCTCCTCCGGGGAACTTGGTGGGGGTTCCCCCTCCGCCGGGGCAACTGCCGGGGCTTCCCCCTCCTCCGGGGAACCTTAGCGGGGGTTACCCCTTCACCGGGGAACTTTGCGGGGTTTTTCCCACCTCCAGGGCAACCGCCGGGGCTTCCCCCTCCTCCGGGGAACTCGGCGGGGCTTCCCCCTCCACCGGGGAAGTTAGTGGGGGTTCCCCCTCCTCCGGGGCCTCCGCCGGGGCTTCCCCCTCCTCCGGGGCAACTGCCGGGGCATCCCACTCCTCCTTGGAACTCAGCGGGGGTTACCCCTCCACCGGGGAACTTAGCGGGGGTTCCCCCTCCTCCAGGAGACTCGGCGGGGCTTCCCACTCCACCGGGGCATCCACCTATGCTTCCCCCCCACCGGTGAACTCGGCGTGGGTTTCCCCTTCTCCGTGGGATATGGCGGGTGTTCCCCCACCTCCGGGGAACTCGGCGGGGGTTCCCCCTCCTCCGGGGCCTCCGCCGTGGCTTCCCTCTCCTCCGAAGCAACCGCCGTGGCTTCCCCCTCCTCCGGGAAACTCGGCGGGGCTTCTCCCTCCTCCGGGGAACTTGGTGGGTTTCCCCCATCTCCAGGGCAACCGCTGGGGGCTTCCCCTCCACCGGGGAACTCGCCGGGGCTCCCCCCTCCTCCGGGGCCACCGTCGGGGCTTCCCCCTCCACCGGGAAACTCGGCGGGGCTTCTCCCTCCTCCGGGGAACTTGGTGGGGGTTCCCCCATCTCCAGGGCAACCGCTGGGGCCTCCCCCTCCTCCGGGGAACTCGCCGGGGCTCCCCCCTCCTCCGGGGCCACCGCCGGGGCTTCCCCCTCCTCCGGGGGACTCGGCGGGGCTTCCCCCACCTCCGGGGCCACCGCCGGGGGTTCCCCCTCCTCTGGCAGACTCGGCGGGGCTTCCCCCTCCTCCAGGGCAACCGCCGGGGCTTCCCCCTCCTCCGGGGAACTCGGCGGAGCTTCCCCCTCCTCCAAAAAACTCGGCGGAGCTTCCCCCTCCTCCGGGAAACTCGGCGGGGGTTCCCTTTCCCCCGGGGAACTCGGCGGGGGTTCACTCTCCTCCGGGGGACTCGGCGGGGCTTCCCCCTCCTCCAGGGCAACCGCCGGGGCTTCCCCCTCCTCCGGGGAACTCGGCGGAGCTTCCCCCTCCTCCAAAAAACTCGGCGGAGCTTCCCCCTCCTCCGGGAAACTCGGCGGGGGTTCCCTTTCCCCCGGGGAACTCGGCGGGGGTTCACTCTCCTCCGGGGGACTCGGCGGGGCTTCCCCCTCCTCCAGGGCAACCGCCGGGGCTTCCCCCTCCTCCGGGGGACTCAGCGGGGGTTACCCCCTCCTCCGGGGAACTCGGCGTGGGTTCCCTCTCCTCCGGGGCCTCCGCCGTGGCTTCCCTATCCTCCGAAGCAACCGCCGGGGCTTCCCCCTCCTCCGGGGAACTTGGTGTGGGTTCCCTCTCCTCCGGGGGACACGGCGGGGCTTCCCCCTCCTCCAGGGCAACCGCCGGGGCTTCCCCCTCTTCCGGGGGACTCGGCGGGGATTTCCCCTCCTCCGGGGGACTTGGCGGGAGTTCCCCCTCCTCCGGGGGACACGGCGGGGCTTCCCCCTCCTCCGGAGCCTCAGTCAGGGCTTCTCCCTCCTCCGGGGCCTCCGCCGGGGCTTCCCCCTCTCCGGGGCCTCCGCCGGGGCTTCCCCCTCCTCCGTGAAACTCTGCGGGGGTTCCCGCTCCTCCGGGGAGCTCAACGGGGGTTCCCCCTCCTCCGGGGAATATGGCGGGGGTTCCCTTTCCTCCGGGGGACTTGGCGGGGGTTCTTCCTCCCCCAGGGTACTCAGCGGGGCTCCCCCCTCCTCCGGGGCCTGCGCCGTGGCTTCCCTCTCCTCCGAAGCAACCGCCGGGGCTTCCCCCTCCTCCGGGAAACTCGTCGGGGCTTCCCCCTCCTCCGGGGCTACCGCCGGGGGTTCCCCCTTCCCCGTGGCCACCGCCGGGGCTTCCCCCCCCTCCGGGGAAATCGGCGAGGGTTTCCCCTTCTCCGTGGGATTTGGCGGGGGTTCCCTCTCCTCCGGGGGACACGGCGGGGGTTCCCCCTCCCCTAGGGGACTCGGCGGGGCTTCCCCCTTCTCCAGGGCAACCGCCGGAGCTTCCCCCTCCTCCGGGGCCTCCGCCGGGGCTTCCCCCTCTCCGGGGCCTCCGCCGGGGCTTCCCCCTTCACCGGGAAACTCTGCGGGGGTTCCTCCTCCTCCGGGGAGCTCAACGGGGGTTCCCCCTCCTCCGGGGAATTTGGCGGGGGTTCCACCTTCTCTGGGAAACTCGGCGGGGGTTCCCTTTCCTCCGGGGGACTTGGCGGGGGTTCTTCCTCCCCCAGGGGACTCAGCGGGGCTTCCCCCTTCTCCGGGGCAACCGCCGTGGCTTCCCCCTCCTCCGGGGAACTCGGCGGGGCTTCCCTCTTCTCCGGGGCCACCGCCGGGGCTTCCCCCTCCTCCGGGGAACTCGGCGGGGCTTCCCCCTCCTCCGGGGAACTTTGTGGGGTTTCCCCCTCCTCCAGGGGACTCGGCGGGGCGTCCCACTCCTCCGGGGGACTCGGTGAGGCTTTCCACTCCTCCGGGGCCTCTGCCGGGGCTTCCCTCTCATCCGGGGCCACCGCCGGGGCTTCCCCCTCCTCCGGGGAATTTGGCGGGGATTCCCTCTCCTCCGTGGGACTCGGCGGGGCTCCCCTATCCTCCGGGGAACTTGGCGGGGGTTCCCCTATCTCCAGGGCAACCGCCGGGGCTTTCCCCTCCTCCGGGGAACTCGCCGGGGCTTCCCCTACTCCGGGGCCACCGCCGGGGCTTCCCCCTCTCCGGGGCCTCCGCCGGGGCTTCCCCCTCCACCGGGGAATTTAGCGGGGGTTACCCCTTTCAACGTGGAACTTGGCGGGGGTTCCCTCTCCTCCGGGGGACACGGCGGGGGTTCCCCCACCCCTGGGGGACTCGGCGGGTCTTCCCCCTTCTCCAGGGCAACCGCCGGGGCTTCCCCCTCCTCCGGGGGACTCGGCGGGGATTTCCCCTCCTCCGGGGGACTTGGCGGGAGTTCCCCCTCCTCCGGGGGACTCGGCGGGGCTTCCCCCTCCTCCGGGGCCTCAGTCAGGGCTTCCCCCGCCTCCGGGGCCTCCGCCGGGGCTTCCCCCTCCTCCGGGTTACTCGGCGGGGGTTCCCCCTCCTCCGGGGAACTCTGCGTGGGTTCCCGCCCCACCGGACCCTCCGCCTGGGCTTCCCCCCCCTCCGGGGAACTCGGCGGGGGTTTCCCCCTCTTCCGGGGGACTTGGCGGGGGTTCCCCCTCCTCCGGGGAGCTCAACGGGGGTTCCCCCTCCTCCGGGGAACTCGGCGGGAGTTCCCCCTCCTCCGGGAAACTCGGCGGGGGTTCCCTTTCCTCCGGGGGGCTTCCTTCCCCCTCCGGGGGACTCGGCAGGGCTTCCCCCTCCTCCGGGGCCACCGCCGGGGGTTCCCCCTCCTCCGGGGAACTCGGCGGAGCTTCTCCCTCCTCCGGGGAACTTGCAGTGGGTTCCCTCTCCTCCGGGGAACTCGCCGGGGCTCCCCCCTCCTCCGGGGCCACCGCCGGGGCTTCCCCCTCCTCCGGGGAACTCGGCGGGGGATCCCCCACCTCCGGGGCATCCGCCGGGCTTCCCCCTCCTCGGGGGCCTCCGCCGGGGCTTCCCCCTCCTCCGGGGCCTCAGTAAGGGCTTCCCCCTCCTCCGGGGCCTCCGCCGGGGCTTCCTCCTCCTCCGGGGCCTCCGCTGGGGCTTCCCCCTCTCCGAGGCAACCGCCGGGGCTTCCTCCTCCTCCGGGGAACTCGGCGGGGTTTCCCCCCCCTCTGGGGGACTTGGCGGGGGTTTCCCCTCCACCGGGGGACTCGGTAAGGCTTCCCCCTCCTCCGGGGCCACCGCCGGGGCTTCCCTCTCCTCCGGGGCCACCGCCGGGGCTTCCCCCTCCTCCGGGGAACTCGGCGGGGGTTCCCCCTCCTCGGGGGCCGACGCCGTGGCTTACCTCTCCTCCGGGGCAACCGCCGGGGCTTCCCCCTCGTCCGGGGAACTTGGCGGGGGTTCCCTCTCCTCTGTGGGACTCGGCGGGGGTTCCCCCTCATCCGGGGGACTCGGCGGGGCTTCCCCCACCTCCAGGGCAACCGCCGGGGCTTCCCCCTCCTACGAGGGACTCGGCGGAAATTCCCCCTCCTCCGGGGAACTCGGCGGGGCTTCCCCTACTCCGGGGCCACCGCCGGGGCTTCCCCCTCTCCGGGGCCTCCGCCGGGGCTTCCCCCTCCACCGGGGAATTTAGCGGGGGTTACCCCTTTCAACGTGGAACTTGGCGGGGGTTCCCTCTCCTCCGGGGGACACGGCGGGGGTTCCCCCACCCCTGGGGGACTCGGCGGGTCTTCCCCCTTCTCCAGGGCAACCGCCGGGGCTTCCCCCTCCTCCGGGGGACTCGGCGGGGATTTCCCCTCCTCCGGGGGACTTGGCGGGAGTTCCCCCTCCTCCGGGGGACTCGGCGGGGCTTCCCCCTCCTCCGGGGCCTCAGTCAGGGCTTCCCCCGCCTCCGGGGCCTCCGCCGGGGCTTCCCCCTCTCCGGGGCCTCCGCCGGGGCTTCCCCCTCCTCCGGGAAACTCTGCGGAGGTTCCCCCTCCTCCAGGGCCACCGCCGGGGCTTCCCCCTCCTCCGGGTTACTCGGCGGGGGTTCCCCCTCCTCCGGGGAACTCTGCGTGGGTTCCCGCCCCACCGGACCCTCCGCCTGGGCTTCCCCCCCCTCCGGGGAACTCGGCGGGGGTTTCCCCCTCTTCCGGGGGACTTGGCGGGGGTTCCCCCTCCTCCGGGGAGCTCAACGGGGGTTCCCCCTCCTCCGGGGAACTCGGCGGGAGTTCCCCCTCCTCCGGGAAACTCGGCGGGGGTTCCCTTTCCTCCGGGGGGCTTCCTTCCCCCTCCGGGGGACTCGGCAGGGCTTCCCCCTCCTCCGGGGCCACCGCCGGGGGTTCCCCCTCCTCCGGGGAACTCGGCGGAGCTTCCCCCTCCTCCGGGGAACTTGCAGTGGGTTCCCTCTCCTCCGGGGAACTCGCCGGGGCTCCCCCCTCCTCCGGGGCCACCGCCGGGGCTTCCCCCTCCTCCGGGGAACTCGGCGGGGGATCCCCCACCTCCGGGGCATCCGCCGGGCTTCCCCCTCCTCGGGGGCCTCCGCCGGGGCTTCCCCCTCCTCCGGGGCCTCAGTAAGGGCTTCCCCCTCCTCCGGGGCCTCCGCCGGGGCTTCCTCCTCCTCCGGGGCCTCCGCTGGGGCTTCCCCCTCTCCGAGGCAACCGCCGGGGCTTCCTCCTCCTCCGGGGAACTCGGCGGGGTTTCCCCCCCCTCTGGGGGACTTGGCGGGGGTTTCCCCTCCACCGGGGGACTCGGTAAGGCTTCCCCCTCCTCCGGGGCCACCGCCGGGGCTTCCCTCTCCTCCGGGGCCACCGCCGGGGCTTCCCCCTCCTCCGGGGAACTCGGCGGGGGTTCCCCCTCCTCGGGGGCCGACGCCGTGGCTTACCTCTCCTCCGGGGCAACCGCCGGGGCTTCCCCCTCGTCCGGGGAACTTGGCGGGGGTTCCCTCTCCTCTGTGGGACTCGGCGGGGGTTCCCCCTCATCCGGGGGACTCGGCGGGGCTTCCCCCACCTCCAGGGCAACCGCCGGGGCTTCCCCCTCCTACGAGGGACTCGGCGGAAATTCCCCCTCCTCCGGGGAACTCGGCGGGGCTTTCCCCTCCTCCGGGGAAGTTGGTGGGGGTTCCCCCTCCTCCGGGGCCTCCGCCGGGGCTTCCCCCTCCTCCGGGGCAACTGCTGGGGCATCCCCCTCCTCCGTGGAACTCAGCGGGGGTTACCCCTCCACCGGGGAACTTGGCGGGGGTTCCCCCTCCTCCAGGGGACTCGGCGGGGCTTCCCCCTCCTACGGGGCCTCCGTCAGGCTTTCCCCCTCCTCCGGGGCCTCCGCCGGGGCTTCCCCCTCTCCGGGGCCTCCGCCGGGGCTTCCCCCTCCACCGGGGAACTCGCCGGGGCTCCCCCCTCCACCGGGGCCACCGCCGGTGCTTCCCCCTCCTCCGGGGCCTCCGCCGTGGCTTCCCCCTCTCCGGGGCCTCCGCCGGGGCTTCCCCCTCCTCCGGGGAACTCAGCGGGCGTTACCCCTTTCAAAGGGGAACTTGGCGGGGGTTCCCTCTCCTCCGGGGGACACGGCGGGGGTTCCCTCTCCTCCGGGGGACTCGGCGGGGCTTCCCCCTTCTCCAGGGCAACCGCCGGGGCTTCCCCCTCCCCCGGGGGACTCGGCGGGGATTTCCCCTTCTCCGGGGGACTTGGCGGGAGTTCCCCCTCCTCCGGGGGACTCGTTGGGGCTTCCCACTCCACCGGGGCCTCCGCCTGGGCTTCCCCCCCCTCCGGGGAACTCAGCGGGGGTTCCTCTTCCTCCGGGGAACTTGTTGGGGGTTCCCCCATCTCCAGGGCAACCGCCGGGGCTTTCCTCTCATCCGGGGCCACCGCCGGGGCTTCCCCCTCCTCCGGGGCCACCGGCGGGGGTTCCCCCTCCTCCGGGGAACTCGGCGGGGCTTCCCCCTCCTTCGGGGAACTCGGCGGGGGTTCCCCCTCCTCCGGGGCAACCGCCGTGGCTTCCCCCTCCTCCGGGGCCTCCATCAGGGCTTCCCCCTCCTCCGGGGCCTCCGCCGGGGCTTCACCCTCCTCCGGGAAACTCTGCCTGGGTTCCCTCTCCTCCGGGGCCTCCGCCGTGGCTTCCCCCTCTCCGGGGCCTCCGCCGGGGCTTCCCCCTCCTCCAGGGAACTCAGCGGGGGTTACCCCTTTCAACGAGATGACTGAATAACACCATCTGGAATAAGACCATATAGGCCATTTTCTGTCCCACCGGAATAAAGTCATCTGACTGATGGTCTTGTTCCAGTGGAACAAGACCATAAACAATATGGTCTTGTTCCAGTTTTGATTAACTGTCCCAACACCTTAAGTCTGATGGTCTTGTTCCACCGGAATAAGACCATAAAAATTATGGTCTTGTTCCAGTCAAGATTGACTGTCCCAACACCATATTTCTGATGGTCTTGTTCCAGTGGAACAAGACCATAAAAATATGGCTTTAATCCAGTCGGTTAAGGCAGTGGCGTGCGAATCAGAACGGAAAAAAGCCATCTCGTGCATGGTGTTAGTCCACTGGAATAATACCATAATGAATATGGCTTTGGTCCAGTAACGAGTCAACCCTCGTTGCAGAGGAGTAAAGCGAGATGCCTAGCATCCAGCACTTGGATTTTAAAAAGTTGTGTCCTATGCAAATAATGTCAAACGCAGCCACTACGCATAACGTAAGCAATACGTAAACATTTTTGAACCATTGTATGTATGTTTGCGTTGGGTATTGGTATGTGAACTATTTTAAATCACTTTCACCCAATATTGTAAACAATTGTTCCCGCTGGTCCGGGGATAAATGATGCAAAGGGGTGTAAGCGGTTGATGAAAAAATATAATATTATTAGTGTGATAATATGAACCATATCGTAGAGACAACCACACATGGCTGTATAGTTAGAACTCGCCGGGGCTCCCCCCTCCTCCGGGGCCACCGCCGGGGCTTCCCCCTCCTCCGGGGAACCTTAGCGGGGGTTACCCCTACACCGGGGAACTTTGCGGGGCTTCCCCCTCCTCCAGGGCAACCGCCGGGGCTTCCCCCCCCCCACCGGGGAACTCGGCGGGGGTTCCCCCTCCTCCGGGGCAACCGCCGGGGCTTCCCCCTCCTCCGGGGCCTCCGCCGGGGCTTTCCCCTCCTCCGGGGCCTCCGCCGGGGCTTCCTTCTCTCCGGGGCCTCCGCCGGGGCTTCCCCCTCCTCCGGGAAACTCTGCGTGGGTTCCCCCTCCTCCAGGGCCTCCGCCGTGGCTTCCCCCTCTCCGGGGCCTCCGCCGGGGCTTCCCCCTCCTCCGGGGAACTCAGCGGGCGTTACCCCTTTCAAAGGGGAACTTGGCGGGGGTTCCCTTTCCTCCGGGGGACACAGCGGGGGTTTCCTCTCCTCCGGGGGACTCGGCGGGGCTTCCCCCTTCTCCAGGGCAACCGCCGGGGCTTCCCCCTCCTCCGGGGGACTCGGCGGGGATTTCCCCTTCTCCGGGGCCTCCGCCGGGGCTCCCCCCTCCTCCGAAGCCACCGCCGGGGCTTCCCCCTCCACCGGGGGACTCGGCGGGGATTCCCCTTCCTCCGTGGGACTTGGCGGGGGTTCCCCCTCCTCCGGGGGTCTCGGCGGGGCTTCCCACTCTACCGGGGCCCCCGCCTGGGCTTCTCCCCCCCTTCGGGGAACTTGGCGGGGGTTCTCTCTCATCCGGGGGACTCGGCGGGGGTTCGCCCTCCTCTGGGGGACTCAGCGGGGCTTCCCCCTCCTCCAGGGCAACCGCCGGGGCTTCCCCCTCCTCTGGGGAACTCGGCGGGGCTTCCTCCTCCTCCGGGGAACTTGGTGGGGGTTCCCCCTCCTCCGGGGAACTTAGTGGGGGTTCCCCCTCCGCCGGGGCAACTGCCGGGGCTTCCCCCTCCTCCGGGGAACCTTAGCGGGGGTTACCCCTTCACCGGGGAACTTTGCGGGGTTTTTCCCACCTCCAGGGCAACCGCCGGGGCTTCCCCCTCCTCCGGGGAACTCGGCGGGGCTTCCCCCTCCACCGGGGAAGTTAGTGGGGGTTCCCCCTCCTCCGGGGCCTCCGCCGGGGCTTCCCCCTCCTCCGGGGCAACTGCCGGGGCATCCCACTCCTCCTTGGAACTCAGCGGGGGTTACCCCTCCACCGGGGAACTTAGCGGGGGTTCCCCCTCCTCCAGGAGACTCGGCGGGGCTTCCCACTCCACCGGGGCATCCACCTATGCTTCCCCCCCACCGGTGAACTCGGCGTGGGTTTCCCCTTCTCCGTGGGATATGGCGGGTGTTCCCCCACCTCCGGGGAACTCGGCGGGGGTTCCCCCTCCTCCGGGGCCTCCGCCGTGGCTTCCCTCTCCTCCGAAGCAACCGCCGTGGCTTCCCCCTCCTCCGGGAAACTCGGCGGGGCTTCTCCCTCCTCCGGGGAACTTGGTGGGTTTCCCCCATCTCCAGGGCAACCGCTGGGGGCTTCCCCTCCACCGGGGAACTCGCCGGGGCTCCCCCCTCCTCCGGGGCCACCGTCGGGGCTTCCCCCTCCACCGGGAAACTCGGCGGGGCTTCTCCCTCCTCCGGGGAACTTGGTGGGGGTTCCCCCATCTCCAGGGCAACCGCTGGGGCCTCCCCCTCCTCCGGGGAACTCGCCGGGGCTCCCCCCTCCTCCGGGGCCACCGCCGGGGCTTCCCCCTCCTCCGGGGGACTCGGCGGGGCTTCCCCCACCTCCGGGGCCACCGCCGGGGGTTCCCCCTCCTCTGGCAGACTCGGCGGGGCTTCCCCCTCCTCCAGGGCAACCGCCGGGGCTTCCCCCTCCTCCGGGGAACTCGGCGGAGCTTCCCCCTCCTCCAAAAAACTCGGCGGAGCTTCCCCCTCCTCCGGGAAACTCGGCGGGGGTTCCCTTTCCCCCGGGGAACTCGGCGGGGGTTCACTCTCCTCCGGGGGACTCGGCGGGGCTTCCCCCTCCTCCAGGGCAACCGCCGGGGCTTCCCCCTCCTCCGGGGGACTCAGCGGGGGTTACCCCCTCCTCCGGGGAACTCGGCGTGGGTTCCCTCTCCTCCGGGGCCTCCGCCGTGGCTTCCCTATCCTCCGAAGCAACCGCCGGGGCTTCCCCCTCCTCCGGGGAACTTGGTGTGGGTTCCCTCTCCTCCGGGGGACACGGCGGGGCTTCCCCCTCCTCCAGGGCAACCGCCGGGGCTTCCCCCTCTTCCGGGGGACTCGGCGGGGATTTCCCCTCCTCCGGGGGACTTGGCGGGAGTTCCCCCTCCTCCGGGGGACACGGCGGGGCTTCCCCCTCCTCCGGAGCCTCAGTCAGGGCTTCTCCCTCCTCCGGGGCCTCCGCCGGGGCTTCCCCCTCTCCGGGGCCTCCGCCGGGGCTTCCCCCTCCTCCGTGAAACTCTGCGGGGGTTCCCGCTCCTCCGGGGAGCTCAACGGGGGTTCCCCCTCCTCCGGGGAATATGGCGGGGGTTCCCTTTCCTCCGGGGGACTTGGCGGGGGTTCTTCCTCCCCCAGGGTACTCAGCGGGGCTCCCCCCTCCTCCGGGGCCTGCGCCGTGGCTTCCCTCTCCTCCGAAGCAACCGCCGGGGCTACCCCCTCCTCCGGGAAACTCGTCGGGGCTTCCCCCTCCTCCGGGGCTACCGCCGGGGGTTCCCCCTCCCCCGTGGCCACCGCCGGGGCTTCCCCCCCCTCCGGGGAAATCGGCGAGGGTTTCCCCTTCTCCGTGGGATTTGGCGGGGGTTCCCTCTCCTCCGGGGGACACGGCGGGGGTTCCCCCTCCCCTGGGGGACTCGGCGGGGCTTCCCCCTTCTCCAGGGCAACCGCCGGAGCTTCCCCCTCCTCCGGGGCCTCCGCCGGGGCTTCCCCCTCTCCGGGGCCTCCGCCGGGGCTTCCCCCTTCACCGGGAAACTCTGCGGGGGTTCCTCCTCCTCCGGGGAGCTCAACGGGGGTTCCCCCTCCTCCGGGGAATTTGGCGGGGGTTCCACCTTCTCTGGGAAACTCGGCGGGGGTTCCCTTTCCTCCGGGGGACTTGGCGGGGGTTCTTCCTCCCCCAGGGGACTCAGCGGGGCTTCCCCCTTCTCCGGGGCAACCGCCGTGGCTTCCCCCTCCTCCGGGGAACTCGGCGGGGCTTCCCTCTTCTCCGGGGCCACCGCCGGGGCTTCCCCCTCCTCCGGGGAACTCGGCGGGGCTTCCCCCTCCTCCGGGGAACTTTGTGGGGTTTCCCCCTCCTCCAGGGGACTCGGCGGGGCGTCCCACTCCTCCGGGGGACTCGGTGAGGCTTTCCACTCCTCCGGGGCCTCTGCCGGGGCTTCCCTCTCATCCGGGGCCACCGCCGGGGCTTCCCCCTCCTCCGGGGAATTTGGCGGGGATTCCCTCTCCTCCGTGGGACTCGGCGGGGCTCCCCTATCCTCCGGGGAACTTGGCGGGGGTTCCCCTATCTCCGGGGCCTCCGCCGGGCTTCCCGCTCCTCCGGGGCAACCGCCGGGGCTTCCTCCTCCTCCGGGGAACTCGGCGGGGTTCCCCCTCCTCTTGGGGACTTGGCGGGGGTTTCCCCTCCTCCGGGGGACTCGGCGGGGCTTTCCCTCTCTTCCGGGGCCACCGCCGGGGCTTCCCCCTGCTCCGGGTGACTCAGCGGGGATTTCCCCTCCTCCGTGGGACTTGGCGGGGGCTCCCCCTCCTCCGGGGGACTCGGCGGGGCTTCCCACTCCACCGGGGCGCCCGCCTGGGCTTTTCCCCCTCCGGGGAACTCGTCGTGGGTTCCCCCTCCTCCGGGGGACTTGGCGGGGGTTCTTCCTCCTCCGGGGAGCTCAACGGGGGTTCCCCCTCCTCCGGGGACTTGGCGGGGGTTCTTCCGCCCTCAGGGGACTCAGCGGGGCTACCCACTCCTCCGGGGCCACCGCCGGGGCTTTCCCCTCCTCCGGGGAACTTGGCGGGGGTTCCCTCTCCTTTGGGGGACTTGGCGGGGATTTCCCCTCCTCCGGGGGACTCTGTGAGGCTTCCCCCTCCTCCGGGGCCACCGCCGGGGCTTCCCTCTCATCCGGGGCTACCGCCGGGGCTTCCCTCTCCTCCGGGGAACTTGGCGGGGGTTCCCTCTCCTCCGTGGGACTCGGCGGGGGTTCCCCCTCATCCGGGGGACTCGGCGGGGCTTCCCCCTCCTCCGGGGGACTCGGCGGGGCTTCCCCCTCCTTCGGGGCCACCGCCGGGGCTTCCCCCTCCTCCGGGGAACTTGGCGGGGGTTCCCTAATCTCCGGGGCCTCCGCCGGGCTTCCCGCTAATCCGGGGCAACCGCCGGGGCTACCCCCTCCTCCGGGGAACTTGGTGGGGGTTCCTCCTCCTCTGGGGGACTTGGCGGGGGTTTCTCCTCCTCCGGGGGACTCGGTGAGGCTTCCCCCTCCTACTGGGCCACCGCCGGGGCTTCCCTCTCATCCGGGGCCACCGCCGGGGCTTTCCCCTCCTCCGGGGAACTTGGCGGGGGCCCCTCTCCTCCGTGGGACTCGCCGGGTTTTCCCCTCATCCGGGGGACTCGGCGGGGCTTCACACTCCTCCGGGGCAACTGCCGGGGCATCCCCCTCCTCCGGGGAACTCAGCGGGGGTTACCCCTCCGCCGGGGAACTTGGCGGAGGTTCCCCCTCCTCCAGGGGATTTGGCGGGGCTTCCCACTCCACCGGGGAATCCGCCTGGGCTTCCCCCCCCCCACCGGTGAACTCGGCGGGGTATTCCCCTTCTCCGTGGGATATGGCGGGGGTTCCCCCTCCTCCGAGGGACTCGGCGGGGCTTCCCCCACCTCCGGGGAACTCGGCGGGAGTTCCCCCTCCTCCGGGGCCTCCGCCGTGGCTTCCCTCTCCTCCGAACAACCGCCGTGGCTTCCGCCTCCTCCGGGAAACTCGGCGGGGCTTCTCCATCCTCCGGGGAACTTGGAGGGGGTTTTCCCATCTCCAGGGCAACCGCCGGGGCCTTCCCCTCCTCCGGGAAACTCGCCGGGGCCTTTCCTCCGGGGCCACCGTCGGGGCTTCCCCCTCCACTCGGGGACTCGGCGGGGATTCCCTCTCCTCCGGGGGACTTGGCGGGGGTTCCCCCCCCCTCCGGGGGACTCGGCGGGGCTTCCCACTCCACCGGGGCCAACGCCTGGGCTTTTCCCCCCCTTCGGGGAACTTGGCGGGGGTTCCCTCTCCACCGGGGGACTCAGCGGGGGTTCCCCCTCCTCTGGGGGCCTCGGCGGGGCTTCCCCCTCCTTTAGGGCAACCGCCGGGGCTTCCCCCTCCTCGGGGAAACTCGGCTGGGCTTCTTCCTCCTCCGGGGAACTCGCCGGGGCTCCCCCCTCCTCCGGGGCCACCGCCGGGGCTTCCCCCTGCTCCGGGGGACTTAGCGGGGCTTCCCCCTCCACCGGGGCCACCGCCGGGGGTTCCCCCTCCCCCGGGAAACTCGGCGGGGCTTCCCCCTCCTCTGGGGCCACCGCCAGGGCTTCCCCCCGCTCCGGGGAACTCGGCGGGGGTTTACCCTTCTCCGGGGCAACAGCCGGGGCTTCCCTCTCCTCCGGGGCCTCCGCCGGGGCTTCCTTCTCCTACAGGGCCTCCGCCGGGGCTTTCCCCTCATCCAGGGAACTCGCCGGGGCTTCCCCCTCTCCGGGGCCTCCGCCGGGGCTTCCTCCTCTACGGGGCCTCCGCCGGGGCTTCCCCCTCCTCCGGGAAACTCTGCGTGGGTTCCCCCTCCTCCGGGTCCTCCGCCATGGCTTCCAGCTTTTCGGGGCCTCCGCCGGGGCTTCCCCCTCCTCCGGGGAACTCAGCGGGGGTTACCCCTTTGAACGGGGAACTTGGCGGGGGTATCCCCTCCTCCGGGGGACTCGGTGAGGCTTCCCCCTCCTCTGGGGCCACCGCCGGAGCTTACCTCTCCTCCGGGGCAACCGCTGGGGATTTCCCCTCCTCCGGGAAACATGGCGGGGGTTCCTCCTCCTCCGGGGAACTTGGTGGGGGTTCTTCCTCCTTCGGGGAGCTCAACGGGGGTTCCCCCTCCTCCGGGGAACTCGGCGGGGGTTCCCCCTCCACCGGGAAACTCGGCGGGGGTTCCCTTTCCTCCGGGGGACTTGGCGGGGGTTCTTCCTCCCCCAGTGGACTCAGCGGGGCTTCCCCCTTCTCCGGGGCAACCGCCGTGGCTTCCCCCTCCTCCGGGGAACTCGGCGGGGCTTCCCTCTCCTCCGGGGCCACCGCCGGGGCTTCCCCCTCCTCCGGGGAACTTGGCGGGGGTTCCCTAATCTCCGGGGCCTCCGCCGGGCTTCCCGCTAATCCGGGGCAACCGCCGGGGCTACCCCCTCCTCCGGGGAACTCGGCGGGGGTTTCCCCTCCTCCGGGGGACTCGGTGAGGCTTCCCCCTTCTACTGATCCACCGCCGGGGCTTCCCTCTCATCCGGGGCCACCGCCGGGGCTTTCCCCTCCTCCGGGGAACTTGGCGGGGGCCCCTCTCCTCCGTGGGACTCGCCGGGTTTTCCCCTCATCCGGGGGACTCGGCGGGGCTTCACACTCCTCCGGGGCAACTGCCGGGGCATCCCCCTCCTCCGGGGAACTCAGCGGGGGTTACCCCTCCACCGGGGAACTTGGCGGGGGTTCCCCCTCCTCCAGGGGATTTGGCGGGGCTTCCCACTCCACCGGGGAATCCGCCTGGGCTTCCCCCCCCCACCGGTGAACTCGGCGGGGGTTTCCCCTTCTCCGTGGGATATGGCGGGGGTTCCCCCTCCTCCGAGGGACTCGGCGGGGCTTCCCCCACCTCCGGGGAACTCGGCGGGAGTTCCCCCTCCTCCGGGGCCTCCGCCGTGGCTTCCGCCTCCTCCGGGAAACCCGGCGGGGCTTCTCCATCCTCCGGGGAACTTGGTGGGGGTTTTCCCATCTCCAGGGCAACCGCCGGGGCCTTCCCCTCCTCCGGGGAACTCGCCGGGGCTCCCCTTTCCTCCGGGGCCACCGTCGGGGCTTCCCCCTCCACCGGGGGACTCGGCGGGGATTCCCTCTCCTCCGGGGGACTTGGCGGGGGTTCCCCCCCCTCCGGAGGATTTGGCGGGGCTTCCCACTCCACCGGGGCCCCCGCCTGGGCTTCTCCCCCCCTTCGGGGAACTTGGCGGGGGTTCCCTCTCCACCGGGGTACTCGGCGGGGGTTCCCCCTCCTCTGGGGGCCTCCGCCGGGCTTCCCGCTAATCCGGGGCAACCGCCGGGGCTACCCCCTCCTCGGGGAAACTCGGCTGGGGTTCTCCCTCCTCCGGGGAACTTGGTGGGGGTTCCCCCATCTCCAGGGCAACCGCTGGGGCCTTCCCCTCCTCCGGGGAACTCGCCGGGGCTCCCCCCTCCTCCGGGGCCACCGCCGGGGCTTCCCCCTGTTCCGGGGGACTTGGCGGGGCTTCCCCCTCCTCCGGGGCCACCGCCGGGGGTTCCCCCTCCCCCGGACAACTCGGCGGGGCTTCCCCCTCCTCTGGGGCCACCGCCGGGGCTTCCCCCCGCTCCGGGGAACTCGCAGGGGGTTCCCCCTCCTCCGGGTCCTCCGCCATGGCTTCCCCCTTTTCGGGGCTTCCGCCGGGGCTTCCCCCTCCTCCGGGGAACTCAGCGGGGGTAACCCCTTTGAACGGGGAACTTGGCGGGGGTATCCCCTCCTCCGGGGGACTCGGTGAGGCTTCCCCCTCCTCCGGGGCCACCGCCGGAGCTTACCTCTCCTCCGGGGCAACCGCTGGGGATTTCCCCTCCTCAGTTAAACACGGCGGGGGTTCCCCCTCCTCCGGGGAACTTGGTGGGGGTTCCCCCTCCTCCGGGGCCTCCGCCGGGGCTTCCCCCTCCTACCGGGCAACTGCCGGGGCTTCCCCCTCCTCCAGGGAACTCAGCGGGGGTTACCCCTCCACCGGGGAACTTGGCGGGGGTTCCCCCTCCTCTAGGGGAACTTGGTGGGGGTTCCCCTATCTCCAGGGCAACCGCCGGGGCTTCTTTCTCCTCCGGGGGACTCGGCGAGGCTTCCCCCTCTTCCGGGGCCACCGCCGGGGGTTCCCCCTTCCGGGGACCTCGGTGGGGCTTGCCCCTCCTCCGGGGAACTCGGCGGGGGTTCCCCCTCCTCCGGGGCAACCGCCGGGGCTTCCCCCTTCTCCGGGGCCTCCGCCGGGGCTTATCCCTCCTCCGGGGCCTCCGTCGGGGCTTCCCCCTCCTCCGGGGCCTCCGCCGGGGCTTCCCCCTCTCCGGGGCCTTCGCCGGGGCATCCTCCTCTCCGGGGCCTCCGCCGGGGCTTCCCCTTCCTCCGGGGAACTCTGCGTGGGTTCCCCCTCCTCCGGGGCCTCCGCCGTGGCTTCCCCCTCTCCGGGGCCTCCGCCGGGGCTTCCCCCTCCTCCGGGGAACTCAGCGGGGGTTACCCCTCCTCTGGGGCCACCGCCGGGGCTTCCCCTTCCTCCGGGGCAAACGCCGGGGCTTCCCACTCCTCCGGGGCCACCGTCGGGGCTTCCCCCTCCTCCGGGGCCTCCGCCGGGGCTTCCCCCTCCTCCGGGGAACTCTGCGTGGGTTCCCGCTCCTCCGGGGCCGCCGCCGTGGCTTCCCTCTTCTCCGGGGCAACCGCTGGGGCTTCCCCCTCCTCCGGGGCCTCCGCCGTGGCTTCCTACTTCTCCGGGGCAACCGCCAGGGCTTTCCCCTCCTCCGGGGCAACCTCCGGGGATCCCCCTCCTCCGGGGGACTCGGCGGGGCTGCCCACCCCTCCGGGGGACTCGGCGGGGCTTCCCCCTCCTCCGGGGAACTTGGCGGGGGTTCCCCCTCCTCCGGGGGTCTTGGCGGGGTTTCCCACTCCACCTGGGCCTCCGCCGGGGTTCCCCCCCCTCCGGGGAACTCGGTGGGTGGTCCCCCTCCTCCGGGGGACTTGGCAGGAGTTCCCCCTCTTCCGGATAACTCGGCGGGGCTTCCCCCTCCTCCGGGGGACTCGGCGGGGCTTTACCCTCCTCCCGGAAACTCGGCGCGGGTTCCCTTTTCTCCGGGGGACTTGGCGGGGGTTCTTACTCCCCCCAGGGGACTCAGCGGGGCTACCCCCTCCTCCGGGGCAACCGCCGGGGCTTCCCCCTCCTCCGGGGCCACCGCCGGGGGTTCACCCTCATCCGGGGAATTCGGCAAGGCTTCCCCCTCCTCAGGTGCCACCGCCGGGGCTTACCCCTCCTCCGGGGCCACCGCCGGGGCTTCCCCCTCCTCCGGGGGACTCGGCGGAGATATCCCCCCCTCCGGGGGACTTGGCGGTGGGTCCCCCTCCTTCGGCGAACTCGGCGGGGCTTCCCCCTCCTCCGGGGGACTCGGCGGGGCTTCCCCCTCCTCCGGGAAACTCGGCGGGGGTTCTCTTTTCTCCGGGGGACTTGGCGGGGGTTCTTCCTCCCCCAGGGGACTCAGCGGGGCTACCTTCTTCTCCGGGGCAACCGCCGGGGCTTCCGCCTCCTCCGGGGCCACCGCCGGGGGTTCCCCCTCCTCTGGGGAACTCGGCGGGGCTTCCCCCTCCTCCGGTGCCACCGCCGGGGCTTCCCCCTCCTCCGGGGCCACCGCCGGGGGTTCACCCTCATCCGGGGAATTCGGCAAGGCTTCCCCCTCCTCAGGTGCCACCGCCGGGGCTTACCCCTCCTCCGGGGCCACCGCCGGGGCTTCCCCCTCCTCCGGGGGACTCGGCGGAGATATCCCCCCCTCCGGGGGACTTGGCGGTGGGTCCCCCTCCTTCGGCGAACTCGGCGGGGCTTCCCCCTCCTCCGGGGGACTCGGCGGGGCTTCCCCCTCCTCCGGGAAACTCGGCGGGGGTTCTCTTTTCTCCGGGGGACTTGGCGGGGGTTCTTCCTCCCCCAGGGGACTCAGCGGGGCTACCTTCTTCTCCGGGGCAACCGCCGGGGCTTCCGCCTCCTCCGGGGCCACCGCCGGGGGTTCCCCCTCCTCTGGGGAACTCGGCGGGGCTTCCCCCTCCTCCGGTGCCACCGCCGGGGCTTCCCCCTCCTCCGGGGCCTCCGCCGTGGCTTCCTACTTCTCCGGGGCAACCGCCAGGGCTTTCCCCTCCTCCGGGGCAACCGCCGGGGATCCCCCTCCTCCGGGGCCACCGCCGGGGCTTCCCCCTCCTCCGGGGCCACCGCCGGGGCTTCCCCCTCCTCCGGGGAATCGGCGGAGATTCCCCCTCCCCCGGGGGACTTGGCGGTGGGTCCCCCTCCTTCGGCGAACTCGGCGGGGCTTCCCCATTTTCCGAAAAACTTGCCAGGGGGTTCCCCCTCCTCCGGGGGACTCGGCGGGGTTTCCCACTCCACCTGGGCGTCCGCCGGGGTTCCCCCCCCTACGGGGAACTCGGTGGGTGGTCCCCCTCCTCCGGGGGACTTGGCGGGAGTTCCCCCTCCTCCGGCTAACTCGGCGGGGCTTCTTCCTCCTCCGGGGGACTCGGCGGGGCTTCTTCCTCCTCCGGGAAACTCTGCGTGGGTTCCCCCTCCTCCGGGTCCTCCGCCATGGCTTCCCCCTTTTCGGGGCCACCGCCGGGGCTTTCCCCTCCTCGAGGGAACTCGCCGGGGCTCCCCCCTCCTTCGGGGCCACAGCCGGGGCTTCCCACTCCTCCGGGGAACTTGGCGGGGGTTCACTCTCCTCCGGGGGACTCGGCGGGCTTCCCCCTCCTCCGGGGCCACCGCGGGGGCTTCCTCCTCCTCCGGGGGACTCGGCGGGGCTTCCCCCTCCTCTGGGGGACTCGGCGGGGCTTCCCCCTCCTCCAGGGCAACCGCCGTGGCTTCCCCCTCCACCGGGGCTACCGCCGTGGCTTCCCTCTCCTCCGGGGCCTCCGCCGGGGCTTCTCCCTCCTCCGGGGCCACCGCCGGGGCTTCCCCCTCCACCGGTGGACTCGGCGGAGATTCCCCTCCTCCGGGTGACTTGGCGGTGGTTCCCCCTTCCTCCGGCGAACTCGGCGGGGGTTCCCCCTCCTCCGGGGGACTCGGCGGGGCTTCCCCCTCCTCCGGGGCCACCGCCGGGGCTTCCCCCTCCTCCGGGGGACTCGGCGGGGCTTCCCCCTTCTCCGGGGCAACCGCCGGGGGTTCCCCCTCCTCCGGGGGACTCGGCGGGGCTTCCCCCTCCTCCGGGGCCACCGCCGGGGCTTCCCTCTCCTCCGGGGGACTTGGCGGGGGTTCCCCCCCCTCCGGAGGATTTGGCGGGGCTTCCCACTCCACCGGGGCCCCCGCCTGGGCTTCTCCCCCCCTTCGGGGAACTTGGCGGGGGTTCCCTCTCCACCGGGGGACTCGGCGGGGGTTCCCCCTCCTCTGGGGGCCTCCGCCGGGCTTCCCGCTAATCCGGGGCAACCGCCGGGGCTACCCCCTCCTCGGGGAAACTCGGCTGGGGTTCTCCCTCCTCCGGGGAACTTGGTGGGGGTTCCCCCATCTCCAAGGCAACCGCTGGGGCCTTCCCCTCCTCCGGGGAACTCGCCGGGGCTCCCCCCTCCTCCGGGGCCACCGCCGGGGCTTCCCCCTGTTCCGGGGGACTTGGCGGGGCTTCCCCCTCCTCCGGGGCCACCGCCGGGGGTTTCCCCTCCCCCGGGGAACTCGGCGGGGCTTCCCTCTCCTCTGGGGACACCGCCGGGGCTTCCCCCCGCTCCGGGGAACTCGGCGGGGGTTTACCCTTCTTTGGGGCAACCGCCGGGGCTTCCCCCTCCTCCGGGGCCTCCGCCGGGGCTTCCTTCTCCTACGGGGCCTCCGCCGGGGCTTTCCCCTCATCCAGGGAACTCGCCGGGGCTTCCCCCTCTCCGGGGCCTCCGCCGGGGCTTCCTCCTCTACAGGGCCTCCGCCGGGGCTTCCCCCTCCTCCGGGAAACTCTGCGTGGGTTCCCCTTCCTCCGGGTCCTCCGCCATGGCTTCCCCCTTTTCGGGGCTTCCGCCGGGGCTTCCCCCTCCTCCGGGGAACTCAGCGGGGGTTACCCCTTTGAACGGGGAACTTGGCGGGGGTATCCCCTCCTCCGGGGGACTCGGTGAGGCTTCCCCCTCCTCCGGGGCCACCACCGGAGCTTACCTCTCCTCCGGGGCAACCGCTGGGGATTTCCCCTCCTCCGTTAAACATGGCGGGGGTTCCCCCTCCTCCGGGGAACTTGGTGGGGGTTCCCCCTCCTCCGGGGCCTCCGCCGGGGCTTCCCCCTCCTACCGGGCAACTGCCGGGGCTTCCCCCTCCTCCAGGGAACTCAGCGGGGGTTACCCCTCCACCGGGGAACTTGGCGGGAGTTCCCCCTCCTCTAGGGGAACTTGGTGGGGGTTCCCCTATCTCCAGGGCAACCGCCGGGGCTTCTTTCTCCTCCGGGGGACTCGGCGAGGCTTCCCCCTCTTCCGGGGCCACCGCCGGGGGTTCCCCCTTCCGGGGACCTCGGTGGGGCTTGCCCCTCCTCCGGGGAACTCGGCGGGGGTTCCCCCTCCTCCGGGGCAACCGCCGGGGCTTCCCCCTCCTCCGGGGCCTCCGCCGGGGCTTATCCCTCCTCCGGGGCCTCCGTCGGGGCTTCCCCCTCCTCCGGGGCCTCCGCCGGGGCTTTCCCCTCATCCAGGGAACTCGCCGGGGCTTCCCCCTCTCCGGGGCCTCCGCCGGGGCTTCCTCCTCTACAGGGCCTCCGCCGGGGCTTCCCCCTCCTCCGGGAAACTCTGCGTGGGTTCCCCCTCCTCCGGGTCCTCCGCCATGGCTTCCCCCTTTTCGGGGCTTCCGCCGGGGCTTCCCCCTCCTCCGGGGAACTCAGCGGGGGTTACCCCTTTGAACGGGGAACTTGGCGGGGGTATCCCCTCCTCCGGGGGACTCGGTGAGGCTTCCCCCTCCTCCGGGGCCACCGCCGGAGCTTACCTCTCCTCCGGGGCAACCGCTGGGGATTTCCCCTCCTCCGTTAAACATGGCGGGGGTTCCCCCTCCTCCGGGGAACTTGGTGGGGGTTCCCCCTCCTCCGGGGCCTCCGCCGGGGCTTCCCCCTCCTACCGGGCAACTGCCGGGGCTTCCCCCTCCTCCAGGGAACTCAGCGGGGGTTACCCCTCCACCGGGGAACTTGGCGGGGGTTCCCCCTCCTCTAGGGGAACTTGGTGGGGGTTCCCCTATCTCCAGGGCAACCGCCGGGGCTTCTTTCTCCTCCGGGGGACTCGGCGAGGCTTCCCCCTCTTCCGGGGCCACCGCCGGGGGTTCCCCCTTCCGGGGACCTCGGTGGGGCTTGCCCCTCCTCCGGGGAACTCGGCGGGGGTTCCCCCTCCTCCGGGGCAACCGCCGGGGCTTCCCCCTCCTCCGGGGCCTCCGCCGGGGCTTATCCCTCCTCCGGGGCCTCCGTCGGGGCTTCCCCCTCCTCCGGGGCCTCCGCCGGGGCTTCCCCCTCTCCGGGGCCTCCGCCGGGGCATCCTCCTCTCCGGGGCCTCCGCCGGGGCTTCCCCCTCCTCCGGGGAACTCTGCGTGGGTTCCCCCTCCTCCGGGGCCTCCGCCGTGGCTTCCCCCTCTCCGGGGCCTCCGCCGGGGCTTCCCCCTCCTCCGGGGAACTCAGCGGGGGTTACCCCTCCTCCGGGGCCACCGCCGGGGCTTCCCCTTCCTCCGGGGCAAACGCCGGGGATTCCCACTCCTCCGGGGCCTCCGTCGGGGCTTCCCCCTCCTCCGGGGCCTCCGCCGGGGCTTCCCCTTCCTCCGGGGAACTCTGCGTGGGTTCCCGCTCCTCCGGGGCCTCCGCCGTGGCTTCCCTCTTCTCCGGGGCACCCGCGGGGGCTTCCCCCTCCTCCGGGGCCTCCGCCGTGGCTTCCTACTTCTCCGGGGCAACCGCCAGGGCTTTCCCCTCCTCCGGGGCAACCGCCGGGGATCCCACCCCTCCGGGGGACTCGGCGGGGCTTCCCCCTCCTCCGGGGAACTTGGCGGGGGTTCCCCCTCCTCCGAGGCCACCACCGTGGCTTCCCCCTCCTCCGGGGGACTCGGCGGGGCTTCCCCCTCCTCCAGGGAACTCAGCGAGTGTTACCCCTCCAACGGGGAACTTGGCGGGGGTTCCCACTACTCCGGGGAACACGGCGGTGGTTCCCCCTCCTCCGGGAAACTCGTCGGGGGTTCCCTTTCTTCCGGGGGACTTGGCGGGGGTTCTTCCTCCCCCAGGGGCCTCCGCCGGGGCTTCCCCCTCCTCCGAGGCAAACGCCGGAGCTCTCCCATCCTCCGGGGAACTCGGCGGGGCTTCCCCCTTTTCCGGGGAACTTGCCGGGGGTTCCCCCTCCTCCGGAAGTCTCGGCGGGGTTTCCCACTCCACCTGGGCCTCCGCCGGGGTTCCCCCCCTCCGGGGAACTCGGTGGGTGGTCCCCCTCCTCCGGGGGACTTGGCAGGAGTTCCCCCTCTTCCGGATAACTCGGCGGGGCTTCCCTCTCCTCCGGGGGACTCGGCGGGGCTTTACCCTCCTCCCGGAAACTCGGCGGGGGTTCCCTTTTCTCCGGGGGACTTGGCGGGGGTTCTTACTCCCCCCAGGGGACTCAGCGGGGCTACCCCCTCCTCCGGGGCAACCGCCGGGGCTTCCCCCTCCTCCGGGGCCACCGCCGGGGGTTCACCCTCATCCGGGGAATTCGGCAAGGCTTCCCCCTCCTCAGGTGCCACCGCCGGGGCTTACCCCTCCTCCGGGGCCACCGCCGGGGCTTCCACCTCCTCCGGGGGACTCGGCGGAGATATCCCCTCCTCCGGGGGACTTGGCGGTGGGTCCCCCTCCTTCGGCGAACTCGGCGGGGCTTCCCCCTTTTCCGGGGAACTTGCCAGGGGGTTCCCCCTCCTCCGGGGGACTCGGCGGGGTTTCCCACTCCACCTGGGCTTCCGCCGGGGTTCCCCCCCCTCCGGGGAACTCGGTGGGGATCCCCATCCTCCGGGGGACTCGACGGGGCTTCCTCATCCTCCGGAAAACTCGGCGGGGGTGCCACTACTCCGGGGGACTCGGCGGGGCTTCCCCCTACTTCGGGGAACTTGGCGGGGGTTCCCACTCCTCAGGTAAACTTGGCGGGGGTTCCCCTCCTCCGGGGCCTCCACCGGGGCGTCCCTCTCCTCCGGGGCCACCGCCGGGGGTTTCCCCTCCTCCGGAGAACTCGGCGGGGCATCACCCTCCTCTGAGGCAACCGCCGGGGCTTCCTTCTCCTCCGGGGAACTCGGCGGGGGTTCCCCATCCTCCGGGGGACTCGGTGGGGCTTTCCCATCCTCCGGAAAACTTGGCGGGGGTTCCCCCTCCTCCGGGGCACCCGCCGGGGCGTCCCTCTCCTCCGGGGCCTTGCCGGGGCTTCCCCCTCCTCCGGGGAACTCGGTGGGGTTGCCCCTCCTCCGGGGGACTTGGCGGGGCTTCCCCCTACTTCGGGGAACTTGGCTGGGGTGCCCCCTTCTCCGGAAAACTTGGCGGGGGTTTCCCCTCCTCCGGGGCCTCCGCCGGGGTGTCCCTCTTCTCCGAGGCCTCCGCCGGGGCTTCCCCCTCCTCCTGGGAACACGGCGGGGGTGCCTCTCCTCCGGGGGACTCGGCGGGGCTTCCACCTCCTCCGGGGAACTCAGCGAGTGTTACCCCTCCAACGGGGAACTTGGCGGGGGTTCCCACTACTCCGGGGAACACGGCGGTGGTTCCCCCTCCTCCGGGAAACTCGTCGGGGGTTCCCTTTCTTCCGGGGGACTTGGCGGGGGTTCTTCCTCCCCCAGGGGCCTCCGCCGGGGCTTCCCCCTCCTCCGAGGCAAACGCCGGAGCTCTCCCCTCCTCCGGGGACCTCGGCGGGGCTTCCCCCTTTTCCGGGGAACTTGCCGGGGGTTCCCCCTCCTCCGGGGGTCTCGGCGGGGTTTCCCACTCCACCTGGGCCTCCGCCGGGGTTCCCCCCCCCTCCGGGGAACTCGGTGGGTGGTCCCCCTCCTCCGGGGGACTTGGCAGGAGTTCCCCCTCTTCCGGATAACTCGGCGGGGCTTCCCCCTCCTCCCGGAAACTCGGCGGGGGTTCCCTTTTCTCCGGGGGACTTGGCGGGGGTTCTTACTCCCCCCAGGGGACTCAGCGGGGCTACCCCCTCCTCCGGGGCAACCGCCGGGGCTTCCCCCTCCTCCGGGGCCACCGCCGGGGGTTCACCCTCATCCGGGGAATTCGGCAAGGCTTCCCCCTCCTCAGGTGCCACCGCCGGGGCTTACCCCTCCTCCGGGGCCACCGCCGGGGCTTCCCCCTCCCCCGGGGGACTCGGCGGAGATATCCCCTCCTTCGGGGGACTTGGCGGTTGGTCCCCCTCCTTCGGCGAACTCGGCGGGGCTTCCCCCTTTTCCGGGGAACTTGCCAGGGGGTTCCCCCTCCTCCGGGGGACTCGGCGGGGTTTCCCACTCCACCTGGGCTTCCGCCGGGGTTCCCCCCCCTCCGGGGAACTCGGTGGGGATCCCCATCCTCCGGGGGACTCGACGGGGCTTCCTCATCCTCCGGAAAACTCGGCGGGGGTGCCACTACTCCGGGGGACTCGGCGGGGCTTCCCCCTACTTCGGGGAACTTGGCGGGGGTTCCCACTCCTCCGGTAAACTTGGCGGGGGTTCCCCTCCTCCGGGGCCTCCGCCGGGGCGTCCCTCTCCTCAGGGGCCACCGCCGGGGGTTCCCCCTCCTCCGGAGAACTCGGCGGGGCATCACCCTCCTCTGAGGCTACCGCCGGGGCTTCCTTCTCCTCCGGGGAACTCGGCGGGGGTTCCCCATCCTCCGGGGGACTCGGTGGGGCTTTCCCATCCTCCGGAAAACTTGGCGGGGGTTCCCCCTCCTCCGGGGCACCCGCCGGGGCGTCCCTCTCCTCCGGGGCCTTGCCGGGGCTTCCCCCTCCTCCGGGGAACTCGGTGGGGTTGCCCCTCCTCCGGGGGACTTGGCGGGGCTTCCCCCTACTTCGGGGAACTTGGCTGGGGTGCCCCCTTCTCCGGAAAACTTGGCGGGGGTTTCCCCTCCTCCGGGGCCTCCGCCGGGGTGTCCCTCTTCTCCGAGGCCTCCGCCGGGGCTTCCCCCTCCTGGGAACACGGCGGGGGTGCCTCTCCTCCGGGGGACTCGGCGGGGCTTCCCTCTCCTTCGGGTAACTTGGCGGGGGTTCCTCCTCCTCCGGAAAACTTGGCGGGTGTTCCCCCTCCTCCGGAAAACTTATTGGGGGTTCCCCCTCCTCCGGGGCCATCGCCGGGGGTTCCCCCTCCTCCGGGGGACTCGGCGGGCTTCCCCCTCCTCCGGGGCCACCGCGGGGGCTTCCCCCTCCTCCGGGGGACTCGGCGGGGCTTTCCCCTCCTCCGGGGCCACCGCCGGGGCTTCCTCCTCCTCCGAGGCCTTGCCGGGGCTTCCCCCTCCACCGGGGAACTTAGCGGGGGTTCCCACTTCTCCGGAAAACTTAGCGGGGGTTGTCCCTCCTCCGGGGCCTCCGCCGGGGCGTCCCTCTCCTCCGGGGCCACCGCTGGGGCTTCCCCCTCCTCCGGGGAACTCGGCGGGGTTTCCCCCTCCTCCGGGGGACTCGGCGGGGCTTCACCCTCCTCCGGGGCCACCGCCAGGGCTGCCCCCTCCTCCGGGGAACTCTGCAGGTGTTCCCCATCCTCCGGGCCTCCGCCGGGGATTCCCCCTCCTCCGGGGGACTGGGCGGGACTTCTCCCTCCTCCGGTAAACTATGCAGTGGTTCCCCCTCCTCCGGGGGACTCGGCGAGGGTTCCCCCTCCTCCAAGGCCTCCGCCGGGCCGTCCCTCTCCTCCGGGGCCACCGCCGGGGCTTTCTTCTCCTCCGGAGAACTCGGCGGGGGTTCCCCATCCTCCGGGGGACTCGGCGGGGATTCCCCTTCCTCCGGAAAACTTGTCGGGGGTTCCCCCTCATCCGGGGCACCCGCCGGGGCGTCCCTCTCCTCCGGGGCCTTGCCGGGGCTTCCCCCTTCTCCGGGGAACTCGGCGGGGGTGCCCCTCCTCCGGGGGACTCGGCGGGGCTTCCCCCTCCTCTTGGGAACTCGGCGGGGGTTCCCTCTCCTACGGGGAACTCGGCGGGGCTTCCCCCACCTCGAAGAACTTGGCGGGGGTTCCCCCTCCTCCGCGGCCTCCGCCGGAGCTTTTCCTCCTCCGGGGTTTCGGCGGGGCTTCCCCCTCCTCCGGGGAACTTGGCAGGGGTTCCCATTCCTCCGGGGGACTGGGAGGGGTTTCCCTCTTCTCCGAAGAACTTGGCGGGGGTTCCCGCTCTTCCGGGGCCACCGCCGGGGCTTCCCCCTCCTCCGGGGAACTGGGCGGGGAATTCCCCTCCACCGGGGGACTCGGCGGGCCCCTCCCCCTTTCGCTGGGGCCTCCGCCGGGGCTTCCCCCTACACCAGGGAACTCGGCGGGGGTTCACACTCCTCCGGGACACTTGGCGGGGGTTCCCGCTCTTCCGGGGCCACCGCCGGGGCTTCCCCCTCCTCCGGGAGACTGGGCGGGACTTCTCCCTCCTCCGGTAAACTTGGCGGGGGTTCCCCCTCCTCCAGGGCCTCCGCCGGGGCGTCCCTCTCCTCCGGGGCCACCGCCGGGGCTTCCCCCTACTCCGGGGAACACAGCGGGGGTTCCCTCTCCTCCGGGGGACTCAGCGGGGCTTCCCCCTCCTCCGGGGAACTTGGCGGGGCTTCCCCATCCTCCAAAGCCACCGCCGAGGCTTCCCCCTCCTCCGGGGGACTGTGTGGGACTACTCCCTCCTCCAGGAAACTTAGCGGGGGTTCCCCCTCCTCCGGGGGACTCAGCGGGGCTTCCCCCTCCACCGGGGAACTTGGTGTGGGTTTTCTATCCTCCGGGGGACTCGGCGGGGCTTCCCTATCCTCCGGAAAAACTTGGCGGGGGTACCCCTCCTCCGGGGCACCCGCCGGGGCGACCCTCTCCTCCTGGGCCTTGCCGGGGCTTCCCCCTCCTCCGGGGAACACTGCGGGGGTGCCCCTTCTCCGGGGGACTCGGCGGGGCTTCCCCCTCCTCCGGGAACCCTGGCGGGGGTTCCTCCTTCTCCAAAAAACTTGGCGGGGGTTCCCCTTCCTCCGGGGCCTCCGCCGGGGCGTCCCTCTCCTCCGGGGCCACCGCCGGGGCTTCCCCCTCCTCCGAGGAACTCGGCGGGGGTTCCCCATCCTCCGGGGAACTCGGCGGGGCTTCCCCCTCCTCCGGGGAACTCGGCGGGGGTTCCCTCTCCTCCGGGGCAACCGCCTGGGCGTCCCTCTCCTCCGGGGCCTTGCCGGGGCTTCCCCCTCCTCCGGGGAACTCGGCGGGGGTGCCCTTCCTCCGGGGGACTGGGAGGGGTTTCCCCTCCTCCGGGGAACTTTGCGGGGGTTCCTCCTCTTTCGGAAAACTTGGCGGGGGTTCCCCCCCCCTCCGAGGCCACCGCCGGGGCTTACCCCTCCTCCGGGGGACTGGGCGGGCCTTCACCCTCCTCCGGTAAACTTAGCGAGGGTTCCCACTCCTCCGGGGGCCTCGGCGGGGCTTCTCCCTCCTCCGGGGATCTTGGCGGGGATTCCCGCTCTTCTGGGGCCTTGCCGGGGCTTCCCCCTCCTCCGGGGAACACGGTGGGGGTGCCCCTCCTCCGGGGGACTCGGCGGGGCTTCCCTCTCCTCCGGAGAACTTGGCGGGGGTTCCTCCTCCTCCGGGGAACTCGGCAGGGGGTATTCCCCTCCTCGTGGGGACTCGGCGAGGCTTCCCCCTCCTCGTGGGGACTCGGCGAGGCTTCCCCCTCCTCGTGGGGACTCGGCGAGGCTTCCCCCTCCTCCGGGGCCACCGCCGGGGGTTCCCCCTTCTCCGGGGAACTCGGCGGGGCTTTCCCCTCCTCCGGGGCAACCGCCGGGGCTTCCTTCTGCTCCGGAGCCTCCGCCGGGGCTTTCCCCTCCTCCGGGGAACTCGCCGGGGCTCCCCCCTCCTCCGGGGCCACAGCCGGGGCTTCCCACTCCTCCGGGGAACTTGGCGGGGGTTCCCCTCCTCCGGGGGACTTGGCGGTGGTTCGCCCTCCTCCGGCGAACTCGGCGGGGGTTCCCCCTCCTCCGGGGGACTCGGCGGGGCTTCCCACTCCACCGGGGCTTCCGCCTGGTCTTCCTTCCCCTCCGAGGAACTCGGCGGGGGTTCCCCCTCCTCCGGGGGACTTGGCGTGGGTTCCCCCTCCTCCGGGGAGCTCAACGAGGGTTTCCCCTCCTCCGGGGAACTCGGCGGGGGTTCCCCCTCCTCCGGGGGACTTGGTGGGGGTTCCCCCTCCTCCGGGGAGCTTAACGAGGGTTCCCTTTCCTCCGGGGGACATGGCGGGGGTTCTTCCTCCCCCAGGGGACTCAGCGGGGCTTCCCACTCCACCGGGGCCACCGCCTTAGCTCTTCCCCCCTGCGGGTAACTCTTCGGTGGTTCCCCCATCTCCGTGGGACTGGGCGGTGCAACCCCCTCCTCCGGGGAACTTGGCGTAGGTCCCTCTCCTCCGGGGCCTCCGCCGGGGCTTCCACCTCCACCGGGGCCACCGCCGGGCTTTCCCTGTACTCCGGGGGACTCGGCGGGGCTTCCCCCTCTTTCGGGCCACCGCCGGGGCTTCCCCCTCCTCCGGGGAACTCGGCGGGGTTCTCGCTCCACCGGGGCTTCCGCCGTGGCCGCCCTCTTCTCCGGGGCAACCGCCGGGGCTTCCCCCTCCTCCGGGGGACTCGGCGGGGCTTCCCCCTCCTCCGGGTAATTGGGGGGGGGTTCTTCCCTCTCCGGGGAGCTCAATGGGGGTTCCCCCTCCTCCGGGGAACTCGGCAGGGATTCCCCCTCCTCCGGGAAACTCGGCGGGGGTTCCCTTTCCTCCGGGGGACTTGGCGGGGGTTCTTCCTCCCAAAGGGGACTCAGCGGGGCTTCCCCCTCCTCCGGGGAATTTGGCGGGGGTTCCCCCATCTCCAGGGCCATCGCCGGGCTTCCCGCTCCTCCGGGGCAACCGCCGGGGCTACCCCCTCCTCCGGGGAACTCGGTGGGGGTTCCCCCTCCCCTGGGGGACTTGGCGGGGGTTTCCCCTCCTCCGGGGGACTCAGTGAGGCTTCCCCCTCCTCCGGGGCCACCGCCGGGACTTCCCTCTCATTCGGGGCCACCGCCGGGGCTTTCCCCTCCTCCGAGGGACTCGGCGGGGCTTCCCCCTCCTCCGGGGAACTTGGCGGTGGTTCCCCTATCTCCGGGGCCTCCGCCGGGCTTCCCGCTCCTCCGGGGCAACCGCCGGGGCTTCTTCCTCCTCCGGGGAACTCGGCGGAGCTTCCCCCTCCTCTAGGGGACTTGGCGGGGGTTTCCCCTCCTCCGGGGGACTCGGCGGGGCTTTCCCTCTCCTCCGGGGCCACCGCCGGGGGTTCCCCCTCCTCCGGGGAACTCAACGGAGCTTCCCCCTCCTCCGTGGAACTTGGTGGGGGTTCCCCCTTCTTCTGGGCCTCCGCCGGGGCTTCCCCTTTTTCCGGGGCAACTGCCGGGGCTTCCCCCTCCTCCGGGGAACTCAGCGGGGGTTACCCCCTCCTCCGGGGAACTCGGCGGGGGTTCCCCCTCCTCCGGGAAACTCGGCGGGGGTTCCCCCTCCTCCGGGGGACTTGGCGCAGGTTCCACCTCCTCCGGGGGACTTGGCGGGGGTTCCCCCGCCTCCGGGGCCTCCGCCGTGGCTTCCCTCTCCTCCGAAGCAACCGCCGGGGCTTCCCCCTCCTCCGGGGAACTTGGCGTGGGTTCCCTCTCCTCCGGGGGACTCGGCGGGGCTTCCCCCTCCTCCGGAGAACTTGGCGGGGGTTCCTCCATCTCCGGGGCCTCCGCCGGGCTTCCCGCTCCACCGGGGCAACCGCCGGGGCTACCCCCTCCTTCGGGGAACTCGGCGGGGGTTCCCCCTCCTCCGGGGGACTCGGCGGGGCTTCCCCCTCCTCCGGAGAACTTGGCGGGGGTTCCCCCTCCTCCGGGAAACTCGGTGGGGGTTCCCTTTCCTCCGGGGGACTTGGCGGGGGTTCTTCCTCCCTCAGGGGACTCAGCGGGGCTTCCCCCTCTTCCGGGGGACTCGGCGGGGCTTCCCTCTCCTCCGGAGAACTTGGCGGGGGTTCCCCCATCTCCGGGGCCTCCGCCGGGCTTCCCGCTCCTCCGGGGCAACCGCCGGGGCTACCCCCTCCTCCAGGGAACTCGGCGGGGGTTCCCCCTCCTCTGGGGGACTTGGCGGGGGTTTCCTCTCCTCCTGGGGACTCGGTGAGGCTTCCCCCTCCTCCGGACCCACCGCCGGGGCGTCCCTCTCATCCGGGGCCACCGCCGGGGCTTCCCTCTCCTCCGGGGAACTTGGCGGGGGTTCCCTCTCCTCCGTGAGACTCGGCGGGGGTTCCCCCTCATCCGGGGGACTCGGCGGGGCTTCCCCCTCCTCCAGGGCAACCGCCGGGGCTTCCCCCTCCTCCGGGGAACTCGGCGGGGATTTCCCCTCCTCCAGGGGACTTGGCGGGAGTTCCCCCTCCTTCGGGGGACTCGGCGGGGCTTCCCACTCCACCGGGGCCTCCGCCTGGGCTTTCCCCTCCTCCGGTGAACTCAGCGGGGGTTACCCCTTTCAACGGGGAACTTGGCGGGGGTTCCCTCTCCTCCGGGGGACACGGCGGGGGTTACCCCTTTCAACGGGGAACTTGGCGGGGGTTCCCTCTCCTCCGGGGGACACGGCGGGGGTTCCCCCTCTTCCGGGGGACTCGGCAGGGCTTCCCCCTCCTCCGGGGCCACCGCCGGGGGTTTCCCCTCCACTGGCAGACTCGGCGGGGCTTCCCCCTCCTCCAGGGCAACCGCCGAGGCTTCCCCCTCCTCCGGGGAACTCGGTGGAGCTTCCCTCTCCTCCGTGGAACTTGGTGAGGGTTCCCCCTTCTTCTGGGCCTCCGCCGGGGCTTCCCCCTTTTCCGGGGCAACTGCCGGGGCTTCCCCCTCCTCCGGGGAACTCTGCGGGGGTTCCCCCTCCTCCGGGGCCTCCGCCGTGGCTTCCCTCTCCTCCGAAGCAACCACCGGGGCTACCCCCTCCTCCGGGGAACTTGGCGTGGGTTCCCTCTCCTCCGGGGGATTTGGCGGGGCTTCCCCCTCCTCCGGGGAACTTGGCGGGGGTTCCCCCATCACCGGGGCCTCCGCCGGGCTTCCCGCTCCTCCGGGGCAACCGCCGGGGCTATTCCCTCCTCCGGGGGACTCAGTGAGGCTTCCCCCTCCTCCGGGGCCACAGCCGGGACTTCCCTCTCATTCGGGGCCACCGCCGGGGCTTTCCCCTCCTCCGGGGAACTTGGCGGGGGTTCCCTCTCCTCCGTGGGACTCGGCGGGGTTTCCCTCTCATCCGGGGGACTCGGCGGGGCTTTCCCTCTCCTCCGGGGCCACCGCCGGGGCTTCCCCCTCCTCCGGGGGACTCGGCGGGGAATTCCCTTCCTCCGTGGGACTTGGCGGGGGATCCCCCTTCTCTGGGGGACTCGGCGGGGCTTCCCACTCCACCGGGGCCTCTGCCTGGGCTTTTCCCCCTATGCAGAACTCGGCGTGGGTTCCCCCTCCTCCGGGGAACTCGGCGGGGGTTCCCCCTCCACCGGGAAACTCGGCGGGGGTTCCCTTTCCTCCGGGGGACTTGGCGGGGGTTTTTCCTCCCTCAGGGGACTCAGCGGGGCTTCCCCCTCCTCCGGGGAACTTGGCGGGGGTTCCCCTATCTCCGGGGCCTCCGCCGGGCTTCCCGCTCCTCCGGGGCAACCGCCGGGGCTACCCCCTCCTCCGGGGAACTCAGCGGGGCTTCCCCCTCCTCCGGGAAACTTGGCGGGGGTTCCCCCATCTCCGGGGCCTCCGCCGGGCTTCCCCCTCCTCCGAGGGACTCGGCGGAGCTTCCCCCTCCTCCGGGAAACTCGGCGGGGGTTCCCTTTCCCCCGGGGGACACGGCGGGGGTTCCCCCTCCTCCGGGGGACTCGGCGGGGTTCCCACTCCACCGGAGCCTCCGCCTGGGCTTCCCCCCCCTCCGGGGAACTCGGCGGGGGTTCCCCCTCCTCCGGGGGACTTGGCGGGGGTTCCCCCTCCTCCGGGAAGCTCAACGGGGGTTCCCCCTCCTCCGGGGAACTCGGCGGGGGTTCCCCCTAACCGGGAAACTCGGCGGGGGTTCCCTTTCCTCAGGGGGGCTTCCTTCTCCTCCGGGGGACTCGGCAGGGCTTCCCCCTCCTCCGGGGCCACCGCCGGGGCTTCCCCCTCCTCCGGGGAACTCGGCGGAGCTTCCCCCTCCTCCGGGGAACTTGGTGGGGGTTCCCCCTTCTTCTGGGCCTCCGCCGTGGCTTCCCTCTCCTCCGAAGCAACCGCCGGGGCTTCCCCCTCCTCCGGGGAACTTGGTGTGGGTTCCCTCCTCTCCTGGGGACTCGGCGGGGCTTCCCCCTCCTCCAGGGCAACCGCCGGGGCTTCCCCCTCCTCCGGGAAATTTTGCGGAAGTTCCCCCTCCTCCGGGGAGCTCAACGGGGGTTCCCCCTCCTCCGGGGAACTCGGCGGGGGTTCCCCCTCCTCCGGGAAACTCGGCGGGGGTTCCCTTTCCTCCGGGGGACTTGGCGGGGGTTCTTCCTCCCCCTGGGGACTCAGCGGGGCTTCCCCCTCCTCCGGGGCGACCGCCGGGGCTTCCACCTCCTCCGGGGAACTCGGCGGGGCTTCCCCCTCCTCCGGGGCCACCGCCGGGGCTTCCCCCTCCTCTGGGGAACTCGGCGGGGGTTCCCTCTCCTCCGTGGAACTCTGCGTGGGATCCCGCTCCTCCGGGGCCTCCGCCGTGGCCGCCTTCTTTTCCGGGGCGACCGCCGTGGCTTTCCCCTCCTCCGGGAAACTCGCCGGGGCTCACCCCTCCTCCGTGGCCACCGCCGGGGCTTTTCTCATCCTCCAGGGCAACCGCCGGGGCTTCCCTCTCATCCGGGGCCACCGCCGGGGCTTCCCCCTCCTCCGGGGAACTTGACGGGGGTTCCCTCTCCTCTGGGGGACTTAGCGGGGGTTTCCCCTCCTCCGGGGGACTCGGTGAGGCTTCCCCCTCCTCCGGGGCCACCGCCGGGGCTTCCCTCTCATCCGGGGCCACCGCCGGGGCTTCCCCCTCCTCCGGGGAACTATGTGGGGTTTCCCCCTCCTCCAGAGGACTCGGCGGGGCTGCCCACCCCTCCGGGGGACTCGGCGGGGCTTCCCCCTCCTCCGGGGAACTTGGCGGGGGTTCCCTCTTCTCCGGGGCCTCCACCGTGGCTTCTTCTCCTCCGGGGGACTCGGCGGGGGTTCCCACTCCTCCGGTAAACTTGGCGGGGGTTCCCCCTCCTCCGGGGCACCCGCCGGGGCGTCCCTCTCCTCCGGGGCCACCGCCGGGGGTTCCCCCTTCTTCGGAGAACTCGGCGGGGCTTCACCCTACTCTGAGGCCACCGCCGGGGATTCCTTCTCCTCCGCGGAACTCGGCGGGGGTTCCCCATCCTCCGGGGGACTCGGCGGGGCTTTCCTATCCTCCGGAAAACTTGGCGGGGGTTCCCCCTCCTCCGGGGCACCCGCCGGGGCGTCCCTCTCCACCGGGGCCTTGCCGGGGCTTCCCCCTCCTCCGGGAAACTCGGTGGGGGTGCCCCTCCTCCGGGGGACTTGGCGGGGCTTCCCCCTACTTCGGGGAACTTGGCTGGGGTGCCCCCTTCTCCGGAAAACTTGGCGGGGGTTCCCTCTCTTCCGGGGCCACCGGCGGGGCTTTCCCCTCGTCCGGGGAACTCGGCAGGGGTTCCCTCTCCTCCGGGGAACTTGGCGGGGGTTCCACCTTCTCACGGGAACCTGGCGGGGGTTCCCCCTCCTCCAGGGAACTCGGCGGGGGTTCCCCCTCCTCCGGGGCACCTGCCGGGGCGTCCCTCTCCTCCGGGACCTTGCCGGGGCTTTCCCCTCCGCCGAGGGACTCGGCGGGGCTTCCCTACTCCTCCGGGGAACTTGGCGGGGAATCTTCCTCTTCCGGAAAACTTGGCGGTGGTTCCCCTTCCTCCGGGGCCTCCGCCGGGGCGTCCCTCTCCTCCGGGGCCACCGCCGGGGCTTCCCCCTCCTCCGGGGCACTCGGAGGGGGTTCCTCATCCTCCGGGGGACTCTGCGGGACTTCCCCTTCCTCCCGAAAACTTGACGGGGGTTCCCCCTCCTCCGGGGCACCCGCCGAGGCGTCCCTCTCCTCCGGGGCCGTGCCGGGGCTTCCCCCTTCTCCGGGGAACTCGGCGGGGGTGCCCCTCCTCCGGGGGACTCGGCGAGGCTATCCCCTCCTCCGGGGAAATTGGCGAGGGTTCCCCCTCCTCCGGAAAACTTGGCGGGGGTTCCCCCTTCTCGTGGCCTTCGCCGGGGCGTCCCTCTCCTCCGGGGCCACCGCCGTGGCTTCCCCCCTCCTCCGGGGAACTCGGCGGGGGTTCCCTCTCCACCGGGGAACTCGGCGGGGGTTCCCATTCCTCCGGGGGACTGGGAGGGGCTTATACAACTCCAGGGAACTCAGTGGGACTTCCCCCTCCCCCGGGGAACTCGGCAGGGGTTCCCCATCCTCCGGGGCCTCCGCCGAGGCTGCCCCCTCCTCCGGGGGACTGGGCTGGACTTCTCCCTCCTCCGGTAAACTATGCGGGGGTTCCCCCTCCTCCGGGGGACTCGGCGAGGGTTCCCCCTCCTCCGGGGCCTCCGCCGGGCCGTCCCTCTCCTCCGGGGCCACCGCCAGGGTTTTCCCCTCCTCCGGGGAATTTGACGGGGGTTCCCCCTCATCCGGGGCATCCGCCGGGGCGCCCCTCTCCTCCGGGGCCTTGCCGGGGCTTCCCCCTTCTCCGTGGAACTCGGCTTGGGTTCCCCTCCGCCGGGGGACTCGGCGGGGCTTCCCCCTCCTCCGGGGAACTCGGCGGGGGTTCCCTCTCTTACGGGGAACTCGGCGGGGCTTACCCCACCTCGAAGAACTTGGCAGGGGTTGCCCCTCCTCCGCGGCCTCCGCCGGAGCTTTCTCCTCCTCCGGGGTTTCGGCGGGGCTTCCCCCTACTACGGGGAACACGGCAGTGGTACCCTCTCCTCCGGGGGACTCGCCGGGGCTCCCCCCCTTCACCGGGGCCACCACCGTGGCTACCCCATCCTTTGGGGAACTTGGCGGGGGTTCCCTTTCCTCCGGGGGACTCAGCGGGGGTTCCCTTCTACTCCGGGGGACTTGGCGGGGGTTCCCACTTCTCCGAGGGACTCGGCGGGGCTTCCCCCCCCTCCGGGGAACTCGGCGGGGGTTCCCCCTCCTCCGGGGCCTCCGCCGAGGCTTCCCCCTCCTCCGGGGGACTGGGCTGGACTTCTCCCTCCTCGGTAAACTATGCGAGGGTTCCCCCTCCTTCGGGGGACTCGGCGGGGCTTCCCCCTCCTCCGAGGCCACCGCCGGGGCTTCCCCCTCCTCCGGGGGACTGGGTGGGACTTCTCCATCTTCCGGTAAACTTAGCGGGGGTTCCCCTTCCTCCGGAAAACTCGGCGGGGCTTCCCCCTCCTCCGGGGCAACTGCCGGGGCTTCCCCCTCCACCGGGGCCACCGCCGGGGCTTCCCCCTCCTCCGGGGGACTCGGCGGGGCTTCCCCCTCCTCCGGGGAACTCGGCGGGGGATCCCCCTCCTCCGGGGCAACCGCCGAAGCTTCCCCCTCCACCGGGGCCACCGCCGGGGCTTCCCACTCCTCCGAGGGACTCGGCGGGGCTTCCCCCCCCTCCGGGGAACTCGGTGGGGGTTCCCCCTCCTCCGGGGGACTTGGCGGGGGTTTCCCCTCCTCCGGATAACTCGGCGGGGCTTCCCCCTCCTCCGGGGGACTCGGCGGGGCTTCCCACTCCACCTAACCCTCGCCTGGGCTTCCCCCCCCTCCAACGAACTTGGTGAGGGTTCCCCCTCCTCCGGGGGACTCGGCCGGGTTTCCCCCTCCTCCAAGGGACTCGGCGGGGCTTCCCCCTCCTCCGGGGAATTTGGCGGGGGTTCCCACTCCTTCGGGGCCTCCGCCGGGGCTTCCGCCGCCCTGAAGAACTCGCCGGGGCTCCCCCCCTCCAACGGGGCCACCACCGTGGCTACCCCATCCTTTGGGGAACTTGGTGGGGTTTCCCTCTCCTCCGGGGGACTCGGTGGGGCTTCCCCCTCCTCCGGGATACTTGGTGGGGGTTCCCCCTCCTCCTGGGGACTCGGCAGGGCTTTCCATTTCACCGGGGCCTGCGCCTGGGCTTCCCCCCCTCCGGGGAACAAGGTGGTGGTTCCCCCTTCTCCGAGGGACTTGGCGGGGTTTCCCACTCCTCCAGGGGACTCGGCGGGGCTTCCCTCTCCTCCGGGGCCACCGCCGGGGCTTCCCCCTCCTCCGGGGCCACCGCAGGGGCTTCTTCCTCCACCGGGGGACTCTGCGGGGATTCCCCCTCCTCCGGGGGACTTGGCGGGGGTTCCCCCATCTCCGTTGCCTCCGCCGGGCATCCCGCTCCTCCGGGGCAACTGCCGGGGCTACCCCCTCCTCCGGGTAACTCGGCGGGGGTTCCCCCTCCTCTGGGGGACTTGGCAGGGGTTCCCTTTCCTCCGGGGAACTTGGCGGGAGTTCCCTTTCCTCCGCGGGACTCGGCGGGGGTTCCCCCTACTCCGGGGGACTCGGCGGGGCTTCCCCCTCCTCCGGGGAACTTAACGGGGGGCCCTCTCCTCCGGGGCCTCCGCCGGGGATTCCCCCTCCACCGACGCAAACGCCGGAGCTCTCCCCTCCTACGGGGAACTCGGCGGGGTTTCCCACTCCACCTGGGCCTCCGCCGGGGTTCCCCCCCCTCCGGGGAACTCAGTGGGGGTTCCCCCTCCTCCGGGGGACTTGGCGGGGGTTCCCCCTCCTCCGGGGGACTCGGCGGGGCTTCCCCCTTTACCGGGGAACTTGGCGGAGGTTCACCCATCTCCGTTGCCTCCGCCGGGCTTCCCGCTCCTCCGGGGCAACTCCCGGGGCTACCCCCTCCTCCGGATAACTCGGCGGGGGTTTCCCATACTCCGGGGGACTCGGCGGGGCTTCCCCCTCCTCCGGGGCAACTGCCGGGGCTTCCCCCTCCACCGGGGCCACCGCCGGGGCTTCCCCCTCCTCCGGGGGACTCGGCGGGGCTTCCCCCTCCTCCGGGGAACTCGGCGGGGGATCCCCCTCCTCCGGGGCAACCGCCGAAGCTTCCCCCTCCACCGGGGCCACCGCCGGGGCTTCCCCCTCCTCCGAGGGACTCGGCGGGGCTTCCCCCCCCTCCAACGAACTCGGTGGGGGTTCCCCCTCCTCCGGGGGACTTGGCGGGGGTTCCCCCTCCTCCGGGGAACTCGGCGGGGCTTCCCCCTCCTCCGGGGGACTCGGCGGGGCTTCCCCCTCCACCGGGAAACTCGGCGGGGGTTCCCTGTCCTCCGGGGGACTTGGCGGGGGTTCTTCCTCCCCCAGGGGACTCGGCGGGGCTTCCCCCTTTACCGGGGAACTTGGCGGAGGTTCCCCCCTCTCCGTTGCCTCCGCCGGGCATCCCGCTCCTCCGGGGCAACTGCCGGGGCTACCCCCTCCTCCGGATAACTCGGCGGGGGTTCCCCCTACTCCGGGGGACTCGGCGGGGCTTCCCCCTCCTCCGGGGAACTCGGCGGGGGTTCCCCCTCCTCCGGGGCAACCGCCGGGGCTTCCCCCTCCACCGAGGCAAACGCCGGAGCTCACCCCTCCTCCGGGGAACTCGGCGGGGCTTCCCCCTTTTCCGGGGAACTTGCCGGGGGTTCCCCCTCCTCCGGGGGACACTGCGGGGTTTCCCACTCCACCTGGGTCTCCGCCGGGGTTCCCCCCCCCCTGCGGGGAACTCGGTGGGGGTTCCCCCTCCTCCGGGGGACTTGGCGGGGGTTCCCCCTCCTCCGGATAACTCGGCGGGGCTTCCCCCTCCTCCGGGGGCCTCGGCGGGGCTTCCCCCCCCTCCGGGGGACTCAGCGGGGATTCTTCCTCCTCCGGGGGACTTGGCGGGGGTTCCCCCACCTCCGGGGCAACCGCCGGGCTTCCCCCTCCTCCGGGGCCTCAGTCAGGGCTTCCCCCTTCTACGGGGCCTCCGCCGGGGCTTCCCCCTCCTCCAGGGAACTCGGCGGGGGTTCCCCCTCCTCCGGGGAACTCTGCGTGGGTTCCTGCTCCTCCGGGGCCTCCGCCGTGGCCGCCCTCTTTTCCGGGGCGACCGCCGGGGCTTTTCCCATCCTCCAGGGCAACTGCCGGGGCTTCCCTCTCCTCCGTGGAACTCGGCGGGGCTTCCCCCTCCTCCGGGGAACTTTGTGGGGTTTCCCCCTCCTCCAGGGGACTCAACGGGGCGTCCCACTCCTCCGGGGGACTCGGTTAGGCTTCCCCCTCCTCCGGGGAACTTGGAGGATGTTTCCCTATCTCCGGGGCCTCCGGCGGGCTTCCCGCTCCTCCGGGGCAACCGCCGAGGCTTCCTCCTCCCCCGGGGGACCCCGCGGGGATTTCCCCTCCTCCGTGGGACTTGGCGGGGGCTCCCCCTCCTCCGGGGGCCTCGGCGGGGCTTCCCCCCCCTCCGGGGGACTCAGCGGGGATTCTTCCTCCTCCGGGGGACTTGGCGGGGGTTCCCCCACCTCCGGGGCAACCGCCGGGCTTCCCCCTCCTCCGGGGCCTCAGTCAGGGCTTCCCCCTCCTACGGGGCCTCCGCCGGGGCTTCCCCCTCCTCCAGGGAACTCGGCGGGGGTTCCCCCTCCTCCGGGGAACTCTGCGTGGGTTCCTGCTCCTCCGGGGCCTCCGCCGTGGCCGCCCTCTTTTCCGGGGCGACCGCCGGGGCTTTTCCCATCCTCCAGGGCAACTGCCGGGGCTTCCCTCTCCTCCGTGGAACTCGGCGGGGCTTCCCCCTCCTCCGGGGAACTTTGAGGGGTTTCCCCCTCCTCCAGGGGACTCGGCGGGGCGTCCCACTCCTCCGGGGGACTCGGTTAGGCTTCCCCCTCCTCCGGGGAACTTGGAGGATGTTTCCCTATCTCCGGGGCCTCCGGCGGGCTTCCCGCTCCTCCGGGGCAACCGCCGAGGCTTCCTCCTCCCCCGAGGGACCCCGCGGGGATTTCCCCTCCTCCGTGGGACTTGGCGGGGGCTCCCCCTCCTCCGGGGGACTCGGCGGGGCTTCCCACTCCACCGGGGCCTCCGCCTGGGCTTTTCCCCCTCCGGGGAACTCGGCGCGGGTTCCCCCTCTTTCGGGGGACTTGGCGGGGGTTCTTCCTCCTCCGGGGAGCTCAACGGGGGTTCCCCCTCCTCCGGAGAACTCGGCGGGGGTTCCCCCTCCACCGGGAAACTCGGCGGGGGTTCCCTTTCCTCCGGGGGACTTGGCGGGGGTTCTTCCTCCCTCAGGGGACTCAGCGGGGCTTCCCCCTCCTCCGGGGAACTTGGCGGGGGTTCCCCCTCCCCTGGGGGACTCGGCGGGGCTTCCCCCTTCTCCAGGGCAACCGCCGGGGCTTCCCCCTCCTCCGGGGGACTCGGCGGGGATTTTCCCTCCTCCGGCGGACTTGGCGGGAGTTCCCCCTCCTACGGGGGACTCGGCGGGGCTTCCCCCTCCTCCGGGGCCTTAGTCAGCGCTTCCCCCTCCACCGGGGCAACCACCGGGGCTTCCCCCTCCTCCAGGGGACTCGGTGGGGGTTCTTTCACTTCCGGGGGACTCGGTGGGGCTTCCCCCTCCTCCGGGGAACTTGCTGGGGGTTCCCCCTCCTCCGGGGGACTCGACAAGGCCCCTCCCTCCTCCGGGGAACTTGGTGGGGGTTCCCCCATCTCCGGGGACTCCGCCGGGCTTCCCGCTCCTCCGGGGCAACCACCAGGGCTACCCCCTCCTCCGGGGAACTCGGCGGGGGTTCCCCCTCCTCCGGGGGACTCAGTGAGGCTTCTCCCTCCTCCGGGGCCACCGCCGGGGCTTCCCCCTCCTCCGGGGAACTTTGCGGGGGTTCCCTTTCCTCCGTGGGACTCGGCGGGGGTTCCCCCTCCTCCGGGGGACTCGGCGGGGCTTCCCCCTCCTCCAGGGCAACCGCCGGGGCTTCACCCTCCTCCGGGGAACTCGGCGAGGCTTCCCCCTTCACCGGGGAACTCGGCGGGGGTTCCCCCTCCTCCGGGGAACTCTGCGTGGGTTCCCGCTCCACCGGAACCTCCGCCTGGGCTTCCCCCCCCCCCTCCGGGGAACTCGGCGGGGGTTTCCCCCTCCTCCGGGGGACTTGGCGGGGGTTCCCCCTCCTCCGGGGAGCTCAACGGGGGTTCCCCCTCCTCCGGGTAACTCTGCGTGGGTTCCCGCTCCACCGGAACCTCCGCCTGGGCTTCCCCCCCCCTCCGGGGGACTCGGTGGGGCTTCCCCCTCCTCCGGGGAACTTGCTGGGGGTTCCCCCTCCTCCGGGGGACTCGACAAGGCCCCTCCCTCCTCCGGGGAACTTGGTGGGGGTTCCCCCATCTCCGGGGACTCCGCCGGGCTTCCCGCTCCTCCGGGGCAACCCCCAGGCCAACCTCTCCTCCGGGGAACTCGGCGGGGGTTTCCCCTCCTCCGGGGGACTCAGTGAGGCTTCTCCCTCCTCCGGGGCCACCGCCGGGGCTTCCCCCTCCTCCGGGGAACTTTGCGGGGGGTCCCTTTCCTCCGTGGGACTCGGCGGGGGTTCCCCCTCCTCCGGGGGACTCGGCGGGGCTTCCCCCTCCTCCAGGGCAACCGCCGGGGCTTCACCCTCCTCCGGGGAACTCGGCGAGGCTTCCCCCTTTACCGGGGAACTCGGCGGGGGTTCCCCCTCCTCCGGGGAACTCTGCGTGGGTTCCCAGTCCACCGGAACCTCCGCCTGGGCTTCCCCCCCCCTCCGGGGAACTCGGCGGGGGTTTCCCCCTCCTCCGGGGGACTTGGCGGGGGTTCCCCCTCCTCCGGGGAGCTCAACGGGGTTTCCCCCTCCTCCGGGGAACTCGGCGGGAGTTCCCCCTCCTCCGGGAAACTCGGCGGGGGTTCCCTTTCCTCCAGGGGGCTTCCTTCCCCCTCCGGGGGACTCGGCAGGGCTTCCCCCTCCTCCGGGGCCTCCGCCGGGGCTTCCCCCTCCTCCGGGGCCTCAGTAAAGGCTTCCCCCTCCTCCGAGGCCTCTGCCGGGGCTTCCCCCTCCTCCGGGGAACTCAGCGGGGGTTACCCCTTTCAACAGGGAACTTGGCGGGGGTTCCCTCTCCTCCGGGGGACACGGTGGGGGTTCCCGCTCCCCTGGGGGACTCGGCGGGGCTTCCCCCTTCTCCAGGGCAACCGCCGGGGCTTCCCCCTCCTCCGGGGGACTCGGCGGGGATTTCCCCTCCTCCGGGGATCTTGGCGGGAGTTCCCCCTCCTCCGGGGGACTCGGCTGGGCTTCCCCCTCCTCCGGGGCCTCAGTCAGGGCTTCCCCCTTCTCCGGGGCCTCCGCTGGGGCTTCCCCCTCTCCGGGGCCTCCGCCGGGGCTTCCCCCTTCTCCGGGAAACTTTGCGGGGGTTCCCCCTCCACCGGGGGACTCGGCGGGGCTTCCCCCTCCTCCGGGGCCTCCGCCGTGGCTTCCCTCTTCTCCGGGGCAACCGCCGGGGCTTTCCCCTCTTCCGGGGAACTCGCCGGGTTCCCCCCTCCACCGGTGCCACCGCCGGGGCTTCCCACTACTCCGGGGAACTTGGTGGGGGTTCCCTCTCCTCCGGGGGACCCGGCGGGGGTTCCCCCTCCTTTGTGGGACCCGGCGGGGCTTCCCCTTCCTCCAGGACAACTGCAGTGGCTTCCCCCTCCTCCGGGAAACTCGGCGGGGCTTCTCCCTCCTCCGGGGAACTTGATGGGGGTTCCCCCTCCTCCAGGGGACTCGGCAGGGCTTTCCATTCCACCGGGGCCTCCGCCTGGGCTTCCCCCCCCCCTCCGGGGAACTTGGCGGGGGTTGCCCCTTCTCCGTTTGACTTTGCGGGGGTTCCTCCTCCTCCGGGGGACTCGGCTGGGCTTCCCCCTTCACCAGGGAACTTGGCGGAGGTTCGCCCATCTCCGGGGCCTCCGCCGGGCTGCCCGCTCCTCCGGGGCAACTGCCGGGGCTACCCTCTCCTCCTGGGAACTCGGCGGGGGGTCCCCCTCCTCTGGGGGACTTGGCAGGGGTTTCCCCTCCTCCAGGGGACTCGGCGAGGCTTCCCCCTCCTCCGGGGCCACCGCCGAGGCTTCCCTCTCCTTCGGGGAACTCTGCGTGGGTTCCCCCTCCTCCGGGGCCTTCGCCGTAGCTTCCCTCTTCTCCTGGGCAACCGCCGGGGCTTCACCCTTCTCCAGGGCAACCGCCGGGGCTTCCCCCTCCTCCGGGGGACTCGGCGGGGATTCCCTCTCCTCCGGGGGACTTGGCGGAGGTTCCCCCTTCTCCGGCGAAATCGGCAGGGCTTCCCCCTCCTCCGGGGGACTCGGCGGGGATTCCCTCTCCTCCGGGGGACTTGTCGGGGGTTCCCCCTCCTCCGTGGGACTCGGCGGGGCATTCCCCTCTTTCGGGGAACTTGGTGGTGGTCCCTCTCCTCCGGGGCCTCCGCCGGGGCTTCCCCCAACTCCGGGGCCACCGCCGGGGCTTCCCCCTCCTCCGCGGGACTCGGCGGAGATTCCCTCTCCTCCGGGGGACTCGGCGGGGCTTCCCCCTCCTCCGGGGCCTCCGCCGGGGCTTCCCCCTCCTCCGGGGGACTCGGCGGGGCTTCCCCCTCCTCCGGGGAACACAGCGGGGGTAACCCCTCCAACGGGGAACTTGGCGGTGGTTCCCTCTACTCCGGGGGACACGGCGGGGGTTCCCCCTCCTCCGGGGAACTCGGCGGGGGTTCCCCCTCCTCCGGGGCCTCCGCCGTGGCTTCCCTCTTCTCCCGGGCAACCGCCGGGGCCCCTTCTCTAGGGCAACTGCCGTGGCTTCCCCTTCTCCGGGGGTCTCGTCGGGGATTCCCCCTCCTCCGGGGGACTTGGCGGTGGTTCCCCCTCCTCCGGGGGACTTGGCGGTGGTTCCCCCTAAACCGGCGAACTCGGCAAAGATTCCCCCACCTCCGGGGGACTTGGCGGTGGTTCCCCCTCAACCGGCGAACTCAGCGGGGGTTCCCCCTCCTCCGGGGGACTCGGCGGGGCTTCCCCTCCTCCGGGGCCATCGCCGGGGCTTCCCCCGCCTCCGGGGCACTCGGCGGGGATTTCCCCTCCTCCGGGGGACTTGGCGGGAGTTCCCCCTCCTACGGGGGACTCGGCGGGGCTTCCCCCTCATCCGGGGCCTCAGTCAGCGCTTCCCCCTCCACCGGGGCAACCACCGGGGCTTCCCACTCCTCCAGGGGACTCGGTGGGGGTTCTTTCTCTTCCGGGGGACTCGGTGGGGCTTCCCCCTCCTCCGGGGAACTTGCTGGGGGTTTCCCCTCCTCCGGGGGACTCGACAAGGCCCCTCCCTCCTCCGGGGAACTTGGTGGGGGTTCCCCCATCTCCGGGGACTCCGCCGGGCTTCCCGCTCCTCCGGGGCAACCACCGGGGCTCCCCCTCCTCCGGGGAACTCGGCGGGGGTTCCCCCTCCTCCGGGGGACTCAGTGAGGCTTCTCCCTCCTCCGGGGCCACCGCCGGGGCTTACCTCTCCACCGGGGCCTCCGCCTGGGCTTCTCCCCCCCCCCGGGGAACTTGGCGGGGGTTCCCTCTCCACCGGGGGACTCGGCGGGAGTTCCCCCTCCTCCGGGGCCTCCGCCGGGGCTTCCCCCTCCTCCCGGGCAACTGCCGGGGCTTCCCCCTCCTCCGGGGAACTCAGCAGGGGTTTACCTCTCCACCGGGGAACTTGGCGGGGGTTCCCCCTCCTCTAGGGGGCTCGGAACGGCTTCACACTCCACCGGGGCATCCGCCTGGGCTTCTCTCCCCACCGGTAAACTCGGCGGGGGTTTCCCCTTCTCCGTGGGATTTGGCGGGGGTTCCCCCTCCTCCGGGGGACTCGGCGGGGATTCCCCCTCCTCCGGGAAACTCGGCGGGGCTTCTCCCTCCTAAGGGGAACTTGGTGGGGGTTTCCCCATCTCCAGGGCAACCGCCGGGGCCTTCGCCTCCTCCGGGGAACTCGCCGGGGCTCCCCCCTCCTCCGGGGCCACCGCCGGAGCTTCTTCCTCCTCCGGGGGACTCGGCGGGGCTTCCCCTTTCTCCAGGGAATTCGGCGGTGGTTCGCCCTCCGTGGCAACCGCCGGGGCATCCCCCTCCTCCGGGGGAATCGGCAGGGCTTCTTAATCCTCCGGGGCCACCGCCGGGGCTTCCCCCTCCTCCGGGGAACTCGGCGGAGGTTCCCACTCCTCCGGGGCCACCGCCGGGGCTTACCCCTCCTCCGTGGCCTCCGCCGGGGCTTCCCCCTCCACCGGGGCCTCCGCCTGGGCTTCCCCCCTCCTCCGGGGAACTCGGCGGGGGTTCTCTTCCCTCCGGGGAGCTCAACGGGGGTTCCTCCACCTCCGGGTATCTCGGCAGGGGTTCCCCCTCCTCCGGGAAACACGGCGGGGGTTCCCATTCCTCCGGGGGACTTGGCGGGGGTTCTTCCTCCCCCAGGGGACTCAGTGGGGCTTCCCCCTTCTCCAGGGCAAACGCAGGGGCTTCCCCCTCCTCCGGGGACTCGGCGGGGCTTCCCCCTCTCCGGGGCCTCCGCCGGGGCTTCCCCCTCTCCGGGGCCTCCGCCGGGGCTTCCCCCTCACCGGGGCCTCCGCCGGGGCTTTCCCCTTCTCCGGTGAACTCAGCGGGGGTAACCCCTTTAACGGGGAACTTGGCGGGGGTTCCCTCTCCTCCGGGGGACACGGCGGGGGTTCCCCCACCTCCGGGGGACTCGGCGGGGCTTCCCACTCCACCGGAGTTTCCGCCTGGGCTTCCCCCCCCTCCGGGGAACTCGGCGGGGGTTCCCCCTCCTCCGTGGGACTTGGCGGGGGTTCCCCCTCCTCCGGGAAACTCAGCGGGGGTTACCCCCTCCTCCGGGGAACTCGGCGGGGGTTCCCCCTCCTCCGGAGCCTCCGCCGTGGCTTCCCTCTCCTCCGAAGCAACCGCCGGGGCTTAACCCTCCTCCGGGAAACTTGGCGTGGGTTCCCTCTTCTCCGGGGGACTCGGCAGGGCTTCCCCCTCCTCCAGGGCAACCGCCGGGGCTTCTTCCTCCTCCGGAAAACTCGGTGGGGCTTCTCCCTCCTCCGGGGAACTTGGTGGGGGTTCCCCCATCTCCAGGGCCACCGCCGGGGCTTCCCCCTCCTCCGGGGAACTCGGATGGTTTTCCCCCTCCTCCGGGGAACTCGGCGGGGGTTCCCCCACCTCCGGGGCAACCGCCGGGCTTCCCCCTCTTACGGGGCCTCCGCCGGGGCTTCCCCCTCCTCCGGGGCCTCAGTCAGGGCTTCCCCCTCCTCCGGGGCCTCCGCCGGGGCTTCCCCCTCCACCGGGGAATTAAGCGGGGGTTACCCCTTTCAACGTGGAACTTGGCGGGGGTTCCCTCTTCTCCAGGGGACACGGCGGGTTTCCCCCACCCCTGGGGGACTCGGCGGGTCTTCCCCCTTCTCCAGGGCAACCGCCGGGGCTTCCCCCTCCTCCGGGGGACTTGGCGGGAGTTCCCCCTCCTCCGGGGGACTCGGCGGGGCTTCCCCCTCCTCCGGGGCCTCAGTCAGGGCTTCCCCCGCCTCCGGGGCCTCCGCCGGGGCTTCCCCCTCTCCGGGGCCTCCGCCGGGGCTTCCCCCTCCTCCGGGAAACTCTGCGGAGGTTCCCCCTCCTCCAGGGCCACCGCCGGGGCTTCCCCCTCCTCCGGGGAACTCGGCGGGGGTTCCCCCTCCTCCGGGGAACTCTGCGTGGGTTTCCGCCCCACCAGAACCTCCGCCGGGGCTTCCCCCTCTCCGGGGCCTCCGCCGGGGCTTCCCCCTCTCCGGGGCCTCCGCCGGGGCTTTCCCTTTCTCCGGTGAACTCAGCGGGGGTTACCCCTTTCAACGGGGAACTTGGCGGGGGTTCCCTCTCCTAAGGGGGACACGGCGGGGGTTCCCCCACCTCCGGGGGACTCGGCGGGGCTTCCCACTCCACCGGAGCCTCCGCCTGGGCTTCCCCCCCCTCCGGGGAACTCGGGGGGGGGCCGCCTCCTCCGTGGGACTTGGCGGGGGTTCCCCCTCCTCCGGAAAACTCAGCGGGGGTTACCCCCTCCTCCGGGGAACTCGGCGGGGGTTCCCCTCCTCCGGAGCCTCCGCCGTGGCTTCCCTCTCCTCCGAAGCAACCGCCGGGGCTTAACCCTCCTCCGGGAAACTTGGCGTGGGTTCCCTCTTCTCCGGGGGACTCGGCAGGGCTTCCCCCTCCACCAGGGCAACCGCCGGGGCTTCTTGCTCCTCCGGGAAACTCGGTGGGGCTTCTCCCTCCTCCGGGGAACTTGGTGGGGGTTCCCCCATCTCCAGGGCAACCGCCGGGGCTTTCCCCTCCTCCGGGGAACTCGTGGGGCTCCCCCCTACTCCGGGGCCACCGCCGGGGCTTCCCCCTCCTCCGGGGAACTCGGATGGTTTTCCCCCTCCTCCGGGGAACTCGGCGGGGGTTCCCCCACCTCCGGGGCAACCGCCGGGCTTCCCCCTCCTCCGGGGCCTCCGCCGGGGCTTCCCCCTCCTCCGGGGCCTCAGTCAGGGCTTCCCCCTCCTCCGGGGCCTCAGTCAGGGCTTCCCCCTCCTCCGGGGCCTCCGCCGGGGCTTCCCCCTCCACCGGGGAATTTAGCGGGGGTTACCCCTTTCAACGTGGAACTTGGCGGGGGTTCCCTCTCCTCCGGGGGACACGGCGGGGGTTCCCCCACCCCTGGGGGACTCGGCGGGTCTTCCCCCTTCTCCAGGGCAACCGCCGGGGCTTCCCCCTCCTCCGGGGGACTCGGCGGGGATTTCCCCTCCTCCGGGGGACTTGGCGGGAGTTCCCCCTCCTCCGGGGGACTCGGCGGGGCTTCCCCCTCCTCCGGGGCCTCAGTCAGGGCTTTCCCCGCCTCCGGGGCCTCCGCCGGGGCTTCCCCCTCTCCGGGGCCTCCGCCGGGGCTTCCCCCTCCTCTGGGGAACTCGGCGGGGGTTCCCCCTCCTCCGGGGAACTCTGCGTGGGTTCCCGCCCCACCGGAACCTCCGCCTGGGCTTCCCCCCCCTCCGGGGAACTCGGCGGGGGTTTCCCCCTCCTCCGGGGGACTTGGCGGGGGTTCCCCCTCCTCCGGGGAGCTCAACGGGGCTTCCCCCTCCACCGGGGCCACCGCCGGGGGTTCCCCCTCCTCCGGGGAATTCGGCGGAGCTTCCCCCTCCTCCGGGGAACTTGCAGTGGGTTCCCTCTCCTCCGGGGAAACTCGCCGGGGCTCCCCCCTCCTCCGGGGCCACCGCCGGGGCTTCCCCCTCCTCCGGGGAACTCGGCGGGGGATCCCCCACCTCCGGGGCATCCGCCGGGCTTCCCCCTCCTCCGGGGCCTCAGTAAGGGCTTTCCCCTCCTCCGGGGCCTCCGCCGGGGATTCCCCCTCCTCCGGGGCCTCAGTAAGGGCTTCCCCCTCCTCCGGGGCCTCCGCCGGGGCTTCCTTCTCCTCCGGGGAACTCAGCGGGGGTTACCCCTTTCAACAGGGAACTTGGCGGGGGTTCCCTCTCCTCCAGGGCAACCGCCGGGGCTTCCCCCTCCTCCGGGGGACTCGGCGGGGATTTCCCCTCCTCCGGGGAACTTGGCGGGAGTTCCCCCTCCTCCGGGGGACTCGGCTGGGCTTCCCCCTCCTCCGGGGCCTCAGTCAGGGCTTCCCCCTTCTCCGGGGCCTCCGCCGGGGCTTCCCCCTTCTCCGGGAAACTTTGCGGGGGTTCCCCCTCCTCCGGGGAGCTCAACGGGGGTTCCCCCTCCTCCGGGGAACTCGGCGGGGGTTCCCCCTCCTCCGGGAAACTCGGCGGGGGTTCCCTTTCCTCCGGGGGACTTGGCGGGGGTTCTTCCTTCCCCAGGGGACTCAGCGGGGCTTCCCCCCTCTCCGGGGCAACCGCCGGAGCTTCCCCCTCCTCCGGGGAACTCGGCGGGGCCTCCCCCTCCTCCGGGGCCACCGCCAGGCTCCCCCCTCCTCCGGGGAACTCGGCGGGGGTTCCCCCTCCTCCGGGGAACTCTGCGTGGGTTCCCGCTCCTCCGGGGCCTCCGCCGTGGCCGCCCTCTTTTCCGGGGCGACCGCCGGGGCTTTCCACTCTTCCGGGAAACTCGCCGGGGCTCACCCCTTCTCCGTGGCCACCGCCGGGGCTTTTCCCATCCTCCAGGGCAACCGCTGGGGCTTCCCTCTCCTCCGGGGCACTCGGCGGGGCTTCCCCCTCCTCCGGGGAACTTTGTGGGGTTTCCCCCTCCTCCAGGGGACTCGGCGGGGCGTCCCACTCCTCCGGGGCCTCCGCCGGGCTTCCCGCTCCTCCGGGGCAACCGCCGGGGCTTCCCCCTCCTCCGGGGAACTCGGCGGGGGTTCCCCCTCCTCGGGGGCCTACGCCGTGGCTTACCTCTCCTCCGGGGCAACCGCCGGGGCTTCCCCCTCCTCCGGGGAACTTGGCGGGGGTTCCCTCTCCTCTGTGGGACTCGGCGAGGGTTCCCCCTCATCCGGGGGACTCGGCGGGGCTTCCCCCACCTCCAGGGCAACCGCCGGGGCTTCCCCCTCCTACGAGGGACTCGGCGGAAATTCCCCCTCCTCCGGGGAACTCGGCGGGGCTTTCCCCTCCTCCGGGGAAGTTGGTGGGGGTTCCCCCTCCTCCGGGGCCTCCGCCGGGGCTTCCCCCTCCTCCGGGGCAACTGCTGGGGCATCCCCCTCCTCCGTGGAACTCAGCGGGGGTTACCCCTCCACCGGGGAACTTGGCGGGGGTTCCCCCTCCTCCAGGGGACTCGGCGGGGCTTCCCCCTTCTACGGGGCCTCCGTCAGGGCTTCCCCCTCCTCCGGGGCCTCCGCCGGGGCTTCCCCCTCTCCGGGGCCTCCGCCGGGGCCTCCCCCTCCACCGGGGAACTCGCCGGGGCTCCCCCCTCCACCGGGGCCACCGCCGGGGCTTCCCCCTCCTCCGGGGAACTCGGATGGTTTTCCCCCTCCTCCGGCGAACTCGGTTGGGGTTCCCCCACCTCCGGGGCAACCGCCGGGCTTCCCCCTCCTCCGGGGCCTTCGCCGGGGCTTCCCCCTCCTCCGGGGCCTCAGTCAGGGCTTCCCCCTCCTCCGGGGCCTCAGTCAGGGCTTCCCCCTCCTCCGGGGCCTCCGCCGGGGCTTCCCCCTCCACCGGGGAATTTAGCGGGGGTTACCCCTTTCAACGTGGAACTTGGCGGGGGTTCCCTCTCCTCCGGGGGACACGGCGGGGGTTCCCCCACCCCTGGGGGACTCGGCGGGTCTTCCCCCTTCTCCAGGGCAACCGCCGGGGCTTCCCCCTCCTCCGGGGGACTCGGCGGGGATTTCCCCTCCTCCGGGGGACTTGGCGGGAGTTCCCCCTCCTCCGGGGGACTCGGCGGGGCTTCCCCCTCCTCCGGGGCCTCAGTCAGGGCTTCCCCCGCCTTCGGGGCCTCCGCCGGGGCTTCCCCCTCTCCGGGGCCTCCGCCGGGGCTTCCCCCTCCTCCGGGAAACTCTGCGGAGGTTCCCCCTCCTCCAGGGCCACCGCCGGGACTTCCCCCTCCTCCGGGTTACTCGGCGGGGGTTCCCCCTCCTCCGGGGAACTCTGCGTGGGTTCCCGCCCCACCGGAACCTCCGCCTGGGCTTCCCCCCCCTCCGGGGAACTCGGCGGGGGTTTCCCCCTCTTCCGGGGGACTTGGCGGGGGATCCCCCTCCTCCGGGGAGCTCAACGGGGGTTCCCCCTCCTCCGGGGAACTCGGCGGGAGTTCCCCCTCCTCCGGGAAACTCGGCGGGGGTTCCCTTTCCTCCGGCGGGCTTCCTTCCCCCTCCGGGGGACTCGGCAGGGCTTCCCCCCTTCCGGGGCCACCGCCGGGGGTTCCCCCTCCTCCGGGGAACTCGGTGGAGCTTCCCCCTCCTCCGGGGAACTTGCAGTGGGTTCCCTCTCCTCCGGGGAACTCGCCGGGGCTCCCCCCTCCTCCGGGGCCACCGCCGGGGCTTCCCCCTCCTCCGGGGAACTCGGCGGGGGATCCCCCACCTCCGGGGCATCCGCCGGGCTTCCCCCTCCTCCGGGGCCTCCGCCGGGGCTTCCCCCTCCTCCGGGGCCTCAGTAAGGGCTTCCCCCTCCTCCGGGGCGTCCGCCGGGGCTTCCCCCTCCTCCGGGGCCTCCGCTGGGGCTTCCCCCTCTCCGGGGCAACCGCCGGGGCTTCCTCCTCCTCCGGGGAACTCGGCGGGGTTTCCCCCCCCTCTGGGGGACTTGGCGGGGGTTTCCCCTCCTCCGGGGGACTCGGTAAGGCTTCCCCCTCCTCCGGGGCCACCGCCGGGGCTTCCCTCTCCTCCGGGGCCACCGCCGGGGCTTCCCCCTCCTCCGGGGAACTCGGCGGGGGTTCCCCCTCCTCGGGGGCCGACGCCGTGGCTTACCTCTCCTCCGGGGCAACCGCCGGGGCTTCCCCCTCCTCCGGGGAACTTGGCGGGGGTTCCCTCTCTTTTGTGGGACTCGGCGGGGGTTCCCCCTCATCCGGGGGACTCGGCGGGGCTTTCCCCTCCTCCGGGGAAGTTGGTGGGGGTTCCCCCTCCTCCGGGGCCTCCGCCGGGGCTTCCCCCTCCTACGAGGGACTCGGCGGAAATTCCCCCTCCTCCGGGGAACTCGGCGGGGCTTTCCCCTCCTCCGGGGAAGTTGGTGGGGGTTCCCCCTCCTCCGGGGCCTCCGCCGGGGCTTCCCCCTCCTCCGGGGCAACTGCTGGGGCATCTTCCTCCTCCGTGGAACTCAGCGGGGGTTACCCCTCCACCGGGGAACTTGGCGGGGGTTCCCCCTCCTCCAGGGGACTCGGCGGGGCTTCCCCCTCCTACGGGGACTCCGTCAGGGCTTCCCCCTCCTCCGGGGCCTCCGCCGGGGCTTCCCCCTCTCCGGGGCCTCCGCCGGGGCTTCCCCCTCCACCGGGGAACTCGCCGGGGCTCCCCCCTCCACCGGGGCCACCGCCGGTGCTTCCCCCTCCTCCGGGGCCTCCGCCGTGGCTTCCCCCTCTCCGGGGCCTCCGCCGGGGCTTCCCCCTCCTCCGGGGAACTCAGCGGGCGTTACCCCTTTCAAAGGGGAACTTGGCGGGGGTTCCCTCTTCTCCGGGGGACACGGCGGGGGTTCCCTCTCCTCCGGGGGACTCGGCGGGGCTTCCCCCTTCTCCAGGGCAACCGCCGGGGCTTCCCCCTCCTCCGGGGGACTCGGCGGGGATTTCCCCTTCTCCGGGGGACTTGGCGGGAGTTCCCCCTCCTCCGGGGGACTCGGTGGGGCTTCCCACTCCACCGGGGCCTCCGCCTGGGCTTCCCCCCCTCCGGGGAACTCGGCGGGGGTTCCTCTTCCTCCGGGGAACTTGTTGGGGGTTCCCCCATCTCCAGGGCAACCGCCGGGGCTTTCCCCTCATCCGGGGCCACCGCCGGGGCTTCCCCCTCCTCCGGGGCCACCGGCGGGGGTTCCCCCTCCTCCGGGGAACTCGGCGGGGCTTCCCCCTCCTTCGGGGAACTCGGCGGGGGTTCCCCCTCCTCCGGGGCAACCGCCGTGGCTTCCCCCTCCTCCGGGGCCTCCATCAGGGCTTCCCCCTCCTCCGGGGCCTCCGCCGGGGCTTCACCCTCCTCCGGGAAACTCTGCGTGGGTTCCCCCTCCTCCGGGGCCTCCGCCGTGGCTTCCCCCTCTCCGGGGCCTCCGCCGGGGCTTCCCCCTCCTCCGGGGAACTCAGCGGGGGTTACCCCTTTCAACGAGATGACTGAATAACACCATCTGGAATAAGACCATATAGGCCATTTTCTGTCCCACCGGAATAAAGTCATCTGACTGATGGTCTTGTTCCAGTGGAACAAGACCATAAACAATATGGTCTTGTTCCAGTTTTGATTAACTGTCCCAACACCTTAAGTCTGATGGTCTTGTTCCACCGGAATAAGACCATAAAAATTATGGTCTTGTTCCAGTCAAGATTGACTGTCCCAACACCATATTTCTGATGGTCTTGTTCCAGTGGAACAAGACCATAAAAATATGGCTTTAATCCAGTCGGTTAAGGCAGTGGCGTGCGAATCAGAACGGAAAAAAGCCATCTCGTGCATGGTGTTAGTCCACTGGAATAATACCATAATAAATATGGCTTTGGTCCAGTAACGAGTCAACCCTCGTTGCAGAGGAGTAAAGCGAGATGCCTAGCATCCAGCACTTGGATTTTAAAAAGTTGTGTCCTATGCAAATAATGTCAAACGCAGCCACTACGCATAACGTAAGCAATACGTAAACATTTTTGAACCATTGTATGTATGTTTGCGTTGGGTATTGGTATGTGAACTATTTTAAATCACTTTCACCCAATATTGTAAACAATTGTTCCCGCTGGTCCGGGGATAAATGATGCAAAGGGGTGTAAGCGGTTGATGAAAAAATATAATATTATTAGTGTGATAATATGAACCATATCGTAGAGACAACCACACATGGCTGTATAGTTAGAACTCGCCGGGGCTCCCCCCTCCTCCGGGGCCACCGCCGGGGCTTCCCCCTCCTCCGGGGAACCTTAGCGGGGGTTACCCCTACACCGGGGAACTTTGCGGGGCTTCCCCCTCCTCCAGGGCAACCGCCGGGGCTTCCCCCCCCCACCGGGGAACTCGGCGGGGGTTCCCCCTCCTCCGGGGCAACCGCCGGGGCTTCCCCCTCCTCCGGGGCCTCCGCCGGGGCTTTCCCCTCCTCCGGGGCCTCCGCCGGGGCTTCCTTCTCTCCGGGGCCTCCGCCGGGGCTTCCCCCTCCTCCGGGAAACTCTGCGTGGGTTCCCCCTCCTCCAGGGCCTCCGCCGTGGCTTCCCCCTCTCCGGGGCCTCCGCCGGGGCTTCCCCCTCCTCCGGGGAACTCAGCGGGCGTTACCCCTTTCAAAGGGGAACTTGGCGGGGGTTCCCTTTCCTCCGGGGGACACAGCGGGGGTTTCCTCTCCTCCGGGGGACTCGGCGGGGCTTCCCCCTTCACCAGGGCAACCGCCGGGGCTTCCCCCTCCTCCGGGGGACTCGGCGGGGATTTCCCCTTCTCCGGGGCCTCCGCCGGGGCTCCCCCCTCCTCCGAAGCCACCGCCGGGGCTTCCCCCTCCACCGGGGGACTCGGCGGGGATTCCCCTTCCTCCGTGGGACTTGGCGGGGGTTCCCCCTCCTCCGGGGGACTCGGCGGGGCTTCCCACTCTACCGGGGCCCCCGCCTGGGCTTCTCCCCCCCTTCGGGGAACTTGGCGGGGGTTCTCTCTCATCCGGGGGACTCGGCGGGGGTTCGCCCTCCTCTGGGGGACTCAGCGGGGCTTCCCCCTCCTCCAGGGCAACCGCCGGGGCTTCCCCCTCCTCTGGGGAACTCGGCGGGGCTTCCTCCTCCTCCGGGGAACTTGGTGGGGGTTCCCCCTCCTCCGGGGAACTTGGTGGGGGTTCCCCCTCCGCCGGGGCAACTGCCGGGGCTTCCCCCTCCTCCGGGGAACCTTAGCGGGGGTTACCCCTTCACCGGGGAACTTTGCGGGGTTTTTCCCACCTCCAGGGCAACCGCCGGGGCTTCCCCCTCCTCCGGGGAACTCGGCGGGGCTTCCCCCTCCACCGGGGAAGTTAGTGGGGGTTCCCCCTCCTCCGGGGCCTCCGCCGGGGCTTCCCCCTCCTCCGGGGCAACTGCCGGGGCATCCCACTCCTCCGTGGAACTCAGCGGGGGTTACCCCTCCACCGGGGAACTTAGCGGGGGTTCCCCCTCCTCCAGGAGACTCGGCGGGGCTTCCCACTCCACCGGGGCATCCACCTATACTTCCCCCCCACCGGTGAACTCGGCGTGGGTTTCCCCTTCTCCGTGGGATATGGCGGGGGTTCCCCCACCTCCGGGGAACTCGGCGGGGGTTCCCCCTCCTCCGGGGCCTCCGCCGTGGCTTCCCTCTCCTCCGAAGCAACCGCCGTGGCTTCCCCCTCCTCCGGGAAACTCGGCGGGGCTTCTCCCTCCTCCGGGGAACTTGGTGGGTTTCCCCCATCTCCAGGGCAACCGCTGGGGCCTTCCCCTCCTCCGGGGAACTCGACGGGGCTCCGCCCTCCTCCGGGGAATATGGCGGGGGTTCCCTTTCCTCCGGGGGACTTGGCGGGGGTTCTTCCTCCCCCAGGGTACTCAGCGGGGCTCCCCCCTCCTCCGGGGCCTGCGCCGTGGCTTCCCTCTCCTCCGAAGCAACCGCCGGGGCTTCCCCCTCCTCCGGGAAACTCGGCGGGGCTTCCCCCTCCTCCGGGGCTACCGCCGGGGGTTCCCCCTCCCCCGGGGCCACCGCCGGGGCTTCCCCCCCCTCCGGGGAACTCGGCGAGGGTTTCCCCTTCTCCGTGGGATTTGGCGGGGGTTCCCTCTCCTCCGGGGGACACGGCGGGGGTTCCCCCTCCCCTGGGGGACTCGGCGTGGCTTCCCTCTTCTCCAGGGCAACCGCCGGAGCTTCCCCCTCCTCCGGGGCCTCCGCCGGGGCTTCCCCCTCTCCGGGGCCTCCGCCGGGGCTTCCCCCTTCACCGGGAAACTCTGCGGGGGTTCCTCCTCCTCCGGGGAGCTCAACGGGGGTTCCCCCTCCTCCGGGGAATTTGGCGGGGGTTCCCCCTTCTCTGGGAAACTCGGCGGGGGTTCCCTTTCCTCCGGGGGACTTGGCGGGGGTTCTTCCTCCCCCAGGGGACTCAGCGGGGCTTCCCCCTTCTCCGGGGCAACCGCCGTGGCTTCCCCCTCCTCCGGGGAACTCGGCGGGGCTTCCCTCTTCTCCGGGGCCACCGCCGGGGCTTCCCCCTCCTCCGGGGAACTCGGCGGGGGTTGCCCCTCCTCCGAGGAACTCTGCGTGGGTTCCCGCTCCTCCGGGGCCTCCGCCGTGGCCGCCCTCTTTTCCGGGGCGACCGCCGGGGCTTCCCTCTCCTCCGGGGAACTCGGCGGGGCTTCCCCCTTCTCCGGGGAACTTTGTGGGGTTTCCCCCTCCTCCAGGGGACTCGGCGGGGCGTCCCACTCCTCCGGGGGACTCGGTGAGGCTTTCCCCTCCTCCGGGGCCACCGCCGGGGCTTCCCTCTCATCCGGGGCCACCGCCGGGGCTTCCCCCTCCTCCGGGGAATTTGGCGGGGATTCCCTCTCCTCCGTGGGACTCGGCGGGGCTTCCCTATCCTCCGGGGAACTTGGCGGGGGTTCCCCTATCTCCGGGGCCTCCGCCGGGCTTCCCGCTCCTCCGGGGCAACCGCCGGGGCTTCCTCCTCCTCCGGGGAACTCGGCGGGGTTCCCCCTCCTCTTGGTGACTTGGCGGGGGTTTCCCCTCCTCCGGGGGACTCGGCGGGGCTTTCCCTCTCCTCCGGGGCCACCGCCGGGGCTTCCCCCTGCTCCGGGGGACTCAGCGGGGATTTCCCCTCCTCCGTGGGACTTGGCGGGGGCTCCCCCTCCTCCGGGGGACTCGGCGGGGCTTCCCACTCCACCGGGGCGCCCGCCTGGGCTTTTCCCCCTCCGAGGAACTCGTCGTGGGTTCCCCCTCCTCCGGGGGACTTGGCGGGGGTTATTCCTCCTCCGGGGAGCTCAACGGTGGTTCCCCCTCCTCCGGGGGACTTGGCGGGGGTTCTTCCGCCCTCAGGGGACTCAGCGGGGCTACCCCCTCCTCCGGGGCCACCGCCGGGGCTTTCCCCTCCTCCGGGGAACTTGGCGGGGGTTCCCTCTCCTTTGGGGGACTTGGCGGGGATTTCCCCTCCTCCGGGGGACTCTGTGAGGCTTCCCCCTCCTCCGGGGCCACCGCCGGGGCTTCCCTCTCATCCGGGGCTACCGCCTGGGGTTTCCCTCTCCGCCGGGGAACTTGGCGGGGGTTCCCTCTCCTCCGTGGGACTCGGCGGGGGTTCCCCCTCATCCGGGGGACTCGGCGGGGCTTCCCCCTCCTCCGGGGGACTCGGCGGGGCTTCCCCCTCCTTCGGGGCCACCGCCGGGGCTTCCCCCTCCTCCGGGGAACTTGGCGGGGGTTCCCTAATCTCCGGGGCCTCCGCCGGGCTTCCCGCTAATCCGGGGCAACCGCCGGGGCTACCCCCTCCTCCGGGGAACTTGGCGGGGGTTCCTCCTCCTCTGGGGGACTTGGCGGGGGTTTCTCCTCCTCCGGGGGACTCGGTGAGGCTTCCCCTCCTACTGGGCCACCGCCGGGGCTTCCCTCTCATCCGGGGCCACCGCCGGGGATTTCCCCTCCTCCGGGGAACTTGGCGGGGGCCCCTCTCCTCCGTGGGACTCGCCGGGTTTTCCCCTCATCCGGGGGACTCGGCGGGGCTTCACACTCCTCCGGGGCAACTGCCGGGGCATCCCCCTCCTCCGGGGAACTCAGCGGGGGTTACCCCTCCACCGGGGAACTTGGCGGAGGTTCCCCCTCCTCCAGGGGATTTGGCGGGGCTTCCCACTCCACCGAGGAATCCGCCTGGGCTTCCCCCCCCCCACCGGTGAACTCGGCGGGGTATTCCCCTTCTCCGTGGGATATGGCGGGGGTTCCCCCTCCTCCGAGGGACTCGGCGGGTCTTCCCCCACCTCCGGGGAACTCGGTGGGAGTTCCCCCTCCTCCGGGGCCTCCGCCGTGGCTTCCCTCTCCTCCGAACAACCGCCGTGGCTTCCGCCTCCTCCGGGAAACTCGGCGGGGCTTCTCCATCCTCCGGGGAACTTGGAGGGGGTTTTCCCATCTCCAGGGCAACCGCCGGGGCCTTCCCCTCCTCCGGGGAACTCGCCAGGGCCTTTCCTCCGGGGCCACCGTCGGGGCTTCCCCCTCCACTCGGGGACTCGGCGGGGACTCTCTCTCCTCCGGGGGACTTGGCGGGGGTTCCCCCCCCCCCCTCCGGGGGACTCGGCGGGGCTTCCCACTCCACCGGGGCCTACGCCTGGGCTTCTCCCCCCCTTCGGGGAACTTGGCGGGGGTTCCCTCTCCACCGGGGGACTCAGCGGGGGTTCCCCCTCCTCTGGGGGCCTCGGCGGGGCTTCCCCCTCCTTTAGGGCAACCGCCGGGGCTTCCCCCTCCTCGGGGAAACTCGGCTGGGCTTCTCCCTCCTCCGGGGAACTTGGTGGGGGTTCCCCCATCACCAGGGCAACCGCTGGGGCCTTCCCCTCCTCCGGGGAACTCGACGGGGCTCCCCCCTCCTCCGGGGCCACCGCCGGGGCTTCCCCCTGCTCCGGGGGACTTAGCGGGGCTTCCCCCTCCACCGGGGCCACCGCCGGGGGTTCCCCCTTCCCCGGGAAACTCGGCGGGGCTTCCCCCTCCTCTGGGGCCACCGCCAGGTCTTCCCCCCGCTCCGGGGAACTCGGCGGGGGTTTACCCTTCTCCGGGGCAACCGCCGGGGCTTCCCCCTCCTCCGGGGCCTCCGCCGGGGCTTCCTTCTCCTACGGGGCCTCCGCCGGGGCTTTCCCCTCATCCGGGGAACTCGCCGGGGCTTCCCCCTCTCCGGGGCCTCCGCCGGGGCTTCCTCCTCTACGGGGCCTCCGCCGGGGCTTCCCCCTCCTCCGGGAAACTCTGCGTGGGTTCCCCCTCCTCCGGGTCCTCCGCCATGGCTTCCCCCTTTTCGGGGCCTCCGCCGGGGCTTCCCCCTCCTCCGGGGAACTCAGCGGGGGTTACCCCTTTGAACGGGGAACTTGGCGGGGGTATCCCCTCCTCCGGGGGACTCGGTGAGGCTTCCCCCTCCTCTGGGGCCACCGCCGGAGCTTACCTCTCCTCCGGGGCAACCGCTGGGGATTTCCCCTCCTCCGGGAAACATGGTGGGGGTTCCCCCTCCTCCGGGGAACTTGGTGGGGGTTCTTCCTCCTTCGGGGAGCTCAACGGGGGTTCCCCCTCCTCCGGGGAACTCGGCGGGGGTTCCCCCTCCACCGGGAAACTCGGCGGGGGTTCCCTTTCCTCCGGGGGACTTGGCGGGGGTTCTTCCTCCCCCAGGGGACTCAGCGGGGCTTCCCCCTTCTCCGGGGCAACCGCCGTGGCTTCCCCCTCCTCCGGGGAACTCGGCGGGGCTTCCCTCTCCTCCGGGGCCACCGCCGGGGCTTCCCCCTCCTCCGGGGAACTTGGCGGGGGTTCCCTAATCTCCGGGGTCTCCGCCGGGCTTCCCGCTAATCCGGGGCAACCGCCGGGGCTACCCCCTCCTCCGGGGAACTCGGCGGGGGTTCCCCCTCCTCTGGGGGACTTGGCGGGGGTTTCCCCTCCTCCGGGGGACTCGGTGAGGCTTCCCCCTCCTACTGATCCACCGCCGGGGCTTCCCTCTCATCCGAGGCCACCGCCGGGGCTTTCCCCTCCTCTAGGGAACTTGGCGGGGGCCCCTCTCCTCCGTGGGACTCGCCGGGTTTTCCCCTCATCCGGGGGACTCGGCGGGGCTTCACACTCCTCCGGGGCAACTGCCGGGGCATCCCCCTCCTCCGGGGAACTCAGCGGGGGTTACCCCTCCACCGGGGAACTTGGCGGGGGTTCCCCCTCCTCCAGGGGATTTGGCGGGGCTTCCCACTCCACCGGGGAATCCGCCTGGGCTTCCCCCCCCCCGGTGAATTTGGCGGGGGTTTCCCCTTCTCCGTGGGATATGGCGGGGGTTCCCCCTCCTCCGAGGGACTCGGCGGGGCTTCCCCCACCTCCGGGGAACTCGGCGGGAGTTCCCCCTCCTCCGGGGCCTCCGCCGTGGCTTCCGCCTCCTCCGGGAAACCCGGCGGGGCTTCTCCATCCTCCGGGGAACTTGGTGGGGGTTTTCCCATCTCCAGGGCAACCGCCGGGGCCTTCCCCTCCTCCGGGGAACTCGCCGGGGCTCCCCTTTCCTCCGGGGCCACCGTCGGGGCTTCCCCCTCCACCGGGGGACTCGGCGGGGATTCCCTCTCCTCCGGGGGACTTGGCGGGGGTCCCCCCCCCTCCGGAGGATTTGGCGGGGCTTCCCACTCCACCGGGGCCCCCGCCTGGGCTTCTCCCCCCCTTCGGGGAACTTGGCGGGGGTTCCCTCTCCACCGGGGGACTCGGCGGGGGTTCCCCCTCCTCTGGGGGCCTCCGCCGGGCTTCCCGCTAATCCGGGGCAACCGCCGGGGCTACCCCCTCCTCGGGGAAACTCGGCTGGGGTTCTCCCTCCTCCGGGGAACTTGGTGGGGGTTCCCCCATCTCCAGGGCAACCGCTGGGGCCTTCCCCTCCTCCGGGGAACTCGCCGGGGCTCCCCCCTCCTCCGGGGCCACCGCCGGGGCTTCCCCCTGTTCCGGGGGACTTGGCGGGGCTTCCCCCTCCTCCGGGGCCACCGCCGGGGGTTCCCCCTCCCCCGGGGAACACGGCGGGGCTTCCCCCTCCTCTGGGGCCACAGCCGGGGCTTCCCCCCGCTCCGGGGAACTCGCCGGGGGTTTACCCTTCTCCGGGGCAACCGCCGGGGCTTCCCCCTCCTCCGGGGCCTCCGCCGGGGCTTCCTTCTCCTACGGGGCCTCCGCCGGGGCTTTCCCCTCATCCGGGGAACTCGCCGGGGCTTCCCCCTCTCCGGGGCCTCCGCCGGGGCTTCCTCCTCTACGGGGCCTCCGCCGGGGCTTCCCCCTCCTCCGGGAAACTCTGCGTGGGTTCCCCCTCCTCCGGGTCCTCCGCCATGGCTTCCCCCTTTTCGGGGCCTCCGCCGGGGCTTCCCCCTCCTCCGGGGAACTCAGCGGGGGTTACCCCTTTGAACGGGGAACTTGGCGGGGGTATCCCCTCCTCAGGGGGACTCGGTGAGGCTTCCCCCTCCTCTGGGGCCACCGCCGGAGCTTACCTCTCCTCCGGGGCAACCGCTGGGGATTTCCCCTCCTCCGGGAAACATGGTGGGGGTTCCCCCTCCTCCGGGGAACTTGGTGGGGGTTCTTCCTCCTTCGGGGAGCTCAACGGGGGTTCCCCCTCCTCCGGGGAACTCGGCGGGGGTTCCCCCTCCACCGGGAAACTCGGCGGGGGTTCCCTTTCCTCCGGGGGACTTGGCGGGGGTTCTTCCTCCCCCAGGGGACTCAGCGGGGCTTCCCCCTTCTCCGGGGCAACCGCCGTGGCTTCCCCCTCCTCCGGGGAACTCGGCGGGGCTTCCCTCTCCTCCGGGGCCACCGCCGGGGCTTCCCCCTCCTCCGGGGAACTTGGCGGGGGTTCCCTAATCTCCGGGGTCTCCGCCGGGCTTCCCGCTAATCCGGGGCAACCGCCGGGGCTACCCCCTCCTCCGGGGAACTCGGCGGGGGTTCCCCCTCCTCTGGGGGACTTGGCGGGGGTTTCCCCTCCTCCGGGGGACTCGGTGAGGCTTCCCCCTCCTACTGATCCACCGCCGGGGCTTCCCTCTCATCCGAGGCCACCGCCGGGGCTTTCCCCTCCTCTAGGGAACTTGGCGGGGGCCCCTCTCCTCCGTGGGACTCGCCGGGTTTTCCCCTCATCCGGGGGACTCGGCGGGGCTTCACACTCCTCCGGGGCAACTGCCGGGGCATCCCCCTCCTCCGGGGAACTCAGCGGGGGTTACCCCTCCACCGGGGAACTTGGCGGGGGTTCCCCCTCCTCCAGGGGATTTGGCGGGGCTTCCCACTCCACCGGGGAATCCGCCTGGGCTTCCCCCCCCCCGGTGAATTTGGCGGGGGTTTCCCCTTCTCCGTGGGATATGGCGGGGGTTCCCCCTCCTCCGAGGGACTCGGCGGGGCTTCCCCCACCTCCGGGGAACTCGGCGGGAGTTCCCCCTCCTCCGGGGCCTCCGCCGTGGCTTCCGCCTCCTCCGGGAAACCCGGCGGGGCTTCTCCATCCTCCGGGGAACTTGGTGGGGGTTTTCCCATCTCCAGGGCAACCGCCGGGGCCTTCCCCTCCTCCGGGGAACTCGCCGGGGCTCCCCTTTCCTCCGGGGCCACCGTCGGGGCTTCCCCCTCCACCGGGGGACTCGGCGGGGATTCCCTCTCCTCCGGGGGACTTGGCGGGGGTCCCCCCCCCTCCGGAGGATTTGGCGGGGCTTCCCACTCCACCGGGGCCCCCGCCTGGGCTTCTCCCCCCCTTCGGGGAACTTGGCGGGGGTTCCCTCTCCACCGGGGGACTCGGCGGGGGTTCCCCCTCCTCTGGGGGCCTCCGCCGGGCTTCCCGCTAATCCGGGGCAACCGCCGGGGCTACCCCCTCCTCGGGGAAACTCGGCTGGGGTTCTCCCTCCTCCGGGGAACTTGGTGGGGGTTCCCCCATCTCCAGGGCAACCGCTGGGGCCTTCCCCTCCTCCGGGGAACTCGCCGGGGCTCCCCCCTCCTCCGGGGCCACCGCCGGGGCTTCCCCCTGTTCCGGGGGACTTGGCGGGGCTTCCCCCTCCTCCGGGGCCACCGCCGGGGGTTCCCCCTCCCCCGGGGAACACGGCGGGGCTTCCCCCTCCTCTGGGGCCACAGCCGGGGCTTCCCCCCGCTCCGGGGAACTCGCCGGGGGTTTACCCTTCTCCGGGGCAACCGCCGGGGCTTCCCCCTCCTCCGGGGCCTCCGCCGGGGCTTCCTTCTCCTACGGGGCCTCCGCCGGGGCTTTCCCCTCATCCAGGGAACTCGCCGGGGCTTCCCCCTCTCCGGGGCCTCAGCCGGGGCTTCCTCCTCTACAGGGCCTCCGCCGGGGCTTCCCCCTCCTCCGGGAAACTCTGCGTGGGTTCCCCCTCCTCCGGGTCCTCCGCCATGGCTTCCCCCTTTTCGGGGCTTCCGCCGGGGCTTCCCCCTCCTCCGGGGAACTCAGCGGGGGTTACCCCTTTGAACGGGGAACTTGGCGGGGGTATCCCCTCCTCCGGGGGACTCGGTGAGGCTTCCCCCTCCTCCGGGGCCACCGCCGGAGCTTACCTCTCCTCCGGGGCAACCGCTGGGGATTTCCCCTCCTCCGTTAAACATGGCGGGGGTTCCCCCTCTTCCGGGGAACTTGGTGGGGGTTCCCCCTCCTCCGGGGCCTCCGCCGGGGCTTCCCCCTCCTACCGGGCAACTGCCAGGGTATCCCCCTCCTCCAGGGAACTCAGCGGGGGTTACCCCTCCACCGGGGAACTTGGCGGGGGTTCCCCCTTCTCTAGGGGAACTTGGTGGGGGTTCCCCTATCTCCAGGGCAACCGCCGGGGCTTCTTTCTCCTCCGGGGGACTCGGCGAGGCTTCCCCCTCTTCCGGGGCCACCGCCGGGGGTTCCCCCTTCCGGGGACCTCGGTGGGGCTTGCCCCTCCTCCGGGGAACTCGGCGGGGGTTCCCCCTCCTCCGGGGCAACCGCCGGGGCTTCCCCCTCCTCCGGGGCCTCCGCCGGGGCTTATCCCTCCTCCGGGGCCTCCGTCGGGGCTTCCCCCTCCTCCGGGGCCTCCGCCGGGGCTTCCCCCTCTCCGGGGTTTCCGCCGGGGCATCCTCCTCTCCGAGGCCTCCGCCGGGGCTTCCCCCTCCTCCGGGGAACTCTGCGTGGGTTCCCCCTCCTCCGGGGCCTCCGCCGGGGCTTCCCCCTCTCCGGGGCCTCCGCCGGGGCTTCCCCCTCCTCCGGGGCCTCCGCCGGGGCTTCCCCCTCTCCGGGGCCTCCGCCGGGGCATCCTCCTCTCCGAGGCCTCCGCCGGGGCTTCCCCCTCCTCCGGGGAACTCTGCGTGGGTTCCCCCTCCTCCGGGGCCTCCGCCGTGGCTTCCCCCTCTCCGGGGCCTCCGCCGGGGCTTCCCCTTCCTCAGGGGCAAACGCCGGGGCTTCCCACTCCTCCGGGGCCTCCGTCGGGGCTTCCCCCTCCTCCGGGGCCTCCGCCGGGGCTTCCCCCTCCTCCGGGGAACTCTGCGTGGGTTCCCGCTCCTCCGGGGCCTCCGCCGTGGCTTCCCTCTTCTCCGGGGCAACCGCTGGGGCTTCCCCCTCCTCCGGGGCCTCCGCCGTGGCTTCCTACTTCTCCGGGGCAACCGCCAGGGCTTTCCCCTCCTCCGGGGCAACCTCCGGGGATCCCCCTCCTCCGGGGGACTCGGCGGGGCTGCCCACCCCTCCGGGGGACTCGGCGGGGCTTCCCCCTCCTCCGGGGAACTTGGCGGGGGTTCCCCCTCCTCCGGGGCCACCACCGTGGCTTCCCCCTCCTCCGGGGGACTCGGCGGGGCTTCCCCATCCTCCGGGGAACTCAGCGAGTGTTACCCCTCCAACGGGGAACTTGGCGGGGGTTCCCACTACTCCGGGGAACACGGCGGTGGTTCCCCCTCCTCCGGGAAACTCGTCGGGGGTTCCCTTTCTTCCGGGGGACTTGGCGGGGGTTCTTTCTCCCCCAGGGGCCTCCGCCGGGGCTTTCCCCTCCTCCGAGGCAAACGCCGGAGCTCTCCCCTCCTCCGGGGAACTCGGCGGGGCTTCCCCCTTTTCCGGGGAACTTGCCGGGGGTTCCCCCTCCTCCGGGGGTCTCGGCGGGGTTTCCCACTCCACCTGGGCCTCCGCCGGGGTTCCCCCCCCTTCCAGGGAACTCGGTGGGTGGTCCCCCTCCTCCGGGGGACTTGGCAGGAGTTCCCCCTCTTCCGGATAACTCGGCGGGGCTTCCCCCTCCTCCGGGGGACTCGGCGGGGCTTTACCCTCCTCCCGGAAACTCGGCGCGGGTTCCCTTTTCTCCGGGGGACTTGGCGGGGGTTCTTACTCCCCCCAGGGGACTCAGCGGGGCTACCCCCTCCTCCGGGGCAACCGCCGGGGCTTCCCCCTCCTCCGGGGCCACCGCCGGGGGTTCACCCTCATCCGGGGAATTCGGCAAGGCTTCCCCCTCCTCAGGTGCCACCGCCGGGGCTTACCCCTCCTCCGGGGCCACCGCCGGGGCTTCCCCCTCCTCCGGGGGACTCGGCGGAGATATCCCCTCCTCCGGGGGACTTGGCGGTGGGTCCCCCTCCTTCGGCGAACTCGGCGGGGCTTCCCCCTTTTCCGGGGAACTTGCCAGGGGGTTCCCCCTCCTCCGGGGGACTCGGCGGGGTTTCCCACTCCACCTGGGCTTCCGCCGGGGTTCCCCCCCCTCCGGGGAACTCGGTGGGTGGTCCGCCTCCTCCGGGGGACTTGGCGGGAGTTCCCCCTCCTCCGGATAACTCGGCGGGGCTTCCCCCTCCTCCGGGGGACTCGGCGGGGCTTCCCCCTCCTCCGGGAAACTCGGCGGGGGTTCTCTTTTCTCCGGGGGACTTGGCGGGGGTTCTTCCTCCCCCAGGGGACTCAGCGGGGCTACCTTCTTCTCCGGGGCAACCGCCGGGGCTTCCGCCTCCTCCGGGGCCACCGCCGGGGGTTCCCCCTCCTCTGGGGAACTCGGCGGGGCTTCCCCCTCCTCCGGTGCCACCGCCGGGGCTTCCCCCTCCTCCGGGGCCTCCGCCGTGGCTTCCTACTTCTCCGGGGCAACCGCCAGGGCTTTCCCCTCCTCCGGGGCAACCGCCGGGGATCCCCCTCCTCCGGGGCCACCGCCGGGGCTTCCCCCTCCTCCGGGGCCACCGCCGGGGCTTCCCCCTCCTCCGGGGAATCGGCGGAGATTCCCCCTCCTCCGGGGGACTTGGCGGTGGGTCCCCCTCCTTCGGCGAACTCGGCGGGGCTTCCCCATTTTCCGGGGAACTTGCCAGGGGGTTCCCCCTCCTCCGGGGGACTCGGCGGGGTTTCCCACTCCACCTGGGCGTCCGCCGGGGTTCCCCCCCCTACGGGGAACTCGGTGGGTGGTCCCCCTCCTCCGGGGGACTTGGCGGAAGTTCCCCCTCCTCCGGCTAACTCGGCGGGGCTTCTTCCTCCTCCGGGGGACTCGGCGGGGCTTCCCCCTCCTCCGGGAAACTCTGCGTGGGTTCCCCCTCCTCCGGGTCCTCCGCCATGGCTTCCCCCTTTTCGGGGCCACCGCCGGGGCTTTCCCCTCCTCGAGGGAACTCGCCGGGGCTCCCCCCTCCTCCGGGGCCACCGCCGGGGCTTCCCACTCCTCCGGGGAACTTGGCGGGGGTTCACTCTCCTCCGGGGGACTCGGCGGGCTTTCCCCTCCTCCGGGGCCACCGCGGGGGCTTCCCCCTCCTCCGGGGGACTCGGCGGGGCTTTCCCCTCCTCCGAAGCCACCGCCGGGGCTTCCTCCTCCTCCGGGGGACTCGGCGGGGCTTCCCCCTCCTCTGGGGGACTCGGCGGGGCTTCCCCCTCCTCCAGGGCAACCGCCGTGGCTTCCCCCTCCACCGGGGCTACCGCCGTGGCTTCCCTCTCCACCGGGGCCTCCGCCGGGGCTTCTCCCTCCTCCGGGGCCACCGCCGGGGCTTCCCCCTCCACCGGTGGACTCGGCGGAGATTCCCCTCCTCCGGGTGACTTGGCAGTGGTTCCCCCTTCCTCCGGCGAACTCGGCGGGGGTTCCCCCTCCTCCGGGGGACTCGGCGGGGCTTCCCCCTCCTCCGGGGCCTCCGCCGGGGCTTCCCCCTCCTCCGGGGGACTCGGCGGGGCTTCCCCCTTCTCCGGGGCAACCGCCGGGGGTTCCCCCTCCTCCGGGGGACTCGGCGGGGCTTCCCCCTTCTCCGGGGCAACCGCCGGGGGTTCCCTCTCCTCCGGGGGACTTGGCGGGGGTTCCCCCCCCTCCGGAGGATTTGGCGGGGCTTCCCACTCCACCGGGGCCCCCGCCTGGGCTTCTCCCCCCCTTCGGGGAACTTGGCGGGGGTTCCCTCTCCACCGGGGGACTCGGCGGGGGTTCCCCCTCCTCTGGGGGCCTCCGCCGGGCTTCCCGCTAATCCGGGGCAACCGCCGGGGCTACCCCCTCCTCGGGGAAACTCGGCTGGGGTTCTCCCTCCTCCGGGGAACTTGGTGGGGGTTCCCCAATCTCCAGGGCAACCGCCGGGGCTTTCCCCTCCTCCGGGGAACTCGTGGGCCTCCCCCCTACTCCGGGGCCACCGCCGGGGCTTCCCCCTCCTCCGGGGAACTCGGATGGTTTTCCCCCTCCTCCGGGGAACTCGGCGGGGGTTCCCCCACCTCCGGGGCAACCGCCGGGCTTCCCCCTCCTCCGGGGCCTCCGCCGGGGCTTCCCCCTCCTCCGGGGCCTCAGTCAGGGCTTCCCCCACCTCCGGGGCCTCCGCCGGGGCTTCCCCCTCCACCGGGGAATTAAGCGGGGGTTACCCCTTTCAACGTGGAACTTGGCGGGGGTTCCCTCTTCTCCGGGGGACACGGCGGGGGTTCCCCCACCCCTGGGGGACTCGGCGGGTCTTCCCCCTTCTCCAGGGCAACCGCCGGGGCTTCCCCCTTCTCCGGGGGACTCAGCGGGGATTTCCCCTCCTCCGGGGGACTTGGCGGGAGTTCCCCCTCCTCCGGGGGACTCGGCGGGGCTTCCCCCTCCTCCGGGGCCTCAGTCAGGGCTTCCCCCGCCTCCGGGGCCTCCGCCGGGGCGCCCCCCTCTCCGGGGCCTCCGCCGGGGCTTCCCCCTCCTCCGGGAAACTCTGCGGAGGTTCCCCCTCCTCCAGGGCCACCGCCGGGGCTTCCCCCTCCTCCGGGGAACTCGGCGGGGGTTCCCCCTCCTCCGGGGAACTCTGCGTGGGTTCCCGCCCCACCAGAACCTCCGCCGGGGCTTCCCCCTCTCCGGGGCCTCCGCCGGGGCTTCCCCCTCTCCGGGGCCTCCGCCGGGGCTTTCCCTTTCTCCGGTGAACTCAGCGGGGGTTACCCCTTTCAACGGGGAACTTGGCGGGGGTTCCCTCTCCTCCGGGGGACACGGCGGGGGTTCCCCCACCTCCGGGGGACTCGGCGGGGCTTCCCACTCCACCGGAGCCTCCGCCTGGGCTTCCCCCCCCCTCCGGGGAACTCGGGGGGGGCCGCCTCCTCCGTGGGACTTGGCGGGGGTTCCCCCTCCTCCGGAAAACTCAGCGGGGGTTACCCCCTCCTCCGGGGAACTCGGCGGGGGTTCCCCCTCCTCCGGAGCCTCCGCCGTGGCTTCCCTCTCCTCCGAAGCAACCGCCGGGGCTTAACCCTCCTCCGGGAAACTTGGCGTGGGTTCCCTCATCTCCGGGGGACTCGGCAGGGCTTCCCCCTCCTCAAGGGCAACCGCCGGGGCTTCTTCCTCCTCCGGGAAACTCGGTGGGGCTTCTCCCTCCTCCGGGGAACTTGGTGGGGGTTCCCCCATCTCCAGGGCAACCGCCGGGGCTTTCCCCTCCTCCGGGGAACTCGTGGGGCTCCCCCCTACTCCGGGGCCACCGCCGGGGCTTCCCCCTCCTCCGGGGAACTCGGATGGTTTTCCCCCTCCTCCGGGGAACTCGGCGGGGGTTCCCCCACCTCCGGGGCAACCGCCGGGCTTCCCCCTCCTCCGGGGCCTCCGCCGGGGCTTCCCCCTCCTCCGGGGCCTCAGTCAGGGCTTCCCCCTCCTCCGGGGCCTCAGTCAGGGCTTCCCCCTCCTCCGGGGCCTCCGCCGGGGCTTCCCCCTCCACCGGGGAATTTAGCGGGGGTTACCCCTTTCAACGTGGAACTTGGCGGGGGTTCCCTCTCCTCCGGGGGACACGGCGGGGGTTCCCCCACCACTGGGGGACTCGGCGGGTCTTCCCCCTTCTCCAGGGCAACCGCCGGGGCTTCCCCCTCCTCCGGGGGACTCGGCGGGGATTTCCCCTCCTCCGGGGGACTTGGCGGGAGTTCCCCCTCCTCCGGGGGACTCGGCGGGGCTTCCCCCTCCTCCGGGGCCTCAGTCAGGGCTTCCCCCGCCTCCGGGGCCTCCGCCGGGGCTTCCCCCTCTCCGGGGCCTCCGCCGGGGCTTCCCCCTCCTCCGGGAAACTCTGCGGAGGTTCCCCCTCCTCCAGGGCCACCGCCGGGGCTTCCCCCTCCTCCGGGGAACTCGGCGGGGGATCCCCCACCTCCGGGGCATCCGCCGGGCTTCCCCCTCCTCCGGGGCCTCCGCCGGGGCTTCCCCCTCCTCCGGGGCCTCAGTAAGGGCTTCCCCCTCCTCCGGGGCCTCCGCCGGGGCTTCCCCCTCCTCCGGGGCCTCCGCTGGGGCTTCCCCCTCTCCGGGGCAACCGCCGGGGCTTCCTCCTCCTCCGGGGAACTCGGCGGGGTTTCCCCCCCTTCTGGTGGACTTGGCGGGGGTTTCCCCTCCTCCGGGGGACTCGGTAAGGCTTCCCCCTCCTCCGGGGCCACCGCCGGGGCTTCCCTCTCCTCCGGGGCCACCGCCGGGGCTTCCCCCTCCTCCGGGGAACTCGGCGGGGGTTCCCCCTCCTCGGGGGCCGACGCCGTGGCTTACCTCTCCTCCGGGGCAACCGCCGGGGCTTCCCCCTCCTCCGGGGAACTTGGCGGGGGTTCCCTCTCCTCTGTGGGACTCGGCGGGGGTTCCCCCTCATCCGGGGGACTCGGCGGGGCTTCCCCCACCTCCAGGGCAACCGCCGGGGCTTCCCCCTCCTACGAGGGACTCGGCGGAAATTCCCCCTCCTCCGGGGAACTCGGCGGGGCTTTCCCCTCCTCCGGGGAAGTTGGTGGGGGTTCCCCCTCCTCCGGGGCCTCCGCCGGGGCGTCACTCTCCTCCGCGGCCACCGGCGGGGCTTCCCCCTCCTCCGGGGAACTCGGTGGGGGTTCCCCCTCCTCCGGGGGACTTGGCGGGGGTTCCCCCTCCTCCGGATAACTCGGCGGGGCTTCCCCCTCCTCCGGGGGACTCGGCGGGGCTTCCCACTCCACCTAAGCCTCCGCCTGGGCTTCCCCCCCCCTCCAACGAACTCGGTGGGGGTTCCCCCTCCTCCGGGGGACTTGGCGGGGGTTCCCCCTCCTCCGGGGAACTCGGCGGGACTTCCCCCTCCTCCGAGGGACTCGGCGGGGCTTCCCCCTCCACCGAGAAACTCGGCGGGGGTTCCCTGTCCTCCGGGGGACTTGGCGGGGGTTCTTCCTCCCCCAGGGGACTCAGCGGGGCTACCCCCTCCTCCGGGGCAACCACCGGGGCTCCCCCCTCCTCCGGGACCACCGCCGGGGCATCCCACTCCTCCGGGGAACTTGGCGGGGGTTCCCTCTCCTCCGGGGGACTCGGCGGGGGTTCCCCCTCCTATGGGTTACTCAACGGGACTTCCCCCTCCTCCGAGGGACTCGGCGGGGCTCCCCCCTCCACCGGGAAACTCGGCGGGGGTTCCCTGTCCTCCGGGGGACTTGGCGGGGGTTCTTCCTCCCCCAGGGGACTCAGCGGGGCTACCCCCTCCTCCGGGGCAACCACCGGGGCTCCCCCCTCCTCCGGGACCACCGCCGGGGCATCCCACTCCTCCGGGGAACTCGGCGGGGCTTCTCCCTCCTCCGGGGAACTTGGCGGGGGTTCCCCATCCTCCGGGGGACTCGGCGTGGCTTCCCCCTTTACCGGGGAACTTGGCGGAGGTTCCCCCATCTCCGTTGCCTCCGCCGGGCATCCCGCTCCTCCGGGGCAACTGCCGGGGCTACCCCCTCCTCCGGGTAATTTGGCGGAGGTTCCCCCTCCTCTAGGGGACTTGGCATGGTTTCCCTTTCCTCCGGGGAACTTGGCGGGAGTTCCCTTTCCTCCGCGGGACTCGGCGGTGGTTCCCCCTACTCCGGGGGACTCGGCGGGGGTTCCCCCTCCTCCAGGGGACTCGGCGGGGCTTCCCCCTCCACCTGGGCCTCCGCCGGGGTTCCCCCCCCTCCGGGGAACTCGGTGTGGGTTCCCCCCCCTCCGGGGGACTCGGCGGGGGTTACCCCTACTCCGGGGAACTCGGCGGGGCTTCCCCCTCCTCCGGGGAACTCGGCGGGGGTTCCCCCTCCTCCGGGGCAACCGCCGGGGCTTCCCCCTCCTCCGGGGGACTCGGCGGGGCTTCCCTCTCCTCCGGGGGACTCGGCGGGGCTTCCTCCTCCTCCGGGGAACTCGGCGGGGTTTCCCCTTCTTCCGGGGCCACCGCCGGGGCTTCCCCCTCCTCCGGGGAACTCGGTGGGGGTTCCCCCTCCTCCGGGGGACTCGGCGGGGGTTCCCCCTCCTCCGGGGGACTTGGTGGGGGTTCCCCCTCCTCCGGGGAACTCTGCGGGGTTTCCCACTCCACCTGGGCCTCCGACGGGGTTCCCCCCCCTCCGGGGGACTTGGCGGGGGTTCCCCCTCCTCCGGATAACTCGGCGGGGCTTCCCCCTCCTCCGGGGCAAACGCCGGGGCTTCCCCCTCCACCGGGGCCACCGCCGGGGCTTCCCCCTCCTCCGGGGAAATCGGTGGGGGTTCCCCCTCCTCCGGGGGACTTGGCGGGGGTTCCTCCTCCTCCGGATAACTCGGCGGGGCTTCCCCCTCCTCCGGGAAACTCGGCGGGGATTCCCACTCCTCCGGGGGACTTGGCGGGGGTTCCCCCTCCTCCGAGGGACTCGGCGGGGCTTCCCCCCCCCCTCCGGGGAACTCGGCGGGGGTTCCCCCTCCTCCGGGGCCTCCGCCGTGGCTTCCCTCTTCTCCCGGGCAACCGCCGGGGCTTCTTCCTTCTCCAGGGCAACCGCCCGGGCTTCCCCTTCTCCGGGGGACTCGGCGGGGATTCCCCCTCAACCGGCGAACTCGGCGGGGATTCTCCCTCCTCCGGGGGACTTGGCGGTGGTTCCCCCTCAACCGGCGAACTCAGCGGGGGTTCCCCCTCCTCCGGGGGACTCGGCGTGGCTTCCCCCTCCTCCGGGGAACTCGGCAGGGGTTCCCCCTCCTCCGGGAAACTTGGCGGGGGTTCCCTTCCCTCCAGGCGACTTGACTGGGGTTCTTCCTTCCCCAGGGGACTCAGCGGGGCTTCCTCCTCCTCCGGGGCCACCGCCGGGGCTTCCCCCTTCTCCGGGGCCACCGCCGGGGCTTCCCCCTCCACCGGGGGACTCAGCGGGGATTCTTCCTCCTCCGGGGGACTTGGCGGGGGGTCCCCCTCCTCCGGGGCCACCCCCGGGGCTTTCCTCTCCTCCTGGAAACTCTGCGTGGGTTCCCCCTCCTCCGGGGCCTCCGCCGTGGCTTCCCTCTTCTCCGGGGCAACCGCCGGGGCTTCCCCCTCCTCCGGGGGACTCAGCGGGGCTTCTCCATCCTCCGGGGAACTTGATGGGGGTTTCCCCTCCTCCAGGGGACTCGGCAGGGCTTTCCATTCCACCGGGGCCTCCGCCTGGGCTTCCCCCCCCTCCGGGGAACTCGGCGGGGGTTCCCCCTTCTCCGAGGGACTTGGCGGGGGTTCCCCCTCCTCCGGGGGACTCGGCGGGGCTTCCCCCTCCTCCGGGGGACTCGGCGGGGCTTCCCCCTTCACCGGGGAACTCTGCGTGGGTTCCCCCTCCTCCGGGGCCTCCACCGTGGCTTCCCTATTCTCCGGGGCTACTGCCGGGGCTTCCCCCTTCTCCAGGGCGACCGCCAGGGCTTCCCCCTCCTCCGGGGCCACCACCGGGGCTTTCCTCTCCTCCGGAGTACTTAATGGGGGTTCCCCCTCCTCCAGGGGACTCGGCAGGGCTTTCCATTCCACCGGGGCCACCGCCTTTGCTTCCCCCCCCTCCGGGGAACTCGGCGGGGGTCCTTCCTCCTCCGGGGGACTCGGCGGGGCTTCCCCCTCCTCCGGGGGACTTGGCGGTGGTTCCCCCTTAACCGGCGAACTCGGCGGGGGTTCCCCCTCCTCCGGGGCCGCCGCCTGGGCTTCCCCCCCCCTCCAGGGATCTCGGCGTGGCTTCCCCCTTCTCCGAGGGACTCGGCGGGGCTTCCCCCCCCTCCGGGGAACTTAACGGGGGTCCCTCTCCTCCGATGCCTCCGCCGGGGCTTCCCCCTCCTCCGAGGCAAACGCCGGAGCTCTCCCCTCCTCCGGGGAACTCGGCGGGGCTTCCCCCTTTTCCGGGGAACTTGCCGGGGGTTCCCCCTCCTCCGGGGGACTCGGCGGGGCTTCCCCCTCCTCCGGGGGACTCGGCGGGGCTTCCCCCTCCTACGGGAAACTCGGCGGGGGTTCCCTTTTCTCCGGGGGACTTGGTGGGGGTTCTTCCTCCCCCAAGGGACTTAGCGGGGCTACCCCCTCCTATGGGGCAACCGCCGGGGCTTCCCCCTCCTCCGGGGAACTTGGCGGGGGTTCCCCCGCCTTCGGGGAACTCGGCGGGGTTCCCCCCTCCTCCGTGGCCACCGCCGGGGCTTCCCCCTCCACCGGGGGATTTGGCGTGGGTTCTCCCTCCTCCGAAGACTCGGCGGGGCTTCCCCCTCCTCCGGGGAACTTAACGGGGGTCCCTCTCCTCCGGGGCCTCCGCCGGGACTTCCCCCTCCTCCGAGGCAAACGCCGAAGCTCACCCCTCCTCCGGGGAACTCGGCGGGGCTTCCCCCTTTTCCGGGGAACTTCCCGGGGGTTCCCCCTCCTCCGGGGGACTCTGCGGGGTTTCCCACTCCACCTGGGTCTCCGCCGGGGTTCCCCCCCCTCCGGGGAACTCGGTGGGGGTTCCCCCTCCTCCGGAAGACTTGGCGGGGGTTCCCCCTCCTCCGGATAACTCGGCGGGGCTTCCTCCTCCTCCGGGGGACTCGGCGGGGCTTCCCCCTCCTCCGGGGGACTTGTCGGGGGTTCCCCTTCCTCCGGGGAACTCGGTGGGGCTTCCCCCTCCACCGGGGGATTCGGCGGGGCTTCCCCCTCCACCGGGAAACTCGGCGGGGGTTCCCTGTCCTCCGGGGGACTTGGCGGGGGTTCTTCCTCCCCCAGGGGACTCAGCGGGGCTACCCCCTCCTCCGGGGCAACCACCGGGGCTCCCCCCACCTCCGGGACCACCGGCGGGGCATCCCACTCCTCCGGGGAACTTGGCGGGGGTTCCCTCTCCTCCGGGGGACTCGGCGGGGGTTCCCCCTCCTATGGGTTACTCGGCGGGGCTTTCCCCTCCTCCAGGGCAACCGCCGTGGCTTCCCCCTCCTCCGGGGAACTCGGCGGGGCTTCTCCCTCCTCCGGGGAACTTGGCGGGGGTTCCCCCTCCTCCGGGGGACTCGGCGGGGCTTCCCCCTTTACCGGGGAACTTGGCGGAGGTTCCCCCATCTCCGTTGCCTCCGCCAGGCATCCCGCTCCGCCGGGGCAACTCCCGGGGCTACCCCCTCCTCCGGGTTACTCAGTGGGGGTTCCCCCTCCTCCGGGGGACTTGGCGGGGGTTCCCCCTCCTCCGGATAACTCGGCGGGGCTTCCCCCTCCACCGGGGGACTCGGCGGGGCTTTCCCCTCCTCCAGGGCAACCGCCGTGGCTTCCCCCTCCTCCGGGGAACTCAGTGGGGGTTCCCCCTCCTCCGGGGGACTTGGCGGGGGTTCCCCCTCCTCCGGATAACTCGGCGGGGCTTCCCCCTCCACCGGGGGACTCGGCGGGGCTTCCCCCTCCACCGGGAAACTCGGCGGGGGTTCCCTTTTCTCCTGGGGACTTGGTGGGGGTTCTTCCTCCCCCAGGGGTCTAAGCGGGGCTACCCCCTCCTCCGGGGCAACTGCCGGGGCTTCCCCCTCCTCCGGGGAACTTGGCGGGGGTTCCCCCGCCTTCGGGGAACTCGGCGGGGTTTCCCCCTCCTCCGGGGCCACCGCCGGGGCTTCCCCCTCCACCGGGGGACTCGGCGGGGTTTCCTCTTCTTCCGGCGCCACCGCCGGGGGTTCCCCCTCCACCAGGGAACTTGGCGGGAGTTCCCTTTCCTCCGCGGGACTCGGCGGGGGTTCCCCCTCCTCCGGGGGACTTGGCGGGGGTTCCCCCTCCTCCGGGGGACTTGGTGAGGCTTCCCCCTTTACCGGGGAACTTGGCGGAGGTTCCCCCATCTCCGTTGCCTCCGCCGGGCTTCCCGCTCCTCCGGGGCAACTCCCGGGGCTACCCCCTCCTCCGGGTAACTCGGCGGGGGTTCCCCCTACTCCGGGGGACTCGGCGGGGCTTCCCCCTCCTCCGGGGAACTCGGCGGTGGTTCCCCCTCCTCCGGGGCAACCGCCGGGGCTTCCCCCTCCACCGGGGCCACCGCCGGGGCTTCCCCCTCCTCCGGGGAACTCGGCGGGACTTCCCCCTCCTCCGAGGGACTCGGCGGGGCTTCCCCCTCCACCGGGAAACTCGGCGGGGGTTCCCTGTCCTCCAGGGGACTTGGCGGGGGTTCTTCCTCCCCCAGGGGACTCAGCGGGGCTACCCCCTCCTCCGGGGCCACCACCGGGGCTTTCCTCTCCTCCGGGGTACTTAATGGGGGTTCCCCCTCCTCCAGGGGACTCGGCAGGGCTTTCCATTCCACCGGGGCCACCGCCTTTGCTTCCCCCCCCCTCCGGGGAACTCGGCGGGGGTTCACCCTCCTCCGGGGGACTCGGCGGGGCTTCCCCCTCCTCCGGGGGACTTGGCGGTGGTTCCCCCTTAACCGGCGAACTCGGCGGGGGTTCCCCCTCCTCCGGGGCCGCCGCCTGGGCTTCCCCCCCTCCAGGGAACTCGGCGAGGCTTCCCCCTTCTCCGAGGGACTCGGCGGGGCTTCCCCCCCCTCCGGGGAACTTAACGGGGGTCCCTCTCCTCCGGGGCCTCCGCCGGGGCTTCCCCCTCCTCCGAGGCAAACGCCGGAGCTCTCCCCTCCTCCGGGGAACTCGGCGGGGCTTCCCCCTTTTCCGGGGAACTTGCCGGGGGTTCACCCTTCTCCGGGGGACTCGGCGGGGCTTCCCCCTCCTCCGGGGGACTCGGCGGGGCTTCCCCCTCCTACGGGAAACTCGGCGGGGGTTCCCTTTTCTCCGGGGGACTTGGTGGGGGTTCTTCCTCCACCAGGGGACTTAGCGGGGCTACCCCCTCCTCCGAAGCAACCGCCGGGGCTTCCCCCTCCTCCGGGGAACTTGGCGGGGGTTCCCCCGCCTTCGGGGAACTCGGCGGGGTTCCCCCCTCCTCCGGGGCCACCGCCGGGGCTTCCCCCTCCACCGGGGGATTTGGCGTGGGTTCTCCCTCCTCCGAAGACTCGGCGGGGCTTCCCCCTCTTCCGGGGAACTTAACGGGGGTCCCTCTCCTCCGGGGCCTCCGCCGGGACTTCCCCCTCCTCCGAGGCAAACGCCGAAGCTCACCCCTCCTCCGGGGAACTCGGCGGGGCTTCCCCCTTTTCCGGGGAACTTGCCGGGGGTTCCCCCTCCTCCGGGGGACTCTGCGGGGTTTCCCACTCCACCTGGGTCTCCGCCGGGGTTCCCCCCCCTCCGGAGAACTCGGTGGGGGTTCCCCCTCCTCCGGAAGACTTGGCGGGGGTTCCCCCTCCTCCGGATTACTCGGCGGGGCTTCCTCCTCCTCCGGGGAACTCGGCGGGGCTTCCCCCTCCTCCGGGGGACTTGGCGGGGGTTCCCCCTCCTCCGGGGAACTCGGCGGGGCTTCCCCCTCCTCCGGGGGACTCGGCGGGGCTTCCCCCTCCACCGGGAAACTCGGCGTGGGTTCCCTGTCCTCCGGGGGACTTGGCGGGGGTTCTTCCTCCCCCAGGGGACTCAGCGGGGCTACCCCCTCCTCCGGGGCAACCACCGGGGCTCCCCCCACCTCCGGGACCACCGGCGGGGCATCCCACTCCTCCGGGGAACTTGGCGGGTGTTCCCTCTCCTCCGGGGGACTCGGCGGGGGTTCCCCCTCCTATGGGTTACTCGGCGGGGCTTTCCCCTCCTCCAGGGCAACCGCCGTGGCTTCCCCCTCCTCCGGGGAACTCGGCGGGGCTTCTCCCTCCTCCGGGGAACTTGGCGGGGGTTCCCCCTCCTCCGGGGGACTCGGCGGGGCTTCCCCCTTTACCGGGGAACTTGGCGGAGGTTCCCCCATCTCCGTTGCCTCCGCCAGGCATCCCGCTCCTCCGGGGCAACTGCCGGGGCTACCCCCTCCTCCGGGTAACTCGGCGGGGGTTCCCCCTCCTCTGGGGGACTTGGTGGGGCTTCCCCCTCCACCGGGAAACTCGGCGGGGGTTCCCTTTTCTCCTGGGGACTTGGTGGGGGTTCTTCCACCCCCAGGGGACTTAGCGGGGCTACCCCCTCCTCCGGGGCAACCGCCGGGGCTTCCCCCTCCTCCGGGGAACTTGGCGGGGGTTCCCCCGCCTTCGGGGAACTCGGCGGGGTTTCCCCCTCCTCCGGGGCCACCGCCGGGGCTTCCCCCTCCACCGGGGGACTCGGCGGGGTTTCCTCTTCTTCCGGGGCCACCGCCGGGGGTTCCCCCTCCACCAGGGAACTTGGCGGGAGTTCCCTTTCCTCCGCGGGACTCGGCGGGGGTTCCCCCTACTCCGGGGGACTCGGCGGGGCTTCCCCCTCCTCCGGGAACTCGGCGGGGGTTCCCCCTCCTCCGGGGGACTTGGCGGGGGTTCCCCCTCCTCCGGGGGACTCGGCGGGGCTTCCCCCTCCTCCGGGGACCTTAACGGGGGTCCCTCCCCTTTCGGGGCCTCCGCCGGGGATTTCTCCTCCTCCGAGGCAAATGCCGGAGCTCTCCCCTCCTACGGGGAACTCGGCGGGACTTCCCCCTTTTCCGGGGAACTTGCCGAGGGTTCCCCCTCCTCCGGGGGACTTGGCGGGGGTTCCCCCTCCTCCGGGGGACTCGGCGAGGCTTCCCCCTTTACCGGGGAACTTAGCGGAGGTTCCCCCATCTCCGTTGCCTCCGCCGGGCTTCCCGCTCCTCCGGGGCAACTCCCGGGGCTACCCCCTCCTCCGGGAAACTCGGCGGGATTTCCCCCTACTCCGGGGGACTCGGCGGGGCTTCCCCCTCCTCCGGGGAACTCGGCGGGGGTTCCCCCTCCTCCGGGGCAACCGCCGGGGCTTCCCCCTCCACCGGGGCCACCGCCGGGGCTTCCCCCTCCTCCGGGACAACCGCCGGGGCTTCTCCCTCCACCGGGGCCACCGCCGGGGCTTCCCCCTCCTCCGAGGGACTCGGCGGGGCTTCCCCCCCCTCCGGGGAACTCGGCGGGGGTTCCCCCTCCTCCGTGGGACTTGGCGGGGGTTCCCCCTCCTCTGAAGGACTCGGCGGGGCTTCCCCCTCCTCCGGGGAACTTAACGGGGGTCCCTCTCCTCCGGGGCCTCCGCCGGGACTTCCCCCTCCTCCGAGGCAAACGCCGGAGCTCACCCCTCCTCCGGGGACTCGGCGGGGCTTCCTCCTTTTCCGGGGAACTTGCCGGGGGTTCCCCCTCCTCCGGGGGACTCTGCGGGGTTTCCCACTCCACCTGGGTCTCCGCCGGGGTTCCCCCCCCTCCGGGGAACTCAGTGGGGGTTCCCCCTCCTCCGGGGGACTTGGCGGGGGTTCCCCCTCCTCCGGATAACTCGGCGGAACTTCCCCCTCCACCGGGGGACTCGGCGGGGCTTCCCCCTCCACCGGGAAACTCGGCGGGGGTTCCCTTTTCTCCTGGGGACTTGGTGGGGGTTCTTCCTCCCCCAGGGGACTTAGCGGGGCTACCCCCTCCTCCGGGGCAACTACCGGGGCTTCTTCCTCCTCCGGGGAACTTGGCGGGGGTTCCCCCGCCTTCGGGGAACTCGGCGGGGTTTCCTCTTCTTCCGGGGCCACCGCCGGGGGTTCCCCCTCCACCAGGGAACTTGGCGGGAGTTCCCTTTCCTCCGCGGGACTCGGCGGGGGTTCCCCCTACTCCGGGGGACTCGGCGGGGCTTCCCCCTCCTCCGGGAACTCGGCGGGGGTTCCCCCTCCTCCGGGGGACTCGGCGGGGCTTCCCCCTCCTCCGGGGACCTTAACGGGGGTCCCTCTCCTCCGGGGCCTCCGCCGGTGATTTCTCCTCCTCCGAGGCAAACGCCGGAGCTCTCCCCTCCAACGGGGAACTCGGCGGGACTTCCCCCTTTTCCGGGGAACTTGCCGAGGGTTCCCCCTCCTCCGGGGGACTTGGCGGGGGTTTCCCCTCCTCCGGGGGACTCGGCGAGGCTTCCCCCTTTACCGGGGAACTTGGCGGAGGTTCCCCCATCTCCGTTGCCTCCGCCGGGCTTCCCGCTCCTCCGGGGCAACTCCCGGGGCTACCCCCTCCTCCGGGTAACTCGGCGGGGGTTCCCCCTACTCCGGGGGACTCGGCGGGGCTTCCCCCTCATCCGGGGAACTCGGCGGGGGTTCCCCCTCCTCCGGGGCAACCGCCGGGGCTTCCCCCTCCACCGGGGCCACCGCCGGGGCTTCCCCCTCCTCCGGGGAACTCGGCGGGACTTCCCCCTCCTCCGAGGGACTCGGCGGGGCTTCCCCCTCCACCGGGAAACTCGGCGGGGGTTCCCTGTCCTCCGGGGGACTTGGCGGGGGTTCTTCCTCCCCCAGGGGACTCAGTGGGGCTACCCCCTCCTCCGGGGCCACCACCGGGGCTTTCCTTTCCTCCGGGGTACTTAATGGGGGTTCCCCCTCCTCCAGGGGACTCGGCAGGGCTTTCCATTCCACCGGGGCCACCGCCTTTGCTTCCCCCCCCCTCCGGGGAACTCGGCGGGGGTTCACCCTCCTCCGGGGGACTCGGCGGGGCTTCCCCCTCCTCCGGGGGACTTGGCGGTGGTTCCCCCTTAACCGGCGAACTCGGCGGGGGTTCCCCCTCCTCCGGGGCCGCCGCCTGGGCTTCCCCCCCCTCCAGGGAACTCGGCGAGGCTTCCCCCTTCTCCGAGGGACTCGGCGGGGCTTCCCCCCCCTCCGGGGAACTTAACGGGGGTCCCTCTCCTCCGGGGCCTCCGCCGGGGCTTCCCCCTCCTCCGAGGCAAACGCCGGAGCTCTCCCCTCCTCCGGGGAACTCGGCGGGGCTTCCCCCTTTTCCGGGGAACTTGCCGGGGGTTCACCCTTCTCCGGGGGACTCGGCGGGGCTTCCCCCTCCTCCGGGGGACTCGGCGGGGCTTCCCCCTCCTACGGGAAACTCGGCGGGGGTTCCCTTTTCTCCGGGGAACTTGGTGGGGGTTCTTCCTCCCCCAGGGGACTTAGCGGGGCTACCCCCTCCTCCGGGGCAACCGCCGGGGCTTCCCCCTCCTCCGGGGAACTTGGCGGGGGTTCCCCCGCCTTCGGGGAACTCGGCGGGGTTCCCCCCTCCTCCGGGGCCACCGCCGGGGCTTCCACCTCCACCGGGGGATTTGGCGTGGGTTCTCCCTCCTCCGAAGACTCGGCGGGGCTTCCCCCTCCTCCGAGGAACTTAACGGGGGTCCCTCTCCTCCGGGGCCTCCGCCGGGACTTCCCCCTCCTCCGAGGCAAACGCCGAAGCTCACCCCTCCTCCGGGGGACTCGGCGGGGCTTTCCCCTTTTCCGGGGAACTTGCCGGGGGTTCCCCCTCCTCCGGGGGACTCTGCGGGGTTTCCCACTCCACCTGGGTCTCCGCCGGGGTTCCCCCCCCTCCGGGGAACTCGGTGGGGGATCCCCCCTTCTCCGGAAGACTTGGCGGGGGTTCCCCCTCCTCCGGATAACTCGGCGGGGCTTCCTCCTCCTCCGGGGGACTCGGCGGGGCTTCCCCCTTTTCCGGGGGACTTGGCGGGGGTTCCCCCTCCTCCGGGGAACTCGGCGGGGCTTCCCCCTCCTCCGGGGGACTCGGCGGGGCTTCCCCCTCCACCGGGAAACTCGGCGGGGGTTCCCTGTCCTCCGGGGGACTTGGCGGGGGATCTTCCTCCCCCAGGGGACTCAGCGGGGCTACCCCCTCCTCCGGGGCAACCACCGGGGCTCCCCCCACCTCCGGGACCACCGGCGGGGCATCCCACTCCTCCGGGGAACTTGGCGGGGGTTCCCTCTCCTCCGGGGGTTTCGGCGGGGGTTCCCCCTCCTATGGGTTACTCGGCGGGGCTTTCCCCTCCTCCAGGGCAACCGCCGTGGCTTCCCCCTCCTCCGGGGAACTCGGCGGGGCTTCTCCCTCCTCCGGGGAACTTGGCGGGGGTTCCCCCTCCTCCGGGGGACTCGGCGGGGCTTCCCCCTTTACCGGGGAACTTGGCGGAGGTTCCCCCATCTCCGTTGCCTCCGCCAGGCATCCCGCTCCTCCGGGGCAACTGCCGGGGCTACCCCCTACTCCGGGTAACCCGGCGGGGGTTCCCCCTCCTCTGGGGGACTTGGTGGGGCTTCCCCCTCCACCGGGAAACTCGGCGGGGGTTCCCTTTTCTCCTGGTGACTTGGTGGGGGTTCTTCCTCCCCCAGGGGACTTAGCGGGGCTACCCCCTCCTCCGGGGCAACCGCCGGGGCTTCCCCCTCCTCCGGGGAACTTGGCGGGGGTTCCCCCGCCTTCGGGGAACTCGGCGGGGTTTCCCCCTCCTCCGGGGCCACCGCCGGGGCTTCCCCCTCCACCGGGGGACTCGGCGGGGTTTCCTCTTCTTCCGGGGCCACCGCCGGGGGTTCCCCCTCCACCGAAGAACTTGGCGGGAGTTCCCTTTCCTCCGCGGGACTCGGTGGGGGTTCCCCCTCTTCCGGAAGACTTGGCGGGGGTTCCCCCTCCTCCGGATAACTCGGCGGGGCTTCCTCCTCCTCCGGGGGACTCGGCGGGGCTTCCCCCTCCTCCGGGGGACTTGGCGGGGGTTCCCCCTCCTCCGGGGAACTCGGCGGGGCTTCCCCCTCCTCCGGGAAACTCGGCGGGGGTTCCCTGTCCTCCGGGGGACTTGGCGGGGGTTCTTCCTCCCCCAGGGGACTCAGCGGGGCTACCCCCTCCTCCGGGGCAACCACCGGGGCTCCCCCCACCTCCGGGACCACCGGCGGGGCATCCCACTCCTCCGGGGAACTTGGCGGGGGTTCCCTCTCCTCCGGGGGACTCGGCGGGGGTTCCCCCTCCTATGGGTTACTCGGCGGGGCTTTCCCCTCCTCCAGGGCAACCGCCGTGGCTTCCCCCTCCTCCGGGGAACTCGGCGGGGCTTCTCCCTCCTCCGGGGAACTTGGCGGGGGTTCCCCCTCCTCCGGGGGACTCGGCGGGGCTTCCCCCTTTACCGGGGAACTTGGCGGAGGTTCCCCCATCTCCGTTGCCTCCGCCAGGCATCCCGCTCCTCCGGGGCAACTGCCGGGGCTACCCCCTCCTCCGGGTAACTCGGCGGGGGTTCCCCCTCCTCTGGGGGACTTGGTGGGGCTTCCCCCTCCACCGGGAAACTCGGCGGGGGTTCCCTTTTCTCCTGGTGACTTGGTGGGGGTTCTTCCTCCCCCAGGGGACTTAGCGGGGCTACCCCCTCCTCCGGGGCAACCGCCGGGGCTTCCCCCTCCACCGGGGGACTCGGCGGGGTTTCCTCTTCTTCCAGGGCCACCGCCGGGGGTTCCCCCTCCACCAGGGAACTTGGCGGGAGTTCCCTTTCCTCCGCGGGACTCGGCGGGGGTTCCCCGTACTCCGGGGGACTCGGCGAGGCTTCCCCCTCCTCCGGGAACTCGGCGGGGGTTCCCCCTCCTCCGGGGGACTTGGTGGGGGTTCCCACTCCTCCGGTGTACTCTGCGGGGTTTCCCACTCCACCTGGGCCTCCGCCGGGGTTCCCCCCCCTCCGGGGGACTTGGCGGGGGTTCCCCCTCCTCCGGATAACTCGGCGGGGCTTCCCCCTCCTCCGGGGCAAACGCCGGGGCTTCCCCCTCCATTGGGGCCACCGCCGGGGCTTCCCCCTCCTCCGGGGAACTCGGTGGGGGTTCCCCCTCCTCTGGGGGACTTGGCGGGGGTTCCTCCTCCTCCGGATAACTCGGCGGGGCTTCCCCCTCCTCCGGGAAACTCGGCGGGGGTTCCCTTTCCTCCCGGGGACTTGGTGGGGTTTCTTCCTCCCGCAGGGGACTCAGCGGGGCTTCCTCCCACTCCGGGGCAACCGCCGGGTCTTCCCCCTCCTCCGGGGGACTCGGCGGGGTTTCCCCCTCCTCCGGGGCCACCGCCGGGGGTTCCCCCTCCTCCGGGGAACTTGGCGGGGGTTCCCTTTCCTCCGGGGGACTCGGCGGGGGTTCCCCCTCCTCCGGGGAACTTGGCGGGGGTTCCCTTTCCTCCGGGGGAACTCGGCGGGGGTTCCCCCTCCTCCGGGGCAACCGCCGGGGCTTCCCCCTCCACCGGGGCCACCGCCGGGGCTTCCCCCTCCTCCGGGGGACTCGGCGGGGCTCCCCCCTCCTCCGGGGCCACCGCCGGGGCTTCCCCCTCCTCCGAGGGACTCGGCGGGGCTTCCCCCCCCTCCGGGGAACTCGGCGGGGGTTCCCCCTCCTCCGGGGCCTCCGCCGTGGCTTCCCTCTTCTCCCGGGCAACCGCCGGGGCTTCCCCCTTCTCCAGGGCAACCGCCCGGGCTTCCCCTTCAACGGGGGACTCGGCGGGGATTCCCCCTCAACCGGCGAACTCGGCGGGGATTCTCCCTCCTCCGGGGGACTTGGCGGTGGTTCCCCCTCAACCGGCGAACTCAGCGGGGGTTCCCCCTCCTCCGGGGGACTCGGCGTGGCTTCCCCCTCCTCCGGGGCCACCGCCGGGGCTTCCCCCTCCTCCGGGGGTCTCGGCGGGGGTTCCCCCTCCTCCGGGGAACTCGGCAGGGGTTCCCCCTCCTCCGGGAAACTTGGCGGGGGTTCCCTTCCCTCCGGGCGACTTGACTGGGGTTCTTCCTTCCCCAGGGGACTCAGCGGGGCTTCCTCCTCCTCCGGGGCCACCGCCGGGGCTTCCCCCTTCTCCGGGGCCACCGCCGGGGCTTCCCCCTCCTCCGGGGGACTCAGCGGGGATTCTTCCTCCTCCGGGGGACTTGGCGGGGGTTCCCCCTCCTCCGGGGCCACCCCCGGGGCTTTCCCCTCCTCCTGGAAACTCTGCGTGGGTTCCCCCTCCTCCGGGGCCTCCGCCGTGGCTTCCCTCTTCTCCGGGGCAACCGCCGGGGCTTCCCCCTCCTCCGGGGGACTCAGCGGGGCTTCTTCCTCCTCCGGGGAACTTGATGGGGGTTTCCCCTCCTCCAGGGGACTCGGCAGGGCTTTCCATTCCACCGGGGCCTCCGCCAGGGCTTCCCCCCCCCTCCGGGGAACTCGGCGGGGGTTCCCCCTTCTCCGAGGGACTTGGCGGGGGTTCCCCCTCCTCCGGGGGACTCGGCGGGGCTTCCCCCTTCACCGGGGAACTCTGCGTGGGTTCCCCCTCCTCCGGGGCCTCCGCCGTGGCTTCCCTATTCTCCGGGGCTACTGCCGGGGCTTCCCCCTTCTCCAGGGCGACCGCCGGGGCTTCCCCCTCCTCCGGGGCCACCACCGGGGCTTTCCTCTCCTCCGGGGTACTTAATGGGGGTTCCCCCTCATCCAGGGGACTCGGCAGGGCTTTCCATTCCACCGGGGCCACCGCCTTTGCTTCCCCCCCCTCCGGGGAACTCGGCGGGGGTTCACCCTCCTCCGGGGGACTTGGCAGTGGTTCCCCATTAACCGGCGAACTCGGCGGGGGTTCCCCCTCCTCCAGGGCCGCCGCCTGGGCTTCCCCCCCCTCCAGGGAACTCGCCGGGGAACTCGGCGGGGCTTCCCCCTTTTCCGGGGAACTTGCCGGGGGTTCCCTCTCCTCCGGGGGACTCGGCGGGGCTTCCCCCTCCTCCGTGGGACTCGGCGGGGCTTCCCCCTCCTACGGGAAACTCGGCGGGGGTTCCCTTTTCCCCAGGGGACTTAGCGGGGCTACCCCCTCCTCCGGGGCAACCGCCGGGGCTTCCCCCTCCACCGGGGAACTTGGCGGGGGTTCCCCCGCCTTCGGGGAACTCGGCGGGGTTCCCCCCTCCTCCGGGGCCACCGCCGGGGCTTCCCCCTCCACCGGGGGATTTGGCGTGGGTTCCCCCTCCTCCGAAGACTCGGCGGGGCTTCCCCCTCCTCCGGGGAACTTAACGGGGGTCCCTCTCCTCCGGGGCCTCCGCCGGGACTTCCCCCTCCTCCGAGGCAAACGGCGAAGCTCACCCCTCCTCCGGGGAACTCGGCGGGGCTTCCCCCTTTTCCGGGGAACTTGCCGGGGGTTCCCCCTCCTCCGGGGGACTCTGCGGGGTTTCCCACTCCACCTGGGTCTCCGCCGGGGTTCCCCCCCCTCCGGGGAACTCGGTGGGGGTTCCCCCTCCTCCGGAAGACTTGGCGGGGGTTCCCCCTCCTCCGGATAACTCGGTGGGGCTTCCTCCTCCTCCGGGGGACTCGGCGGGTCTTCCCCCTCCTCCGGGGGACTTGGCGGGGGTTCCCCCTCCTCCGGGGAACTCGGCGGGGCTTCCCCCTCCTCCGGGGCCACCGCCGGGGCTTCCCCCTCCACCGGGGGACTCGGCGGGGTTTCCTCTTCTTCCGGGGCCACCGCCGGGGGTTCCCCCTCCACCAGGGAACTTGGCGGGAGTTCCCTTTCCTCCGCGGGACTCGGCGGGGGTTCCCCCATCTCCGTTGCCTCCGCCGGGCTTCCCGCTCCTCCGGGGCAACTCCCGGGGCTACCCCCTCCTCCGGGTAACTCGGCGGGGGTTCCCCCTACTCCGGGGGACTCGGCGGGGCTTCCCCCTCCTCCGGGGAACTCGGCGGGGGTTCCCCCTTCTCTGGGGCAACCGCCGGGGCTTCCCCCTCCACCGGGGCCACCGCCGGGGCTTCCCCCTCCTCCGGGGGACTCGGCGGGGCTTCCCCCTCCTCCGGGGAACTCGGCGGGGGTTCCCCCTCCTCCGGGGCAACCGCCGGGGCTTCTCCCTCCACCGGGGCCACCGCCGGGGCTTCCCCCTCCTCCGAGGGACTCGGCGGGGCTTCCCTCCCCCTCCGGGGAACTCGGCGGGGGTTCCCCCTCCTCAATGGGACTTGGCGGGGGTTCCCCCTCCTCCGGGGGACTCGGCGGGCTTTCCCCTCCTCCGGGGCCACCGCGGGGGCTTCCCCCTCCTCCGGGGGACTCGGCGGGGCTTTCCCCTCATCCGAAGCCACCGCCGGGGCTTCCTCCTCCTCCGGGGGACTCGGCGGGGCTTCCCCCTCCTCTGGGGGACTCGGCGGGGCTTCCCCCTCCTCCAGGGCAACCGCCGTGGCTTCCCCCTCCACCGGGGCTACCGCCGTGGCTTCCCTCTCCACCGGGGCCTCCGCCGGGGCTTCTCCCTCCTCCGGGGCCACCGCCGGGGCTTCCCCCTCCACCGGTGGACTCGGCGGAGATTCCCCTCCTCCGGGTGACTTGGCGGTGGTTCCCCCTTCCTCCGGCGAACTCGGCGGGGGTTCCCCCTCCTCCGGGGGACTCGGCGGGGCTTCCCCCTCCTCCGGGGCCTCCGCCGGGGCTTCCCCCTCCTCCGGGGGACTCGGCGGGGCTTCCCCCTTCTCCGGGGCAACCGCCGGGGGTTCCCCCTCCTCCGGGGGACTCGGCGGGGCTTCCCCCTTCTCCGGGGCAACCGCCGGGGGTTCCCTCTCCTCCGGGGGACTTGGCGGGGGTTCCCCCCCCTCAGGAGGATTTGGCGGGGCTTCCCACTCCACCGGGGCCCCCGCCTGGGCTTCTCCCCCCCTTCGGGGAACTTGGCGGGGGTTCCCTCTCCACCGGGGGACTCGGCGGGGGTTCCCCCTCCTCTGGGGGCCTCCGCCGGGCTTCCCGCTAATCCGGGGCAACCGCCGGGGCTACCCCCTCCTCGGGGAAACTCGGCTGGGGTTCTCCCTCCTCCGGGGAACTTGGTGGGGGTTCCCCCATCTCCAGGGCAACCGCCGGGGCTTTCCCCTCCTCCGGGGAACTCGTGGGCCTCCCCCCTACTCCGGGGCCACCGCCGGGGCTTCCCCCTCCTCCGGGGAACTCGGATGGTTTTCCCCCTCCTCCGGGGAACTCGGCGGGGGTTCCCCCACCTCCGGGGCAACCGCCGGGCTTCCCCCTCCTCCGGGGCCTCCGCCGGGGCTTCCCCCTCCTCCGGGGCCTCAGTCAGGGCTTCCCCCACCTCCGGGGCCTCCGCCGGGGCTTCCCCCTCCACCGGGGAATTAAGCGGGGGTTACCCCTTTCAACGTGGAACTTGGCGGGGGTTCCCTCTTCTCCGGGGGACACGGCGGGGGTTCCCCCACCCCTGGGGGACTCGGCGGGTCTTCCCCCTTCTCCAGGGCAACCGCCGGGGCTTCCCCCTTCTCCGGGGGACTCAGCGGGGATTTCCCCTCCTCCGGGGGACTTGGCGGGAGTTCCCCCTCCTCCGGGGGACTCGGCGGGGCTTCCCCCTCCTCCGGGGCCTCAGTCAGGGCTTCCCCCGCCTCCGGGGCCTCCGCCGGGGCGCCCCCCTCTCCGGGGCCTCCGCCGGGGCTTCCCCCTCCTCCGGGAAACTCTGCGGAGGTTCCCCCTCCTCCAGGGCCACCGCCGGGGCTTCCCCCTCCTCCGGGGAACTCGGCGGGGGTTCCCCCTCCTCCGGGGAACTCTGCGTGGGTTCCCGCCCCACCAGAACCTCCGCCGGGGCTTCCCCCTCTCCGGGGCCTCCGCCGGGGCTTCCCCCTCTCCGGGGCCTCCGCCGGGGCTTTCCCTTTCTCCGGTGAACTCAGCGGGGGTTACCCCTTTCAACGGGGAACTTGGCGGGGGTTCCCTCTCCTCCGGGGGACACGGCGGGGGTTCCCCCACCTCCGGGGGACTCGGCGGGGCTTCCCACTCCACCGGAGCCTCCGCCTGGGCTTCCCCCCCCCTCCGGGGAACTCGGGGGGGGCCGCCTCCTCCGTGGGACTTGGCGGGGGTTCCCCCTCCTCCGGAAAACTCAGCGGGGGTTACCCCCTCCTCCGGGGAACTCGGCGGGGGTTCCCCCTCCTCCGGAGCCTCCGCCGTGGCTTCCCTCTCCTCCGAAGCAACCGCCGGGGCTTAACCCTCCTCCGGGAAACTTGGCGTGGGTTCCCTCATCTCCGGGGGACTCGGCAGGGCTTCCCCCTCCTCCAGGGCAACCGCCGGGGCTTCTTCCTCCTCCGGGAAACTCGGTGGGGCTTCTCCCTCCTCCGGGGAACTTGGTGGGGGTTCCCCCATCTCCAGGGCAACCGCCGGGGCTTTCCCCTCCTCCGGGGAACTCGTGGGGCTCCCCCCTACTCCGGGGCCACCGCCGGGGCTTCCCCCTCCTCCGGGAAACTCGGATGGTTTTCCCCCTCCTCCGGGGAACTCGGCGGGGGTTCCCCCACCTCCGGGGCAACCGCCGGGCTTCCCCCTCCTCCGGGGCCTCCGCCGGGGCTTCCCCCTCCTCCGGGGCCTCAGTCAGGGCTTCCCCCTCCTCCGGGGCCTCAGTCAGGGCTTCCCCCTCCTCCGGGGCCTCCGCCGGGGCTTCCCCCTCCACCGGGGAATTTAGCGGGGGTTACCCCTTTCAACGTGGAACTTGGCGGGGGTTCCCTCTCCTCCGGGGGACACGGCGGGGGTTCCCCCACCACTGGGGGACTCGGCGGGTCTTCCCCCTTCTCCAGGGCAACCGCCGGGGCTTCCCCCTCCTCCGGGGGACTCGGCGGGGATTTCCCCTCCTCCGGGGGACTTGGCGGGAGTTCCCCCTCCTCCGGGGGACTCGGCGGGGCTTCCCCCTCCTCCGGGGCCTCAGTCAGGGCTTCCCCCGCCTCCGGGGCCTCCGCCGGGGCTTCCCCCTCTCCGGGGCCACCGCCGGGGCTTCCCCCTCCTCCGGGAAACTCTGCGGAGGTTCCCCCTCCTCCAGGGCCACCGCCGGGGCTTCCCCCTCCTCCGGGGAACTCGGCGGGGGATCCCCCACCTCCGGGGCATCCGCCGGGCTTCCCCCTCCTCCGGGGCCTCCGCCGGGGCTTCCCCCTCCTCCGGGGCCTCAGTAAGGGCTTCCCCCTCCTCCGGGGCCTCCGCCGGGGCTTCCCCCTCCTCCGGGGCCTCCGCTGGGGCTTCCCCCTCTCCGGGGCAACCGCCGGGGCTTCCTCCTCCTCCGGGGAACTCGGCGGGGTTTCCCCCCCTTCTGGTGGACTTGGCGGGGGTTTCCCCTCCTCCGGGGGACTCGGTAAGGCTTCCCCCTCCTCCGGGGCCACCGCCGGGGCTTCCCTCTCCTCCGGGGCCACCGCCGGGGCTTCCCCCTCCTCCGGGGAACTCGGCGGGGGTTCCCCCTCCTCGGGGGCCGACGCCGTGGCTTACCTCTCCTCCGGGGCAACCGCCGGGGCTTCCCCCTCCTCCGGGGAACTTGGCGGGGGTTCCCTCTCCTCTGTGGGACTCGGCGGGGGTTCCCCCTCATCCGGGGGACTCGGCGGGGCTTCCCCCACCTCCAGGGCAACCGCCGGGGCTTCCCCCTCCTACGAGGGACTCGGCGGAAATTCCCCCTCCTCCGGGGAACTCGGCGGGGCTTTCCCCTCCTCCGGGGAAGTTGGTGGGGGTTCCCCCTCCTCCGGGGCCTCCGCCGGGGCGTCACTCTCCTCCGCGGCCACCGGCGGGGCTTCCCCCTCCTCCGGGGAACTCGGTGGGGGTTCCCCCTCCTCCGGGGGACTTGGCGGGGGTTCCCCCTCCTCCGGATAACTCGGCGGGGCTTCCCCCTCCTCCGGGGGACTCGGCGGGGCTTCCCCCTCCACCGAGAAACTCGGCGGGGGTTCCCTGTCCTCCGGGGGACTTGGCGGGGGTTCTTCCTCCCCCAGGGGACTCAGCGGGGCTACCCCCTCCTCCGGGGCAACCACCGGGGCTCCCCCCTCCTCCGGGACCACCGCCGGGGCATCCCACTCCTCCGGGGAACTTGGCGGGGGTTCCCTCTCCTCCGGGGGACTCGGCGGGGGTTCCCCCTCCTATGGGTTACTCAACGGGACTTCCCCCTCCTCCGAGGGACTCGGCGGGGCTCCCCCCTCCACCGGGAAACTCGGCGGGGGTTCCCTGTCCTCCGGGGGACTTGGCGGGGGTTCTTCCTCCCCCAGGGGACTCAGCGGGGCTACCCCCTCCTCCGGGGCAACCACCGGGGCTCCCCCCTCCTCCGGGACCACCGCCGGGGCATCCCACTCCTCCGGGGAACTCGGCGGGGCTTCTCCCTCCTCCGGGGAACTTGGCGGGGGTTCCCCATCCTCCGGGGGACTCGGCGTGGCTTCCCCCTTTACCGGGGAACTTGGCGGAGGTTCCCCCATCTCCGTTGCCTCCGCCGGGCATCCCGCTCCTCCGGGGCAACTGCCGGGGCTACCCCCTCCTCCGGGTAATTTGGCGGAGGTTCCCCCTCCTCTGGGGGACTTGGCATGGTTTCCCTTTCCTCCGGGGAACTTGGCGGGAGTTCCCTTTCCTCCGCGGGACTCGGCGGGGGTTCCCCCTACTCCGGGGGACTCGGCGGGGGTTCCCCCTCCTCCAGGGGACTCGGCGGGGCTTCCCCCTCCACCTGGGCCTCCGCCGGGGTTCCCCCCCCTCCGGGGAACTCGGTGTGGGTTCCCCCTCCTCCGGGGGACTCGGCGGGGGTTACCCCTACTCCGGGGAACTCGGCGGGGCTTCCCCCTCCTCCGGGGAACTCGGCGGGGGTTCCCCCTCCTCCGGGGCAACCGCCGGGGCTTCCCCCTCCTCCGGGGGACTCGGCGGGGCTTCCCTCTCCTCCGGGGGACTCGGCGGGGCTTCCTCCTCCTCCGGGGAACTCGGCGGGGTTTCCCCTTCTTCCGGGGCCACCGCCGGGGCTTCCCCCTCCTCCGGGGAACTCGGTGGGGGTTCCCCCTCCTCCGGGGGACTCGGCGGGGGTTCCCCCTCCTCCGGGGGACTTGGTGGGGGTTCCCCCTCCTCCGGGGAACTCTGCGGGGTTTCCCACTCCACCTGGGCCTCCGACGGGGTTCCCCCCCCTCCGGGGGACTTGGCGGGGGTTCCCCCTCCTCCGGATAACTCGGCGGGGCTTCCCCCTCCTCCGGGGCAAACGCCGGGGCTTCCCCCTCCACCGGGGCCACCGCCGGGGCTTCCCCCTCCTCCGGGGAACTCGGTGGGGGTTCCCCCTCCTCCGGGGGACTTGGCGGGGGTTCCTCCTCCTCCGGATAACTCGGCGGGGCTTCCCCCTCCTCCGGGAAACTCGGCGGGGATTCCCACTCCTCCGGGGGACTTGGCGGGGGTTCCCCCTCCTCCGAGGGACTCGGCGGGGCTTCCCCCCCCCCTCCGGGGAACTCGGCGGGGGTTCCCCCTCCTCCGGGGCCTCCGCCGTGGCTTCCCTCTTCTCCCGGGCAACCGCCGGGGCTTCTTCCTTCTCCAGGGCAACCGCCCGGGCTTCCCCTTCTCCGGGGGACTCGGCGGGGATTCCCCCTCAACCGGCGAACTCGGCGGGGATTCTCCCTCCTCCGGGGGACTTGGCGGTGGTTCCCCCTCAACCGGCGAACTCAGCGGGGGTTCCCCCTCCTCCGGGGGACTCGGCGTGGCTTCCCCCTCCTCCGGGGCCACCGCCGGGGCTTCCCCCTCCTCCGGGGAACTCGGCAGGGGTTCCCCCTCCTCCGGGAAACTTGGCGGGGGTTCCCTTCCCTCCAGGCGACTTGACTGGGGTTCTTCCTTCCCCAGGGGACTCAGCGGGGCTTCCTCCTCCTCCGGGGCCACCGCCGGGGCTTCCCCCTTCTCCGGGGCCACCGCCGGGGCTTCCCCCTCCACCGGGGGACTCAGCGGGGATTCTTCCTCCTCCGGGGGACTTGGCGGGGGGTCCCCTTCCTCCGGGGCCACCCCCGGGGCTTTCCTCTCCTCCTGGAAACTCTGCGTGGGTTCCCCCTCCTCCGGGGCCTCCGCCGTGGCTTCCCTCTTCTCCGGGGCAACCGCCGGGGCTTCCCCCTCCTCCGGGGGACTCAGCGGGGCTTCTCCATCCTCCGGGGAACTTGATGGGGGTTTCCCCTCCTCCAGGGGACTCGGCAGGGCTTTCCATTCCACCGGGGCCTCCGCCTGGGCTTCCCCCCCCTCCGGGGAACTCGGCGGGGGTTCCCCCTTCTCCGAGGGACTTGGCGGGGGTTCCCCCTCCTCCGGGGGACTCGGCGGGGCTTCCCCCTCCTCCGGGGGACTCGGCGGGGCTTCCCCCTTCACCGGGGAACTCTGCGTGGGTTCCCCCTCCTCCGGGGCCTCCGCCGTGGCTTCCCTATTCTCCGGGGCTACTGCCGGGGCTTCCCCCTTCTCCAGGGCGACCGCCAGGGCTTCCCCCTCCTCCGTTGCCTCCGCCGGGCTTCCCGCTCCTCCGGGGCAACTCCCGGGGCTACCCCCTCCTCCGGGTAACTCGGCGGGGGTTCCCCCTACTCCGGGGGACTCGGCGGGGCTTCCCCCTCCTCCGGGGAACTCGGCGGTGGTTCCCCCTCCTCCGGGGCAACCGCCGGGGCTTCCCCCTCCACCGGGGCCACCGCCGGGGCTTCCCCCTCCTCCGGGGAACTCGGCGGGACTTCCCCCTCCTCCGAGGGACTCGGCGGGGCTTCCCCCTCCACCGGGAAACTCGGCGGGGGTTCCCTGTCCTCCAGGGGACTTGGCGGGGGTTCTTCCTCCCCCAGGGGACTCAGCGGGGCTACCCCCTCCTCCGGGGCCACCACCGGGGCTTTCCTCTCCTCCGGGGTACTTAATGGGGGTTCCCCCTCCTCCAGGGGACTCGGCAGGGCTTTCCATTCCACCGGGGCCACCGCCTTTGCTTCCCCCCCCCTCCGGGGAACTCGGCGGGGGTTCACCCTCCTCCGGGGGACTCGGCGGGGCTTCCCCCTCCTCCGGGGGACTTGGCGGTGGTTCCCCCTTAACCGGCGAACTCGGCGGGGGTTCCCCCTCCTCCGGGGCCGCCGCCTGGGCTTCCCCCCCTCCAGGGAACTCGGCGAGGCTTCCCCCTTCTCCGAGGGACTCGGCGGGGCTTCCCCCCCCTCCGGGGAACTTAACGGGGGTCCCTCTCCTCCGGGGCCTCCGCCGGGGCTTCCCCCTCCTCCGAGGCAAACGCCGGAGCTCTCCCCTCCTCCGGGGAACTCGGCGGGGCTTCCCCCTTTTCCGGGGAACTTGCCGGGGGTTCACCCTTCTCCGGGGGACTCGGCGGGGCTTCCCCCTCCTCCGGGGGACTCGGCGGGGCTTCCCCCTCCTACGGGAAACTCGGCGGGGGTTCCCTTTTCTCCGGGGGACTTGGTGGGGGTTCTTCCTCCACCAGGGGACTTAGCGGGGCTACCCCCTCCTCCGGGGCAACCGCCGGGGCTTCCCCCTCCTCCGGGGAACTTGGCGGGGGTTCCCCCGCCTTCGGGGAACTCGGCGGGGTTCCCCCCTCCTCCGGGGCCACCGCCGGGGCTTCCCCCTCCACCGGGGGATTTGGCGTGGGTTCTCCCTCCTCCGAAGACTCGGCGGGGCTTCCCCCTCTTCCGGGGAACTTAACGGGGGTCCCTCTCCTCCGGGGCCTCCGCCGGGACTTCCCCCTCCTCCGAGGCAAACGCCGAAGCTCACCCCTCCTCCGGGGAACTCGGCGGGGCTTCCCCCTTTTCCGGGGAACTTGCCGGGGGTTCCCCCTCCTCCGGGGGACTCTGCGGGGTTTCCCACTCCACCTGGGTCTCCGCCGGGGTTCCCCCCCCTCCGGAGAACTCGGTGGGGGTTCCCCCTCCTCCGGAAGACTTGGCGGGGGTTCCCCCTCCTCCGGATTACTCGGCGGGGCTTCCTCCTCCTCCGGGGAACTCGGCGGGGCTTCCCCCTCCTCCGGGGGACTTGGCGGGGGTTCCCCCTCCTCCGGGGAACTCGGCGGGGCTTCCCCCTCCTCCGGGGGACTCGGCGGGGCTTCCCCCTCCACCGGGAAACTCGGCGTGGGTTCAAAGTCCTCCGGGGGACTTGGCGGGGGTTCTTCCTCCCCCAGGGGACTCAGCGGGGCTACCCCCTCCTCCGGGGCAACCACCGGGGCTCCCCCCACCTCCGGGACCACCGGCGGGGCATCCCACTCCTCCGGGGAACTTGGCGGGGGTTCCCTCTCCTCCGGGGGACTCGGCGGGGGTTCCCCCTCCTATGGGTTACTCGGCGGGGCTTTCCCCTCCTCCAGGGCAACCGCCGTGGCTTCCCCCTCCTCCGGGGAACTCGGCGGGGCTTCTCCCTCCTCCGGGGAACTTGGCGGGGGTTCCCCCTCCTCCGGGGGACTCGGCGGGGCTTCCCCCTTTACCGGGGAACTTGGCGGAGGTTCCCCCATCTCCGTTGCCTCCGCCAGGCATCCCGCTCCTCCGGGGCAACTGCCGGGGCTACCCCCTCCTCCGGGTAACTCGGCGGGGGTTCCCCCTCCTCTGGGGGACTTGGTGGGGCTTCCCCCTCCACCGGGAAACTCGGCGGGGGTTCCCTTTTCTCCTGGGGACTTGGTGGGGGTTCTTCCACCCCCAGGGGACTTAGCGGGGCTACCCCCTCCTCCGGGGCAACCGCCGGGGCTTCCCCCTCCTCCGGGGAACTTGGCGGGGGTTCCCCCGCCTTCGGGGAACTCGGCGGGGTTTCCCCCTCCTCCGGGGCCACCGCCGGGGCTTCCCCCTCCACCGGGGGACTCGGCGGGGTTTCCTCTTCTTCCGGGGCCACCGCCGGGGGTTCCCCCTCCACCAGGGAACTTGGCGGGAGTTCCCTTTCCTCCGCGGGACTCGGCGGGGGTTCCCCCTACTCCGGGGGACTCGGCGGGGCTTCCCCCTCCTCCGGGAACTCGGCGGGGGTTCCCCCTCCTCCGGGGGACTTGGCGGGGGTTCCCCCTCCTCCGGGGGACTCGGCGGGGCTTCCCCCTCCTCCGGGGACCTTAACGGGGGTCCCTCCCCTTTCGGGGCCTCCGCCGGGGATTTCTCCTCCTCCGAGGCAAACGCCGGAGCTCTCCCCTCCTACGGGGAACTCGGCGGGACTTCCCCCTTTTCCGGGGAACTTGCCGAGGGTTCCCCCTCCTCCGGGGGACTTGGCGGGGGTTCCCCCTCCTCCGGGGGACTCGGCGAGGCTTCCCCCTTTACCGGGGAACTTAGCGGAGGTTCCCCCATCTCCGTTGCCTCCGCCGGGCTTCCCGCTCCTCCGGGGCAACTCCCGGGGCTACCCCCTCCTCCGGGAAACTCGGCGGGATTTCCCCCTACTCCGGGGGACTCGGCGGGGCTTCCCCCTCCTCCGGGGAACTCGGCGGGGGTTCCCCCTCCTCCGGGGCAACCGCCGGGGCTTCCCCCTCCACCGGGGCCACCGCCGGGGCTTCCCCCTCCTCCGGGACAACCGCCGGGGCTTCTCCCTCCACCGGGGCCACCGCCGGGGCTTCCCCCTCCTCCGAGGGACTCGGCGGGGCTTCCCCCCCCTCCGGGGAACTCGGCGGGGGTTCCCCCTCCTCCGTGGGACTTGGCGGGGGTTCCCCCTCCTCTGAAGGACTCGGCGGGGCTTCCCCCTCCTCCGGGGAACTTAACGGGGGTCCCTCTCCTCCGGGGCCTCCGCCGGGACTTCCCCCTCCTCCGAGGCAAACGCCGGAGCTCACCCCTCCTCCGGGGACTCGGCGGGGCTTCCCCCTTTTCCGGGGAACTTGCCGGGGGTTCCCCCTCCTCCGGGGGACTCTGCGGGGTTTCCCACTCCACCTGGGTCTCCGCCGGGGTTCCCCCCCCTCCGGGGAACTCAGTGGGGGTTCCCCCTCCTCCGGGGGACTTGGCGGGGGTTCCCCCTCCTCCGGATAACTCGGCGGAACTTCCCCCTCCACCGGGGGACTCGGCGGGGCTTCCCCCTCCACCGGGAAACTCGGCGGGGGTTCCCTTTTCTCCTGGGGACTTGGTGGGGGTTCTTCCTCCCCCAGGGGACTTAGCGGGGCTACCCCCTCCTCCGGGGCAACTACCGGGGCTTCTTCCTCCTCCGGGGAACTTGGCGGGGGTTCCCCCGCCTTCGGGGAACTCGGCGGGGTTTTCCCCTCCTCCGGGGCCACCGCCGGGGCTTCCCCCTCCACCGGGGGACTCGGCGGGGTTTCCTCTTCTTCCGGGGCCACCGCCGGGGGTTCCCCCTCCACCAGGGAACTTGGCGGGAGTTCCCTTTCCTCCGCGGGACTCGGCGGGGGTTCCCCCTACTCCGGGGGACTCGGCGGGGCTTCCCCCTCCTCCGGGAACTCGGCGGGGGTTCCCCCTCCTCCGGGGGACTCGGCGGGGCTTCCCCCTCCTCCGGGGACCTTAACGGGGGTCCCTCTCCTCCGGGGCCTCCGCCGGTGATTTCTCCTCCTCCGAGGCAAACGCCGGAGCTCTCCCCTCCAACGGGGAACTCGGCGGGACTTCCCCCTTTTCCGGGGAACTTGCCGAGGGTTCCCCCTCCTCCGGGGGACTTGGCGGGGGTTTCCCCTCCACCGGGGGACTCGGCGAGGCTTCCCCCTTTACCGGGGAACTTGGCGGAGGTTCCCCCATCTCCGTTGCCTCCGCCGGGCTTCCCGCTCCTCCGGGGCAACTCCCGGGGCTACCCCCTCCTCCGGGTAACTCGGCGGGGGTTCCCCCTACTCCGGGGGACTCGGCGGGGCTTCCCCCTCATCCGGGGAACTCGGCGGGGGTTCCCCCTCCTCCGGGGCAACCGCCGGGGCTTCCCCCTCCACCGGGGCCACCGCCGGGGCTTCCCCCTCCTCCGGGGAACTCGGCGGGACTTCCCCCTCCTCCGAGGGACTCGGCGGGGCTTCCCCCTCCACCGGGAAACTCGGCGGGGGTTCCCTGTCCTCCGGGGGACTTGGCGGGGGTTCTTCCTCCCCCAGGGGACTCAGTGGGGCTACCCCCTCCTCCGGGGCCACCACCGGGGCTTTCCTTTCCTCCGGGGTACTTAATGGGGGTTCCCCCTCCTCCAGGGGACTCGGCAGGGCTTTCCATTCCACCGGGGCCACCGCCTTTGCTTCCCCCCCCCTCCGGGGAACTCGGCGGGGGTTCACCCTCCTCCGGGGGACTCGGCGGGGCTTCCCCCTCCTCCGGGGGACTTGGCGGTGGTTCCCCCTTAACCGGCGAACTCGGCGGGGGTTCCCCCTCCTCCGGGGCCGCCGCCTGGGCTTCCCCCCCCTCCAGGGAACTCGGCGAGGCTTCCCCCTTCTCCGAGGGACTCGGCGGGGCTTCCCCCCCCTCCGGGGAACTTAACGGGGGTCCCTCTCCTCCGGGGCCTCCGCCGGGGCTTCCCCCTCCTCCGAGGCAAACGCCGGAGCTCTCCCCTCCTCCGGGGAACTCGGCGGGGCTTCCCCCTTTTCCGGGGAACTTGCCGGGGGTTCACCCTTCTCCGGGGGACTCGGCGGGGCTTCCCCCTCCTCCGGGGGACTCGGCGGGGCTTCCCCCTCCTACGGGAAACTCGGCGGGGGTTCCCTTTTCTCCGGGGGACTTGGTGGGGGTTCTTCCTCCCCCAGGGGACTTAGCGGGGCTACCCCCTCCTCCGGGGCAACCGCCGGGGCTTCCCCCTCCTCCGGGGAACTTGGCGGGGGTTCCCCCGCATTCGGGGAACTCGGCGGGGTTCCCCCCTCCTCCGGGGCCACCGCCGGGGCTTCCACCTCCACCGGGGGATTTGGCGTGGGTTCTCCCTCCTCCGAAGACTCGGCGGGGCTTCCCCCTCCTCCGAGGAACTTAACGGGGGTCCCTCTCCTCCGGGGCCTCCGCCGGGACTTCCCCCTCCTCCGAGGCAAACGCCGAAGCTCACCCCTCCTCCGGGGGACTCGGCGGGGCTTTCCCCTTTTCCGGGGAACTTGCCGGGGGTTCCCCCTCCTCCGGGGGACTCTGCGGGGTTTCCCACTCCACCTGGGTCTCCGCCGGGGTTCCCCCCCCTCCGGGGAACTCGGTGGGGGATCCCCCCTTCTCCGGAAGACTTGGCGGGGGTTCCCCCTCCTCCGGATAACTCGGCGGGGCTTCCTCCTCCTCCGGGGGACTCGGCGGGGCTTCCCCCTTTTCCGGGGGACTTGGCGGGGGTTCCCCCTCCTCCGGGGAACTCGGCGGGGCTTCCCCCTCCTCCGGGGGACTCGGCGGGGCTTCCCCCTCCACCGGGAAACTCGGCGGGGGTTCCCTGTCCTCCGGGGGACTTGGCGGGGGATCTTCCTCCCCCAGGGGACTCAGCGGGGCTACCCCCTACTCCGGGGCAACCACCGGGGCTCCCCCCACCTCCGGGACCACCGGCGGGGCATCCCACTCCTCCGGGGAACTTGGCGGGGGTTCCCTCTCCTCCGGGGGTTTCGGCGGGGGTTCCCCCTCCTATGGGTTACTCGGCGGGGCTTTCCCCTCCTCCAGGGCAACCGCCGTGGCTTCCCCCTCCTCCGGGGAACTCGGCGGGGCTTCTCCCTCCTCCGGGGAACTTGGCGGGGGTTCCCCCTCCTCCGGGGGACTCGGCGGGGCTTCCCCCTTTACCGGGGAACTTGGCGGAGGTTCCCCCATCTCCGTTGCCTCCGCCAGGCATCCCGCTCCTCCGGGGCAACTGCCGGGGCTACCCCCTACTCCGGGTAACCCGGCGGGGGTTCCCCCTCCTCTGGGGGACTTGGTGGGGCTTCCCCCTCCACCGGGAAACTCGGCGGGGGTTCCCTTTTCTCCTGGTGACTTGGTGGGGGTTCTTCCTCCCCCAGGGGACTTAGCGGGGCTACCCCCTCCTCCGGGGCAACCGCCGGGGCTTCCCCCTCCTCCGGGGAACTTGGCGGGGGTTCCCCCGCCTTCGGGGAACTCGGCGGGGTTTCCCCCTCCTCCGGGGCCACCGCCGGGGCTTCCCCCTCCACCGGGGGACTCGGCGGGGTTTCCTCTTCTTCCGGGGCCACCGCCGGGGGTTCCCCCTCCACCGAAGAACTTGGCGGGAGTTCCCTTTCCTCCGCGGGACTCGGTGGGGGTTCCCCCTCTTCCGGAAGACTTGGCGGGGGTTCCCCCTCCTCCGGATAACTCGGCGGGGCTTCCTCCTCCTCCGGGGGACTCGGCGGGGCTTCCCCCTCCTCCGGGGGACTTGGCGGGGGTTCCCCCTCCTCCGGGGAACTCGGCGGGGCTTCCCCCTCCTCCGGGAAACTCGGCGGGGGTTCCCTGTCCTCCGGGGGACTTGGCGGGGGTTCTTCCTCCCCCAGGGGACTCAGCGGGGCTACCCCCTCCTCCGGGGCAACCACCGGGGCTCCCCCCACCTCCGGGACCACCGGCGGGGCATCCCACTCCTCCGGGGAACTTGGCGGGGGTTCCCTCTCCTCCGGGGGACTCGGCGGGGGTTCCCCCTCCTATGGGTTACTCGGCGGGGCTTTCCCCTCCTCCAGGGCAACCGCCGTGGCTTCCCCCTCCTCCGGGGAACTCGGCGGGGCTTCTCCCTCCTCCGGGGAACTTGGCGGGGGTTCCCCCTCCTCCGGGGGACTCGGCGGGGCTTCCCCCTTTACCGGGGAACTTGGCGGAGGTTCCCCCATCTCCGTTGCCTCCGCCAGGCATCCCGCTCCTCCGGGGCAACTGCCGGGGCTACCCCCTCCTCCGGGTAACTCGGCGGGGGTTCCCCCTCCTCTGGGGGACTTGGTGGGGCTTCCCCCTCCACCGGGAAACTCGGCGGGGGTTCCCTTTTCTCCTGGTGACTTGGTGGGGGTTCTTCCTCCCCCAGGGGACTTAGCGGGGCTACCCCCTCCTCCGGGGCAACCGCCGGGGCTTCCCCCTCCACCGGGGGACTCGGCGGGGTTTCCTCTTCTTCCAGGGCCACCGCCGGGGGTTCCCCCTCCACCAGGGAACTTGGCGGGAGTTCCCTTTCCTCCGCGGGACTCGGCGGGGGTTCCCCGTACTCCGGGGGACTCGGCGAGGCTTCCCCCTCCTCCGGGAACTCGGCGGGGGTTCCCCCTCCTCCGGGGGACTTGGTGGGGGTTCCCACTCCTCCGGTGTACTCTGCGGGGTTTCCCACTCCACCTGGGCCTCCGCCGGGGTTCCCCCCCCTCCGGGGGACTTGGCGGGGGTTCCCCCTCCTCCGGATAACTCGGCGGGGCTTCCCCCTCCTCCGGGGCAAACGCCGGGGCTTCCCCCTCCATTGGGGCCACCGCCGGGGCTTCCCCCTCCTCCGGGGAACTCGGTGGGGGTTCCCCCTCCTCTGGGGGACTTGGCGGGGGTTCCTCCTCCTCCGGATAACTCGGCGGGGCTTCCCCCTCCTCCGGGAAACTCGGCGGGGGTTCCCTTTCCTCCCGGGGACTTGGTGGGGTTTCTTCCTCCCGCAGGGGACTCAGCGGGGCTTCCTCCCACTCCGGGGCAACCGCCGGGTCTTCCCCCTCCTCCGGGGGACTCGGCGGGGTTTCCCCCTCCTCCGGGGCCACCGCCGGGGGTTCCCCCTCCTCCGGGGAACTTGGCGGGGGTTCCCTTTCCTCCGGGGGACTCGGCGGGGGTTCCCCCTCCTCCGGGGAACTTGGCGGGGGTTCCCTTTCCTCCGGGGGAACTCGGCGGGGGTTCCCCCTCCTCCGGGGCAACCGCCGGGGCTTCCCCCTCCACCGGGGCCACCGCCGGGGCTTCCCCCTCCTCCGGGGGACTCGGCGGGGTTCCCCCCTCCTCCGGGGCCACCGCCGGGGCTTCCCCCTCCTCCGAGGGACTCGGCGGGGCTTCCCCCCCCTCCGGGGAACTCGGCGGGGGTTCCCCCTCCTCCGGGGCCTCCGCCGTGGCTTCCCTCTTCTCCCGGGCAACCGCCGGGGCTTCCCCCTTCTCCAGGGCAACCGCCCGGGCTTCCCCTTCAACGGGGGACTCGGCGGGGATTCCCCCTCAACCGGCGAACTCGGCGGGGATTCTCCCTCCTCCGGGGGACTTGGCGGTGGTTCCCCCTCAACCGGCGAACTCAGCGGGGGTTCCCCCTCCTCCGGGGGACTCGGCGTGGCTTCCCCCTCCTCCGGGGCCACCGCCGGGGCTTCCCCCTCCTCCGGGGGTCTCGGCGGGGGTTCCCCCTCCTCCGGGGAACTCGGCAGGGGTTCCCCCTCCTCCGGGAAACTTGGCGGGGGTTCCCTTCCCTCCGGGCGACTTGACTGGGGTTCTTCCTTCCCCAGGGGACTCAGCGGGGCTTCCTCCTCCTCCGGGGCCACCGCCGGGGCTTCCCCCTTCTCCGGGGCCACCGCCGGGGCTTCCCCCTCCTCCGGGGGACTCAGCGGGGATTCTTCCTCCTCCGGGGGACTTGGCGGGGGTTCCCCCTCCTCCGGGGCCACCCCCGGGGCTTTCCCCTCCTCCTGGAAACTCTGCGTGGGTTCCCCCTCCTCCGGGGCCTCCGCCGTGGCTTCCCTCTTCTCCGGGGCAACCGCCGGGGCTTCCCCCTCCTCCGGGGGACTCAGCGGGGCTTCTTCCTCCTCCGGGGAACTTGATGGGGGTTTCCCCTCCTCCAGGGGACTCGGCAGGGCTTTCCATTCCACCGGGGCCTCCGCCAGGGCTTCCCCCCCCCCTCCGGGGAACTCGGCGGGGGTTCCCCCTTCTCCGAGGGACTTGGCGGGGGTTCCCCCTCCTCCGGGGGACTCGGCGGGGCTTCCCCCTTCACCGGGGAACTCTGCGTGGGTTCCCCCTCCTCCGGGGCCTCCGCCGTGGCTTCCCTATTCTCCGGGGCTACTGCCGGGGCTTCCCCCTTCTCCAGGGCGACCGCCGGGGCTTCCCCCTCCTCCGGGGCCACCACCGGGGCTTTCCTCTCCTCCGGGGTACTTAATGGGGGTTCCCCCTCATCCAGGGGACTCGGCAGGGCTTTCCATTCCACCGGGGCCACCGCCTTTGCTTCCCCCCCCTCCGGGGAACTCGGCGGGGGTTCACCCTCCTCCGGGGGACTTGGCAGTGGTTCCCCATTAACCGGCGAACTCGGCGGGGGTTCCCCCTCCTCCAGGGCCGCCGCCTGGGCTTCCCCCCCCTCCAGGGAACTCGCCGGGGAACTCGGCGGGGCTTCCCCCTTTTCCGGGGAACTTGCCGGGGGTTCCCTCTCCTCCGGGGGACTCGGCGGGGCTTCCCCCTCCTCCGTGGGACTCGGCGGGGCTTCCCCCTCCTACGGGAAACTCGGCGGGGGTTCCCTTTTCCCCAGGGGACTTAGCGGGGCTACCCCCTCCTCCGGGGCAACCGCCGGGGCTTCCCCCTCCACCGGGGAACTTGGCGGGGGTTCCCCCGCCTTCGGGGAACTCGGCGGGGTTCCCCCCTCCTCCGGGGCCACCGCCGGGGCTTCCCCCTCCACCGGGGGATTTGGCGTGGGTTCCCCCTCCTCCGAAGACTCGGCGGGGCTTCCCCCTCCTCCGGGGAACTTAACGGGGGTCCCTCTCCTCCGGGGCCTCCGCCGGGACTTCCCCCTCCTCCGAGGCAAACGGCGAAGCTCACCCCTCCTCCGGGGAACTCGGCGGGGCTTCCCCCTTTTCCGGGGAACTTGCCGGGGGTTCCCCCTCCTCCGGGGGACTCTGCGGGGTTTCCCACTCCACCTGGGTCTCCGCCGGGGTTCCCCCCCCTCCGGGGAACTCGGTGGGGGTTCCCCCTCCTCCGGAAGACTTGGCGGGGGTTCCCCCTCCTCCGGATAACTCGGTGGGGCTTCCTCCTCCTCCGGGGGATTCGGCGGGTCTTCCCCCTCCTCCGGGGGACTTGGCGGGGGTTCCCCCTCCTCCGGGGAACTCGGCGGGGCTTCCCCCTCCTCCGGGGCCACCGCCGGGGCTTCCCCCTCCACCGGGGGACTCGGCGGGGTTTCCTCTTCTTCCGGGGCCACCGCCGGGGGTTCCCCCTCCACCAGGGAACTTGGCGGGAGTTCCCTTTCCTCCGCGGGACTCGGCGGGGGTTCCCCCATCTCCGTTGCCTCCGCCGGGCTTCCCGCTCCTCCGGGGCAACTCCCGGGGCTACCCCCTCCTCCGGGTAACTCGGCGGGGGTTCCCCCTACTCCGGGGGACTCGGCGGGGCTTCCCCCTCCCTCCGGGGAACTCGGCGGGGGTTCCCCCTCCTCAATGGGACTTGGCGGGGGTTCCCCCTCCTCCGAAGGACTCGGCGGGGCTTCCCCCTCCTCCGGGGAACTTAACGGGGGTCCCTCTCCTCCGGGGCCTCCGCCGGGACTTCCCCCTCCTCCGAGGCAAACGCCGGAGCTCACCCCTCCTCCGGGGAACTCGGCGGGGCTTCCCCCTTTTCCGGGGAACTTGCCGGGGGTTCCCCGTCCTCCGGGGGACTCTGCGGGGTTTCCCACTCCACCTGGGTCTCCGCCGGGGTTCCCCCCCCTCCGGGGAACTCAGTGGGGGTTCCCCCTCCTCCGGGGGACTTGGCGGGGGTTCCCCCTCCTCCGGATAACTCGGCGGCGCTTCCCCCTCCACCGGGGGACTCGGCGGGGCTTCCCCCTCCACCGGGAAACTCGGCGGGGGTTCCCTTTTCTCCTGGGGACTTGGTGGGGGTTCTTCCTCCCCCAGGGGACTTAGCGGGGCTACCCCCTCCTCCGGGGCAACTGCCGGGGCTTCCCCCTCTCCGGGGGACTCGGCGGGGATTCCCCCTCAACCGGCGAACTCGGCGGGGATTCTCCCTCCTCCGGGGGACTTGGCGGTGGTTCCCCCACAACCGGCGAACTCAGCGGGGGTTCCCCCTCCTCCGGGGGACTCGGCGGGGCTTCCCCCTCCTCCGGGGCCACCGCCGGGGCTTCCCCCTCCTCCGGGGGTCTCGGCGGGGGTTCCCCCTCCTCCGGGGAACTCGGCAGGGGTTCCCCCTCCTCCGGGAAACTTGGCGGGGGTTCCCTTCCCTCCGGGCGACTTGACTGGGGTTCTTCCTTCCCCAGGGGACTCAGCGGGGCTTCCTCCTCCTCCGAGGCAACCGCCGGGGCCTCCCCCTCCTCCGGGTAACTCGGTGGGGGTTCCCACTCCTCCGGGGCCTCCGCCGGGGCTTCCCCCTCCTCCGGGGGACTCAGCGGGGATTCTTCCTCCTCCGGGGGACTTGACGGGGGTTCCCCCTCCTCCGGGGGACTCGGCGGGGCTTCCCCCTCCTCCGGGAACTCGGCGGGGGTTCCCCTCCTCCGGGGCAACCGCCGGGGCTTCCCCCTCCACCGGGGCCACCTCCGGGGCTTCACCCTCCTCCAGGGAACTCGGTGGGGGTTCCCCCTCCTCCGGGGGACTTGGCGGGGGTTCCTCCTCCTCCGGATAACTCGGCGGGGCTTCCCCCTCCTCCGGGAAACTCGGCGGGGATTCCCCCTCCTCCGGGAAACTCGGCGGGGGTTCCCTTTCCTCCCGGGGACTTGGTGGGGGTTCTTCCTCCCGCAGGGGACTCAGCGGGGCTTCCTCCCCCTCCGGGGCAACCGCCGGGTCTTCCACCTCCTCCGGGGGACTCGGCGGGGTTTCCCCCTCCTCCGGGGCCACCGCCGGGGGTTCCCCCTCCTCCGGGGAACTTGGCAGGGGTTCCCTTTCCTCCGGGGGACTTGGCGGGGATTCCCCCTCCTCCGAGGGACTCGGTGGGGCTTCCCCCCCCTCCGGGGAACTCGGCGGGGGTTCCCCCTCCTCCGGGGCCTCCGCCGTGGCTTCCCTCTTCTCCCGGGCAACCGCCGGGGCTTCCCCCTTCTCCAGGGCAACCGCCGGGGCTTCCCCTTCTCCGGGGGACTCGGCGGGAATTCCCCCTCAACCGGCGAACTCGGCGGGGATTCTCCCTCCTCCGGGGGACTTGGCGGTGGTTCCCCCTCAACCGGCGAACTCAGCGGGGGTTCCCCCTCCTCCGGGGGACTCGGCGGGGCTTCCCCCTCCTCCGGGGCCACCGCCGGGGCTTCCCCCTCCACCGGGGGTCTCGGCGGGGGTTCCCCCTCCTCCGGGGAACTCGGCAGGGCCCTCCTCCGGGAAACTTGGCGGGGGTTCCCTTCCCTCCGGGCGACTTGACTAGGGTTCTTCCTTCCCCAGGGGACTCAGCGGGGCTTCCTCCTCCTCCGGGGCAACCGCCGGGGCTTTCCCCTCCTCCGGGTAACTCGGCGGGGGTTCCCACTCCTCCGGGGCCACCGCCGGGGCTTCCCCCTCCTCCGGGGGACTCAGCGGGGATTCTTCTTCTCCGGGGGACTTGGCGGGGGTTCCCCCTCCTCCGGGGCCACCGCCGGGGCTTTCCCCTCCTCCTGGAAACTCTGCGTGGGTTCCCCCTCCTCCGGGGCCTCCGCCGTGGCATCCCTCTTCTCCGGGGCAACCGCCGGGGCTTTCCCCTCCTCCGAAACCTCCGCCGGGGCTTCCCCCTCCTCCGGGGCCTCCGCCGTGGCTTCCCTCTTCTCCGGGGCAACCGCCGTGGCTTTCCCCTCCTCCGAAACCTCCGCCGGGGCTTTCCCCTCCTCCGGGGAACTCGCCGGGGCTCCCCCCTCCACCGGTGCCACCGCCGGGGCTTCCCACTCCTCCGGGGATCTTGGCGGGGGTTCCCTCTTCTCCGGGGGACTCGGCGGGGCTTCCCCCTCCTCCAGGACAACCGCCGTGGCTTCCCCCTCTTCCGGGAAACTCGGCGGGGCTTCTCCCTACTCCGGGGAACTTGATGGGGGTTTCCCCTCCTCCAGGGGACTCGGCAGGGCTTTCCATTCCACCGGGGCCTCCGCCTGGGCTTCCCCCCCCTCCGGGGAATTCGGCGGGGGTTCCCCCTTCTCCGAAAGACTTGGCGGGGGTTCCCCCTCCTCCGGGGGACTCGGCGGGGCTTTCTTTCCTCCGGGGGACTCGGCGGGGCTTCCCTATTCTCCGGGGCAACTGCCGGGGCTTCCCCTTTCTCCAGGGCAACCGCCGGGGCTTCCCCCTCCTCCGGGGCCACCACCGGGGCTTTCCTCTCCTCCGGGGTACTTAATGGGGGTTCCCCTCCTCCAGGGGACTCGGCAGGGCTTTCCATTCCACCGGGGCCATCGCCTTTGCTTCCCCCCCCCCCCCCCCTCCGGGGAACTCGGCGGGGGTTCCCTTTTCTCCGGGGGACTTGGTGGGGGTTCATCCTCCCCCAGGGGACTTAGCGGGGCTACCCCCTCCTCCGGGGCAACCGCCGGGGCTTCCCCCTCCTCCGGGGAACTTGGCGGGGGTTCCCCCGCCTTCGGGGAACTCGGCGGGGTTCCCCCCTCCTCCGGGGCCACCGCCGGGGCTTCCCCCTCCACCGGGGGATTTGGCGTGGGTTCCCCCACTCCGAAGACTCGGCGGGGCTTCCCCCTCCTCCGGGGAACTTAACGGGGGTCCCTCTCCTCCGGGGCCTCCGCCGGGAATTCCCCCTCCTCCGAGGCAAACGCCGAAGCTCACCCCTCCTCCGGGGAACTCGGCGGGGCTTCCACTTTTCCGGGGAACTTGCCGGGGGTTCCCCCTCCTCCGGGGGACTCTGCGGGGTTTCCCACTCCACCTGGGTGTCCGCCGGGGTTCCCCCCCCTCCGGGGAACTCGGCGGGGGTTCCCCCTCCTCCGTGGGACTTGGCGGGGGTTCCCCCTCCTCCGGGGGACTTGGCGGGGCTTCCCCCTCCTCCGGGGCCACCGCCGGGGCTTCCCCCTCCTCCGGGGGTCTCGGCAGGGGTTCCCCCTCCTCCGGGAAACTTGGCGGGGGTTCCCTTCCCTCCGGGCGACTTGACTGGGGTTCTTCCTTCCCCAGGGGACTCAGCGGGGCTTCCTCCTACTCCGGGGCAACCGCCGGGGCTTCCCCCTCCTCCGGGTAACTCGGTGGGGGTTCCCACTCCTCCGGGGCCTCCGCCGGGGCTTCCCCCTCCTCCGGGGGACTCAGCGGGGATTCTTCCTTCTCCGGGGGACTTGGCGGGGGTTCCCCCTCCTCCATGGGACTCGGCGGGGCTTCCCCCTCCTCCGGGAACTCGGCGGGGGTTCCCCCCCCCCCGGGGCAACCGCCGGGGCTTCCCCCTCCACCGGGGCCACCGCCGGGGCTTCACCCTCCTCCGGGGAACTCGGTGGGGGTTCCCCCTCCTCCGGGGGACTTGGCGGGGGTTCCTCCTCCTCCGGATAACTCGGCGGGGCTTCCCCCTCCTCCGGGAAACTCGGCGGGGATTCCCCCTCCTCCGGGAAACTCGGCGGGGGTTCCCTTTCCTCCAGGGAACTTGGTGGGGGTTCTTCCGCCCGCAGGGGACTCAGCGGGGCTTCCTCCCCCTCCGGGGCAACCGCCGGGTCTTCCCCCTCCTCCGGGGGACTCGGCGGGGTTTCCCTCTCCTCCGGGGCCACCGCCGGGGGTTCCCCCTCCTCCGGGGAACTTGACGGGGGTTCCCTTTCCTCCGGGGGACTTGGCGGGGGTTCCCCCTCCTCCGAGGGACTCGTTGGGGCTTCCCCCCCCCTCCGGGGAACTCGGCGGGGGTTCCCCCTCCTCCGGGGCCTCCGCCGTGGCTTCCCTCTTCTCCCGGGCAACCGCCGGGGCTTCCCCCTTCTCCAGGGCAACCGCCGGGGCTTCCCCTTCTCCGGGGGACTCGGCGGGGATTCCCCCTCAACCGGCGAACTCGGCGGGGATTCTCCCTTCTCCGGGGGACTTGGCGGTGGTTCCCCCTCAACCGGCGAACTCAGCGGGGGTTCCCCCTCCTCCGGGGGACTCGGCGGGGCTTCCCCCTCATCCGGGGCCTCCGCCGGGGCTTCCCCCTCCTCCGGGGCCACCGCCGGGGCTTCCCCCTCCTCCGGGGGTCTCGGCGGGGATTCCCCCTCCTCCGGGGAACTCGGCAGGGGTTCCCCCTCCTCCGGGAAACTTGGCGGGGGTTCCCTTCCCTCCGGGCGACTTGACTGGGGTTCTTCCTTCCCCAGGGGACTCAGCGGGGCTTCCTCCTCCTCCGGGGCAACCGCCGGGGCTTCCCCCTCCGCCGGGTAACTCGGCGGGGGTTCCCACTCCTCCGGGGCCTCCGCCGGGGCTTCCCCCTCCTCCGGGGCCACCGCCGGGGCTTCCCCCTCCACCGGGGGACTCAGCGGGGATTCTTCCTCCTCCGGGGGACTTGGCGGGGGTTCCCCCTCCTCCGGGACCACCGCCGGGGCATTCCCCTCCTCCTGGAAACTCTGCGTGGGTTCCCCCTCCTCCGGGGCCTCCGCCATGGCTTCCCTCTTCTCCGGGGCAACCGCCGGGGCTTTCCCCTCCTCCGAAACCTCCGCCGGGGCTTCCCCCTCCTCCGGGGCCTCCGCCGTGGCTTCCCTCTTCTCCGGGGCAACCGCCGTGGCTTTCCCCTCCTCCGAAACCTCCGCCGGGGCTTTCCCCTCCTCCGGGGAACTCGCCGGGGCTCCCCCCTCCACCGGTGCCACCGCCGGGGCTTCCCACTCCTCCGGGGATCTTGGCGGGGGTTCCCTCTTCTCCGGGGGACTCGGCGGGGCTTCCCCCTCCTCCAGGACAACCGCCGTGGCTTCCCCCTCTTCCGGGAAACTCGGCGGGGCTTCTCCCTACTCCGGGGAACTTGATGGGGGTTTCCCCTCCTCCAGGGGACTCGGCAGGGCTTTCCATTCCACCGGGGCCTCCGCCTGGGCTTCCCCCCCCTCCGGGGAATTCGGCGGGGGTTCCCCCTTCTCCGAAAGACTTGGCGGGGGTTCCCCCTCCTCCGGGGGACTCGGCGGGGCTTTCTTTCCTCCGGGGGACTCGGCGGGGCTTCCCTATTCTCCGGGGCAACTGCCGGGGCTTCCCCTTTCTCCAGGGCAACCGCCGGGGCTTCCCCCTCCTCCGGGGCCACCACCGGGGCTTTCCTCTCCTCCGGGGTACTTAATGGGGGTTCCCCTCCTCCAGGGGACTCGGCAGGGCTCTCCATTCCACCGGGGCCATCGCCTTTGCTTCCCCCCCCCCCCCTCCGGGGAACTCGGCGGGGGTTCCCTTTTCTCCGGGGGACTTGGTGGGGGTTCATCCTCCCCCAGGGGACTTAGCGGGGCTACCCCCTCCTCCGGGGCAACCGCCGGGGCTTCCCCCTCCTCCGGGGAACTTGGCGGGGGTTCCCCCGCCTTCGGGGAACTCGGCGGGGTTCCCCCCTCCTCCGGGGCCACCGCCGGGGCTTCCCCCTCCACCGGGGGATTTGGCGTGGGTTCCCCCACTCCGAAGACTCGGCGGGGCTTCCCCCTCCTCCGGGGAACTTAACGGGGGTCCCTCTCCTCCGGGGCCTCCGCCGGGAATTCCCCCTCCTCCGAGGCAAACGCCGAAGCTCACCCCTCCTCCGGGGAACTCGGCGGGGCTTCCACTTTTCCGGGGAACTTGCCGGGGGTTCCCCCTCCTCCGGGGGACTCTGCGGGGTTTCCCACTCCACCTGGGTGTCCGCCGGGGTTCCCCCCCCTCCGGGGAACTCGGCGGGGGTTCCCCCTCCTCCGTGGGACTTGGCGGGGGTTCCCCCTCCTCCGGGGGACTTGGCGGGGCTTCCCCCTCCTCCGGGGCCACCGCCGGGGCTTCCCCCTCCTCCGGGGGTCTCGGCAGGGGTTCCCCCTCCTCCGGGAAACTTGGCGGGGGTTCCCTTCCCTCCGGGCGACTTGACTGGGGTTCTTCCTTCCCCAGGGGACTCAGCGGGGCTTCCTCCTACTCCGGGGCAACCGCCGGGGCTTCCCCCTCCTCCGGGTAACTCGGTGGGGGTTCCCACTCCTCCGGGGCCTCCGCCGGGGCTTCCCCCTCCTCCGGGGGACTCAGCGGGGATTCTTCCTTCTCCGGGGGACTTGGCGGGGGTTCCCCCTCCTCCATGGGACTCGGCGGGGCTTCCCCCTCCTCCGGGAACTCGGCGGGGGTTCCCCCCCCCCCGGGGCAACCGCCGGGGCTTCCCCCTCCACCGGGGCCACCGCCGGGGCTTCACCCTCCTCCGGGGAACTCGGTGGGGGTTCCCCCTCCTCCGGGGGACTTGGCGGGGGTTCCTCCTCCTCCGGATAACTCGGCGGGGCTTCCCCCTCCTCCGGGAAACTCGGCGGGGATTCCCCCTCCTCCGGGAAACTCGGCGGGGGTTCCCTTTCCTCCAGGGAACTTGGTGGGGGTTCTTCCGCCCGCAGGGGACTCAGCGGGGCTTCCTCCCCCTCCGGGGCAACCGCCGGGTCTTCCCCCTCCTCCGGGGGACTCGGCGGGGTTTCCCTCTCCTCCGGGGCCACCGCCGGGGGTTCCCCCTCCTCCGGGGAACTTGACGGGGGTTCCCTTTCCTCCGGGGGACTTGGCGGGGGTTCCCCCTCCTCCGAGGGACTCGTTGGGGCTTCCCCCCCCCTCCGGGGAACTCGGCGGGGGTTCCCCCTCCTCCGGGGCCTCCGCCGTGGCTTCCCTCTTCTCCCGGGCAACCGCCGGGGCTTCCCCCTTCTCCAGGGCAACCGCCGGGGCTTCCCCTTCTCCGGGGGACTCGGCGGGGATTCCCCCTCAACCGGCGAACTCGGCGGGGATTCTCCCTTCTCCGGGGGACTTGGCGGTGGTTCCCCCTCAACCGGCGAACTCAGCGGGGGTTCCCCCTCCTCCGGGGGACTCGGCGGGGCTTCCCCCTCATCCGGGGCCTCCGCCGGGGCTTCCCCCTCCTCCGGGGCCACCGCCGGGGCTTCCCCCTCCTCCGGGGGTCTCGGCGGGGATTCCCCCTCCTCCGGGGAACTCGGCAGGGGTTCCCCCTCCTCCGGGAAACTTGGCGGGGGTTCCCTTCCCTCCGGGCGACTTGACTGGGGTTCTTCCTTCCCCAGGGGACTCAGCGGGGCTTCCTCCTCCTCCGGGGCAACCGCCGGGGCTTCCCCCTCCGCCGGGTAACTCGGCGGGGGTTCCCACTCCTCCGGGGCCTCCGCCGGGGCTTCCCCCTCCTCCGGGGCCACCGCCGGGGCTTCCCCCTCCACCGGGGGACTCAGCGGGGATTCTTCCTCCTCCGGGGGACTTGGCGGGGGTTCCCCCTCCTCCGGGACCACCGCCGGGGCATTCCCCTCCTCCTGGAAACTCTGCGTGGGTTCCCCCTCCTCCGGGGCCTCCGCCATGGCTTCCCTCTTCTCCGGGGCAACCGCCGGGGCTTTCCCCTCCTCCGAAACCTCCGCCGGGGCTTCCCCCTCCTCCGGGGCCTCCGCCGTGGCTTCCCTCTTCTCCGGGGCAACCGCCGTGGCTTTCCCCTCCTCCGAAACCTCCGCCGGGGCATTCCCCTCCTCCGGGGAACTCGCCGGGGCTCCCCCCTCCACCGGTGCCACCGCCGGGGCTTCCCACTCCTCCGGGGATCTTGGCGGGGGTTCCCTCTTCTCCGGGGGACTCGGCGGGGCTTCCCCCTCCTCCAGGACAACCGCCGTGGCTTCCCCCTCCTCCGGGAAACTCGGCGGGGCTTCTCCCTCCTCCGGGGAACTTGATGGGGGTTTCCCCTCCTCCAGGGGACTCGGCAGGGCTTTCCATTTTACAGGGGCCTCCGCCTGGGCTCCCCCCCCCTCCGGGGAATTCGGCGGGGGTTCCCCCTTCTCCGAAAGACTTGGCGGGGGTTCCCCCTCCTCCGGGGGACTCGGCGGGGCTTCCTTTCCTCCGGTGGACTCGGCGGGGCTTCCCCCTTCACCGGGGAACTCTGCGTGGGTTTTCTCTCCTCCGGGGCCTCCGCCGTGGCTTCCCTATTCTCCGGGGCAACTGCCGGGGCTTCCCCTTTCTCCAGGGCAACCGCCGGGGCTTCCCCCTCCTCCGGGGCCACCACCGGGGCTTTCCTCTCCTCCGGGGTACTTAATGGGGGTTCCCCTCCTCCAGGGGACTCGGCAGGGCTTTCCATTCCACCGGGGCCACCGCCTTTGCTCCCCCCCCCCTCCGGGGAACTCGGCGGGGGTTCCCCCTCCTCCGGGGGACTCGGCGGGGCTTCCCCCTCCACCGGGGGACTTGGCGGTGGTTCCCCCTTAACCGGCGAACTCGCCGTGGCTTTCCCCTCCTCCGAAACCTCCGCCGGGGCTTTCCTCTCCCCCGGGGAACTCGCTGGGGCTCCCCCCTCCACCGGTGCCACCGCCGGGGCTTCCCACTCCTCCGGGGATCTTGGCGGGGGTTCCCTCTTCTCCGGGGGACTCGGCGGGGCTTCCCCCTCCTCCATGACAACCGCCGTGGCTTCCCCCTCCTAAGGGAAACTCGGCGGGGCTTCTCCCTCCTCCGGGGAACTTGATGGGGGTTCCCCCTCCTCCGGGGGACTCGGCGGTGCTTCCCCTCCTCCGAGGGACTCGGCGGGGGTTCCCCCTTCTCCGTGGGACTTGGCGGGGGTTCCCCCTCCTCCGAAGGACTCGGCGGGGCTTCCCCCACCTCCGGGGAACTTAACGGGGGTCCCTCTCCTCCGGGGCCTCCGCCGGGACTTCCCCCTCCTCCGAGGCAAACGCCGGAGCTCACCCCTCCTCCGGGGAACTCGGCGGGGCATCCCCCTTTTCCGGGGAACTTGCCGGGGGTTCCCCCTCCTCCGGGGGACTCTGCGGTGTTTAACACTCCACCTGGGTCTCCGCCGGGGTTCCCCCCCCTCCGGGGAACTCGGTGGGGGTTCCCCCTCTTCCGGGGGACTTGGCGGGGGTTCCCCCTTCTCCGGATAACTCGGCGGGTTTTCCCCTCCTCCGGGGGACTTGGCGGGGCTTCCCCCTCCACCGGGAAACTCGGCGGGGGTTTCCTTATCTCCTGGGGACTTGGTGGGGGTTCTTCCTCCCCCAGGGGTCTTAGCGGGGCTACCCCCTCCTCCGGGGCAACCGCCGGGGCTTCCCCCTCCTCCGGGGAACTTGGCGGGGGTTCCCCCGCCTCCGGGGAACTCGGCGGGGTTTCCCCCTCCTCCGGGGCCTCCGCCGGGGATTCCTCCTCCTCCGAGGCAAACGCCGGAGCTCTCCCCTCCTACGGGGAACTCGGCGGGGCTTCCCCCTTTTCCGGGGAACTTGCCGAGGGTTCCCCCTCCTCCGGGGGACTTGGCGGGGGTTCCCCCTCCTCCGGGGGACTCGGCGGGGCTTCCCCCTCCTCCGGGAACTCGGCGGGGGTTCCCCCTCCTCCGGGGGACTTGGCGGGGGTTCCCCCTCCTCCGGGGAACTCGGCGGGGGTTCCCCCTCCTCCGGGGCAACCGCTGGGGCTTTCCCCTCCACCGGGGCCACCGCCGGGGCTTCCCCCTCCTCCGGGGAACTCGGTGGGGGTTCCCCCTCCTCCGGGGGACTTGGCGGGGGTTCCTCCTCCTCCGGATTACTCGGCCGGGCTTCCCCCTCCTCCGGGAAACTCGGCGGGGGTTCCCCCTCCTCCGGGAAACTCGGCGGGGGTTCCCTTTCCTCCGGGGGACTTGGTGGGGGTTCTTCCTCCCGCAGGGTACTCAGCGGGGCTTCCTCCCCCTCCGGGGCAACCACCGGGTCTTCCCCCTCCTCCGGGGGACTCGGCGGGGTTTCCCCCTCCTCCGGGGCCACCGCCGGGGGTTCCCCCTCCTCCGGGGAACTTGGCGGGGGTTCCCTTTCCTCCGGGGGACTCGGCGGGGGTTCCCCCTACTCCGGGGGACTCGGCGGGGCTTCCCCCTCCTCCGGGGAACTCGGCGGGGGTTCCCCCTCCTCCGGGGCAACCGCCGGGGCTTCCCCCTCCACCGGGGCCACCGCCGGGGCTTCCCCCTCCTCCGGGGGACTCGGCGGGGATTCCCCCTCCTCCGGGGGACTTGGCGGGGGTTCCCCCTCCTCCGAGGGACTCGGCGGGGCTTCCCTTCCCTCCGGGGAACTCGGCGGGGCTTCCCCCTCCTCCGGGGGACTCGGCGGGGATTCCCCCTCCTCCGGGGAACTTGGTGGGGGTTCCCCCATCTCCAGGGCAACCGCTGGGGCCTTCCCCTCCTCCGGGGAACTCGCCGGGGCCTTCCCCTCCTCCGGGGAACTCGCCGGGGCTCCCCCCTCCTCCGGGGCCACCGCCGGGGCTTCCCCCGGCTCTGGGGGACTCGGCGGGGCTTCCTCCTCTCCGGGGCCTCCGCCGGGGCTTCCCCCTCCTCCGGGGAACTCAGCGGGGGTTACCCCTTTGAACGGGGAACTTAACGGGGGTTTCCCCTCCTCCGGGGGACTCCGTGAGGCTTCCCCCTCCTCCGGGGCCACCGCCGGAGCTTACCTCTCCTCCGGGGCAACCGCTGGGGCTTCCCCCTCCTCCGGGGAACATGGCGGGGGTTCCCTCTCCTTCGTGGGACTCGGCGGGGGTTCCCTCTCCTCCGGGGGACTCGGCGGGGCTTCCCATTCCACCGGGGCCTCCGCCTGGGATTTCCCCCCCCCCCTCCCCCCGGGGAACTTGGCGGGGGTTCCCTCTCCCCCGGGGGACTCGGCGGTGGTTCCCCCACCTCTGGGGGACTCTGCGGGGCATCCCCCACCTCCGGGGATTTTGGCGGGGGTCCCTCTCCTCCGCGGCCTCCGCCGGGGCTTCCCCCTCCTCCGGGGGACTCGGCGGGGGTTCTCCCTCCTCCGGGGAACTCGGCGAGGCTTCCCCCTCCTCCCGGGCAACTGCCGGGGTTTCCTTCTCCTCCGGGGAACTCAGCGGGGGGTACCTCTCCACCTGGGAACTTGGCGGGGGTTCCCCCTCCTCTAGGGGACTCGGAACGGTTTCACACTCCACCGGGGCATCCGCCTGGGCTTCTCTCCCCACCGGTAAACTCGGCGGGGGTTTTCCCTTCTCCGTGGGATTTGGCGGGGGTTCCCCCTCCTCCGGGGGACTCGGCGGGGATTCCCCCTCCTCCGGGAAACTCGGCGGGGCTTCTCCCTCCTCTGGGGAACTTGGTGGGGGTTCCCCCATCTCCAGGGCAACCGCCGGTGCCTTCGGCTTCTCCGGGGAACTCGCCGGGGCTCCCCCCTCCTCCGGGGCCACCGCCGGGGCTTCCCTCTCCTCCGGGGGACTCGGCGGGGCTTCCCCTTTCTCCAGGGAACTCGGCGGTGGTTCCCCCTCCGTGGCAACCGCCGTGGCTTCCCCCACTCCGGGGGAATCGGCAGGGCTTCCCCCTCCTCCGGGGCCACCGCCGGGGGTTCCCCCTTCACCGGGGAACTCGGCGGGGCTTCCTCCTCCTCCGGGGCCACCGCCGGGGCATCCCCCTCCTCCGGGGAACTCGGCGGAGGTTCCCCCTCCTCCGGGGCAACCGCCGGGGCTTCCCCCTCCTCCGGGGCCACCGCCGGGGCTTCCCCCTCCTCCGGGGCCTCCGTCGGGGCTTCCCCCTCTCCGGGGCATCCGCCGGGGCTTCCTCCTCCTCCGGGGAACTCTGCGTGTGTTCCCCCTCCTCCGCTGCCTCCGCCGTAGCTTCCCTCTCTCCGGGGCCCCCGCCGGGGCTTCCCCCTCCAACGGGGAACTTGGCGGGGGTTCCCTCTCCTCCGGGGGACACGGCGGGGGTTCCCCCTCCTCCGGGGGACTCGGCGGTGCTTCCCACTCCACCGGGGCCTCCGCCTGGGCTTCCCCCTTCCTCCGGGGAACAAGGCGGGGGTTCCCCCTCCTCCGGGGAGCTCAACGGGGGTTCCCCCACCTCCGGAGAACTCGGCGGGGGTTCCCCCTCCACCGGGGGACTCGGCGAGGCTTCCCCCTCCTCCGGAGCCATCGCCGGGGCTTCCCTCTCCTCCGGGGCCACCGCCGGGGTTTCCCCTCCTCCGGGGAACTCGGCGGGGGTTCCCCCTCCTCCGGGGGACTCGGCGGGGCTTCCCCCTCATCCAGGGCAACCGCCGGGGCTTCCCCCTCCTCCGAGGGACTCGGCGGGGATTTCCCCTTCTCCAGGGGACTTGGCGGGGGTTTCCTCTCCTCCGGGGGACTCGGCGGGGCTTCCTCCTCCTCCGGGGCCACCGTCGGGGCTTCCCCCTCCTCCGGGGAACTTGGTGGGGGTTCCCCCTCCTCCGGGGGACTCGGCGGGCTTCTTTCTTCTTCGGGGAACTTGTTGGGGGTTCACCCATCTCCGGGGCCTCCGCCGGGCTTCCCGCTCCTCTGGGGCAACCGCCGGGGCTACCCCCTTCTCCGGGGAACCCGGTGGGGCTTCCCCCTTCTCCGGGGAACTGGGCGGGGGTTCCCCCGCCTTCGGGGAACTCGGCGGGGGTTTCCCCCTCCTCCGAGGGACTCGGCGGGGCTTCCCCCTCCTCCGGGGGACTCGGCGGAGATTCCCCATCCTCCGGCTGACTTGGCGGTGGTTCCACCTCCTCCGGCGAACTCGGCGGGGGTTCCCCTTCCTCCGGGGGACTCGGCGGGGCTTCCCCCTCCTCCGGGGCCACCGCCGGGGGTTCCCCCTCCTCCGGGGAACTTGGTGGGGTTCCCTCTCCTCCGGGGCCTCCGCCGGGGCTTCTCCCTCCTCCGGGGCCACCGCCAGGGCTTCCCCCTCCTCCGGGAGACTCGGCGGAGATTCCCCCTCCTCCGGGGGACTTGGCAGTGGTTCCCCCTCCTCCGGCGAACTCGGTTGGGGTTCCCCCACCTCCGGGGGACTCGGCGGGGCTTCCCCCTCCTCCGGGGCCACCGCCGGGGCTTCCTCGTCCTCCGGGGCAACCGCTGGGGCTTCCCCCTCCTTTAAGGGACTCGGCGGGGCTTCCCCCTCCTCGGGGCAACCGCCGTGGCTTCCCCCTCCTCCGGGGAACTCGGCGGGGCTTCTCCCTCCTCCGGGGAACTTGGTGGGGGTTGCCCCTCCTCCAGGGGACTCGGCAGGGCTTTCCATTCCACCGGGGCCGCCGCCTGGGCTGCCCCTTCCTCCGGGGCCACCGCCGGGGCTTCCCCTTCCTCCGGGGCCACCGCCGGGGCTTCCCCCGCCTCCGGGGAACTTAGCGGGGGTTCCCTTTCCTCCGGGGGACTCGCCGGGGGTTCCCCCTACTCCGGTGGACTCGGCGGGGCTTCCCCCTCCTCCGGGGCAACCGCCGGGGCTTCCCCCTCCTCCGGGGGACTCGGCGGGGATTCCCCCTCCTCGGGGGGACTTGGCGGGGGTTCCCCCTCCTCCGAGGGACTCGGCGGGGCTTCCCCCCCCTCCGGGGAACTCGGCGGGGGTTCCCCCTCCTCCGGGGCCTCCGCCGTGGCTTCCCTCTTCTCCCGGGCAACCGCCGGGGCTTTCCCCTCCTCCGAAACCTCCGCCGGGGCTTCCCCCTCCTCCGGGGCCTCCGCCGTGGCTTCCCTCTTCTCCGGGGCAACCGCCGGGGCTTTCCCCTCCTCCGAAACCTCCGCCGGGGCTTTCCCCTCCACCGGTGCCACCGCCGGGGCTTCCCACTCCTCCGGGGATCTTGGCGGGGGTTCCCTCTTCTCCGGGGGACTCGGCGGGGCTTCCCCCTCCTCCAGGACAACCGCCGTGGCTTCCCCCTCCTCCGGGAAACTCGGCGGGGCGTCTCCCTCCTCCGGGGAACTTGATGGGGGTTTCCCCTCCTCCAGGGGACTCGGCAGGGCTTTCCATTCCACCGGGGCCTCCGCCTGGGCTTCCCCCCCCTCCGGGGTACTCGGCGGGGCTTCCCCCTCCTCCGGGGGACTCGGCGGGGCTTCCCCCTTCACCGGGGATCTCTGCGTGGGTTCCCCCTCCTCCGGGGCCTCCGCCGTGGCTTCCCTATTCTCCGGGACAACTGCCGGGGCTTCCCCCTTCTCCAGGGCAACCGCCGGGGCTTCCCCCTCCTCCGGGGCCACCGCCGGGGCTTCCCCCTTCTCCGGGGGACTCGGCGGGGCTTCCCCCTCCTCCGGGGCCATCACCGGGGCTTTCCTCTCCTCCGGGGTACGTGATGGGGGTTCCCGCTCCTCCAGGGGACTCGGCAGGGCTTTCCATTCCACCGGGGCCTCCGCCTTTGCTTCCCCTCCCCTCCGGGGAACTCGGCGGGGGTTCCCCCCCCTCCGGGGAACTCGGCGGGGGTTCCCCCTCCTCCGGGGGACTTGGCGGTGGTTCCCCCTTAACCGGCGAACTCGGCGGGGGTTCCCCCTCCTCCGGGGCCGCCGCCTGGGCTTCCCCCCCCTCCAGGGAACTCGGCGAGGCTTCCCCCTTCTCCGAGGGACTCGGCGGGGCTTCCCCCCCCTCCGGGGAACTTAACGGGGGTCCCTCTCCTCCGGGGCCTCCGCCGGGGCTTCCCCCTCCTCCGAGGCAAACGCCGGAGCTCTCCCCTCCTCCGGGGAACTCGGCGGGGCTTCCCCCTTTTCCGGGGAACTTGCCGGTGGTTCCCCCTCCACCAGGGGACTCGGCGGGGCTTCCCACTCCTCCGGGGGACTCGGCGGGGCTTCCCCCTCCTACGGGAAACTCGGCGGGGGTTCCCTTTTCTCCGGGGGACTTGGTGGGGGTTCTTCCTCCCCCAGGGGACTTAGCGGGGCTACCCCCTCCTCCGGGGCAACCGCCGGGGCTTCCCCCTCCTCCGGGGAACTTGGCGGGGGTTCCCCCGCCTTCGGGGAACTCGGCGGGGTTTCCCCCTCCTCCGAGGGACTCGGCGGGGCTTCCCCCCCCTCCGGAAAACTCGGCCCCCCTCCTCCGGGGGACTCGGCGGGGCTTCCCCCTCCTCCGGGGCCACCGCCGGGGCTTCCCCCTCCTCCGGGGGTCTCGGCGGGGGTTCTTCCTCCTCCGGGGAACTCGGCAAGGGTTCCCCCTCCTCCGGGAAACTTGGCGGGGGTTCCCTTCCCTCCGGGCGACTTGACTGGGGTTCTTCCTTCCCCAGGGGACTCAGCGGGGCTTCCTCCTCCTCCGGGGCAACCGCCGGGGCGTCCCCCTCCTCCGGGGGTCTCGGCGGGGGTTCCCCCTCCTCCGGGGAACTCGGCAAGGGTTTCCCCTCCTCCGGGAAACTTGGCGGGGGTTCCCTTCCCTCCGGGCGACTTGACTGGGGATCTTCCTTCCCCAGGGGACTCAGCGGGGCTTCCTCCTCCTCCGGGGCAACCGCCGGGGCGTCCCCCTCCTCCGGGGGACTCGGCGGGGCTTCCCCCTTCACCGGGGAACTCTGCGTGGGTTCCCCCTCCTCCGGGGCCTCCGCCGTGGCTTCCCCCTTCTCCAGGGCAACCGCCGGGGCTTCCCCCTCCTCCGGGCCCACCGCCGGGGCTTCCCCCTCCTCCGGGGGACTCGGCGGGGCTTCCCCCTCCTCCGGGGCCACCACCGGGTCTTTCATCTCCTCCGGGGTACTTGATAGGGGTTTTCCTCCTCCAGGGGACTCGGCAGGGCTTTCCATTCCACCGGGGCCTCCGCCTTTGCTTCCCCCCCCCCTCCGGGGAACTCGGCGGGGGTTCCCCCTCCTCCGGGGCCGCCGCCTGGGCTTCCCCCCCCTCCAGGGAACTCGGCGAGGCTTCCCCCTTCTCCGAGGGACTCGGCGGGGCTCTCCCCCCCTCCGGGGAACTTAACGGGGGTCCCTCTCCTCCGGGGCCTCCGCCGGGGCTTCCCCCTACTCCGAGGCAAACGCCGGAGCTCTCCCCTCCTCCGGGGGAACTCGGCGGGGCTTCCCCCTTTTCCGGGGAACTTGCCGGGGGTTCCCCCTCCTCCGGGGGACTCGGCGGGGGTTCCACCTCCTCCGGGGCAACCGCCGGGGCTTCCCCCTCCTCCGGAGCCTCCGCCGGGGCTTTCCCCTCCTCCGGGGAACTCGCCGGGGCTCCCCCCTCCTCCGGGGCCACAGCCGGGGCTTCCCACTCCTCCGGGGCCACAGCCGGGGCTTTCCACTCCTCCGGGGAACTTGGCGGGGGGTCCCCTCCTCCGGGGGACTTGGCGGTGGTTCCCCCTCCTCCGGCGAACTCGGAGGGGGTTCCCACTCCTCCGGGGAACTCGCCGGGGCTCCCCCCTCCACCGGGGCCACCGCCGGGGCATCCCCCTCCTCCGGGGAACTCGGCGGGGGCTCCCCCTCCTCCGGGGGACTTGGCGGGGGTTCCCCCTCCTCCAGGGGACTCGGCGGGGCTTCTCCCTCCTCCGGGGAACTTAACGGGGGTCCCTCTCCTCCGGGGCCTCCTCCGGGGCTTCCCCCTCCTCCGGGGCCACCGCCGGGGCTTCCCCCTCCTCCGGGGCCTCCGTCGGGGCTTCCCCCTCTCCGGGGCATCCGCCGGGGCTTCCTCCTCCTCCGGGGAACTCTGCGTGTGTTCCCCCTCCTCCGCTGCCTCCGCCGTAGCTTCCCTCTCTCCGGGGCCCCCGCCGGGGCTTCCCCCTCCAACGGGGAACTTGGCGGGGGTTCCCTCTCCTCCGGGGGACACGGCGGGGGTTCCCCCTCCTCCGGGGGACTCGGCGGTGCTTCCCACTCCACCGGGGCCTCCGCCTGGGCTTCCCCCTTCCTCCGGGGAACAAGGCGGGGGTTCCCCCTCCTCCGGGGAGCTCAACGGGGGTTCCCCCACCTCCGGAGAACTCGGCGGGGGTTCCCCCTCCACCGGGGGACTCGGCGAGGCTTCCCCCTCCTCCGGAGCCATCGCCGGGGCTTCCCTCTCCTCCGGGGCCACCGCCGGGGTTTCCCCTCCTCCGGGGAACTCGGCGGGGGTTCCCCCTCCTCCGGGGGACTCGGCGGGGCTTCCCCCTCCTCCAGGGCAACCGCCGGGGCTTCCCCCTCCTCCGAGGGACTCGGCGGGGATTTCCCCTTCTCCAGGGGACTTGGCGGGGGTTTCCTCTCCTCCGGGGGACTCGGCGGGGCTTCCTCCTCCTCCGGGGCCACCGTCGGGGCTTCCCCCTCCTCCGGGGAACTTGGTGGGGGTTCCCCCTCCTCCGGGGGACTCGGCGGGCTTCTTTCTTCTTCGGGGAACTTGTTGGGGGTTCACCCATCTCCGGGGCCTCCGCCGGGCTTCCCGCTCCTCTGGGGCAACCGCCGGGGCTACCCCCTTCTCCGGGGAACCCGGTGGGGCTTCCCCCTTCTCCGGGGAACTGGGCGGGGGTTCCCCCGCCTTCGGGGAACTCGGCGGGGGTTTCCCCCTCCTCCGAGGGACTCGGCGGGGCTTCCCCCTCCTCCGGGGGACTCGGCGGAGATTCCCCATCCTCCGGCTGACTTGGCGGTGGTTCCACCTCCTCCGGCGAACTCGGCGGGGGTTCCCCTTCCTCCGGGGGACTCGGCGGGGCTTTCCCCTCCTCCGAAACCTCCGCCGGGGCTTCCCCCTCCTCCGGGGCCTCCGCCGTGGCTTCCCTCTTCTCCGGGGCAACCGCCGGGGCTTTCCCCTCCTCCGAAACCTCCGCCGGGGCTTTCCCCTCCACCGGTGCCACCGCCGGGGCTTCCCACTCCTCCGGGGATCTTGGCGGGGGTTCCCTCTTCTCCGGGGGACTCGGCGGGGCTTCCCCCTCCTCCAGGACAACCGCCGTGGCTTCCCCCTCCTCCGGGAAACTCGGCGGGGCGTCTCCCTCCTCCGGGGAACTTGATGGGGGTTTCCCCTCCTCCAGGGGACTCGGCAGGGCTTTCCATTCCACCGGGGCCTCCGCCTGGGCTTCCCCCCCCTCCGGGGTACTCGGCGGGGCTTCCCCCTCCTCCGGGGGACTCGGCGGGGCTTCCCCCTTCACCGGGGATCTCTGCGTGGGTTCCCCCTCCTCCGGGGCCTCCGCCGTGGCTTCCCTATTCTCCGGGACAACTGCCGGGGCTTCCCCCTTCTCCAGGGCAACCGCCGGGGCTTCCCCCTCCTCCGGGGCCACCGCCGGGGCTTCCCCCTTCTCCGGGGGACTCGGCGGGGCTTCCCCCTCCTCCGGGGCCATCACCGGGGCTTTCCTCTCCTCCGGGGTACGTGATGGGGGTTCCCGCTCCTCCAGGGGACTCGGCAGGGCTTTCCATTCCACCGGGGCCTCCGCCTTTGCTTCCCCTCCCCTCCGGGGAACTCGGCGGGGGTTCCCCCCCCTCCGGGGAACTCGGCGGGGGTTCCCCCTCCTCCGGGGGACTTGGCGGTGGTTCCCCCTTAACCGGCGAACTCGGCGGGGGTTCCCCCTCCTCCGGGGCCGCCGCCTGGGCTTCCCCCCCCTCCAGGGAACTCGGCGAGGCTTCCCCCTTCTCCGAGGGACTCGGCGGGGCTTCCCCCCCCTCCGGGGAACTTAACGGGGGTCCCTCTCCTCCGGGGCCTCCGCCGGGGCTTCCCCCTCCTCCGAGGCAAACGCCGGAGCTCTCCCCTCCTCCGGGGAACTCGGCGGGGCTTCCCCCTTTTCCGGGGAACTTGCCGGTGGTTCCCCCTCCACCAGGGGACTCGGCGGGGCTTCCCACTCCTCCGGGGGACTCGGCGGGGCTTCCCCCTCCTACGGGAAACTCGGCGGGGGTTCCCTTTTCTCCGGGGGACTTGGTGGGGGTTCTTCCTCCCCCAGGGGACTTAGCGGGGCTACCCCCTCCTCCGGGGCAACCGCCGGGGCTTCCCCCTCCTCCGGGGAACTTGGCGGGGGTTCCCCCGCCTTCGGGGAACTCGGCGGGGTTTCCCCCTCCTCCGAGGGACTCGGCGGGGCTTCCCCCCCCTCCGGAAAACTCGGCCCCCCTCCCGGGGGACTCGGCGGGGCTTCCCCCTCCTCCGGGGCCACCGCCGGGGCTTCCCCCTCCTCCGGGGAACTCGGCGGGGCTTCTCCCTCCTCCGGGGAACTTGGTGGGGGTTGCCCCTCCTCCAGGGGACTCGGCAGGGCTTTCCATTCCACCGGGGCCGCCGCCTGGGCTGCCCCTTCCTCCGGGGCCACCGCCGGGGCTTCCCCTTCCTCCGGGGCCACCGCCGGGGCTTCCCCCGCCTCCGGGGAACTTAGCGGGGGTTCCCTTTCCTCCGGGGGACTCGCCGGGGGTTCCCCCTACTCCGGTGGACTCGGCGGGGCTTCCCCCTCCTCCGGGGCAACCGCCGGGGCTTCCCCCTCCTCCGGGGGACTCGGCGGGGATTCCCCCTCCTCGGGGGGACTTGGCGGGGGTTCCCCCTCCTCCGAGGGACTCGGCGGGGCTTCCCCCCCCTCCGGGGAACTCGGCGGGGGTTCCCCCTCCTCCGGGGCCTCCGCCGTGGCTTCCCTCTTCTCCCGGGCAACCGCCGGGGCTTTCCCCTCCTCCGAAACCTCCGCCGGGGCTTCCCCCTCCTCCGGGGCCTCCGCCGTGGCTTCCCTCTTCTCCGGGGCAACCGCCGGGGCTTTCCCCTCCTCCGAAACCTCCGCCGGGGCTTTCCCCTCCACCGGTGCCACCGCCGGGGCTTCCCACTCCTCCGGGGATCTTGGCGGGGGTTCCCTCTTCTCCGGGGGACTCGGCGGGGCTTCCCCCTCCTCCAGGACAACCGCCGTGGCTTCCCCCTCCTCCGGGAAACTCGGCGGGGCGTCTCCCTCCTCCGGGGAACTTGATGGGGGTTTCCCCTCCTCCAGGGGACTCGGCAGGGCTTTCCATTCCACCGGGGCCTCCGCCTGGGCTTCCCCCCCCTCCGGGGTACTCGGCGGGGCTTCCCCCTCCTCCGGGGGACTCGGCGGGGCTTCCCCCTTCACCGGGGATCTCTGCGTGGGTTCCCCCTCCTCCGGGGCCTCCGCCGTGGCTTCCCTATTCTCCGGGACAACCGCCGGGGCTTCCCCCTCCTCCGGGGCAACCGCCGGGGCTTCCCCCTCCTCCGGGGCCACCGCCGGGGCTTCCCCCTTCTCCGGGGGACTCGGCGGGGCTTCCCCCTCCTCCGGGGCCATCACCGGGGCTTTCCTCTCCTCCGGGGTACGTGATGGGGGTTCCCGCTCCTCCAGGGGACTCGGCAGGGCTTTCCATTCCACCGGGGCCTCCGCCTTTGCTTCCCCTCCCCTCCGGGGAACTCGGCGGGGGTTCCCCCCCCTCCGGGGAACTCGGCGGGGGTTCCCCCTCCTCCGGGGGACTTGGCGGTGGTTCCCCCTTAACCGGCGAACTCGGCGGGGGTTCCCCCTCCTCCGGGGCCGCCGCCTGGGCTTCCCCCCCCTCCAGGGAACTCGGCGAGGCTTCCCCCTTCTCCGAGGGACTCGGCGGGGCTTCCCCCCCCTCCGGGGAACTTAACGGGGGTCCCTCTCCTCCGGGGCCTCCGCCGGGGCTTCCCCCTCCTCCGAGGCAAACGCCGGAGCTCTCCCCTCCTCCGGGGAACTCGGCGGGGCTTCCCCCTTTTCCGGGGAACTTGCCGGTGGTTCCCCCTCCACCAGGGGACTCGGCGGGGCTTCCCACTCCTCCGGGGGACTCGGCGGGGCTTCCCCCTCCTACGGGAAACTCGGCGGGGGTTCCCTTTTCTCCGGGGGACTTGGTGGGGGTTCTTCCTCCCCCAGGGGACTTAGCGGGGCTACCCCCTCCTCCGGGGCAACCGCCGGGGCTTCCCCCTCCTCCGGGGAACTTGGCGGGGGTTCCCCCGCCTTCGGGGAACTCGGCGGGGTTTCCCCCTCCTCCGAGGGACTCGGCGGGGCTTCCCCCCCCTCCGGAAAACTCGGCCCCCCTCCCGGGGGACTCGGCGGGGCTTCCCCCTCCTCCGGGGCCACCGCCGGGGCTTCCCCCTCCTCCGGGGGTCTCGGCGGGGGTTCTTCCTCCTCCGGGGAACTCGGCAAGGGTTCCCCCTCCTCCGGGAAACTTGGCGGGGGTTCCCTTCCCTCCGGGCGACTTGACTGGGGTTCTTCCTTCCCCAGGGGACTCAGCGGGGCTTCCTCCTCCTCCGGGGCAACCGCCGGGGCGTCCCCCTCCTCCGGGGGTCTCGGCGGGGGTTCCCCCTCCTCCGGGGAACTCGGCAAGGGTTTCCCCTCCTCCGGGAAACTTGGCGGGGGTTCCCTTCCCTCCGGGCGACTTGACTGGGGATCTTCCTTCCCCAGGGGACTCAGCGGGGCTTCCTCCTCCTCCGGGGCAACCGCCGGGGCGTCCCCCTCCTCCGGGGGACTCGGCGGGGCTTCCCCCTTCACCGGGGAACTCTGCGTGGGTTCCCCCTCCTCCGGGGCCTCCGCCGTGGCTTCCCCCTTCTCCAGGGCAACCGCCGGGGCTTCCCCCTCCTCCGGGCCCACCGCCGGGGCTTCCCCCTCCTCCGGGGGACTCGGCGGGGCTTCCCCCTCCTCCGGGGCCACCACCGGGTCTTTCATCTCCTCCGGGGTACTTGATAGGGGTTTTCCTCCTCCAGGGGACTCGGCAGGGCTTTCCATTCCACCGGGGCCTCCGCCTTTGCTTCCCCCCCCCCTCCGGGGAACTCGGCGGGGGTTCCCCCTCCTCCGGGGCCGCCGCCTGGGCTTCCCCCCCCTCCAGGGAACTCGGCGAGGCTTCCCCCTTCTCCGAGGGACTCGGCGGGGCTCTCCCCCCCTCCGGGGAACTTAACGGGGGTCCCTCTCCTCCGGGGCCTCCGCCGGGGCTTCCCCCTACTCCGAGGCAAACGCCGGAGCTCTCCCCTCCTCCGGGGGACTCGGCGGGGGTTCCACCTCCTCCGGGGCAACCGCCGTGGCTTCCCCCTTCTCCGGGGGACTCGGCGGGGCTTCCCCTCCTCCGGGGGACTTGGCGGTGGTTCCCCCTCCTCCGGCGAACTCGGAGGGGGTTCCCACTCCTCCGGGGAACTCGCCGGGGCTCCCCCCTCCACCGGGGCCACCGCCGGGGCATCCCCCTCCTCCGGGGAACTCGGCGGGGGCTCCCCCTCCTCCGGGGGACTTGGCGGGGGTTCCCCCTCCTCCAGGGGACTCGGCGGGGCTTCTCCCTCCTCCGGGGAACTTAACGGGGGTCCCTCTCCTCCGGGGCCTCCTCCGGGGCTTCCCCCTCCTCCGAGGCAAACGCCGGAGCTCTCCCCTCCTCCGGGGAACTCGGCGGGGCTTCCCCCTTTTCCGGGGAACTTGCCGGGGGTTCCCCCTCCTCCGGGGGACTCGGCGGGGTTTCCCACTCCACCTGGGCCTCCGCCGGGGTTCCCCCCCCCTCCGGGGAACTCGGTGGGGGTTCCCCCACCTCCGGAGGATTTGGCGGGGGTTCCCCCTCCTCCGGATACCTCGGCGGGGCTACTTCCTCCTCCGGGACCACCGCCGGGGCATCCCACTCCTCCGGGGAACTTGGCGGGGGTTCCCCCTCCTCCGGAGAACTCGGCGGGGGTTCCCCCACCTCCGGGGGACTCGGCGGGGCTTCCCCCTCCTCCGGGGCCACCGCCGGGGCTTCCCCCTCCTCCGGGGAACTCAGCGAGTGTTACCCCTCCAACGGGGAACTTGGCGGGGGTTCTCTCTACTCCGGGGGACATGGCGGGGCTTCCCTATCCTCCCTGTAAACCGCGGGGACTTTCCCCTCCTCCGGGGAACTCGCCGGGGCTTCCCCCACCTCCGTGGAACTCTGCGTGGGTTTCCCCTCCTCCGGGGCCTCCGCCGTGGCTTCCCTCTTCTCCCGGGCAACCGCCGGGGCTTCCCCCATCTCCAGGGCAACCGCCAGGGCTTCACCCTCCTCCGGGGGATTCGGCGGGGATTCCCCCTCCTCCGGGGGACTTGGCGGTGGTTCCCCCTCAACCGGCGAACTCGGCGGGGGTTCCCTCTCCTCCGGGTGACTCGGCGGGGCATCCCCCTCTTCCGGGAAACTTGGAGGGGGTCCCTCTCCTCCGGGGCCTCCGCCGGGGCTTCCCCCTCCTCCGGAGCCACCGCCGGGGCTTCCCCCTCCTCCGGGGGACTCGGCGGGGATTAGCTCTCCTCCGGGGGACTTGGCGGTGGTTCCCCCTCCTCCGGCGAACTCAGCGGGGGTTCCCCCTCCTCCGCGAAACTTGGCGGGGGTTCCCTTTCCTCCGGGCGACTTGGCGGGGGTTCTTCCTTCCCCAGGGGACTCAGCGGGGCTTCCTCCTCCCCTGGGGCAACCGCTGGGGCTTCCCCCTCCTCCGGGGGACTCGGCGGGGCTTCCCCCTCCTCCGGGGCAACCGCCGGGGCTTCCCCCTCCCCCGGGGAACTTGGCGGGGGTTCCCTTTCCTCCGGGGGACTCGCCGGGGCTTCCCACTCCTCCGGGGAACTTGGCGGGGGTTCCCTCTCCTCCGGGGGACTCGGCGGGGATTCCCCCTCCTCCGGGGGACTTGGCAATGGTTCCCCCTCAACCGGCGAACTCGGCGGGGATTCCCCCACCTCCGGGGGACTTGGCGGTGGTTGTCCCTCAACCGGCGAACTTAGCGGGGGTTCTTCCTCCTCCGGGGGACTCGGCGGGGCTTCCCCTCCTCCGGGGCCACCGCCGGGGCTTCCCCCGCCTCTGGGGAACTCGGAGGGGTTCCCCCTCCTCCGTTAAACTTGGCGGGGGTTCCCTTCCCTCCGGGCGACTTGGCGGGGGTTCTTCCTTCCCCAGGGGACTCAGCTAGGCTTCCTCCTCTTTCGGGGCAACCGCCGGGGCTTTCCCCTCCTCCGGGGGACTCGGCGGGGCTTCCCCCTTCTCCGCGGCAACCGCCGGGGCTTCCCCCTCCTCCGGGGAACTTGGCGGTGGTTCCCCCTCCTCCGGGGGACTCGCCGGGGCTTCCCACTCCTCCGGGGAACTTGGCGGGGGTTCCCTCTCCTCCGGGGGATTCGGCGGGGGTTCCCCCTCCTTTCTGGGATTCGGCGGGGCTTCCCCCTCCTCCAGGACAACCGCCGTGGCTTCCCCCTTCTCCGGGGGACTCGGCGGGGCTTCCCCTCCTCCGGGGCCACCGCCGGGGCTTCCCCCGCCTCCGGGGCACTCGGCGGGGGTTCCCCCTCCTCCGGAGAACTCAGTGGGGGTTCCCCCTCCTCCGGGGGACTCGGCGGGGCTTCCCCCTCCTCCGGGGCCACCGCCGGGGCTTCCCCCTCCTCCGGGGGTCTCGGCGGGGGTTCCCCCTCCTCCGGGGAACTCGGCAAGGGTTCCCCCTCCTCCGGGAAACTTGGCGGGGGTTCCCTTCCCTCCGGGCGACTTGACTGGGGTTCTTCCTTCCCCAGGGGACTCAGCGGGGCTTCCTCCTCCTCCGGGGCAACCGCCGGGGCGTCCCCCTCCTCCACAGGAACTCGGCGGGGCTTCCCCCTTCACCGGGGAACTCTGCGTGGGTTCCCCCTCCTCCGGGGCCACCGCCGGGGCTTCCCCCTCCTCCGGGGGACTCGGCGGGGCTCTCCCCCCCTCCGGGGAACTTAACGGGGGTCCCTCTCCTCCGGGGCCTCCGCCGGGGCTTCCCCCTCCTCCGAGGCAAACGCCGGAGCTCTCCCCTCCTCCGGGGAACTCGGCGGGGCTTCCCCCTTTTCCGGGGAACTTGCCGGGGGTTCCCCCTCCTCCGGGGGACTCGGCGGGGGTTCCACCTCCTCCGGGGCAACTGCCGGGGCTTCCCCCTCCTCCGGAGCCTCCGCCGGGGCTTTCCCCTCCTCCGGGGAACTCGCCGGGGCTCCCCCCTCCTCCGGGGCCACAGCCGGGGCTTCCCACTCCTCCGGGGCCACAGCCGGGGCTTTCCACTCCTCCGGGGAACTTGGCGGGGGTTCCCCTCCTCCGGGGGACTTGGCGGTGGTTCCCCCTCCTCCGGCGAACTCGGCGGGGGTTCCCACTCCTCCGGGGAACTCGCCGGGGCTCCCCCTTCCACCGGGGCCACCGCCGGGGCATCCCCCTCCTCCGGGAAACTCTGCGGGGGTTCCCCCTCCTCCAAGGAGCTCAACGGGGGTTCCCACTCCTCCGGGGAACTCGGCGGGGGTTCCCCCTCCTCCAGGGCCTCCGCCGTGGCTTCCCCCTTCTCCAGGGCAACCGCCGGGGCTTCCCCCTCCTCCGGGGCCACCGCCGGGGCTTCCCCCTCCTCCGGGGGACCTGGCGGGGGTTCCCCCTCCTCCGAGGGACTCGGCGGGGCTTCCCCCCCTCCGGGGAACTCGGCGGGGGTTCCCCCTCCTCCGGGGGACTTGGCGGGGGTTCCCCCTCCTCCAGGGGACTCGGCGGGGCTTCTCCCTCCTCCGGGGAACTTAACGGGGGTCCCTCACCTCCGGGGCCTCCTCCGGGGCTTCCCCCTCCTCCGAGGCAAACGCCGGAGCTCTCCCCTCCTCCGGGGAACTCGGCGGGGCTTTCCCCTTTTCCGGGGAACTTGCCGGGGGTTCCCCCTCCTCCGGGGGACTCGGCGGGGTTTCCCACTCCACCTGGGCCTCCGCCGGGGTTCCCCCCCCCTCCGGGGAACTCGGTGGGGGTTCCCCCACCTCCAGGGGATTTGGCGGGGGTTCCCCCTCCTCCGGATACCTCGGCGGGGCTACTTCCTTCTCCGGGACCACCGCCGGGGCATCCCACTCCTCCGGGGAACTTGGCGGGGGTTCCCCCTCCTCCGGCGAACTCGGCGGGCGTTCCCCCACCTCCGGGGGACTCGGCGGGGCTTCCCCCTCCTCCGGGGCCACCGCCGGGGCTTCCCCCTCCTCCGGGGGACTCGGCGGGGCTTCCCCCTCCTCCGGGGCCACCGCCGGGGCTTCCCCCTCCTCCGGGGAACTCAGCGAGTGTTACCCCTCCAACGGGGAACTTGGCGGGGGTTCTCTCTACTCCGGGGGACACGGCGGGGCTTCCCTCTCCTCCGTGTAAACCGCGGGGGCTTTCCCCTCCTCCGGGGAACTCGCCGGGGCTTCCCCCACCTCCGTGGAACTCTGCGTGGGTTTCCCCTCCTCCGGGGCCTCCGCCGTGGCTTCCCTCTTCTCCCGGGCAACCGCCGGGGCTTCCCCCATCTCCAGGGCAACCGCCGGGGCTTCACCCTCCTCCGGGGGATTCGGCGGGGATTCCCTCTCCTCCGGGGGACTCGGCGGGGCTTCCCCCTCCTCCAGGGCAACCCCCGGGGCTTCCCCCTCCTCCGAGAAACTTTTCTTCGGAAACTCCCCCTTTCGCCGAGGGACTTGGCGGGGGCTTCCCCCTTCACCGGGGAACTTGGCGGAGGTTCCCCCATCTCCGGGGCCTCCGCCGGGCTTCACGCTCCTCCGGGGCAACTGCCGGGGCTACCTTCTCCTCCGGGAAACTCGGCGGGGGTTCCCCCTCCTCTGGGGGACTTGGCAGGGGTTTCCCCTCCTCCAGGGGACTCATCGAGGCTTCCTTCTCCTCCGGGGCCACCGCCGAGGCTTCCCTCTTCTTCGGGGAACTCTGCGTGGGTTCTCCCTCCTCCGGGGCCTCCGCCGTGGCTTCCCTTTTCTCCGGGGCAACCGCCGGGGCTTCCCCCTTCTCTAGGGCAACCGCCGGGGCTTCCCCCTCCTCCGGCGAAATCGGCGGGGCTTCCCCCTCCTCCGGGGGACTCGGCGGGGCATCCCCCTCTTCCGGGGAACTTGGTGGTAGTCCCTCACCTCCGGGGCCTCCGCCGGGGCTTTTCCCTCCTCCGGGGAACTCGCCGGGGTTCCCCCCACCACCGGGGCCTCCGCCGGGGCTTCCCCCTCCTCCGGGGAACTCGGCGGGGGTTCTTCCTCCCTCAGGGGACTCAGCGGGGCTTCTCCCTCCTCCGGGGAACTTGGCGGGGGTTCCCCCTCCCCTGGGGGACTCGGCGGGGCTTCCCCCTTCTCCAGGGCAACCGCCGGGGCTTCCCCCTCCTCCGGAGGACTCGGCGGAGGTTCCCTCTCCTCCGGGGATTCCGCTGGGGCTTTTCCCTCCTCCGGGGAACTCGCCGGGGTTCCCCCCACCACCGGGGCCTCCGCCGGGCTTCCCGCTCCTCCGAAGCAACTGCCGGGGCTACCCCCTCCTCCGGGGAACTCGGAGGGATTCCACCGACTCCGGGGCCTCCGCCGTGGCTTCCCTCTCCTCCGGGGGACTCGGCGGGGCTTCCCCCTCCTCCAGGGCAACCCCCGGGGCTTCCCCCTCCTCCGAGAAACTCGGCGGGGCCTTTCCCTCCTCTGGGAAACTTGGTGGGGGTTCCACCATCTCCAGGGCAACCGCCGGGGCCTTCGCCTCCTCCGGGGAACTCGCCGGGGCTCCCCCCTCTTCCGGGGCCACCGCCGGGGGTTCCCCCTCCTCTGGCAGACTCGGCGGGGCTTCCCCCTCCTCCAGGGTAACCGCCGGGGCTTCCCCCTCCTCCGGGGGACTCGGCGGAGCATCCCCCTCCTCCAGGGCAACCGCCGGGGCTTCCCCCTCCTCCGGGAAACTCGGCGGGGCCTTTCCCTCCTCTGGGAAACTTGGTGGGGGTTCCACCATCTCCAGGGCAACCGCCGGGGCCTTCGCCTCCTCCGGGGAACTCGCCGGGGCTCTCCCCTCCTCCGGGGCCACCGCCGGGGCTTTTCCCATCCTCCAGGGCAACCGCCGGGGCTACCCTCTCCTCCGGGGAACTCGGCGGGGCTTCCCCCTCCTCCGGGGAACTTTGTGGGGTTTCCCCCTCCTCCAGAGGACTCGGCGGGGCGTCCCACTCCTCCGGGGGACTCGGTGAGGCTTCCCCCTCCTCCAGGGCCACCGCCAGGGCTTCCCTCTCATCCGGGGCCACCGCCGGGGCTTCCCCCTCCTCCGGGGAACTTGGCGGGGATTCCCTCTCCTCCGTGGGACTCGGCGGGGGTTCCCCACATCCGGGGGACTCGGCGGGGCTTCCCCCTCCTCTGGGGAACTTGGCGGGGGTTCCCCTATCTCCGGGGCCTCCAGCGGTCTTCCCGCTCCTCCGGGGCAACCGCCGAGGCTTCCTCCCCCTCCGGGGAATTTGGCGGGGTTCCCCCTCCTCTAGGGGACATGGCGGGGGTTTCCCCTCCTCCGGGGGACTCGGCGGGGCTTTCTCTCTCCTCCGGGGGACTCGGCGGGGATTTCCCCTCCTCCGTGGGACTTGGCGGGGGCTCCCCCTCCTCCGGGGGACTCGGCGGGGCTTCCCACTCCACCGGGGCCTCCGCCTGGGCTTTTCCCCCTCCGGGGAACTCGGCGCGGGTTCCCCCTCCTCCGGGGGACTTGGCGGGGGTTCTTCCTCCTCCGGGGAGCTCAACGGGGGTTCCCCCTCCTCCGGGGAACTCGGCGGGGGTTCCCTTTCCTCCGGGGGACTTGGCGGGGGTTCTTCCTCCCTCAGGGGACTCAGCGTAGCTTCCCCCTCCTCCGGGTAACTTGGCGGTGGTTCCCCCTCCCCTGGGGGACTCGGCGGGGCTTCCCCCTCTCCGGGGCCACCCCCGGGGCTTCCCCCTCCTCCGGGAAACTCTGCGGGGGTTCCCCCTCCTCCGGGGAGCTCAACGGGGGTTCCCACTCCTCCGGGGAACTCGGCGGGGGTTCCCTTCCCTCCGGGGGACTTGGCGGGGGTTATTCCTTCCCCTGGGGACTTAGCGGGGCTTCCCCCTCCTCCGGGGCAACCGCCGGGGCTTCCACCTCCTCCGGGGAACTCGGCGGGGCTTCCCCCTCCTCCGGGGCCACCGCCGGGGCTGCCCCCTTCTCCGAGGAACTCGGCGGGGGTTCCCCCTCCTCCGGGGAACTCTGCGTGGGTTCCCGCTCCTCCGGGGCCTCCGCCGTGGCCGCCCACTTTTCCGGGGCGACCGCCGGGGCTTTCCCCTCCTCCGGGAAACTCGCCGGGGCTCACCCCTCCTCCGTGGCCACCGCCGGGGCTTTTCTCATCCTCCAGGGCAACCGCCGGGGCTTCCCTCTTATCCGGGGTCACCGCCGGGGCTTCCTCCTCCTCCGGGGAACTTGGCGGGGGTTCCCTCTCCTCTGGGGGACTTGGCGGGGGTTTCCCCTCCTCCGGGGGACTCGGTGAGGATTCCCCCTCCTCCGGGGCCACCGCCGGGGCTTCCCTCTCATCCGGGGCCACCGCTGGGGCTTCCCTCTCCTCCGGGGAACTTGGCGGGGGTTCCCTCTCCTCCGGGGGACTTGGCGGGGGTTCTTCCTCCTCCGGGGAACTCGGCGGGGCTTCCCCCTCCTCCGGGGCCACCGCCGGGGCTTTCCCCTCCTCCGGGAAACTCGCCGGGGCACACCCCTCCTCTGTGGCCACCGCCGGGGCTTTTCCCATCCTCCAGGGCAACCGCCGGGGCTACCCTCTCCTCCGGGGAACTCGGCGGGGCTTCCCCCTCCTCCGGGGAACATTGTGGGGTTTCCCCCTCCTCCAGAGGACTCGGCGGGGCGTCCCACTCCTCCGGGGGACTCGGTGAGGCTTCCCCCTCCTCCAGGGCCACCGCCGGGGCTTCCCTCTCATCCGGGGCCACCGCCGGGGCTTCCCCCTCCTCCGGGGGACTCGGCGGGGCTTCCCCCTTTTCCGGGGAACTTGCCGGGGGTTCCCCCTCCTCCGGGGGACTCTGCGGGGTTTCCCACTCCACCTGGGTCTCCGCCGGGGTTCCCCCCCCTCCGGGGGACTCGGCGGGGGTTCCCCCTCCTCCAGGGGACTCGGCGGGGCTTCCCCCTCCTCCGGGGAACTTAACGGGGGGCCCCTTTCCTCCGGGGCCTCCGCCGGGGATTCCCCCTCCAACGACGCAAACGCCGGAGCTCTCCCCTCCTACGGGGGACTCGGCGGGGCTACCCCCTTTACCGGGGAACTTGGAGGAGGTTCCCCCATCGCCGTTGCCTCCGCCGGGCTTCCCGCTCCTCCGGGGCAACTCCCGGGGCTACCCCCTCCTCCGGGAAACTCGGCGGGGGTTCCCCCTACTCCGGGGGACTCGGCGGGGGTTACCCCTACTCCGGGGAACTCGGCGGGGTTTCCCCCTCCTCCGGGGAACTCGGCGGGGGTTCCCCCTCCTCCGGGGCAACCGCCGGGGCTTCCCCCTCCTCCGGGGGACTCGGCGGGGCTTCCCTCTTCTCCGGGGGACTCGGCGGGGCTTCCTCCTCCTCCGGGGAACTCGGCGGGGGTTCCCCCTCCACCGGGGCCACCGCCGGGGCTTCCCCCTCCTCCGAGGGACTCGGCGGGGCTTCCCACTCCACCTGGGTCTCCGCCGGGGTTCCCCCCCTCCGGGGAACTCGGTGGGGGTTCCCCCTCACCCGGGGGACTTGGCGGGGGTTCCCCCTCCTCCGGATAACTCGGCGGGGCTTCCCCCTCCACCGGGGGACTCGGCGGGGCTTCCCCCTCCACCGGGAAACTCGGCGGGGGTTCCCTTTTCTCCTGGGGACTTGGTGGGGGTTCTTCCTCCCCCAGGGGACTTAGCGGGGCTACCCCCTCCTCCGGGGCAACCGCCGGGGCTTCCCCCTCCTCCGGGGAACTTGGCGGGGGTTCCCCCGCCTTCGGGGAACTCGGCGGGGTTTCCCCCTCCTCCGGGGCCACCGCCGGGGCTTTTCCCTCCACCGGGGGACTCGGCGGGGTTTCCCCTTCTTCCGGGGCCACCGCCGGGGGTTCCCCCTCCACCAGGAAACTTGGCGGGAGTTCCCTTTCCTCCGCGGGACTCGGCGGGGGTTCCCCCTACTCCGGGGGACTCGGCGGGGCTTCCCCCTCCTCCGGGAACTCGGCGGGGGTTCCCCCTCCTCCGGGGGACTTGGTGGGGGTTCCCACTCCTCCGGGGAACTCTGCGGGGTTTCCCACTCCACCTGGGCCTTCGCCGGGGTTCCCCCCCCTCCGGGGGACTTGGCGGGGGTTCCCCCTCCTCCGGATAACTCGGCGGGGCTTCCCCCTCCTCCGGGGCAAACGCCGGGGCTTCCCCCTCCACCGGGGCCACCGCCGGGGCTTCCCCCTCCTCCGGGGAACTCGGTGGGGGTTCCCCCTCCTCCGGGGGACATGGCGGGGGTTCCTCCTCCTCCGGATAACTCGGCGGGGTTTCCCCCTCCTCCGGGGCCACCGCCGGGGGTTCCCCCTCCTCCGGGGAACTTGGCGGGGGTTCCCTTTCCTCCGGGGGACTCGGCGGGGGTTCCCCCTCCTCCGGGGAACTTGGCGGGGGTTCCCTTTCCTCCGGGGGAACTCGGCGGGGGTTCCCCCTCCTCTGGGGCAACCGCCGGGGCTTCCCCCTCCACCGGGGCCACCGCCGGGGCTTCCCCCTCCTCCGGGGGACTCGGCGGGGATTCCCACTCCTCCGGGGGACTTGGCGGGGGTTCCCCCTCCTCCGAGGGACTCGGCGGGGCTTCCCCCCCCTCTGGGGAACTCGGCGGGGGTTCCCCCTCCTCCGGGGCCTCCGCCGGGGCTTCCCCCTTCTCCAGGGCAACCGCCCGGGCTTCCCCTTCTCCGGGGGACTCGGCGGGGATTCCCCCTCAACCGGCGAACTCGGCGGGGATTCTCCCTCCTCCGGGGGACTTGGCGGTGGTTCCCCCTCAACCGGCGAACTCAGCGGGGGTTCCCCCCTCCTCCGGGGGACTCGGCGTGGCTTCCCCCTCCTCCGGGGCCACCGCCGGGGCTTCCCCCTCCTCCGGGGGTCTCGGCGGGGGTTCTCCCTCCTCCGGGGAACTTGGCAGGGGTTCCTCCTCCTCCGGGAAACTTGGCGGGGGTTCCCTTCCCTCCGGGCGACTTGACTGGGGTTCTTCCTTCCCCAGGGGACTCAGCGGGGCTTCCTCCTCCGGGGGACTTGGCGGGGGTTCCCCCTCCTCCGGGGCCACCCCCGGGGCTTTCCCCTCCTCCTGGAAACTCTGCGTGGGTTCCCCCTCCTCCGGGGCCTCCGCCGTGGCTTCCCTCTTCTCCGGGGCAACCGCCGGGGCTTCCCCCTCCTCCGGGGGACTCAGCGGGGCTTCTCCCTCCTCCGGGGAACTTGATGGGGGTTTCCCCTCCTCCAGGGGACTCGGCAGGGCTTTCCATTCCACCGGGGCCTCCGCCTGGGCTTCCACCCCCCTCCGGGGAACTCGGCGGGGGTTCACCCTTCTCCGAGGGACTTGGCGGGGGTTCCCCCTCCTCCGGGGGACTCGGCGGGGCTTCCCCCTCCTCCGGGGGACTCGGCGGGGCTTCCCCCTTCACCAAAGAACTCTGCGTGGGTTCCCCCTCCTCCGGGGCCTCCGCCGTGGCTTCCCTATTCTCCGGGGCTACTGCCGGGGCTTCCCCCTTCTCCAGGGCGACCGCCGGGGCTTCCCCCTCCTCCGGGGCCACCACCGGGGCTTTCCTCTCCTCCGGGGTACTTAATGGGGGTTCCCCCTCATCCAGGGGACTCGGCAGGGCTTTCCATTCCACCGGGGGACTTGGCGGTGGTTCCCCCTTAACCGGCGAACTCGGCGGGGGTTCCCCCTCCTCCAGGGCCGCCGCCTGGGCTTCCCCCCCCTCCAGGGAACTCGCCGAGGGACTCGGCGAGGCTTCCCCCCCCTCCGGGGAACTTAACGGGGGTCCCTCTCCTCCGGGGCCTCCGCCGGGGCTTCCCCCTCCTCCGAGGCAAACGCCGGAGCTCTCCCCTCCTCCGGGGAACTCGGCGGGGCTTCCCCCTTATCCGGGGAACTTGCCGGGGGTTCCCTCTCCTCCGGGGGACTCGGCGGGGCTTTTCCCTCCTCCGGGGGACTCGGCGGGGCTTCCCCCTTCTACGGGAAACTCGGCGGGGGTTCCCTTTTCTCCGGGGGACTTGGTGGGGGTTCTTCCTCCCCCAGGGGACTTAGCGGGGCTACCCCCTCCTCCGGGGCAACCGCCGGGGCTTCCCCCTCCTCCGGGGAACTTGGCGGGGGTTCCCTCGCCTTCGGGGAACTCGGCGGGGTTTCCCCCCTCCTCCGGGGCCACCGCCGGGGCTTCCCCCTCCACCGGGGGATTTGGCGTGGGTTCCCCCTCCTCCGAAGACTCGGCGGGGCTTCCCCCTCCTCCGGGGAACTTAACGGGGGTCCCTCTCCTCCGGGGCCTCCGCCGGGACTTCCCCCTCCTCCGAGGCAAACGCCGAAGCTCACCCCTCCTTCGGGGAACTCGGCGGGGCTTCCCCCTTTTCCGGGGAACTTGCCGGGGGTTCCCCCTCCTCCGGGGGACTCTGCGGGGTTTCCCACTCCACCTGGGTCTCCGCCGGGGTTCCCCCCCCTCCGGGGAACTCGGTGGGGGTTCCCCCTCCTCCGGAAGACTTGGCGGGGTTCCCCCTCCTCCGGATAACTCGGCGGGGCTTCCTCCTCCTCCGGGGGACTCGGCGGGGCTTCCCCCTCCTCCGGGGGACTTGGCGGGGGTTCCCTCTCCTCCGGGGAACTCGGCGGGGCTTCCCCCTCCTCCGGGGGATTCGGCGGGGCTTCCCCCTCCACCGGGAAACTCGGCGGGGGTTCCCTGTCCTCCGGGGGACTTGGCGGGGGTTCTTCCTCCCCCAGGGGACTCAGCGGGGCTACCCCCTCCTCCGGGGCAACCACCGGGGCTCCCCCCACCTTCGGGACCACCGGCGGGGCATCCCACTCCTCCGGGGAACTTGGCGGGGGTTCCCTCTCCTCCAGGGGACTCGGCGGGGGTTCCCCCTCCTATGGGTTACTCGGCGGGGCTTTCCCCTCCTCCAGGGCAACCGCCGTGGCTTCCCCCTCCTCCGGGGAACTCGGCGGGGCTTCTCCCTCCTCCGGGGAACTTGGCGGGGGTTCCCTCTCCTCCGGGGGACTCGGCGGGGCTTCCCCCTTTACCGGGGAACTTGGCGGAGGTTCCCCCATCTCCGTTGCCTCCGCCAGGCATCCCGCTCCTCCGGGGCAACTGCCGGGGCTACCCCCTCCCCCGGGTAACTCGGCGGGGGTTCCCCCTCCTCTGGGGGACTTGGCGGGGCTTCCCCCTCCACCGGGAAACTCGGCGGGGGTTCCCTTTTCTCCTGGGGACTTGGTGGGGGTTCTTCCTCCCCCAGGGGACTTAGCGGGGCTACCCCCTCCTCCGGGGCAACCGCCGGGGCTTCCCCCTCCTCCGGGGAACTTGGCGGGGGTTCCCCCGCCTTCGGGGAACTCGGCGGGGTTTCCCCTTCCTCCGGGGCCACCGCCGGGGCTTCCCCCTCCACCGGGGGACTCGGCGGGGTTTCCTCTTCTCCCGGGGCTACCGCCGGGGGTTCCCCCTCCACCAGGGAACTTGGCGGGAGTTCCCTTTCCTCCGCGGGACTCGGCGGGGGTTCCCCCTACTCCGGGGGACTCGGCGGGGCTTCCCCCTCCTCCGGGAACTCGGCGGGGGTTCCCCCTCCTCCGGGGGACTTGGCGGGGGTTCCCCCTCCTCCGGGGGACACGGCGGGGCTTCCCCCTCCTCCGGGGACCTTAACGGGGGACCCTCTCCTCCGGGGCCTCCGCCGGGGATTTCTCCTCCTCCGAGGCAAACGCCGGAGCTCTCCCCTCCTACGGGGAACTCGGCGGGACTTCCCCCTTATCCGGGGAACTTGCCGAGGGTTCCCCCTCCTCCGGGGGACTTGGCGGGGGTTCCCCCTCCTCCGGGGGACTCGGCGAGGCTTCCCCCTTTACCGGGGAACTTGGCGGAGGTTCCCCCATCTCCGTTGCCTCCGCCGGGCTTCCCGCTCCTCCGGGGCAACTCCCGGGGCTACCCCCTCCTCCGGGTAACTCGGCGGGGGTTCCTCCTACTCCGGGGGACTCGGCGGGGCTTCTCCCTCCTCCGGGGAACTCGGCGGGGGTTCCACCTCCTCCGGGGCAACCGCCGGGGCTTCTTCCTCCACCGGGGCCACCGCCGGGGCTTCCCCCTCCTCCGAGGGACTCGGCGGGGCTTCCCCCCCCTCCGGGGAACTCGGCGGGGGTTCCCCCTCCTCCGTGGGACTTGGCGGGGGTTCCCCCTCCTCCGAAGCACTCGGCGGGGCTTCCCCCTCCTCCAGGGCAACCGCCGGGGCTTCCCCCTCCTCCGAGGGACTCGGCGGGGATTTCCCCTCCTCCAGGGGACTTGGCGGGGGTTTCCTCTCCTCCGGGGGACTCGGCGGGGCTTCCCACTCCACCGGGGCCACCGCCTGGGCTTCTCCCCCCCTCCGGGGAATTTAGCGGGGGTCCCCTCTCCTCCGGGGGACTCGGCGGGGGTTCCTCCTCTTCCAGGGGACTCTGAGGGGCTTCCCCATCATCAATAGCAACCGCCGGGGCTTCCCCCTCCTTCAAGTGTTCTCGGTAGGGGTTCCCTCTCTTCCGGGGGACTCGGTGAAGCTTCCCCCTCCTCCGGGGCCTCCGCCGGGGCTTCCCCCTCCTCTGGGGGACTCGGCTGGGCTTCCCCCTCCTCCGGGGAACTTGGTGGGGGTTCCCCCTCCTCCGGGGGACTCGGCGGGCTTCTTTCTTCTTCGGGGAACTTGTTGGGGGTTCACCCATCTCCGGGGCCTCCGCCGGGCTTCCCGCTCCTCTGGGGCAACCGCCGGGGCTACCCCCTTCTCCGTGGAACCCGGTGGGGCTTCCCCCTTCTCCGGGGAACTGGGCGGGGGTTCCCCCTCCTCCGGGGCAACCGCCGGGGCTTCCTCCTCCTCCGGGGCCACCGTCGGGGCTTCCCCCTCCTCCGGGGAACTTGGTGGGGGTTCCCCCTCCTCCGGGGGACTCGGCGGGCTTCTTTCTTCTTCGGGGAACTTGTTGGGGGTTCACCCATCTCCGGGGCCTCCGCCGGGCTTCCCGCTCCTCTGGGGCAACCGCCGGGGCTACCCCCTTCTCCGGGGAACCCGGTGGCGCTTCCCCCTTCTCCGGGGAACTGGGCGGGGGTTCCCCCGCCTTCGGGGAACTCGGCGGGGTTTCCCCCTCCACCGAGGGACTCGGCGGGGCTTTTCCCTCCTCCGGGGGACTCGGCGGGGCTTCCCCCTCCTCCGGGGTCACCGCCGGGGCTTCCTCCTCCTCCGGCTGACTTGGCGGTGGTTCCACCTCCTCCGGCGAACTCGGCGGGGGTTCCCCTTCCTCCGGGGGACTCGGCGGGGCTTCCCCCTCCTCCGGGGCCACCGCCGGGGGTTCCCCCTCCTCCGGGGAACTTGGTGGGGGTCCCTCTCCTCCGGGGCCTCCGCCGGGGCTTCTCCCTCCTCCGGGGCCACCGCCAGGGCTTCCCCCTCCTCCGGGGGACTCGGCGGAGATTCCCCCTCCTCCGGGGGACTTGGCAGTGGTTCCCCCTCCTCCGGCGAACTCGGTTGGGGTTCCCCCTCCTCCGGGGGACTCGGCGGGGCTTCCCCCTCCTCCGGGGCCACCGCCGGGGCTTCCTCGTCCTCCGGGGCAACCGCTGGGGCTTCCCCCTCCTTTAAGGGACTCGGCGGGGCTTCCCCCTCCTCCGGGGCAACCGCCGTGGCTTCCCCCTCCTCCGGGGAACTCGGCGGGGCTTCTCCCTCCTCCGGGGAACTTGGTGGGGGTTCCCCCTCCTCCAGGGGACTCGGCAGGGCTTTCCATTCCACCGGGGCCGCCGCCTGGGCTGCCCCCCCCTCCGGGGAACTCGGCGAGGCTTCCCCTTCCTCCGGGGCCACCGCCGGGGCTTCCCCCGCCTCCGGGGAACTTAGCGGGGGTTCCCTTTCCTCCGGGGGACTCGCCGGGGGTTCCCCCTACTCCGGTGGACTCGGCGGGGCTTCCCCCTCCTCCGGGGCAACCGCCGGGGCTTCCCCCTCCTCCGGGGGACTCGGCGGGGATTCCCCCTCCTCGGGGGGACTTGGCGGGGGTTCCCCCTCCTCCGAGGGACTCGGCGGGGCTTCCCCCCCCTCCGGGGAACTCGGCGGGGGTTCCCCCTCCTCCGGGGCCTCCGCCGTGGCTTCCCTCTTCTCCCGGGCAACCGCCGGGGCTTTCCCCTCCTCCGAAACCTCCGACGGGGCTTCCCCCTCCTCCGGGGCCTCCGCCGTGGCTTCCCTCTTCTCCGGGGCAACCGCCGGGGCTTTCCCCTCCTCCGAAACCTCCGCCGGGGCTTTCCCCTCCTCCGGGGAACTCGCCGGGGCTCCCCCCTCCACCGGTGCCACCGCCGGGGCTTCCCACTCCTCCGGGGATCTTGGCGGGGGTTCCCTCTTCTCCGGGGGACTCGGCGGGGCTTCCCCCTTCACCGGGGAACTCTGCGTGGGTTCCCCCTCCTCCGGGGCCTCCGCCGTGGCTTCCCTATTCTCCGGGGCAACTGCCGGGGCTTCCCCCTCCTCCGAGGCAAACGCCGGAGCTCTCCCCTCCTCCGGGGAACTCGGCGGGGCTTCCCCCTTTTTCGGGGAACTTGCCGGGGGTTCCCCCTCCTCCGGGGGACTCGGCGGGGGTTCCACCTTCTCCGGGGCAACCGCCGGGGCTTCCCCCTCCTCCGGAGCCTCCGCCGGGGCTTTCCCCTCCTCCGGGGAACTCGCCGGGGCTCCCCCCTCCTCCGAGGCCACAGCCTGGGCTTCCCACTCCTCCGGGGCCACAGCCGGGGCTTTCCACTCCTCCGGGGAACTTGGCGGGGGTTCCCCTCCTCCGGGGGACTTGGCGGTGGTTCCCCCTCCTCCGGCGAACTCGGCGGGGGTTCCCACTCCTCCGGGGAACTCGCCGGGGCTCCCCCCTCCACCGGGGCCACCGCCGGGGCATCCCCCTCCTCCGGGGAACTCGGCGGGGATTCTTCTCCTCCGGGGGACTTGGCAGGGGTTCCCCCTCCTCCGAGGTACTCGGCGGGGCTTCCCCCCCTCCGGGGAACTCGGCGGGGGTTCCCCCTCCTCCGGGGGACTTGGCGGGGGTTCCCCCTCCTCCAGGGGACTCGGCGGGGCTTCTCCCTCCTCCGGGGAACTTAACGGGGGTCCCTCTCCTCCGGGGCCTCCTCCGGGGCTTCCCCCTCCTCCGAGGCAAACGCCGGAGCTCTCCCCTCCTCCGGGGAACTCGGCGGGGCTTCCCCCTTTTCCGGGGAACTTGCCGGGGGTTCCCCCTCCTCCGGGGGACTCGGCGGGGTTTCCCACTCCACCTGGGCCTCCGCTGGGGTTCCCCCCCCCTCCGGGGAACTCGGTGGGGGTTCCCCCACCTCCGGGGGATTTGGCGGGGGTTCCCCTTCCTCCGGATACCTCGGCGGGGCTACTTCCTCCTCCGGGACCACCGCCGGGGCATCCCACTCCTCCCGCGAACTCGGCGGGGGTTCCCCCACCTCCGGGGGACTCGGCGGGGCTTCCCCCTCCTCCGGGGCCACCGCCGGGGCTTCCCCCTCCTCCGGGGGACTCGGCGGGGCTTCCCCCTCCTCCGGGGCCACCGCCGGGGCTTCCCCCTCCTCCGGGGAACTCAGCGAGTGTTACCCCTCCAACGGGGAACTTGGCGGGGGTTCTCTCTACTCCGGGGGACACGGCGGGGCTTCCCTCTCCTCCGTGTAAACCGCGGGGGCTTTCCCCTCCTCCGGGGAACTCGCCGGGGCTTCCCCCACCTCCGTGGAACTCTGCGTGGGTTTCCCCTCCTCCGGGGCCTCCGCCGTGGCTTCCCTCTTCTCCCGGGCAACCGCCGGGGCTTCCCCCATCTCCAGGGCAACCGCCGGGGCTTCACCCTCCTCCGGGGGATTCGGCGGGGATTCCCCCTCCTCCGGGGGACTTGGCGGTGGTTCCCCCTCAACCGGCGAACTCGGCGGGGGTTCCCTCTCCTCCGGGTGACTCGGCGGGGCATCCTTCTCTTCCGGGAATTTTGGAGGGGGTCCCTCTCCTCCGGGGCCTCTGCCGGGGCTTCCCCCTCCTCAAGAGCCACCGCCGGGGCTTCCCCCTCCACCGGGGGACTCGGCGGGGATTAGCTCTCCTCCGGGGGACTTGGCGGTGGTTCCCCCTCCTCCGGCGAACTCAGCGGGGGTTCCCCCTCCTCCGCGAAACTTGGCGGGGGTTCCCTTTCCTCCGGGCGACTTGGCGGGGGTTCTTCCTTCCCCAGGGGACTCAGCGGGGCTTCCTCCTCCTCCGGGGCAACCGCTGGGGCTTCCCCCTCCTCCGGGGGACTCGGCGGGGCTTCCCCCTCCTCCGGGGCAACCGCCGGGGCTTCCCCCTCCCCCGGGGAACTTGGCGGGGGTTCCCTTTCCTCCGGGGGACTTGCCGGGGCTTCCCACTCCTCCGGGGAACTTGGCGGGGGTTCCCTCTCCTCCGGAAGACTCGGCGGGGATTACCCCTCCTCCGGGGGACTTGGCAATGGTTCCCCCACAACCGGCGAACTCGGCGGGGATTCCCCCACCTCCGGGGGACTTGGCGGTGGTTGTCCCTCAACCGGCGAACTTAGCGGGGGTTCCCCCTCCTCCGGGGGACTCGGCGGGGCTTCCCCTCCTCCGGGGCCACCGCCGGGGCTTCCCCCGCCTCTGGGGAACTCGGAGGGGTTCCCCCTCCTCCGTTAAACTTGGCGGGGGTTCCCTTTCCTCCGGGCGACTTGGCGGGGGTTCTTCCTTCCCCAGGGGACTCAGCTAGGCTTCCTCCTCTTTCGGGGCAACCGCCGGGGCTTTCCCCTCCTCCGGGGGACTCGGCGGGGCTTCCCCCTTCTCCGCGGCAACCGCCGGGGCTTCCCCCTCCTCCGGGGAACTTGGCGGTGGTTCCCCCTCCTCCGGGGGACTCGCCGGGGCTTCCCACTCCTCCGGGGAACTTGGCGGGGGTTCCCTCTCCTCCGGGGGACTCGGCGGGGGTTCCCCCTCCTTTGTGGGATTCGGCGGGGCTTCCCCCTCCTCCAGGACAACCGCCGTGGCTTCCCCCTTCTCCGGGGGACTCGGCGGGGCTTCCCCTCCTCCGGGGCCACCGCCGGGGCTTCCCCCGCCTCCGGGGCACTCGGCGGGGGTTCCCCCTCCTCCGGGGAACTCGGTGGGGGTTCCCCCTCCTCCGTTAAACTTGGCGGGGGTTCCCTTCCCTCCGGGCGACTTGGCGGGAGTTCTTCCTTCCCCAGGGGACTCAGCTGGGCTTCCTCCTCTTTCGGGGCAACCGCCGGGGCTTTCCCCTTCTCCGGGGGACTCGGCGGGGCTTCCCACTCCTCCGGGGAACTTGGTGGGGGTATCCTTTCCTCCGGGGGACTCGCCGGGGCTTCCCACTCCTCCGGGGAACTTGGCGGGGGTTCCCTCTCCTCCGGGGGACTCGGCGGGGGTTCCCCCTCCTTTGTGGGACTCGGCGGGGCTTCCCCCTCCTCCAGGACAACCGCCGTGGCTTCACCCTTTTCCGGGAAACTCGGCGGGGCTTCTACCTCCTCCGGGGAACTTGATGGGGGTTTCCCCTCCTCCAGGGGACTCGGCAGGGCTTTCCATTTCACCGGGGCCTCCGCCTGGGCTTCCCCCACCCTCCGGGGAACTCGACGGGGGTTCCCCTTTCTCCGAGGGACTTGGCGGGGGCTTCCCCCTTCACCGGGGAACTTGGCGGAGGTTCCCCCATCTCCGGGGCCTCCGCCGGGCTTCACGCTCCTCCGGGGCAACTGCCGGGGCTACCTTCTCCTCCGGGGAACTCGGCGGGGGTTCCCCCTCCTCTGGGGGACTTGGCAGGGGTTTCCCCTCCTCCAGGGGACTCATCGAGGCTTCCTTCTCCTCCGGGGCCACCGCCGAGGCTTCCCTCTTCTTCGGGGAACTCTGCGTGGGTTACCCCTCCTCCGGGGCCTCCGCCGTGGCTTCCCTTTTCTCCGGGGCAACCGCCGGGGCTTCCCCCTTCTCTAGGGCAACCGCCGGGGCATCCCCCTCCTCCGGCGAAATCGGCGGGGCTTCCCCCTCCTCCGGGGGAATCGGCGGGGCATCCCCCTCTTCCGGGGAACTTGGTGGTAGTCCCTCACCTCCGGGGCCTCCGCCGGGGCTTTTCCCTTCTCCGGGGAACTCGCCGGGGTTCCCCCCACCACCGGGGCCTCCGCCGGGGCTTCCCCCTCCTCCGGGGAACTCGGCGGGGGTTCTTCCTCCCTCAGGGGACTCAGCGGGGCTTCTCCCTCCTCCGGGGAACTTGGCGGGGGTTCCCCCTCCCCTGGGGGACTCGGCGGGGCTTCCCCCTTCTCCAGGGCAACCGCCGGGGCTTCCCCCTCCTCCGGGGGACTCGGCGGAGGTTCCCTCTCCTCCGGGGCCACCGCCGGGGCTTTTCCCTCCTCCGGGGAACTTAACGGGGGTCCCTCTCCTCCGGGGCCTCCGCCGGGACTTCCCCCTCCTCCGAGGCAAACGCCGGAGCTCACCCCTCCTCCGGGGAACTCGGCGGGGCTTCTCCCTTTTCCGGGGAACTTGCCGGGGGTTCCCCCTCCTCCGGGGGACTCTGCGGGGTTTCCCACTCCACCTGGGTCTCCGCCGGGGTTCCCCCCCCTCCGGGGAACTCAGTGGGGGTTCCCTCTCCTCCGGGGGACTTGGCGGGGGTTCCCCCTCCTCCGGATAACTCGGCGGCGCTTCCCCCTTCACCGGGGGACTCGGCGGGGCTTCCCCCTCCACCGGGAAACTCGGCGGGGGTTCCCTTTTCTCCTGGGGACTTGGTGGGGGTTCTTCCTCCCCCAGGGCACTAAGCGGGGCTACCCCCTCCTCCGGGGCAACTGCCGGGGCTTCCCCCTCTCCGGGGGACTCGGCGGGGATTCCCCCTCAACCGGCGAACTCGGCGGGGATTCTCCCTCCTCCGGGGGACTTGGCGGTGGTTCCCCCACAACCGGTGAACTCAGCGGGGGTTCCCCCTCCTCCGGGGGACTCGGCGGGGCTTCCCCCTCCTCCGGGGCCACCGCCGGGGCTTCCTCCTCCTCCGGGGGTCTCGGTGGGGGTTCCCCCTCCTCCGGGGAACTCGGCAGGGGTTCCCCCTCCTCCGGGAAACTTGGCGGGGGTTCCCTTCCCTCCGGGCGACTTGACTGGGGTTCTTCCTTCCCCAGGGGACTCAGCGGGGCTTCCTCCTCCTCCGGGGCAACCGCCGGGGCTTCCCCCTCCTCCGGGTAACTTGGTGCGGGTTCCCACTCCTCCGGGGCCTCCGCCGGGGCTTCCCCCTCCTCCGGGGGACTCAGCGGGGATTCTTCCTCCTCCGGGGGACTTGGCGGGGGTTCCCCCTCCTCCGGGGGACTCGGCGGGGCTTCCCCCTCCTCCGGGAACTCGGCGGGGGTTCCCCCCCTCCGGGGCAACCGCCGGGGCTTCCCCCTCCACCGGGGCCACCTCCGGGGCTTCACCCTCCTCCGGGGAACTCGGTGGGGGTTCCCCCTCCTCCGGGGGACTTGGCGGGGGTTCCTCCTCCTCCGGATAACTCGGCGGGGCTTCCCCCTCCTCCGGGAAACTCGGCGGGGATTCCCCCTCCTCCGGGAAACTCGGCGGGGGTTCCCTTTCCTCCAGGGGTCTTGGTGGGGGTTCTTCCTCCCGCAGGAGACTCAGCGGGGCTTCCTCTCCTCCGGGGCAACCGCCGGGTCTTCCCCCTCCTCCGGGGGACTCGGCGGGGTTTCCCCCTCCTCCGGGGCCACCGCCGGGGGTTCCCCCTCCTCCGGGGAACTTGGCGGGGGTTCCCTTTCCTCCGAGGGACTCGGTGGGGCTTCCCCCCCCCCTCCGGGGAACTCGGCGGGGGTTCCCCCTCCTCCGGGGCCTCCGCCGTGGCTTCCCTCTTCTCCCGGGCAACCGCCGGGGCTTCCCCCTTCTCCAGGGCAACCGCCGGGGCTTCCCCTTCTCCGGGGGACTCGGCGGGGATTCCCCCTCAACCGGCGAACTCGGCGGGGATTCTCCCTCCTCCGGGGGACTTGGCGGTGGTTCCCCCTCAACCGGCGAACTCAGCGGGGGTTCCCCCTCCTCCGGGGGACTCGGCGGGGCTTCCCCCTCCTCCGGGGGTCTCGGCGGGGGTTCCCCCTCCTCCGGGGCAACCGCCGGGGCTTCCCCCTCCTCCGGGGCCACCGCCGGGGCTTCCCCCTCCACCGGGGCCTCCGTCGGGGCTTCCCCCTCTCCGGGGCATCCGCCGGGGCTTCCTCCTCCTCCGGGGAACTCTGCGTGGGTTCCCCCTCCTCCGCTGCCTCCGCCGTAGCTTCCCTCTCTCCGGGGCCCCCGCCGGGGCTTCCCCCTCCAACGGGGAACTTGGCGGGGGTTCCCTCTCCTCCGGGGGACACGGCGGGGGTTCCCCCTCCTCCGGGGGACTCGGCTGTGCTTCCCACTCCACCGGGGCCTCCGCCTGGGCTTCCCCCTTCCTCCGGGGAACAAGGCGGGGGTTCCCCCTCCTCCGGGGAGCTCAACGGGGGTTCCCCCACCATTCGGAGAACTCGGCGGGGGTTCCCCCTCCACCGGGGGACTCGGCGAGGCTTCCCCCTCCTCCGGAGCCATCGCCGGGGCTTCCCTCTCCTCCGGGGCCACCGCCGGGGTTTCCCCTCCTCCGGGGAACTCGGCGGGGGTTCCCCCTCCTCCGGGGGACTCGGCGGGGCTTCCCCCTCATCCAGGGCAACCGCCGGGGCTTCCCCCTCCTCCGAGGGACTCGGCGGGGATTTCCCCTCCTCCAGGGGACTTGGCGGGGGTTTCCTCTCCACCGGGGGACTCGGCGGGGCTTTCCACTCCACCGGGGCCACCGCCTGGGCTTCTCCCCCCCTCCGGGGAATTTAGCGGGGGTCCCCTCTCCTCCGGGGGACTCGGCGGGGGTTCCTCCTCTTCCAGGGGACTCTGAGGGGCTTCCCCATCCTCACTTCAAGTGTTCTCGGTAGGGGTTCCCTCTCTTCCGGGGGACTCGGTGAAGCTTCCCCCTCCTCCGGGGCCACCGCCGGGGCTTCCCCCTCCTCTGGGGGACTCGGCTGGGCTTCCCCCTCCTCCGGGGAACTTGGTGGGGGTTCCCCCTCCTCCGGGGGACTCGGCGGGCTTCTTTCTTCTTCGGGGAACTTGTTGGGGGTTCACCCATCTCCGGGGCCTCCGCCGGGCTTCCCGCTCCTCTGGGGCAACCGCCGGGGCTACCCCCTTCTCCGTGGAACCCGGTGGGGCTTCCCCCTTCTCCGGGGAACTGGGCGGGGGTTCCCCCTCCTCCGGGGCAACCGCCGGGGCTTCCTCCTCCTCCGGGGCCACCGTCGGGGCTTCCCCCTCCTCCGGGGAACTTGGTGGGGGTTCCCCCTCCTCCGGGGGACTCGGCGGGCTTCTTTCTTCTTCGGGGAACTTGTTGGGGGTTCACCCATCTCCGGGGCCTCCGCCGGGCTTCCCGCTCCTCTGGGGCAACCGCCGGGGCTACCCCCTTCTCCGGGGAACCCGGTGGGGCTTTCCCCTTCTCCGGGGAACTGGGCGGGGGTTCCCCCGCCTTCGGGGAACTCGGCGGGGTTTCCCCCTCCTCCGAGGGACTCGGCGGGGCATCCCCCTCCTCCGGGGGACTCGGCGGAGATTCCCCATCCTCCGGCTGACTTGGCGGTGGTTCCACCTCCTCCGGCGAACTCGGCGGGGGTTCCCCTTCCTCCGGGGGACTCGGCGGGGCTTCCCCCTCCTCCGGGGCCACCGCCGGGGGTTCCCCCTCCTCCGGGGCCACCGCCGGGGCTTCTCCCTCCTCCGGGGCCACCGCCAGGGCTTCCCCCTCCTCCGGGGGACTCGGCGGAGATTCCCCCTCCTCCGGGGGACTTGGCAGTGGTTCCCCCTCCTCCGGCGAACTCGGTTGGGGTTCCCCCTCCTCCGGGGGACTCGGCGGGGCTTCCCCCTCCTCCGGGGCCACCGCCGGGGCTTCCTCGTCCTCCGGGGCAACCGCTGGGGCTTCCCCCTCCTTTAAGGGACTCGGCGGGGCTTCCCCCTCCTCCGGGGCAACCGCCGTGGTTTCCCCCTCCTCCGGGGAACTCGGCGGGGCTTCTCCCTCCTCCGGGGAACTTGGTGGGGGTTCCCCCTCCTCCAGGGGACTCGGCAGGGCTTTCCATTCCACCGGGGCCGCCGCCTGGGCTGCCCCCCCCTCCGGGGAACTCGGCGAGGCTTCCCCTTCCTCCGGGGCCACCGCCGGGGCTTCCCCCGCCTCCGGGGAACTTAGCGGGGGTTCCCTTTCCTCCGGGGGACTCGCCGGGGGTTCCCCCTACTCCGGTGGACTCGGCGGGGCTTCCCCCTCCTCCGGGGCAACCGCCGGGGCTTCCCCCTCCTCCGGGGGACTCGGCGGGGATTCCCCCTCCTCGGGGGGACTTGGCGGGGGTTCCCCCTCCTCCGAGGGACTCGGCGGGGCTTCCCCCCCCTCCGGGGAACTCGGCGGGGGTTCCCCCTCCTCCGGGGCCTCCGCCGTGGCTTCCCTCTTCTCCGGGGCAACCGCCGGGGCTTTCCCCTCCTCCGAAACCTCCGCCGGGGCTTTCCCCTCCTCCGGGGAACTCGCCGGGGCTCCCCCCTCCACCGGTGCCACCGCCGGGGCTTCCCACTCCTCCGGGGATCTTGGCGGGGGTTCCCTCTTCTCCGGGGGACTCGGCGGGGCTTCCCCCTTCACCGGGGAACTCTGCGTGGGTTCCCCCTCCTCCGGGGCCTCCGCCGTGGCTTCCCTATTCTCCGGGGCAACTGCCGGGGCTTCCCCCTTCTCCAGGGCAACCGCCGGGGCTTCCCCCTCCTCCGGGGCCACCGCCGGGGCTTCCCCCTTCTCCGGGGGACTCGGCGGGGCTTCCCCCTCCTCCGGGGCCATCACCGGGGCTTTCCTCTCCTCCGGGGTACTTGATGGGGGTTCCCGCTCCTCCAGGGGACTCGGCAGGGCTTTCCATTCCACCGGGGCCTCCGCCTTTGCTTCCCCCCCCTCCGGGGAACTCGGCGGGGGTTCCCCCTTCTCCGGGGGACTCGGCGGGGCTTCCCCCTCCTCCGGGGGACTTGGCGGTGGTTCCCCCTTAACCGGCGAACTCGGCGGGGGTTCCCCCTCCTCCGGGGCCGCCGCCTGGGCTTCCCCCCCCTCCAGGGAACTCGGCGAGGCTTCCCCCTTCTCCGAGGGACTCGGCGGGGCTTCCCCCCCCTCCGGGGAACTTAACGGGGGTCCCTCTCCTCCGGGGCCTCCGCCGGGGCTTCCCCGTCCTCCGAGGCAAACGCCGGAGCTCTCCCCTCCTCCGGGGGACTCGGCGGGGCTTCCCACTCCTCCGGGGGACTCGGCGGGGCTTCCCCCTCCTACGGGAAACTCGGCGGGGGTTCCCTTTTCTCCGGGGGACTTGGTGGGGGTTCTTCCTCCCCCAGGGGACTTAGCGGGGCTACCCCCTCCTCCGGGGCAACCGCCGGGGCTTCCCCCTCCTCCGGGGAACTTGGCGGGGGTTCCCCCGCCTTCGGGGAACTCGGCGGGGTTTCCCCCTCCTCCGAGGGACTCGGCGGGGCTTCCCCCCCCTCCGGAGAACTCAGCGGGGGTTCCCCCTCCTCCGGGGGACTCGGCGGGGCTTCCTCCTCATCCGGGGCCACCGCCGGGGCTTCCCCCTCCTCCGGGGGTCTCGGCGGGGGTTCCCCCTCCTCCGGGGAACTCGGCAAGGGTTCCCCCTCCTCCGGGGAACTCGGCAAGGGTTCCCCCTCCTCCGGGAAACTTGGCGGGGGTTCCCTTCCCTCCGGGCGACTTGACTGGGGTTCTTCCTTCCCCAGGGGACTCAGCGGGGCTTCCTCCTCCTCCGGGGCAACCGCCGGGGTGTCCCCCTCCTCCGGGTGACTCGGCGGGGCTTCCCCCTTCACCGGGGAACTCTGCGTGGGTTCCCCCTCTTCCGGGGCCTCCGCCGTGGCTTCCCTATTCTCCGGGGCAACTGCCGGGGCTTCCCCCTTCTCCAGGGCAACCGCCGGGGCTTCCCCCTCCTCCGGGGCCACCGCCGGGGCTTCCCCCTCCTCCGGGGGACTCGGCGGGGCTTCCCCCTCCTCCGGGGCCACCACCGGGGCTTTCATTTCCTCCGGGGTACTTGATGGGGGTTCCCCCTCCTCCAGGGGACTTGGCAGGGCTTTCCATTCCACCGGGCCTCCGCCTTTGCTTCCCCCCCCTCCGGGGAACTCGGCGGGGGTTCCCCCTCCTCCGGGGGACTCGGCGGGGCTTCCCCCTCCTCCGGGGGACTTGGCGGTGGTTCCCCCTTAACCGGCGAACTCGGCGGGGGTTCCCCCTCCTCCGGGGCCGCCGCCTGGGCTTCCACCCCCTCCAGGGAACTCGGCGAGGCTTCCCCCTTCTCCAAAGGAACTCGGCGGGGCTTCCCCCCCCTCCGGGGAACTTAACGGGGGTCCCTCTCCTCCGGGGCCTCCGCCGGGGCTTCCCCGTCCTCCGAGGCAAACGCCGGAGCTCTCCCCTCCTCCGGGGAACTCGGCGGGGCTTCCCCCTTTTCCGGGGAACTTGCCGGGGGTTCCCCCTCCTCCGGGGGACTCGGCGGGGGTTCCACCTCCTCCGGGGAACTCGCCGGGGCTCCCCCCTCCTCCGAGGCCACAGCCGGGGCTTCCCACTCCTCCGGGGCCACAGCCGGGGCTTTCCACTCCTCCGGGGAACTTGGCGGGTGTTCCCCTCCTCCGGGGGACTTGGCGGTGGTTCCCCCTCCTCCGGCGAACTCGGCGGGGGTTCCCACTCCTCCGGGGAACTCGCCGGGGCTCCCCCCTCCACCAGGGCCACCGCCGGGGCATCCCCCTCCTCCGGGGAACTCGGCGGGGATTCTTCCTCCTCCGGGGGACTTGGCGGGGGTTCCCCCTCCTCCGAGGGACTCGGCGGGGCTTCCCCCCCTCCGGGGAACTCGGCGGGGGTTCCCCCTCCTCCGGGGGACTTGGCGGGGGTTCCCCCTCCTCCAGGGGACTCGGCGGGGCTTCTCCCTCCTCCGGGGAACTTAACGGGGGTCCCTCTCCTCCGGGGCCTCCTCCGGGGCTTCCCCCTCCTCCGAGGCAAACGCCGGAGCTCTCCCCTCCTCCAGGGAACTCGGCGGGGCTTCCCCCTTTTCCGGGGAACTTGCCGGGGGTTCCCCCTCCTCCGGGGGACTCGGCGGGGTTTCCCACTCCACCTGGGCCTCCGCCGGGGTTCCCCCCCCCTCCGGGGAACTCGGTGGGGGTTCCCCCACCTCCGGGGGATTTGGCGGGGGTTCCCCCTCCTCCGGATACCTCGGCGGGGCTACTTCCTCCTCCGGGACCACCGCCGGGGCATCCCACTCCTCCGGGGATTTTGGCGGGGGTTCCCCCTCCTCCCGCGAACTCGGCGGGGGTTCCCCCACCTCCGGGGGACTCGGCGGGGCTTCCCCCTCCTCCGGGGCCACAGCCGGGGCTTTCCACTCCTCCGGGGAACTTGGCGGGGGTTCCCCTCCTCCGGGGGACTTGGCGGTGGTTCCCCCTCCTCCGGCGAACTCGGCGGGGGTTCCCACTCCTCCGGGGAACTCGCCGGGGCTCCCCCCTCCACCAGGGCCACCGCCGGGGCATCCCCCTCCTCCGGGGAACTCGGCGGGGATTCTTCCTCCTCCGGGGGACTTGGCGGGGGTTCCCCCTCCTCCGAGGGACTCGGCGGGGCTTCCCCCCCTCCGGGGAACTCGGCGGGGGTTCCCCCTCCTCCGGGGGACTTGGCGGGGGTTCCCCCTCCTCCAGGGGACTCGGCGGGGCTTCTCCCTCCTCCGGGGAACTTAACGGGGGTCCCTCTCCTCCGGGGCCTCCTCCGGGGCTTCCCCCTCCTCCGAGGCAAACGCCGGAGCTCTCCCCTCCTCCAGGGAACTCGGCGGGGCTTCCCCCTTTTCCGGGGAACTTGCCGGGGGTTCCCCCTCCTCCGGGGGACTCGGCGGGGTTTCCCACTCCACCTGGGCCTCCGCCGGGGTTCCCCCCCCCTCCGGGGAACTCGGTGGGGGTTCCCCCACCTCCGGGGGATTTGGCGGGGGTTCCCCCTCCTCCGGATACCTCGGCGGGGCTACTTCCTCCTCCGGGACCACCGCCGGGGCATCCCACTCCTCCGGGGATTTTGGCGGGGGTTCCCCCTCCTCCCGCGAACTCGGCGGGGGTTCCCCCACCTCCGGGGGACTCGGCGGGGCTTCCCCCTTCTCCGGGGCCACCGCCGGGGCTTCCCCCTCCTCCGGGGGACTCGGCGGGGCTTCCCCCTCCTCCGGGGCCACCGCCGGGGCTTCCCCCTCCTCCGGGGAACTCAGCGAGTGTTACCCCTCCAACGGGGAACTTGGCGGGGGTTTTCTCTACTCCGGGGGACACGGCGGGGCTTCCCTCTCCTCCGTGTAAACCGCGGGGGCTTTCCCCTCCTCCGGGGAACTCGCCGGGGCTTCCCCCACCTCCGTGGAACTCTGCGTGGGTTTCCCCTCCTCCGGGGCCTCCGCCGTGGCTTCCCTCTTCTCCCGGGCAACCGCCGGGGCTTCCCCCATCTCCAGGGCAACCGCCGGGGCTTCACCCTCCTCCGGGGGATTCGGCGGGGATTCCCCCTCCTCCGGGGGACTTGGCGGTGGTTCCCCCTCAACCGGCGAACTCGGCGGGGGTTCCCTCTCCTCCGGGTGACTCGGCGGGGCATCCCCCTCTTCCGGGAAACTTGGAGGGGGTCCCTCTCCTCCGGGGCCTCTGCCGGGGCTTCCCCCTCCTCAAGAGCCACCGCCGGGGCTTCCCCCTCCTCCTGGGGACTCGGCGGGGATTAGCTCTCCTCCGGGGGACTTGGCGGTGGTTCCCCCTCCTCCGGCGAACTCAGCGGGGGTTCCCCCTCCTCCGCGAAACTTGGCGGGGGTTCCCTTTCCTCCGGGCGACTTGGCGGGGGTTCTTCCTTCCCCAGGGGACTCAGCGGGGCTTCCTCCTCCTCCGGGGCAACCGCTGGGGCTTCCCCCTCCTCCGGGGGACTCGGCGGGGCTTCCCCCTCCTCCGGGGCAACCGCCGGGGCTTCCCCCTCCCCCGGGGAACTTGGCGGGGGTTCCCTTTCCTCCGGGGGACTTGCCGGGGCTTCCCACTCCTCCGGGGAACTTGGCGGGGGTTCCCTCTCCTCCGGAAGACTCGGCGGGGATTCCCCCTCCTCCGGGGGACTTGGCAATGGTTCCCCCACAACCGGCGAACTCGGCGGGGATTCCCCCACCTCCGGGGGACTTGGCGGTGGTTGTCCCTCAACCGGCGAACTTAGCGGGGGTTCCCCCTCCTCCGGGGGACTCGGCGGGGCTTCCCCTGCTCCGGGGCCACCGCCGGGGCTTCCCCCGCCTCTGGGGAACTCGGAGGGGTTCCCCCTCCTCCGTTAAACTTGGCGGGGGTTCCCTTCCCTCCGGGCGACTTGGCGGGGGTTCTTCCTTCCCCAGGGGACTCAGCTAGGCTTCCTCCTCTTTCGGGGCAACCGCCGGGGCTTTCCCCTCCTCCGGGGGACTCGGCGGGGCTTCCCCCTTCTCCGCGGCAACCGCCGGGGCTTCCCCCTCCTCCGGGGAACTTGGCGGTGGTTCCCCCTCCTCCGGGGGACTCGCCGGGGCTTCCCACTCCTCCGGGCAACTTGGCGGGGATTCCCTCTCCTCCGGGGGACTCGGCGGGGGTTCCCCCTCCTTTGTGGGATTCGGCGGGGCTTCCCCCTCCTCCAGGACAACCGCCGTGGCTTCCCCCTTCTCCGGGGGACTCGGCGGGGCTTCCCCTCCTCCGGGGCCACCGCCGGGGCTTCCCCCGCCTCCGGGGCACTCGGCGGGGGTTCCCCCTCCTCCGGGGAACTCGGTGGGGGTTCCCCCTCCTCCGTTAAACTTGGCGGGGGTTCCCTTCCCTCCGGGCGACTTGGCGGGAGTTCTTCCTTCCCCAGGGGACTCAGCTAGGCTTCCTCCTCTTTCGGGGCAACCGCCGGGGCTTTCCCCTCCTCCGGGGGACTCGGCGGGGCTTCCCACTCCTCCGGGGAACTTGGTGGGGGTATCCTTTCCTCCGGGGGACTCGCCGGGGCTTCCCACTCCTCCGGGGAACTTGGCGGGGGTTCCCTCTCCTCCGGGGGACTCGGCGGGGGTTCCCCCTCCTTTGTGGGACTCAGCGGGGCTTCCCCCTCCTCCAGGACAACCGCCGTGGTTTCACCCTTTTCCGGGAAACTCGGCGGGGCTTCTACCTCCTCCGGGGAACTTGATGGGGGTTTCCCCTTCTCCAGGGGACTCGGCAGGGCTTTCCATTTCACCGGGGCCTCCGCCTGGGCTTCCCCCACCCTCCGGGGAACTCGACGGGGGTTCCCCTTTCTCCGAGGGACTTGGCGGGGGCTTCCCCCTTCACCGGGGAACTTGGCGGAGGTTCCCCCATCTCCGGGGCCTCCGCCGGGGCTGCCCCCTTCTCCGAGGAACTCGGCGGGGGTTCCCCCTCCTCCGGGGAACTCGGTGGGGGTTCCCCCTCCTCCGTTAAACTCGGCGGGGGTTCCCCCTCCTCTGGGGGACTTGGCAGGGGTTTCCCCTCCTCCAGGGGACTCATCGAGGCTTCCTTCTCCTCCGGGGCCACCGCCGAGGCTTCCCTCTTCTTCGGGGAACTCTGCGTGGGTTCCCCCTCCTCCGGGGCCTCCGCCGTGGCTTCCCTTTTCTCCGGGGCAACCGCCGGGGCTTCCCCCTTCTCTAGGGCAACCGCCGGGGCTTCCCCCTCCTCCGGCGAAATCGGCGGGGCTTCCCCCTCCTCCGGGGGACTCGGCGGGGCATCCCCCTCTTCCGGGGAACTTGGTGGTAGTCCCTCACCTCCGGGGCCTCCGCCGGGGCTTTTCCCTCCTCCGGGGAACTCGCCGGGGTTCCCCCCACCACCGGGGCCTCCGCCGGGGCTTCCCCCTCCTCCGGGGAACTCAGCGGGGGTTCCCCCTCCTCCGGGGGACTCGGCGGGGCTTCCTCCTCCTCCGGGGCCACCGCCGGGGCTTCCCCCTCCTCCGGGGGTCTCGGCGGGGGTTCCCCCTCCTTCGGGGAACTCGGCAAGGGTTCCCCCTCCTCCGGGGAACTCGGCAAGGGTTCCCCCTCCTCCGGGAAACTTGGCGGGGGTTCCCTTCCCTCCGGGCGACTTGACTGGGGTTCTTCCTTCCCCAGGGGACTCAGCGGGGCTTCCTCCTCCTCCGGGGCAACCGCCGGGGTGTCCCCCTCCTCCGGGTGACTCGGCGGGGCTTCCCCCTTCACCGGGGAACTCTGCGTGGGTTCCCCCTCTTCCGGGGCCTCCGCCGTGGCTTCCCTATTCTCCGGGGCAACTGCCGGGGCTTCCCCCTTCTCCAGGGCAACCGCCGGGGCTTCCCCCTCCTCCGGGGCCACCGCCGGGGCTTCCCCCTCCTCCGGGGGACTCGGCGGGGCTTCCCCCTCCTCCGGGGCCACCACCGGGGCTTTCATTTCCTCCGGGGTACTTGATGGGGGTTCCCCCTCCTCCAGGGGACTTGGCAGGGCTTTCCATTCCACCGGGCCTCCGCCTTTGCTTCCCCCCCCTCCGGGGAACTCGGCGGGGGTTCCCCCTCCTCCGGGGGACTCGGCGGGGCTTCCCCCTCCTCCGGGGGACTTGGCGGTGGTTCCCCCTTAACCGGCGAACTCGGCGGGGGTTCCCCCTCCTCCGGGGCCGCCGCCTGGGCTTCCACCCCCTCCAGGGAACTCGGCGAGGCTTCCCCCTTCTCCAAAGGAACTCGGCGGGGCTTCCCCCCCCTCCGGGGAACTTAACGGGGGTCCCTCTCCTCCGGGGCCTCCGCCGGGGCTTCCCCGTCCTCCGAGGCAAACGCCGGAGCTCTCCTCCGGGGTACTCGGCGGGGCTTCCCCCTTTTCCGGGGAACTTGCCGGGGGTTCCCCCTCCTCCGGGGGACTCGGCGGGGGTTCCACCTCCTCCGGGGCAACCGCCGGGGCTTCCCCCTCCTCCGGAGCCTCCGCCGGGGCTTTCCCCTCCTCCGGGGAACTCGCCGGGGCTCCCCCCTCCTCCGAGGCCACAGCCGGGGCTTCCCACTCCTCCGGGGCCACAGCCGGGGCTTTCCACTCCTCCGGGGAACTTGGCGGGGGTTCCCCTCCTCCGGGGGACTTGGCGGTGGTTCCCCCTCCTCCGGCGAACTCGGCGGGGGTTCCCACTCCTCCGGGGAACTCGCCGGGGCTCCCCCCTCCACCAGGGCCACCGCCGGGGCATCCCCCTCCTCCGGGGAACTCGGCGGGGATTCTTCCTCCTCCGGGGGACTTGGCGGGGGTTCCCCCTCCTCCGAGGGACTCGGCGGGGCTTCCCCCCCTCCGGGGAACTCGGCGGGGGTTCCCCCTCCTCCGGGGGACTTGGCGGGGGTTCCCCCTCCTCCAGGGGACTCGGCGGGGCTTCTCCCTCCTCCGGGGAACTTAACGGGGGTCCCTCTCCTCCGGGGCCTCCTCCGGGGCTTCCCCCTCCTCCGAGGCAAACGCCGGAGCTCTCCCCTCCTCCAGGGAACTCGGCGGGGCTTCCCCCTTTTCCGGGGAACTTGCCGGGGGTTCCCCCTCCTCCGGGGGACTCGGCGGGGTTTCCCACTCCACCTGGGCCTCCGCCGGGGTTCCCCCCCCCCTCCGGGGAACTCGGTGGGGGTTCCCCCACCTCCGGGGGATTTGGCGGGGGTTCCCCCTCCTCCGGATACCTCGGCGGGGCTACTTCCTCCTCCGGGACCACCGCCGGGGCATCCCACTCCTCCGGGGATTTTGGCGGGGGTTCCCCCTCCTCCCGCGAACTCGGCGGGGGTTCCCCCACCTCCGGGGGACTCGGCGGGGCTTCCCCCTCCTCCGGGGCCACCGCCGGGGCTTCCCCCTCCTCCGGGGGACTCGGCGGGGCTTCCCCCTCCTCCGGGGCCACCGCCGGGGCTTCCCCCTCCTCCGGGGAACTCAGCGAGTGTTACCCCTCCAACGGGGAACTTGGCGGGGGTTCTCTCTACTCCGGGGGACACGGCGGGGCTTCCCTCTCCTCCGTGTAAACCGCGGGGGCTTTCCCCTCCTCCGGGGAACTCGCCGGGGCTTCCCCCACCTCCGTGGAACTCTGCGTGGGTTTCCCCTCCTCCGGGGCCTCCGCCGTGGCTTCCCTCTTCTCCCGGGCAACCGCCGGGGCTTCCCCCATCTCCAGGGCAACCGCCGGGGCTTCACCCTCCTCCGGGGGATTCGGCGGGGATTCCCCCTCCTCCGGGGGACTTGGCGGTGGTTCCCCCTCAACCGGCGAACTCGGCGGGGGTTCCCTCTCCTCCGGGTGACTCGGCGGGGCATCCCCCTCTTCCGGGAAACTTGGAGGGGGTCCCTCTCCTCCGGGGCCTCTGCCGGGGCTTCCCCCTCCTCAAGAGCCACCGCCGGGGCTTCCCCCTCCTCCTGGGGACTCGGCGGGGATTAGCTCTCCTCCGGGGGACTTGGCGGTGGTTCCCCCTCCTCCGGCGAACTCAGCGGGGGTTCCCCCTCCTCCGCGAAACTTGGCGGGGGTTCCCTTTCCTCCGGGCGACTTGGCGGGGGTTCTTCCTTCCCCAGGGGACTCAGCGGGGCTTCCTCCTCCTCCGGGGCAACCGCTGGGGCTTCCCCCTCCTCCGGGGGACTCGGCGGGGCTTCCCCCTCCTCCGGGGCAACCGCCGGGGCTTCCCCCTCCCCCGGGGAACTTGGCGGGGGTTCCCTTTCCTCCGGGGGACTTGCCGGGGCTTCCCACTCCTCCGGGGAACTTGGCGGGGGTTCCCTCTCCTCCGGAAGACTCGGCGGGGATTCCCCCTCCTCCGGGGGACTTGGCAATGGTTCCCCCACAACCGGCGAACTCGGCGGGGATTCCCCCACCTCCGGGGGACTTGGCGGTGGTTGTCCCTCAACCGGCGAACTTAGCGGGGGTTCCCCCTCCTCCGGGGGACTCGGCGGGGCTTCCCCTGCTCCGGGGCCACCGCCGGGGCTTCCCCCGCCTCTGGGGAACTCGGAGGGGTTCCCCCTCCTCCGTTAAACTTGGCGGGGGTTCCCTTCCCTCCGGGCGACTTGGCGGGGGTTCTTCCTTCCCCAGGGGACTCAGCTAGGCTTCCTCCTCTTTCGGGGCAACCGCCGGGGCTTTCCCCTCCTCCGGGGGACTCGGCGGGGCTTCCCCCTTCTCCGCGGCAACCGCCGGGGCTTCCCCCTCCTCCGGGGAACTTGGCGGTGGTTCCCCCTCCTCCGGGGGACTCGCCGGGGCTTCCCACTCCTCCGGGCAACTTGGCGGGGGTTCCCTCTCCTCCGGGGGACTCGGCGGGGGTTCCCCCTCCTTTGTGGGATTCGGCGGGGCTTCCCCCTCCTCCAGGACAACCGCCGTGGCTTCCCCCTTCTCCGGGGGACTCGGCGGGGCTTCCCCTCCTCCGGGGCCACCGCCGGGGCTTCCCCCGCCTCCGGGGCACTCGGCGGGGGTTCCCCCTCCTCCGGGGAACTCGGTGGGGGTTCCCCCTCCTCCGTTAAACTTGGCGGGGGTTCCCTTCCCTCCGGGCGACTTGGCGGGAGTTCTTCCTTCCCCAGGGGACTCAGCTAGGCTTCCTCCTCTTTCGGGGCAACCGCCGGGGCTTTCCCCTCCTCCGGGGGACTCGGCGGGGCTTCCCACTCCTCCGGGGAACTTGGTGGGGGTATCCTTTCCTCCGGGGGACTCGCCGGGGCTTCCCACTCCTCCGGGGAACTTGGCGGGGGTTCCCTCTCCTCCGGGGGACTCGGCGGGGGTTCCCCCTCCTTTGTGGGACTCAGCGGGGCTTCCCCCTCCTCCAGGACAACCGCCGTGGTTTCACCCTTTTCCGGGAAACTCGGCGGGGCTTCTACCTCCTCCGGGGAACTTGATGGGGGTTTCCCCTTCTCCAGGGGACTCGGCAGGGCTTTCCATTTCACCGGGGCCTCCGCCTGGGCTTCCCCCACCCTCCGGGGAACTCGACGGGGGTTCCCCTTTCTCCGAGGGACTTGGCGGGGGCTTCCCCCTTCACCGGGGAACTTGGCGGAGGTTCCCCCATCTCCGGGGCCTCCGCCGGGGCTGCCCCCCTCTCCGAGGAACTCGGCGGGGGTTCCCCCTCCTCCGGGGAACTCGGTGGGGGTTCCCCCTCCTCCGTTAAACTCGGCGGGGGTTCCCCCTCCTCTGGGGGACTTGGCAGGGGTTTCCCCTCCTCCAGGGGACTCATCGAGGCTTCCTTCTCCTCCGGGGCCACCGCCGAGGCTTCCCTCTTCTTCGGGGAACTCTGCGTGGGTTCCCGCTCCTCCGGGGCCTCCGCCGTGGCCGCCCACTTTTCCGGGGCGACCGCCGGGGCTTTCCCCTCCTCCGGGAAACTCGCCGGGGCTCACCCCTCCTCCGTGGCCACCGCCGGGGCTTCCCGCTCCTCTGGGGCAGCCGCCGGGGCTACCCCCTTCTCCGGGGAACCCGGTGGGGCTTCCCCCTTCTCCGGGGAACTCGGCGGGGGTTCCCCCTCTTCCGGGAAACTCGGCGGGGGTTCCCTTCCCTCCGGGGGACTTGGCGGGGGTTATTCCTCCCCCTGGGGACTTAGCGGGGCTTCCCCCTCCTCCGGGGCAACCGCCGGGGCTTCCACCTCCTCCGGGGAACTCGGCGGGGCTTCCCCCTCCTCCGGGGCCACCGCCGGGGCTGCCCCCTTCTCCGAGGAACTCGGCGGGGGTTCCCCCTCCTCCGGGGAACTCTGCGTGGGTTCCCGCTCCTCCGGGGCCTCCGCCGTGGCCGCCCACTTTTCCGGGGCGACCGCCGGGGCTTTCCCCTCCTCCGGGAAACTCGCCGGGGCTCACCCCTCCTCCGTGGCCACCGCCGGGGCTTTTCTCATCCTCCAGGGCAACCGCCGGGGCTACCCTCTTATCCGGGGTCACCGCCGGGGCTTCCTCCTCCTCCGGGGAACTTGGCGGGGGTTCCCTCTCCTCTGGGGGACTTGGCGGGGGTTTCCCCTCCTCCGGGGGACTCGGTGAGGATTCCTCCTCCTCCGGGGCCACCGCCGGGGCTTCCCTCTCATCCGGGGCCACCGCCGGGGCTTCCCTCTCCTCCAGGGAACTTGGCAAGGGTTCCCTCTCCTCCGGGGGACTTGGCGGGTGTTCTTCCTCCTCCGGGAAACTCGGCGGGGGATCCCTCTCTTCCGGGGGACTCAGTGGGGAATCCCCCTCCTCCGGGGAACTCGGCAGGGCTTCCCGCTCCTCCGGGGAACTCGGCGGGGGTTCCCCCACCTCCGGGGCTTACGCCGTGACTTCCCTCTCCTCCGGAACAACCACCGGGGCTTCCACTTCCTCCGGGGAACTTGGCGGGGGTTCCCTCTCCTCCGGGGAACTCGGCGGCGCTTCCCCCTCCACCGGGGCCACCGCCTGGGCTTCTCCCCCCCCTCCGGGGAACTTGGCGGGGGTCCCCTCTCCTCCGGGGGACTCAGCGGGGGTTCCTTCTCTTCCAGGGGACTCTGCGGGGCGTCCCCCTCCTCCATAGCAACCGCCGGGGCTACCCCCTCCTCCGAGGGACACGGCGGGGAAACCCCTCTCCGCCGGGGGACTTGGCGTGGGTTCCCCCTCCTCCGGGGGACTCGGCGGGGCTTTCCACTCCACCGGGGCCTCCGCCTGGGCTTCCCCCCCTTGCGGGGAACTCGGCGGGCGTTCCCCCTCCTCCGGGGGACTCGGCGAAGGTTCCCCCTCCTCAGGGGGACTCGGCGGGGATTCCCCGTCCTTCATGGGACTCGGCGGTGAATCCCCCTCCTCCGTGAGACTCTGCGGGGTTCCCTCTCCTCCGGGGCCTCCGCCAGCGCTTCCCCCTCCTCCGGGGAACTTGGCGGAAGTTCCCCCTCCTCCAGAAAACTCGGCGGGGCTTCCCCCTCCTCCGAGGCAACCGTCGTGGCTTCCCCCTCCTCCAGGGGACTTGGCGGGGCTTCCCCCTCCTCCATGGAACTCGGCGGTGGTTCCCCCTCCGTGGCAACCGCCGGGGCTTCCCCGTCCTCCGGGGGAATCGGCAGGGCTTACCCCTCCTCCGGGGAGCTTGGCGGGGGTTCCCTCTCCTCCGGGGCCACCGCCGGGGCTTCCCCCTCCACTAGGGCCTACGTCGTGGCTTCCCTCTCCTCCGGGGCAACCGCCGTGGCTTCCCCCTCCTCCGGGGAACTTGGCGGGGGTTACCTCTCCTCCGGGGGACTCGGCGGGGGTTCCCCCTACCCTGTGGGACTCGGCGGGGTTCCCCAACCTTCGAGGGTCTCGGCGGTGGTTCCCCCTCCTCCGGGGAATTCGGCGGGGCTTCCCCCTCCACCGGGGGACTCGGCGGGGCTTCCCCCTCCTCCGGGGAATATGGCGGGGCTTCCCCCTCCACCGGGGGACTGGGCGGGGCTTCCCTCTTCTCCGGTTGAACTTGGCGGGGGTTCTCTCTCTTTCGGGGGTTCGGCGGAGGTTCCCCCTTCTCCGAGGCCACCGCCGGGGCTTCTTCCTCCTCATGGGAACTCGCCGGGGTTTCCCCCTCCTCCGGTTAACGCGGCGGGGGTTCCCCCGCCACCGGGGAACTTGGCGGGGGTTCCCCCTCCTCCGAGGGACTCGGCGGGGTTTCCCCCTCCTCATGGGTACTCGCCGGGATTTCCCCCCCCTCCAGTTAACGCGGCGGGGGTTCCCCCTCCTCCAAGGGGCTCGGCGGGGCTTCCCACTCCACCGGGGCCTCCGCCTGTGCTTCCCCCGCCTGCGGGGAACTCGGCGGGGGTTCCCCCTCCTCCGGGGGACTAGGCGGGGGTTCCCCCTCCTCCGGGGAACTCGGCGTGGCATCCCCCTCCTCCGGGGAACTTGGCAGGGGTCCCCCATCTCCGGGGCCTCCGCCGGGACTCACCTCTCCTCCGGGGCCACCGCCGGGGCTTCCCCCTCCACCGGGGAAATCGGCGGGGGTTCCCACTCCTCCGGTGAACTTGGCGGGGGTTCCCCCTTCTCCGGGGCCTCCGCCGGGGCTTCCCCCTCCTTCGGGGCAACCGTCGGGGCATTCCTCTCCACCGGGGAACTCGGCGGGGGTTCCCCCTCCTCCGGGGCCGCCGCCGGGGCTTCCCCCTCCTCCAGGGAACTCGGTGGGGCTTCCCCCTCCTCCGGGGCCTCCGCCGGGGCTTCCCCCTCTCCGGGGCCTCCGCCGGGGCTTCCCCCTCTCCGGGGCCTCCGCCGGGGCTTCCCACTCCTCCGGGGAACTTGGCGGGGGTTCCCACTCCTCCGGGGGACTCGGCGGGCGTTCCCCCTCCTATGGGTTACTCGGCGGGGCTTCCCCCTCCTCCAGGGCAACCGCCGTGGCTTCCCCCTCCTCCGGGGAACTTGGCGGGGGTTCCCTTTCCTCCGGGGGACTCAGCGGGGGTTCTTCCTACTCCGGGGGACTCGGCGGGGCTTCCCCCTCCACCGGAGGACTCGGCGGGGGTTCCCCCTCCTCCAAGGCAACCGCCGGGGCTTCCCCCTCCACCGGGGGACTCGGCGGGGTTTCCTCTTCCTCCGGGGCCACCGCCGGGGGTACCCCCTCCTCCGGGGAACTTAGCGGGAGTTCCCTTTCCTCCGCGGGACTCGGCGGGGGTTCCCCCTACTCCGGGGGACTCGGCGGGGCTTCCCCATCTTCCAGGAACTCGGCGGGGGTTCCCCCTCCTCCGGGGGACTTGGCGGGGGTTCCCCCTCCTCCGGGGGACTCGGCGGGGCTTCCCCCTCCTCCGGGGATTTTAACGGGGGTCCCTCTCCTCCGGGGCCTCCGCCGGGGATTCCCCCTCCTCCGAGGCAAACGCCGGAGCTCTCCCCTCCTCCGGGGAACTCGGCGGGGCTTCCCTCTTTTCCGGGAAACTTGCCGGGGGTTCCCCCTCCTCCGGGGAACTCTGCAGGGTTTTCCACTCCACCTGGGCCTCCGCCGGGGTTCCCCCACCTCCGGGGAACTCGGTGGGGGTTCCCCCTCCTCCGGGGGACTTGGCGGTGGTTCCCCCTCCTCCGGCGAACTCGGCGGGGGTTCCCACTCCTCCGGGGAACTCGCCGGGGCTCCCCCCTCCTCAGGGGCCACAGCTGGGGCTTCCCACTCCTCTGGAGAACTTGGCGGGGGTTCCCCTCATCCCGGGGACTTGGCGGTGGTTCCCCCTCCTCCGGCGAACTCGGCGGGGCATCCCCCTCCTCCGGATAACTCGGCGGGGCTTTCCCCTCCTCCGGGAAACTCGGCGGGGGTTCCCCCTTCTCCGGGGAACTTGGGCGGGGCTTCCCCCTCCTCCGGGGCCACCGCCAGGCTCCCCCCTCCTCCGGGGAACTCGGCGGGGGTTCCCCCTGCTCCGGGGAACTCTGCGTGGGTTCCCGCTCCTCCGGGGCCTCCGCCGTGGCCGCCCTCTTTTCCGGGGCGACCGCCGGGGCTTTCCACTCCTCCGGGAAACTCGCCGGGGCTCACCCCTCCTCAGTGGCCACCGCCGGGGCTTTTCCCATCCTCCAGGGCAACCGCTGGGGCTTCCCTCTCCTCCGGGGCACTCGGCGGGGCTTCCCCCTCCTCCGGGGAACTTTGTGGGGTTTCCCCCTCCTCCAGGGGACTCGGCGGGGCGTCCCACTCCTCCGGGGCCTCCGCCGGGCTTCCCGCTCCTCCGGGGCAACCACCGGGGCTTCCTCCTCCTCCGGGGAACTCGGCGGAGGTTCCCCCTCCTCCGGGGCCACCGCCGGGGCTTACCTCTCCTCCGGGGCAACCGCCGGGGCTTCCCCCTCCTCCGGGGAACTTGGCGGGGGTTCCCTCTCCTCTGTGGGACTCGGCGGGGGTTCCCCCTCATCCGGGGGACTCGGCGGGGCTTCCCCCACCTCCAGGGCAACCGCCGGGGCTTCCCCCTCCTACGAGGGACTCGGCGGAAATCCCCCCTCCTCCGGGGAACTCGGCGGGGCTTTCCCCTCCTCCGGGGCAGTTGGTAGGGGTTCCCCCTCCTCCGGGGCCTCCGCCGGGGCTTCCCCCTCCTCCGGGGCAACTGCTGGGGCATCCCCCTCCTCCGGGGAACTCAGCGGGGGTTACCCCTCCACCGGGGAACTTGGCGGGGGTTCCCCCTCCTCCAGGGGACTCGGCGGGGCTTCCCACTCCACCGGGGCATCCGCCTGGGCTTCCCCCCCACCGGTGAAGTCGTCGGGGGTTTCCCCTTCTCCGTGGGATTAAGCGGGGGTTCCCCGTCCTCCGGGGGACTCGGCATGGCTTCCCCCTCCTCCGGGAAACTCGGCGGGGGTTCTTCCTCCTCCGGGACAACCGCCGGGGCTTCCCACTCCTCCGGGGCCTCCGCCGGGGCTTCCCCCTCCTACGGGGCCTCCGTCAGGGCTTCCCCCTCCTCCGGGGCCTCCGCCGGGGCTTCCCCCTCTCCGGGGCCTCCGCCGGGGCTTCCCCCTCTCCGGGGCCTCCGCCGGGGCTTCCCCCTCCACCGGGGAACTCGCCGGGGCTCCCCCCTCCTCCGGGGCCACCGCCGGGGCTTCCCCCTCCTCCGGGGGACTCGGCGGGGCTTCCCCCTCCTCCAAGGCCACCGCCGGGGGTTCCCCCTCCCCCGGGGAACTCGGCGGGGCTTCCCCCTCCTCTGGGGCCACCGCCGGGGCTCCCCCCCCCCCTCCGGGGAACTCGGCGGGGCTTCCCCCTCCTCCGAGGCAAACGCCGGAGCTACGCCGGAGACCATACAAATTATGGTCTTGTTCCAGTCAAGATTGACTGTCCCAACACCATATTTCTGATGGTCTTGTACCAGTGGAACAAGACCATAAAAATTTGGCTTTAATCCAGTCGGTTAAGGCAGTGGCGTGCGAATCAGAACGGAAAAAAGCCATCTCGTGTATGGTGTTAGTCCACTGGAATAATACCATAATAAATATGGCTTTGGTCCAGTAACGAGTCAACCCTCGTTGCAGAGGAGTAAAGCGAGATGCCTAGCATCCAGCACTTGGATATTAAAAAGTTGTGTCCTATTCAAATAATGTCAAACGCAGCCACTACGCATAACGTAAGCAATACGTAAACATTTTTGAACCATTGTATGTATGTTTGCGTTGGGTATGTGAACTATTTTAAATCACTTTCACCCAATATTGTAAACAATTGTTCCCGCTGGTCCGGGGATAAATGATGCAAAGGGGTGTAAGCGGTTGATGAAAAAATATAATATTATTAGTGTGGTAATATGAACCATATCGTAGAGACAACCACACATGGCTGTATAGTTTGAACTCGCCGGGGCTCCCCCCTCCTCCGGGGGACTCGGCGGGGCGTCCCCCTCCTCCGGGGCCACCGCCGGGGGTTAACCCTCCCCCGGGGAACTCGCCGGGGCTTCCCCCACCTCCGGGGATCTCGGCGGGGGTTCCCCCTCCTCCGGGGCAACCGCCGGGGCTTCCCCCTCCTCCGGGGCCTCCGCCGGGGCTTTCCCCTCCTCCGGGGCCTCCGCCGGGGCTTCCTTCTCTCCGGGGCCTCCGCCGGGGCGTCCCCCTCCTCCGGGAAACTCTGCGTGGGTTCCCCCTCCTCCAGGGCCTCCGCCGTGGCTTCCCCCTCTCCGGGGCCTCTGCCGGGGCTACCCCCTCCTCCGGGGAACTCAGCGGGCGTTACCCCTTTCAAAGGGGAACTTGGCGGGGGTTCCCTTTCCTCCGGGGGACACAGCGGGGGTTTCCTCTCCTCCGGGGGACTCGGCGGGGCTTCCCCCTTCTCCAGGGCAACCGCCGGGGCTTCCCCCTCCTCCGGGGGACTCGGCGGGGATTTCCCCTTCTCCGGGGCCTCCGCCGGGGCTCCCCCCTCCTCCGGGGCCACCGCCGGGGCTTCCCCCTCCACCGGGGGACTCGGCGGGGATTCCCCCTCCTCCGTGGGACTTGGCGGGGGTTCCCCCTCCTCCGGGGGACTCGGCGGGGATTCCCACTCTACCGGGGCCCCCGCCTGGGCTTCTCCCCTCCTTCGGGGAACTTGGCGGGGGTTCTCTCTCATCCCGGGGACTCGGCGGGGGTTCCCCCTCCTCTGGGGGACTCAGCGGGGCTTCCCCCTCCTCCAGGGCAACCGCCGGGGCTTCCCCCCTCCTCTGGGGAACTCGGCGGGGCTTCCCCCTCCTCCGGGGAACTTGTTGGGGGTTCCCCCTCCTCCGGGGAACTTGGTGGGGGTTCCCCCTCCTCCGGGGCAACTGCCGGGGCTTCCCCCTCCTCCGGGGAACTTTGCGGGGCTTCCCCCTCCTCCAGGGCAACCGCCGGGGCTTCCCCCTCCTCCGGGGAACTCGGCGGGGCTTCCCCCTCCTCCGGGGAAGTTGGTGTTGGTTCCCCCTCCTCCGGGGCAACTGCCGGGGCATCCCCCTCCTCCGTGGAACTCAGCGGGGGTTCCCCCTCCTCCGGGGGACTCGGCGGGGCTTCCCACTCCACCGGGGACTCCGCCTGGGCTTCTCCCCCCCCCCCACCTCCCAGGGAACTTGGCGGGGGTTCCCCCTCCTCTGGGGGACTCGGCGGGGCTTCCCCCTCCTTCGGGGAACTCGGCGAGGCTTCCCCCTTCTCCGGGGAACTTGGTGGGGGTTCCCCCTCATCCGGGGCCTCCGCCGGGGCTTCCCCCTCCTCCGGGAAACTCAGCGGGGGTTACCCCCTCCACCGGTGAACTTGGCGGGGGTTCCCCCTCCTCCAGGCAACCGCCTGGGCTTCTCACCCCACCGGTGAACTCGGCGGGGGTTTCCCCTTCTCCGTGGGATTTGGCGGGGGTTCCCCCACCTCCGGGGAACTCGGCGGTGGTTCCCCCTCCTCCGGGGCAACCGCCGGGGCTTCCCCCTCCTCCGGGGCCTCCGCCGGGGCTTTCCCCTCCTCCGGGGCCTCCGCCGGGGCTTCCTTCTCTCCGGGGCCTCCGCCGGGGCTTCCCCCTCCTCCGGGAAACTCTGCGTGGGTTCCCCCTCTTCCAGGGCCTCCGCCGTGGCTTCCCCCTCTCCGGGGCCTCCGCCGGGGCTTCCCCCTCCTCCGGGGAACTCAGCGGGCGTTACCCCTTTCAAAGGGGAACTTGGCGGGGGTTCCCTTCCCTCCCGGGGACACAGCGGGGGTTTCCTCTCCTCCGGGGGACTCGGCGGGGCTTCCCCCTTCTCCAGGGCAACCGCCGGGGCTTCCCCCTCCTCCGGGGGACTCGGCGGGGCTTCCCACTCTACCGGGGCCCCCGCCTGGGCTTCTCCCCCCCTTCGGGGAACTTGGCGGGGGTTCTCTATCATCCGGTGGACTCGGCGGGGGTTCGCCCTCCTCTGGGGGACTCAGCGGGGCTTCCCCCTCCTCCAGGGCAACCGCCGGGGCTTCTCCCTCCTCTGAAGAACTCGGCGGGGCTTCCCCCTCCTCCGGGGAACCTGGTGGGGGTTCCCCCTCCTCCGGGGGACTTGGTGGGGGTTCCCCCTCCGCCGGGGCAACTGCCCGGGCTTCCCCCTCCTCCGGGGAACCTTAGCGGGGGTTACCCCTTCACCGGGGAACTTTGCGGGGCTTCCCCCTCCTCCAGGGCAACCGCCGGGGCTTCCCCCTCCTCCGGGGAACTCGGCGGGGCTTCCCCCTCCTCCGGGGAAGTTGGTGGGGGTTCCCTCTCTTCCGGGGCCTCCGCAGGGGCTTCCCCCTCCTCCGGGGCAACTGCCGGGGCTTCCTCCTCCTCCGGGGAACTCGGCGGGGTTCCACCTCCCCTAGGGGACTTGGCGGGGGTTTCCCCTCCTCCGGGGGACTCGGCGGGGCTTTCCCTCTCCTCCGGGGCCACCGCCGGGGCTTCTTCCTCCTCCGGGGAACTTGGCGGGGGTTCCCTCTCCTCCGGGGGACACGGCGGGGCTTCCCACTTGGCCTGGGCCTCCGCCTAGGCTTCCCCCCCCCCTTCGGGGAACTCGGTGGTGGTTCCCACTCCACCGGGGGCTCCGCGCGGGGTTTCCCCCCCCCCCCCCCCCCCCCCTCCGGGGAACTCGGCGGGGGTTCCTTTTCCTCCGGGGGGCTTCCCCCTCCTCCGGGGGACTCGGCAGGGCTTCCCCCTCCTCCGGGGCCACCGCCGGGGGTTCCCCCACCTCTGGCAGACTCGGCGGGGCTTCCCCCTCCTCCAGGGCAACTGCCGAGGCTTCTCCCTCCTCCGGGGAACTTGGCGGAGCTTCCCCCTCCTCCGTGGAACTCGGCGGGGGTTCCCCCTCCTCCGGAGCCACCTATGGGGCTTCCCCCTCCTCCGAGGAACTCGGCGGGGGTTCCACCTCCTCCGGGGCCTCCGCCGTGGCTTCCCTCTCCTCCGGGGCAACCGCCGGGGCTTCCCCCTCCTCCGGGGAACTTGGCGGGGGTTCCATCTCCACCGGGGGACTAGGCGGGGGTTCCCTCTCCTCCAAAGTACTCGGCGGGGGTTCCCCCTCCTTCGGGGAACTTGTCACGGTGTCCTCTCCTCCGGGGCCTCCGCCTGGGCTTCCCCCTCCTCCGGGGCCACCGCCGGGGCTTCCCCCTCCTCCGGGGGACTCGGCGGGGCTTCCCCCTCCTCTGGGAAACTTGGCGGGGGTTCCTTTACCTCCGGGGGACTCGGCGGGGCTTCACACTCCACCTGGGCCTCCGCCTTGGCTTCCCCCCCCTCCGGGGAACTCGGTGGGGGTTCACCCTCCTCCGGAGGACTTAGTGGGGGTTCCCCCTCCTCCGGGGAACTCGTTGGGGGTTCCCCCTCTTCCGGGGGACTCGGAGGGGCTTCCCTCTCTGGGGGACTCGGCGGGGCTCCCCCTCTACCAGGGCAACCGCCGGGGCTTCACCCTCCTCCGGGGAACTCGGCGGGGCTTCTCCCACCTCCGGGGATTTTGGTGGGGGTTCCCCCTCCTCCGGGGCCTACGCCGTGGCTTCCCTCTCCTCTGGGGCAACCGCCGGGGCTTCCCCCTCCTCCGGGAAACTTGGTGGGGGTCCCTCTCCTCCGGGGCCTCCGCCGGGGCTTTCCTCTCCTCCGGGGCCACCGATGGGGCTTCCCCCTCCTCCGGGGGACTCGGTGGGGCTTCCCCCTCCTCCAAAGCAACCGCAGGGGCTCACCTCTCCTCCGTGGAACTCGGTGGGGCTTTTCCCTCCTCCGGGGAACTTGGCGGGTGTTCTCCCTCCTCCGGGGGACACGGCGGAGCTTCCCACTTGGCCTGGGCCTCCGCCTAGGCTTCCCCCCCCCCCCTTCGGGGAACTCGGTGGTGGTTCCCACTCCACCGGGGCCTCCGCCTGGGCTTCCCCCCCCCCCTCCGGGGAACTCGGCGGGGGTTCCTTTTCCTCCGGGGGGCTTCCCCCTCCACCGGGGGACTCGGCAGGGCTTCCCCCTCCTCCGGGGCCACCGCCGGGGGTTCCCCCTCCTCTGGCAGACTCGGCGGGGCTTCCCCCTCCTCCAGGGCAACTGCCGAGGCTTCTCCCTCCTCCGGGGAGCTCGGCGGAGCTTCCCCCTCCTCCGTGGAACTCGGCGGGGGTTCCCCCTCCTCCGGAGCCACCTATGGGGCTTCTCCCTCCTCCGAGGAACTCGGCGGGGGTTCCACCTCCTCCGGGGCCTCCGCCGTGGCTTCCCTCTCCTCCGGGGCAACCGCCGGGGCTTCCCCCTCCTCCGGGGAACTTGGCGGGGGTTCCCTCTCCACCGGGGGACTAGGCGGGGGTTCCCTCTCCTCCAAAGTACTCGGCGGGGGTTCCCCCTCCTTCGGGGAACTTGTCACGGTGTCCTCTCCTCCGGGGAATCCGCCTGGGCTTCCCCCTCCTCCGGGGCCACCGCCGGGGCTTCCCTCTCCTCCGGGGGACTCGGCGGGGCTTCCCCCTCCTCTGGGGAACTTGGCGGGGGTTCCTTTACCTCCGGGGGACTCGGCGAGGCTTCACACTCCACCTGGGCCTCCGCCTTGGCTTCCCCCCCCCCCTCCGGGGAACTCGGTGGGGGTTCACCCTCCTCCGGAGGACTTAGTGGGGGTTCCCCCTCCTCCGGGGAACTCGTTGGGGGTTCCCCCTCTTCCGAGGGACTCGGAGGGGCTTCCCTCTCTGGGGGACTCGGCGGGGCTTCCCCCTCTACCAGGGCAACCGCCGGGGCTTCACCCTCCTCCGGGGAACTCGGCGGGGCTTCTCCCACCTCCGGGGAACTTGGTGGGGGTTCCCCCTCCTCCGGGGCCTACGCCGTGGCTTTCCTCTCCTCTGGGGCAACCGCCGGGGCTTCCCCCTCCTCCGGGGAACTTGGCGGGGGTTCCCTCTCCTCCGGGGGACTCGGCGGGGCATCCCCCTCCTCCGGGAAACTTGGCGGGGGTCCCTCTCCTCCGGGGCCTCCGCCGGGGCTTTCCTCTCCTCCGGGGCCACCGATGGGGCTTCCCCCTCCTTCGGGGGACTCGGCGGGGCTTCCCCCTCCTCCAAAGCAACCGCAGGGGCTCACCTCTCCTCCGTGGAACTCGGTGGGGCTTCCCCCTCCTCCGGGGAACTTGGCGGGTGTTCTCCCTCCTCCGGGGGACACGGCGGGGCTTCCTACTTGGCCTGGGCCTCCGCCTGGGTTTCCCCCCCCCCTCCGGGGAACTCGGCGGGGGTTCCTTTTCCTCCGGGGGGCTTCTCCCTCCTCCGGGGGACTCGGCAGGGCTTCCCCCTCCTCCGGGGCCACCGCCGGGGGTTCCCCCTCCTCTGGCAGACTCGGCGGGGCTTCCCCCTCCTCCAGGGCAACCGCCGAGGCTTCCCCCCCCTTCGGGGAACTCGGTGGGGGTTCCTTCTCCTCCGGGGAACTTTGCGGGGGTTCCCTCTTCTCAGGGGGACTCGGCGGGGCTCTCCCCACCTCCGTGGCAACCGCCGGGGCTTCCCCCTCCTCCGGGGGAATCGGCGGGGATTCCCCCTCCTACGGGGAACTTTGCGGGGGTTCCCCCTTCTCCGGGGGACTCGGCGAGGCTACCCCCTCCTCCGTGGCAACCGCCGGGGTTTCACACTCCACTGGGGCTTTCGCCTGGGCTTCCCCCACCCACCGGGAACTCGGCGGGGGTTCCCCCTCCTCCGGGAACTCGGCGGGGCTTACCCCTCCTCCGGGGCAACCGCCTAGGCTTCCCCCTCCTCCGGGGGACTTGGCGGGGATTCACCCTCCTCCGGGGAACTTTGCGGAGGTTCCCCCATCTCTGGGGCCTCCGCCGGGATTCCCCCTCCTCCGGGGCCACCGCCGGGGCTTCCCCCTTCTCCGGGGCAACCGCCGGGGCTTCCCCCTCCTCCGGGGAACTCGGCGGGGCTTCCCCCTCCTCCGAGGCCACCGCCGGGGCTTCGCCTTCCTTTGGGAAACTTGGCGCGGGTTCCCTCTCCTCCGGGGGACTCGGCGGGGGTTCCCCCTCCTCTGGGGGACTCGGCGGGGCTTCCCCCTCCTCCAGGGCAATTGCCGTTGCTTCCCCCTCCTCCGGGAAACTTGGCGGGGCTTCTCCCTCCTCCGGGGAACTTGGTGGGGGTTTCCCCTCCTCCAAGGGACTCGGAAGGGCTTTCCATTCCACCGGGGCCTGCTCCTGGGCTTCCCCCCCCCTCCGGGGAACAAGGCTGGGGTTCCCCCTTCTCCGAGGGACTTGGCGGGGTTTCCCACTCCTTCGGGGGACTCGGCGGGGCTTCCCCCTCCTCCGGGAATCTCGGCGGGGGTTCCTCCTCCTCCGGGGCACTCGGCGGGGCTTCCCCCCCCTCCGGGGAACTCGGCGGGGGTTCCCCCTCCTCCGGGGGACTCGGCGGGGCTACCCCCTTCACCGGGGAAATTGGCGGAGGTTCCCCCATCTCTGGGGCCTCCGCCGGGATTCCCCCTCCTCCGGGGCCACCGCCGGGGCTTCCCCCTTCTCCGGGGCAACCGCCGGGGCTTCCCCCTCCTCCGGGGAACTCGGCGGGGCTTCCCCCTCCTCCGAGGCCACCGCCGGGGCTTCCCCCTCCTCCGAGGCCACCGCCGGGGCTTCGCCTTCCTCCGGTGGACTCGGCGGGTGTTCCCCCTCCGGGACAACCGCCGGGGCTTCCCCATCCTCCGGGGGACTCGCCGGGGGTTCCCCCTCCTCCGGGGGACTCGGCGGGGGTTCCCCCTTCTCCGGGGGACTAAGTAGGGGTTCCCCCTCCTCCAGGGGTCTCGGCGGGGCTTCCCCTATTAGCGGGGCAACCGCCGGGGCTTCCCCCTCCACCGGTAAACTTGGCGGGGGATCCCCCTCCTCAAGGGAACTGGGCGGGGTTTCCCTCTTCTCCATGGGACTCAGCGGCGATTTCCCCTCCTTCGGGGGACTTGGTGGGGGTTTCCTCTCCTCCGGGGGACTCGGCGGGGGTACCCCCTCCTCCGGGGGACTCGGCGGGGTTTCCCACTCCACCGGGGCCTCCGCCTGGGCTTCCCCCCACTCCAGGGAACTCGGCGGGGGTTCCCCCTCCTCCGGGGAACTCGGCCGGGTTTCCCCCTCCTCCGAGGGACTCGGCGGGGCTTCCCCCCTCCTCCGGGGAACTTGCGGGGGTTCCCTCTCCTCCGGGGGACTCGGCGGGGCTTCGCCCCCCTCCGGGGAACTCGGCGGGGCTTCCCCCTCCTCCGAGGCCCCCGCCGGGGCTTCCCCCTCCTCCGAGGCCACCGCCGGGGCTTCCCCTTCCTCCGGTGGACTCGGCGGGGGTTCCCCCTCCGGGACAACCGCCGGGGCTTCCCCATCCTCCGGGGGACTCGCCGGGGGTTCCCTCTCCTCCGGGGGACTCGGCGGGGGTTCCCCCTCCTCCGGGGGACTAAGTGGGGGTTCCCCCTCCTCCAGGGGACTCGGCGGGGCTTCCCCCATTAGCGGGGCAACCGCCGGGGCTTCCCCCTCCACCGGTAAACTTGGCGGGGGATCCCCCTCATCCAGGGAACTGGGCGGGGTTTCCCTCTTCTCCATGGGACTCAGCGGCGATTCCCCCTCCTTCGGGGGACTTGGTGGGGGTTTCCTCTCCTCCGGGGGACTCGGCGGGGGTTCCCCCTCCTCCGGGGCAACCGCCTAGGCTTCCCCCTCCTCCGGGGGACTTGGCGGGGATTCACCCTCCTCCGGGGAACTTTGCGGAGGTTCCCCCATCTCTGGGGCCTCCGCCGGGATTCCCCCTCCTCCGGGGCCACCCCCGGGGCTTCCCCCTTCTCCGGGGCAACCGCCGGGGCTTCCCCCTCCTCCGGGGAACTCGGCGGGGCTTCCCCCTCCTCCGAGGCCACCGCCGGGGCTTCGCCTTCCTCCGGTGGACTCGGCGGGGGTTCCCCCTCCGGGACAACCGCCGGGGCTTCCCCCTCCACCGGGGGACTCGGCGGGGATTCCCCCTCCTCCGGGGGACTAGGCGGGGGTTCCCTCTCCTCCGAGGGACTCGGCGGGGCTTCGCCCCCCTCCGGGGAACTCGGCGGGGCTTCCCCCTCCTCCGAGGCCACCGCCGGGGCTTCCCCCTCCTCCGAGGCCACCGCCGGGGCTTCCACTTCCTCCGGTAAACTTGGCGGGGGATCCCCCTCCTCCAGGGAACTGGGCGGGGTTTCCCTCTTCTCCATGGGACTCAGCGGCGATTCCCCCTCCTTCGGGGGACTTGGTGGGGGTATCCTCTCCTCCGGGGGACTCGGCGGGGGTTCCCCCTCCTCCGGGGGACTCGGCGGGGTTTCCCACTCCTCCGAGGGACTCGGCGGGGTTTCCCCCTTCCTCCGGGGAACTTGGCGGGGGTTCCCTCTCCTTCGGGGACTCCGCCGGGGCTTCCCCCCACTCCAGGGAACTCGGCGGGGGTTCCCCCTCCTCCGGGGAACTCGGCTGGGTTTCCCCCTCCTCCGAGGGACTCGGCGGGGCTTCCCCCCTCCTCCGGGGAACTTGGCGGGGGTTCCCTCTCCTTCGGGGACTCCGCCGGGGCTTCCCCCGCCCCTGAAGAACTCGCCGGGGCTCCCCCCTCCACCGGGGCCACCACCGTGGCTACCCCATCCTTTGGGAAACTTGGCGCGGGTTCCCTCTCCTCCGGGGGACTCGGCGGGGGTTCCCCCTCCTCTGGGGGACTCGGCGGGGCTTCCCCCTCCTCCAGGGCAATTGCCGTTGCTTCCCCCTCCTCCGGGAAACTTGGCGGGGCTTCTCCCTCCTCCGGGGAACTTGGTGGGGGTTTCCCCTCCTCCAAGGGACTCGGAAGGGCTTTCCATTCCACCGGGGCCTGCTCCTGGGCTTCCCCCCCCCTCCGGGGAACAAGGCGGGGGTTCCCCCTTCTCCGAGGGACTTGGCGGGGTTTCCCACTCCTTCGGGGGACTCGGCGGGGCTTCCCCCTCCTCCGGGAATCTCGGCGGGGGTTCCTCCTCCTCCGGGGCACTCGGCGGGGCTTCCCCCCCCTCCGGGGAACTCGGCGGGGGTTCCCCCTCCTCCGGGGGACTCGGCGGGGCTTCCCCCTTCACCGGGGAAATTGGCGGAGGTTCCCCCATCTCTGGGGCCTCCGCCGGGATTCCCCCTCCTCCGGGGCCACCGCCGGGGCTTCCCCCTTCTCCGGGGCAACCGCCGGGGCTTCCCCCTCCTCCGGGGAACTCGGCGGGGCTTCCCCCTCCTCCGAGGCCACCGCCGGGGCTTCCCCCTCCTCCGAGGCCACCGCCGGGGCTTCGCCTTCCTCCGGTGGACTCGGCGGGGGTTCCCCCTCCGGGACAACCGCCGGGGCTTCCCCATCCTCCGGGGGACTCGCCGGGGGTTCCCTCTCCTCCGGGGGACTCGGCGGGGGTTCCCCCTTCTCCGGGGGACTAAGTGGGGGTTCCCCCTCCTCCAGGGGACTCGGCGGGGCTTCCCCCATTAGCGGGGCAACCGCCGGGGCTTTTCCCTCCACCGGTAAACTTGGCGGGGGATCCCCCTCCTCCAGGGAACTGGGCGGGGTTTCCCTCTTCTCCATGGGACTCAGCGGCGATTCCCCCTCCTTCGGGGGACTTGGTGGGGGTTTCCTCTCCTCCGGGGGACTCGGCGGGGGTTCCCCCTCCTCCGGGGGACTCGGCGGGGTTTCCCACTCCTCCGAGGGACTCGGCGGGGCTTCCCCCCTCCTCCGGGGAACTTGGCGGGGGTTCCCTCTCCTTCGGGGACTCCGCCGGGTTTCCCCCCACTCCAAAGAACTCGGCGGGGGTTCCCCCTCCTCCGGGGAACTCGGCCGGGTTTCCCCCTCCTCCGAGGGACTCGGCGGAGCTTCCCCCCTCCTCCGGGGAACTTGGCGGGGGTTCCCACTCCTTCGGGGACTCCGCCGGGTTTCCCCCCACTCCAAAGAACTCGGCGGGGGTTCCCCCTCCTCCGGGGAACTCGGCCGGGTTTCCCCCTCCTCCGAGGGACTCGGCGGAGCTTCCCCCCTCCTCCGGGGAACTTGGCGGGGGTTCCCACTCCTTCGGGGACTCCGCCGGGGCTTCCCCCGCCCTGAAGAACTCGCCGGGGCTCCCCCCTCCACCGGGGCCACCACCGTGGCTACCCCATCCTTTGGGAAACTTGGCGCGGGTTCCCTCTCCTCCGGGGGACTCGGCGGGGGTTCCCCCTCCTCTGGGGGACTCGGCGGGGCTTCCCCCTCCTCTAGGGCAATTGCCGTTGCTTCCCCCTCTTCCGGGAAACTTGGCACGGGCTTCTCCCTCCTCCGGGGAACTTGGTGGGGGTTTCCCCTCCTCCAAGGGACTCGGAAGGGCTTTCCATTCCACCGGGGCCTGCGCCTGGGCTTCCCCCCCCTCCGGGGAACAAGGCGGGGGTTCCCCCTTCTCCGAGGGACTTGGCGGGGTTTCCCACTCCTCCGGGGGACTCGGCGGGGCTTCCCCCTCCTCCGGGAATCTCGGCGGGGGTTCCCCCTCCTCCGGGCCACCGCCGGGGCTTTCCCCTCCTCCGGGGGACTCGGCGGGGATTCTTCCTCCACCGGGGGACTTGGCGGGGGTTCCCCCCCCTCCGGGGAACTCTCTGGGGGTTCCCCCTCCTCAGGGGGACTTGGCGGGGGTTCCCCCCCCTCCGGGGGACTTGGCGGGGCATCCCCCTCCTCCGGACCCTCCGCCGGGGCATCCCCCTCCTCCGGACCCTCCGCCGGGGCGTCCCTCTCCTCCGGGGCCACCGCCGGGGCTTCCCCCTCCTCCGGGGAACTTGGCGGGGGTTCCCTCTCCTCCGTGGGACTCGGCGGTGGTTCCCCCTCATCCGGGGGACTCAGCGGGGCTTCCCCCTTCTCCAGGGCAACCGCCGGGGCTTCTTCCTCCTCCGGGGGACTCGGCGGGGATTTCCCCTCCTCCAGGGGACTTGGCGGGAGTTCCCCCTCCTCCGGGGGCCTCCGCCTGGGCTTTCCCCTCCTCCGGTGAACTCAGCGGGGGTTACCCCTTTCAACGGGGAACTTGGCGGGGGTTCCCTCTCCTCTGGGGGACACGGCGGGGGTTACCCCTTTCAACGGGGAACTTGGCGGGGGTTCCCTCTCCTCCGGGGGACACGGCGGGGGTTCCCCCTCCTCCGGAAAACTCGGCGGAGCTTCCCCCTCCTCCGTGGAACTTGGTGGGGGTTTCCCCTTCTTCTGGGCCTCCGCCGGGGCTTCCCCCTTTTCCGGGGCAACTGCCGGGGCTTCCCCCTCCTCCGGGGAACTCTGCGGGGGTTACCCCCTCCTCCGGGGCCTCCGCCGTGGCTTCCCTCTCCTCCGAAGCAACCACCGGGGCTTCCCCCTCCACCGGGGAACTTGGCGTGGGTTCCCTCTCCTCCGGGGGACTCGGCGGGGCTTCGCCCCCCTCCGGGGAACTCGGCGAGGCTTCCCCCTCCTCCGAGGCCACCGCCGGGGCTTCCCCCTCCTCCGAGGCCACCGCCGGGGCTTCCCCTTCCTCCGGTGGACTCGGCGGGGGTTCCCCCTCCGGGACAACCGCCGGGGCTTCCCCATCCTCCGGGGGACTCGCCGGGGGTTCCCTCTCCTCCGGGGGACTCGGCGGGGGTTCCCCCTCCTCCGGGGGACTAAGTGGGGGTTCCCCCTCCTCCAGGGGACTCGGCGGGGCTTCCCCCATTAGCGGGGCAACCGCCGGGGCTTCCCCCTCCACCGGTAAACTTGGCGGGGGATCCCCCTCCTCCAGGGAACTGGGCGGGGTTTCCCTCTTCTCCATGGGACTCAGCGGCGATTCCCCCTCCTTCGGGGGACTTGGTGGGGGTTTCCTCTCCTCCGGGGGACTCGGCGGGGGTTCCCCCTCCTCCGGGGGACTCGGCGGGGTTTCCCACTCCTCCGAGGGACTCGGCGGGGCTTCCCCCCTCCTCCGGGGAACTTGGCGGGGGTTCCCTCTCCTTCGGGGACTCCGCCGGGTTTCCCCCCACTCCAAAGAACTCGGCGGGGGTTCCCCCTCCTCCGGGGAACTCGGCCGGGTTTCCCCCTCCTCCGAGGGACTCGGCGGAGCTTCCCCCCTCCTCCGGGGAACTTGGCGGGGGTTCCCACTCCTTCGGGGACTCCGCCGGGGCTTCCCCCGCCCTGAAGAACTCGCCGGGGCTCCCCCCTCCACCGGGGCCACCACCGTGGCTACCCCATCCTTTGGGAAACTTGGCGCGGGTTCCCTCTCCTCCGGGGGACTCGGCGGGGGTTCCCCCTCCTCTGGGGGACTCGGCGGGGCTTCCCCCTCCTCTAGGGCAATTGCCGTTGCTTCCCCCTCCTCCGGGAAACTTGGCACGGGCTTCTCCCTCCTCCGGGGAACTTGGTGGGGGTTTCCCCTCCTCCAAGGGACTCGGAAGGGCTTTCCATTCCACCGGGGCCTGCGCCTGGGCTTCCCCCCCCCTCCGGGGAACAAGGCGGGGGTTCCCCCTTCTCCGAGGGACTTGGCGGGGTTTCCCACTCCTCCGGGGGACTCGGCGGGGCTTCCCCCTCCTCCGGGAATCTCGGCGGGGGTTCCCCCTCCTCCGGGCCACCGCCGGGGCTTTCCCCTCCTCCGGGGGACTCGGCGGGGATTCTTCCTCCACCGGGGGACTTGGCGGGGGTTCCCCCCCCTCCGGGGAACTCTCTGGGGGTTCCCCCTCCTCAGGGGGACTTGGCGGGGGTTCCCCCCCCTCCGGGGGACTTGGCGGGGCATCCCCCTCCTCCGGACCCTCCGCCGGGGCGTCCCTCTCCTCCGGGGCCACCGCCGGGGCTTCCCCCTCCTCCGGGGAACTTGGCGGGGGTTCCCTCTCCTCCGTGGGACTCGGCGGGGGTTTCCCCTCATCCGGGGGACTCAGCGGTGCTTCCCCCTCCTCCAGGGCAACCGCCGGGGCTTCTTCCTCCTCCGGGGGACTCGGCGGGGATTTCCCCTCCTCCAGGGGACTTGGCGGGAGTTCCCCCTCCTCCGGGGGCCTCCGCCTGGGCTTTCCCCTCCTCCGGTGAACTCAGCGGGGGTTACCCCTTTCAACGGGGAACTTGGCGGGGGTTCCCTCTCCTCTGGACAACACGGCGGGGGTAACCCCTTTTAACGGGGAACTTGGCGGGGGTTCCCTCTCCTCCGGGGGACACGGCGGGGGTTCCCCCTCCTCCGGGGAACTCGGCGGAGCTTCCCCCTCCTCCGTGGAACTTGGTGGGGGTTTCCCCTTCTTCTGGGCCTCCGCCGGGGCTTCCCCCTTTTCCGGGGCAACTGCCGGGGCTTCCCCCTCCTCCGGGGAACTCTGCGGGGGTTACCCCCTCCTCCGGGGCCTCCGCCGTGGCTTCCCTCTCCTCCGAAGCAACCACCGGGGCTTCCCCTTCCACCGGGGAACTTGGCGTGGGTTCCCTCTCCTCCGGGGGACTCGGCGGGGCTTCGCCCCCCTCCGGGGAACTCGGCGGGGCTTCCCCCTCCTCCGAGGCCACCGCCGGGGCTTCCCCCTCCTCCGAGGCCACCGCCGGGGCTTTCCCTTCCTCCGGTGGACTCGGCGGGGCTTCCCCCTCCTCCGAGGCCACCGCCGGGGCTTCCCCCTCCTCCGAGGCCACCGCCGGGGCTTCGCCTTCCTCCGGTGGACTCGGCGGGGGTTCCCCCTCCGGGACAACCGCCGGGGCTTCCCCATCCTCCGGGGGACTCGCCGGGGGTTCCCTCTCCTCCGGGGGACTCGGCGGGGGTTCCCCCTTCTCCGGGGGACTAAGTAGGGGTTCCCCCTCCTCCAGGGGTCTCGGCGGGGCTTCCCCTATTAGCGGGGCAACCGCCGGGGCTTCCCCCTCCACCGGTAAACTTGGCGGGGGATCCCCCTCCTCCAGGGAACTGGGCGGGGTTTCCCTCTTCTCCATGGGACTCAGCGGCGATTTCCCCTCCTTCGGGGGACTTGGTGGGGGTTTCCTCTCCTCCGGGGGACTCGGCGGGGGTACCCCCTCCTCCGGGGGACTCGGCGGGGTTTCCCACTCCACCGGGGCCTCCGCCTGGGCTTCCCCCCACTCCAGGGAACTCGGCGGGGGTTCCCCCTCCTCCGGGGAACTCGGCCGGGTTTCCCCCTCCTCCGAGGGACTCGGCGGGGCTTCCCCCCTCCTCCGGGGAACTTGGCGGGGGTTCCCACTCCTTCGGGGACTCCGCCGGGGCTTCCCCCGCCCTGAAGAACTCGCCGGGGCTCCCCCTTCCACCGGGGCCACCACCGTGGCTACCCCATCCTTTGGGAAACTTGGCGCGGGTTCCCTCTCCTCCGGGGGACTCGGCGGGGGTTCCCCCTCCTCTGGGGGACTCGGCGGGGCTTCCCCCTCCTCTAGGGCAATTGCCGTTGCTTCCCCCTCCTCCGGGAAACTTGGCACGGGCTTCTCCCTCCTCCGGGGAACTTGGTGGGGGTTTCCCCTCCTCCAAGGGACTCGGAAGGGCTTTCCATTCCACCGGGGCCTGCGCCTGGGCTTCCCCCCCCTCCGGGGAACAAGGCGGGGGTTCCCCCTTCTCCGAGGGACTTGGCGGGGTTTCCCACTCCTCCGGGGGACTCGGCGGGGCTTCCCCCTCCTCCGGGAATCTCGGCGGGGGTTCCCCCTCCTCCGGGCCACCGCCGGGGCTTTCCCCTCCTCCGGGGGACTCGGCGGGGATTCTTCCTCCACCGGGGGACTTGGCGGGGGTTCCCCCCCCTCCGGGGAACTCTCTGGGGGTTCCCCCTCCTCAGGGGGACTTGGCGGGGGTTCCCCCCCCCTCCGGGGGACTTGGCGGGGCATCCCCCTCCTCCGGACCCTCCGCCGGGGCGTCCCTCTCCTCCGGGGCCACCGCCGGGGCTTCCCCCTCCTCCGGGGAACTTGGCGGGGGTTCCCTCTCCTCCGTGGGACTCGGCGGGGGTTCCCCCTCATCCGGGGGACTCAGCGGGGCTTCCCCCTTCTCCAGGGCAACCGCCGGGGCTTCTTCCTCCTCCGGGGGACTCGGCGGGGATTTCCCCTCCTCCAGGGGACTTGGCGGGAGTTCCCCCTCCTCCGGGGGCCTCCGCCTGGGCTTTCCCCTCCTCCGGTGAACTCAGCGGGGGTTACCCCTTTCAACGGGGAACTTGGCGGGGGTTCCCTCTCCTCTGGGGGACACGGCGGGGGTTACCCCTTTCAACGGGGAACTTGGCGGGGGTTCCCTCTCCTCCGGGGGACACGGCGGGGGTTCCCCCTCCTCCGGGAAACTCGGCGGAGCTTCCCCCTCCTCCGTGGAACTTGGTGGGGGTTTCCCCTTCTTCTGGGCCTCCGCCGGGGCTTCCCCCTTTTCCGGGGCAACTGCCGGGGCTTCCCCCTCCTCCGGGGAACTCTGCGGGGGTTACCCCCTCCTCCGGGGCCTCCGCCGTGGCTTCCCTCTCCTCCGAAGCAACCACCGGGGCTTCCCCCTCCACCGGGGAACTTGGCGTGGGTTCCCTCTCCTCCGGGGGACTCGGCGGGGCTTTGCCCCCCTCCGGGGAACTCGGCGGGGCTTCCCCCTCCTCCGAGGCCACCGCCGGGGCTTCCCCCTCCTCCGGGACAACCGCCGGGGCTTCCCCATCCTCCGGGGGACTCGCCGGGGGTTCCCTCTCCTCCGGGGGACTCGGCGGGGGTTCCCCCTCCTCCGGGGGACTAAGTGGGGGTTCCCCCTCCTCCAGGGGACTCGGCGGGGCTTCCCCCATTAGCGGGGCAACCGCCGGGGCTTCCCCCTCCACCGGTAAACTTGGCGGGGGATCCCCCTCCTCCAGGGAACTGGGCGGGGTTTCCCTCTTCTCCATGGGACTCAGCGGCGATTCCCCCTCCTTCGGGGGACTTGGTGGGGGTTTCCTCTCCTCCGGGGGACTCGGCGGGGGTTCCCCCTCCTCCGGGGGACTCGGCGGGGTTTCCCACTCCTCCGAGGGACTCGGCGGGGCTTCCCCCCTCCTCCGGGGAACTTGGCGGGGGTTCCCTCTCCTTCGGGGACTCCGCCGGGTTTCCCCCCACTCCAAAGAACTCGGCGGGGGTTCCCCCTCCTCCGGGGAACTCGGCCGGGTTTCCCCCTCCTCCGAGGGACTCGGCGGAGCTTCCCCCCTCCTCCGGGGAACTTGGCGGGGGTTCCCACTCCTTCGGGGACTCCGCCGGGGCTTCCCCCGCCCTGAAGAACTCGCCGGGGCTCCCCCCTCCACCGGGGCCACCACCGTGGCTACCCCATCCTTTGGGAAACTTGGCGCGGGTTCCCTCTCCTCCGGGGGACTCGGCGGGGGTTCCCCCTCCTCTGGGGGACTCGGCGGGGCTTCCCCCTCCTCTAGGGCAATTGCCGTTGCTTCCCCCTCCTCCGGGAAACTTGGCACGGGCTTCTCCCTCCTCCGGGGAACTTGGTGGGGGTTTCCCCTCCTCCAAGGGACTCGGAAGGGCTTTCCATTCCACCGGGGCCTGCGCCTGGGCTTCCCCCCCCTCCGGGGAACAAGGCGGGGGTTCCCCCTTCTCCGAGGGACTTGGCGGGGTTTCCCACTCCTCCGGGGGACTCGGCGGGGCTTCCCCCTCCTCCGGGAATCTCGGCGGGGTTTCCCCCTCCTCCGGGGGACTCGGCGGGGCTTCACCCTCCTCCGGGGCCACCGCCGGGGGTTCCCCCTCCTCTGGGGAACTCGGCGGGGCTTCCCCCTCCTCCGGTGCCACCGCCGGGGCTTCCCCCTCCTCCGGGGCCTCCGCCGTGGCTTCCTACTTCTCCGGGGCAACCGCCAGGGCTTTCCCCTCCTCCGGGGCAACCGCCGGGGATCCCCCTCCTCCGGGGCCACCGCCGGGGCTTCCCCCTCCTCCGGGGCCACCGCCGGGGCTTCCCCCTCCTCCGGGGCCACCGCCGGGGCTTCCCCCTCCTCCGGGGAATCGGCGGAGATTCCCCCTCCTCCGGGGGACTTGGCGGTGGGTCCCCCTCCTTCGGCGAACTCGGCGGGGCTTCCCCATTTTCCGGGGAACTTGCCAGGGGGTTCCCCCTCCTCCGGGGGACTCGGCGGGGTTTCCCACTCCACCTGGGCGTCCGCCGGGGTTCCCCCCCCCTACGGGGAACTCGGTGGGTGGTCCCCCTCCTCCGGGGGACTTGGCGGGAGTTCCCCCTCCTCCGGCTAACTCGGCGGGGCTTCTTCCTCCTCCGGGGGACTCGGCGGGGCTTCCCCCTCCTCCGGGAAACTCTGCGTGGGTTCCCCCTCCTCCGGGTCCTCCGCCATGGCTTCCCCCTTTTCGGGGCCACCGCCGGGGCTTTCCCCTCCTCGAGGGAACTCGCCGGGGCTCCCCCCTCCTCCGGGGCCACAGCCGGGGCTTCCCACTCCTCCGGGGAACTTGGCGGGGGTTCACTCTCCTCCGGGGGACTCGGCCGGCTTCCCCCTCCTCCGGGGCCACCGCGGGGGCTTCCCCCTCCTCCGGGGGACTCGGCGGGGCTTTCCCCTCCTCCGAAGCCACCGCCGGGGCTTCCTCCTCCTCCGGGGGACTCGGCGGGGCTTCCCCCTCCTCTGGGGGACTCGGCGGGGCTTCCCCCTCCTCCAGGGCAACCGCCGTGGCTTCCCCCTCCACCGGGGCTACCGCCGTGGCTTCCCTCTCCTCCGGGGCCTCCGCCGGGGCTTCTCCCTCCTCCGGGGCCACCGCCGGGGCTTCCCCCTCCACCGGTGGACTCGGCGGAGATTCCCCTCCTCCGGGTGACTTGGCGGTGGTTCCCCCTTCCTCCGGCGAACTCGGCGGGGGTTCCCCCTCCTCCGGGGGACTCGGCGGGGCTTCCCCCTCCTCCGGGGCCACCGCCGGGGCTTCCCCCTCCTCCGGGGCCACCGCCGGGGCTTCCCCCTCCTCCGGGGAACTCGGCGGGGCTTCCCCCTCCTCCGGGGCAACCGCCGGGGGTTCCCCCTCCTCCGGGGGACTCGGCGGGGCTTCCCCCTCCTCCGGGGCCACCGCCGGGGCTTCCCTCTCCTCCGGGGGACTTGGCGGGGGTTCCCCCCCCTCCGGAGGATTTGGCGGGGCTTCCCACTCCACCGGGGCCCCCGCCTGGGCTTCTCCCCCCCTTCGGGGAACTTGGCGGGGGTTCCCTCTCCACCGGGGGACTCGGCGGGGGTTCCCCCTCCTCTGGGGGCCTCCGCCGGGCTTCCCGCTAATCCGGGGCAACCGCCGGGGCTACCCCCTCTTCGGGGAAACTCGGCTGGGGTTCTCCCTCCTCCGGGGAACTTGGTGGGGGTTCCCCCATCTCCAGGGCAACCGCTGGGGCCTTCCCCTCCTCCGGGGAACTCGCCGGGGCTCCCCCCTCCTCCGGGGCCACCGCCGGGGCTTCCCCCTGTTCCGGGGGACTTGGCGGGGCTTCCCCCTCCTCCGGGGCCACCGCCGGGGGTTCCCCCTCCCCCGGGGAACTCGGCGGGGCTTCCCCCCTCCTCCGGGGAACTTGGCGGGGGTTCCCTCTCCTTCGGGGACTCCGCCGGGTTTCCCCCCACTCCAAAGAACTCGGCGGGGGTTCCCCCTCCTCCGGGGAACTCGGCCGGGTTTCCCCCTCCTCCGAGGGACTCGGCGGAGCTTCCCCCCTCCTCCGGGGAACTTGGCGGGGGTTCCCACTCCTTCGGGGACTCCGCCGGGGCTTCCCCCGCCCTGAAGAACTCGCCGGGGCTCCCCCCTCCACCGGGGCCACCACCGTGGCTACCCCATCCTTTGGGAAACTTGGCGCGGGTTCCCTCTCCTCCGGGGGACTCGGCGGGGGTTCCCCCTCCTCTGGGGGACTCGGCGGGGCTTCCCCCTCCTCTAGGGCAATTGCCGTTGCTTCCCCCTCCTCCGGGAAACTTGGCACGGGCTTCTCCCTCCTCCGGGGAACTTGGTGGGGGTTTCCCCTCCTCCAAGGGACTCGGAAGGGCTTTCCATTCCACCGGGGCCTGCGCCTGGGCTTCCCCCCCCTCCGGGGAACAAGGCGGGGGTTCCCCCTTCTCCGAGGGACTTGGCGGGGTTTCCCACTCCTCCGGGGGACTCGGCGGGGCTTCCCCCTCCTCCGGGAATCTCGGCGGGGTTTCCCCCTCCTCCGGGGGACTCGGCGGGGCTTCACCCTCCTCCGGGGCCACCGCCGGGGCTTCCCCCTCCTCAGGGGAACTCGCCGGGGCTTCCCCCTCCTCCGGTGCCACCGCCGGGGCTTCCCCCTCCTCCGGGGCCTCCGCCGTGGCTTCCTACTTCTCCGGGGCAACCGCCAGGGCTTTCCCCTCCTCCGGGGCAACCGCCGGGGATCCCCCTCCTCCGGGGCCCCCGCCGGGGCTTCCCCCTCCTCCGGGGCCACCGCCGGGGCTTCCCCCTCCTCCGGGGCCACCGCCGGGGCTTCCCCCTCCTCCGGGGAATCGGCGGAGATTCCCCCTCCTCCGGGGGACTTGGCGGTGGGTCCCCCTCCTTCGGCGAACTCGGCGGGGCTTCCCCATTTTCCGGGGAACTTGCCAGGGGGTTCCCCCTCCTCCGGGGGACTCGGCGGGGTTTCCCACTCCACCTGGGCGTCCGCCGGGGTTCCCCCCCCCTACGGGGAACTCGGTGGGTGGTCCCCCTCCTCCGGGGGACTTGGCGGGAGTTCCCCCTCCTCCGGCTAACTCGGCGGGGCTTCTTCCTCCTCCGGGGGACTCGGCGGGGCTTCCCCCTCCTCCGGGAAACTCTGCGTGGGTTCCCCCTCCTCCGGGTCCTCCGCCATGGCTTCCCCCTTTTCGGGGCCACCGCCGGGGCTTTCCCCTCCTCGAGGGAACTCGCCGGGGCTCCCCCCTCCTCCGGGGCCACAGCCGGGGCTTCCCACTCCTCCGGGGAACTTGGCGGGGGTTCACTCTCCTCCGGGGGACTCGGCCGGCTTCCCCCTCCTCCGGGGCCACCGCGGGGGCTTCCCCCTCCTCCGGGGGACTCGGCGGGGCTTTCCCCTCCTCCGAAGCCACCGCCGGGGCTTCCTCCTCCTCCGGGGGACTCGGCGGGGCTTCCCCCTCCTCTGGGGGACTCGGCGGGGCTTCCCCCTCCTCCAGGGCAACCGCCGTGGCTTCCCCCTCCACCGGGGCTACCGCCGTGGCTTCCCTCTCCTCCGGGGCCTCCGCCGGGGCTTCTCCCTCCTCCGGGGCCACCGCCGGGGCTTCCCCCTCCACCGGTGGACTCGGCGGAGATTCCCCTCCTCCGGGTGACTTGGCGGTGGTTCCCCCTTCCTCCGGCGAACTCGGCGGGGGTTCCCCCTCCTCCGGGGGACTCGGCGGGGCTTCCCCCTCCTCCGGGGCCACCGCCGGGGCTTCCCCCTCCTCCGGGGCCACCGCCGGGGCTTCCCCCTCCTCCGGGGGACTCGGCGGGGCTTCCCCCTCCTCCGGGGCAACCGCCGGGGCTTCCCCCTCCTCCGGGGGACTCGGCGGGGCTTCCCCCTCCTCCGGGGCCACCGCCGGGGCTTCCCTCTCCTCCGGGGGACTTGGCGGGGGTTCCCCCCCCTCCGGAGGATTTGGCGGGGCTTCCCACTCCACCGGGGCCCCCGCCTGGGCTTCTCCCCCCCTTCGGGGAACTTGGCGGGGGTTCCCTCTCCACCGGGGGACTCGGCGGGGGTTCCCCCTCCTCTGGGGGCCTCCGCCGGGCTTCCCGCTAATCCGGGGCAACCGCCGGGGCTACCCCCTCTTCGGGGAAACTCGGCTGGGGTTCTCCCTCCTCCGGGGAACTTGGTGGGGGTTCCCCCATCTCCAGGGCAACCGCTGGGGCCTTCCCCTCCTCCGGGGAACTCGCCGGGGCTCCCCCCTCCTCCGGGGCCACCGCCGGGGCTTCCCCCTGTTCCGGGGGACTTGGCGGGGCTTCCCCCTCCTCCGGGGCCACCGCCGGGGGTTCCCCCTCCCCCGGGGAACTCGGCGGGGCTTCCCCCCTCCTCCGGGGAACTTGGCGGGGGTTCCCTCTCCTTCGGGGACTCCGCCGGGTTTCCCCCCACTCCAAAGAACTCGGCGGGGGTTCCCCCTCCTCCGGGGAACTCGGCCGGGTTTCCCCCTCCTCCGAGGGACTCGGCGGAGCTTCCCCCCTCCTCCGGGGAACTTGGCGGGGGTTCCCACTCCTTCGGGGACTCCGCCGGGGCTTCCCCCGCCCTGAAGAACTCGCCGGGGCTCCCCCCTCCACCGGGGCCACCACCGTGGCTACCCCATCCTTTGGGAAACTTGGCGCGGGTTCCCTCTCCTCCGGGGGACTCGGCGGGGGTTCCCCCTCCTCTGGGGGACTCGGCGGGGCTTCCCCCTCCTCTAGGGCAATTGCCGTTGCTTCCCCCTCCTCCGGGAAACTTGGCACGGGCTTCTCCCTCCTCCGGGGAACTTGGTGGGGGTTTCCCCTCCTCCAAGGGACTCGGAAGGGCTTTCCATTCCACCGGGGCCTGCGCCTGGGCTTCCCCCCCCTCCGGGGAACAAGGCGGGGGTTCCCCCTTCTCCGAGGGACTTGGCGGGGTTTCCCACTCCTCCGGGGGACTCGGCGGGGCTTCCCCCTCCTCCGGGAATCTCGGCGGGGTTTCCCCCTCCTCCGGGGGACTCGGCGGGGCTTCACCCTCCTCCGGGGCCACCGCCGGGGGTTCCCCCTCCTCTGGGGAACTCGGCGGGGCTTCCCCCTCCTCCGGTGCCACCGCCGGGGCTTCCCCCTCCTCCGGGGCCTCCGCCGTGGCTTCCTACTTCTCCGGGGCAACCGCCAGGGCTTTCCCCTCCTCCGGGGCAACCGCCGGGGATCCCCCTCCTCCGGGGCCACCGCCGGGGCTTCCCCCTCCTCCGGGGCCACCGCCGGGGCTTCCCCCTCCTCCGGGGCCACCGCCGGGGCTTCCCCCTCCTCCGGGGAATCGGCGGAGATTCCCCCTCCTCCGGGGGACTTGGCGGTGGGTCCCCCTCCTTCGGCGAACTCGGCGGGGCTTCCCCATTTTCCGGGGAACTTGCCAGGGGGTTCCCCCTCCTCCGGGGGACTCGGCGGGGTTTCCCACTCCACCTGGGCGTCCGCCGGGGTTCCCCCCCCCTACGGGGAACTCGGTGGGTGGTCCCCCTCCTCCGGGGGACTTGGCGGGAGTTCCCCCTCCTCCGGCTAACTCGGCGGGGCTTCTTCCTCCTCCGGGGGACTCGGCGGGGCTTCCCCCTCCTCCGGGAAACTCTGCGTGGGTTCCCCCTCCTCCGGGTCCTCCGCCATGGCTTCCCCCTTTTCGGGGCCACCGCCGGGGCTTTCCCCTCCTCGAGGGAACTCGCCGGGGCTCCCCCCTCCTCCGGGGCCACAGCCGGGGCTTCCCACTCCTCCGGGGAACTTGGCGGGGGTTCACTCTCCTCCGGGGGACTCGGCCGGCTTCCCCCTCCTCCGGGGCCACCGCGGGGGCTTCCCCCTCCTCCGGGGGACTCGGCGGGGCTTTCCCCTCCTCCGAAGCCACCGCCGGGGCTTCCTCCTCCTCCGGGGGACTCGGCGGGGCTTCCCCCTCCTCTGGGGGACTCGGCGGGGCTTCCCCCTCCTCCAGGGCAACCGCCGTGGCTTCCCCCTCCACCGGGGCTACCGCCGTGGCTTCCCTCTCCTCCGGGGCCTCCGCCGGGGCTTCTCCCTCCTCCGGGGCCACCGCCGGGGCTTCCCCCTCCACCGGTGGACTCGGCGGAGATTCCCCTCCTCCGGGTGACTTGGCGGTGGTTCCCCCTTCCTCCGGCGAACTCGGCGGGGGTTCCCCCTCCTCCGGGGGACTCGGCGTGGCTTTCCCCTCCTCCGGGGCCACCGCCGGGGCTTCCCCCTCCTCCGGGGCCACCGCCGGGGCTTCCCCCTCCTCCGGGGGACTCGGCGGGGCTTCCCCCTTCTCCGGGGCAACCGCCGGGGGTTCCCCCTCCTCCGGGGGACTCGGCGGGGCTTCCCCCTCCTCCGGGGCCACCGCCGGGGCTTCCCTCTCCTCCGGGGGACTTGGCGGGGGTTCCCCCCCCTCCGGAGGATTTGGCGGGGCTTCCCACTCCACCGGGGCCCCCGCCTGGGCTTCTCCCCCCCTTCGGGGAACTTGGCGGGGGTTCCCTCTCCACCGGGGGACTCGGCGGGGGTTCCCCCTCCTCTGGGGGCCTCCGCCGGGCTTCCCGCTAATCCGGGGCAACCGCCGGGGCTACCCCCTCTTCGGGGAAACTCGGCTGGGGTTCTCCCTCCTCCGGGGAACTTGGTGGGGGTTCCCCCATCTCCAGGGCAACCGCTGGGGCCTTCCCCTCCTCCGGGGAACTCGCCGGGGCTCCCCCCTCCTCCGGGGCCACCGCCGGGGCTTCCCCCTGTTCCGGGGGACTTGGCGGGGCTTCCCCCTCCTCCGGGGCCACCGCCGGGGGTTCCCCCTCCCCCGGGGAACTCGGCGGGGCTTCCCCCTCCTCTGGGGCCACCGCCGGGGCTTCCCCCCGCTCCGGGGAACTCGGCGGGGGTTTACCCTTCTCCGGGGCAACCGCCGGGGCTTCCCACTCCTCCGGGGCCTCCGCCGGGGCTTCCTTCTCCTACGGGGCCTCCGCCGGGGCTTTCCCCTCATCCAGGGAACTCGCCGGGGCTTCCCCCTCTCCGGGGCCTCCGCCGGGGCTTCCTCCTCTACAGGGCCTCCGCCGGGGCTTACCCCTCCTCCGGGAAACTCTGCGTGGGTTCCCCCTCCTCCGGGTCCTCCGCCATGGCTTCCCCCTTTTCGGGGCCACCGCCGGGACTTTCCCCTCCTCGAGGGAACTCGCCGGGGCTCCCCCCTCCTCCGGGGCCACAGCCGGGGCTTCCCACTCCTCCGGGGAACTCGGCGGGGGTTCCCCCTCCTCCGGGGGACTCGGCGGGGCTTCCCCCTCCTCCGGGGCCACCGCCGTGGCTTCCCTCTCCTCCGAAGCAACCACCGGGGCTTCCCCCTCCACCGGGGAACTTGGCGTGGGTTCCCTCTCCTCCGGGGGACTCGGCGGGGCTTCGCCCCCCTCCGGGGAACTCGGCGAGGCTTCCCCCTCCTCCGAGGCCACCGCCGGGGCTTCCCCCTCCTCCGAGGCCACCGCCGGGGCTTCCCCTTCCTCCGGTGGACTCGGCGGGGGTTCCCCCTCCGGGACAACCGCCGGGGCTTCCCCATCCTCCGGGGGACTCGCCGGGGGTTCCCTCTCCTCCGGGGGACTCGGCGGGGGTTCCCCCTCCTCCGGGGGACTAAGTGGGGGTTCCCCCTCCTCCAGGGGACTCGGCGGGGCTTCCCCCATTAGCGGGGCAACCGCCGGGGCTTCCCCCTCCACCGGTAAACTTGGCGGGGGATCCCCCTCCTCCAGGGAACTGGGCGGGGTTTCCCTCTTCTCCATGGGACTCAGCGGCGATTCCCCCTCCTTCGGGGGACTTGGTGGGGGTTTCCTCTCCTCCGGGGGACTCGGCGGGGGTTCCCCCTCCTCCGGGGGACTCGGCGGGGTTTCCCACTCCTCCGAGGGACTCGGCGGGGCTTCCCCCCTCCTCCGGGGAACTTGGCGGGGGTTCCCTCTCCTTCGGGGACTCCGCCGGGTTTCCCCCCACTCCAAAGAACTCGGCGGGGGTTCCCCCTCCTCCGGGGAACTCGGCCGGGTTTCCCCCTCCTCCGAGGGACTCGGCGGAGCTTCCCCCCTCCTCCGGGAAACTTGGCGGGGGTTCCCACTCCTTCGGGGACTCCGCCGGGGCTTCCCCCGCCCTGAAGAACTCGCCGGGGCTCCCCCCTCCACCGGGGCCACCACCGTGGCTACCCCATCCTTTGGGAAACTTGGCGCGGGTTCCCTCTCCTCCGGGGGACTCGGCGGGGGTTCCCCCTCCTCTGGGGGACTCGGCGGTGCTTCCCCCTCCTCTAGGGCAATTGCCGTTGCTTCCCCCTCCTCCGGGAAACTTGGCACGGGCTTCTCCCTCCTCCGGGGAACTTGGTGGGGGTTTCCCCTCCTCCAAGGGACTCGGAAGGGCTTTCCATTCCACCGGGGCCTGCGCCTGGGCTTCCCCCCCCTCCGGGGAACAAGGCGGGGGTTCCCCCTTCTCCGAGGGACTTGGCGGGGTTTCCCACTCCTCCGGGGGACTCGGCGGGGCTTCCCCCTCCTCCGGGAATCTCGGCGGGGGTTCCCCCTCCTCCGGGCCACCGCCGGGGCTTTCCCCTCCTCCGGGGGACTCGGCGGGGATTCTTCCTCCACCGGGGGACTTGGCGGGGGTTCCCCCCCCTCCGGGGAACTCTCTGGGGGTTCCCCCTCCTCAGGGGGACTTGGCGGGGGTTCCCCCCCCTCCGGGGGACTTGGCGGGGCATCCCCCTCCTCCGGACCCTCCGCCGGGGCGTCCCTCTCCTCCGGGGCCACCGCCGGGGCTTCCCCCTCCTCCGGGGAACTTGGCGGGGGTTCCCTCTCCTCCGTGGGACTCGGCGGGGGTTTCCCCTCATCCGGGGGACTCAGCGGTGCTTCCCCCTCCTCCAGGGCAACCGCCGGGGCTTCTTCCTCCTCCGGGGGACTCGGCGGGGATTTCCCCTCCTCCAGGGGACTTGGCGGGAGTTCCCCCTCCTCCGGGGGCCTCCGCCTGGGCTTTCCCCTTCTCCGGTGAACTCAGCGGGGGTTACCCCTTTCAACGGGGAACTTGGCGGGGGTTCCCTCTCCTCTGGACAACACGGCGGGGGTAACCCCTTTTAACGGGGAACTTGGCGGGGGTTCCCTCTCCTCCGGGGGACACGGCGGGGGTTCCCCCTCCTCCGGGGAACTCGGCGGAGCTTCCCCCTCCTCCGTGGAACTTGGTGGGGGTTTCCCCTTCTTCTGGGCCTCCGCCGGGGCTTCCCCCTTTTCCGGGGCAACTGCCGGGGCTTCCCCCTCCTCCGGGGAACTCTGCGGGGGTTACCCCCTCCTCCGGGGCCTCCGCCGTGGCTTCCCTCTCCTCCGAAGCAACCACCGGGGCTTCCCCTTCCACCGGGGAACTTGGCGTGGGTTCCCTCTCCTCCGGGGGACTCGGCGGGGCTTCGCCCCCCTCCGGGGAACTCGGCGGGGCTTCCCCCTCCTCCGAGGCCACCGCCGGGGCTTCCCCCTCCTCCGAGGCCACCGCCGGGGCTTTCCCTTCCTCCGGTGGACTCGGCGGGGCTTCCCCCTCCTCCGAGGCCACCGCCGGGGCTTCCCCCTCCTCCGAGGCCACCGCCGGGGCTTCGCCTTCCTCCGGTGGACTCGGCGGGGGTTCCCCCTCCGGGGCCACCGCCGGGGCTTCCCCCTGTTCCGGGGGACTTGGCGGGGCTTCCCCCTCCTCCGGGGCCACCGCCGGGGGTTCCCCCTCCCCCGGGGAACTCGGCGGGGCTTCCCCCTCCTCTGGGGCCACCGCCGGGGCTTCCCCCCGCTCCGGGGAACTCGGCGGGGGTTTACCCTTCTCCGGGGCAACCGCCGGGGCTTCCCACTCCTCCGGGGCCTCCGCCGGGGCTTCCTTCTCCTACGGGGCCTCCGCCGGGGCTTTCCCCTCATCCAGGGAACTCGCCGGGGCTTCCCCCTCTCCGGGGCCTCCGCCGGGGCTTCCTCCTCTACAGGGCCTCCGCCGGGGCTTACCCCTCCTCCGGGAAACTCTGCGTGGGTTCCCCCTCCTCCGGGTCCTCCGCCATGGCTTCCCCCTTTTCGGGGCCACCGCCGGGACTTTCCCCTCCTCGAGGGAACTCGCCGGGGCTCCCCCCTCCTCCGGGGCCACAGCCGGGGCTTCCCACTCCTCCGGGGAACTCGGCGGGGGTTCCCCCTCCTCCGGGGGACTCGGCGGGGCTTCCCCCTCCTCCGGGGCCACCGCCGTGGCTTCCCTCTCCTCCGAAGCAACCACCGGGGCTTCCCCCTCCACCGGGGAACTTGGCGAGGCTTCCCCCTCCTCCGAGGCCACCGCCGGGGCTTCCCCCTCCTCCGAGGCCACCGCCGGGGCTTCCCCTTCCTCCGGTGGACTCGGCGGGGGTTCCCCCTCCGGGACAACCGCCGGGGCTTCCCCATCCTCCGGGGGACTCGCCGGGGGTTCCCTCTCCTCCGGGGGACTCGGCGGGGGTTCCCCCTCCTCCGGGGGACTAAGTGGGGGTTCCCCCTCCTCCAGGGGACTCGGCGGGGCTTCCCCCATTAGCGGGGCAACCGCCGGGGCTTCCCCCTCCACCGGTAAACTTGGCGGGGGATCCCCCTCCTCCAGGGAACTGGGCGGGGTTTCCCTCTTCTCCATGGGACTCAGCGGCGATTCCCCCTCCTTCGGGGGACTTGGTGGGGGTTTCCTCTCCTCCGGGGGACTCGGCGGGGGTTCCCCCTCCTCCGGGGGACTCGGCGGGGTTTCCCACTCCTCCGAGGGACTCGGCGGGGCTTCCCCCCTCCTCCGGGGAACTTGGCGGGGGTTCCCTCTCCTTCGGGGACTCCGCCGGGTTTCCCCCCACTCCAAAGAACTCGGCGGGGGTTCCCCCTCCTCCGGGGAACTCGGCCGGGTTTCCCCCTCCTCCGAGGGACTCGGCGGAGCTTCCCCCCTCCTCCGGGAAACTTGGCGGGGGTTCCCACTCCTTCGGGGACTCCGCCGGGGCTTCCCCCGCCCTGAAGAACTCGCCGGGGCTCCCCCCTCCACCGGGGCCACCACCGTGGCTACCCCATCCTTTGGGAAACTTGGCGCGGGTTCCCTCTCCTCCGGGGGACTCGGCGGGGGTTCCCCCTCCTCTGGGGGACTCGGCGGGGCTTCCCCCTCCTCTAGGGCAATTGCCGTTGCTTCCCCCTCCTCCGGGAAACTTGGCACGGGCTTCTCCCTCCTCCGGGGAACTTGGTGGGGGTTTCCCCTCCTCCAAGGGACTCGGAAGGGCTTTCCATTCCACCGGGGCCTGCGCCTGGGCTTCCCCCCCCTCCGGGGAACAAGGCGGGGGTTCCCCCTTCTCCGAGGGACTTGGCGGGGTTTCCCACTCCTCCGGGGGACTCGGCGGGGCTTCCCCCTCCTCCGGGAATCTCGGCGGGGGTTCCCCCTCCTCCGGGCCACCGCCGGGGCTTTCCCCTCCTCCGGGGGACTCGGCGGGGATTCTTCCTCCACCGGGGGACTTGGCGGGGGTTCCCCCCCCTCCGGGGAACTATCTGGGGGTTCCCCCTCCTCAGGGGGACTTGGCGGGGGTTCCCCCCCCTCCGGGGGACTTGGCGGGGCATCCCCCTCCTCCGGACCCTCCGCCGGGGCGTCCCTCTCCTCCGGGGCCACCGCCGGGGCTTCCCCCTCCTCCGGGGAACTTGGCGGGGGTTCCCTCTCCTCCGTGGGACTCGGCGGGGGTTTCCCCTCATCCGGGGGACTCAGCGGTGCTTCCCCCTCCTCCAGGGCAACCGCCGGGGCTTCTTCCTCCTCCGGGGGACTCGGCGGGGATTTCCCCTCCTCCAGGGGACTTGGCGGGAGTTCCCCCTCCTCCGGGGGCCTCCGCCTGGGCTTTCCCCTTCTCCGGTGAACTCAGCGGGGGTTACCCCTTTCAACGGGGAACTTGGCGGGGGTTCCCTCTCCTCTGGACAACACGGCGGGGGTAACCCCTTTTAACGGGGAACTTGGCGGGGGTTCCCTCTCCTCCGGGGGACACGGCGGGGGTTCCCCCTCCTCCGGGGAACTCGGCGGAGCTTCCCCCTCCTCCGTGGAACTTGGTGGGGGTTTCCCCTTCTTCTGGGCCTCCGCCGGGGCTTCCCCCTTTTCCGGGGCAACTGCCGGGGCTTCCCCCTCCTCCGGGGAACTCTGCGGGGGTTACCCCCTCCTCCGGGGCCTCCGCCGTGGCTTCCCTCTCCTCCGAAGCAACCACCGGGGCTTCCCCTTCCACCGGGGAACTTGGCGTGGGTTCCCTCTCCTCCGGGGGACTCGGCGGGGCTTCGCCCCCCTCCGGGGAACTCGGCGGGGCTTCCCCCTCCTCCGAGGCCACCGCCGGGGCTTCCCCCTCCTCCGAGGCCACCGCCGGGGCTTTCCCTTCCTCCGGTGGACTCGGCGGGGCTTCCCCCTCCTCCGAGGCCACCGCCGGGGCTTCCCCCTCCTCCGAGGCCACCGCCGGGGCTTCGCCTTCCTCCGGTGGACTCGGCGGGGGTTCCCCCTCCGGGACAACCGCCGGGGCTTCCCCATCCTCCGGGGGACTCGCCGGGGGTTCCCTCTCCTCCGGGGGACTCGGCGGGGGTTCCCCCTTCTCCGGGGGACTAAGTAGGGGTTCCCCCTCCTCCAGGGGTCTCGGCGGGGCTTCCCCTATTAGCGGGGCAACCGCCGGGGCTTCCCCCTCCACCGGTAAACTTGGCGGGGGATCCCCCTCCTCCAGGGAACTGGGCGGGGTTTCCCTCTTCTCCATGGGACTCAGCGGCGATTTCCCCTCCTTCGGGGGACTTGGTGGGGGTTTCCTCTCCACCGGGGGACTCGGCGGGGGTACCCCCTCCTCCGGGGGACTCGGCGGGGTTTCCCACTCCACCGGGGCCTCCGCCTGGGCTTCCCCCCACTCCAGGGAACTCGGCGGGGGTTCCCCCTCCTCCGGGGAACTCGGCCGGGTTTCCCCCTCCTCCGAGGGACTCGGCGGGGCTTCCCCCCTCCTCCGGGGAACTTGGCGGGGGTTCCCACTCCTTCGGGGACTCCGCCGGGGCTTCCCCCGCCCTGAAGAACTCGCCGGGGCTCCCCCTTCCACCGGGGCCACCACCGTGGCTACCCCATCCTTTGGGAAACTTGGCGCGGGTTCCCTCTCCTCCGGGGGACTCGGCGGGGGTTCCCCCTCCTCTGGGGGACTCGGCGGGGCTTCCCCCTCCTCTAGGGCAATTGCCGTTGCTTCCCCCTCCTCCGGGAAACTTGGCACGGGCTTCTCCCTCCTCCGGGGAACTTGGTGGGGGTTTCCCCTCCTCCAAGGGACTCGGAAGGGCTTTCCATTCCACCGGGGCCTGCGCCTGGGCTTCCCCCCCCTCCGGGGAACAAGGCGGGGGTTCCCCCTTCTCCGAGGGACTTGGCGGGGTTTCCCACTCCTCCGGGGGACTCGGCGGGGCTTCCCCCTCCTCCGGGAATCTCGGCGGGGGTTCCCCCTCCTCCGGGCCACCGCCGGGGCTTTCCCCTCCTCCGGGGGACTCGGCGGGGATTCTTCCTCCACCGGGGGACTTGGCGGGGGTTCCCCCCCCTCCGGAGAACTCTCTGGGGGTTCCCCCTCCTCAGGGGGACTTGGCGGGGGTTCCCCCCCCTCCGGGGGACTTGGCGGGGCATCCCCCTCCTCCGGACCCTCCGCCGGGGCGTCCCTCTCCTCCGGGGCCACCGCCGGGGCTTCCCCCTCCTCCGGGGAACTTGGCGGGGGTTCCCTCTCCTCCGTGGGACTCGGCGGGGGTTCCCCCTCATCCGGGGGACTCAGCGGGGCTTCCCCCTTCTCCAGGGCAACCGCCGGGGCTTTCCCCTCCTCCGGTGAACTCAGCGGGGGTTACCCCTTTCAACGGGGAACTTGGCGGGGGTTCCCTCTCCTCTGGGGGACACGGCGGGGGTTACCCCTTTCAACGGGGAACTTGGCGGGGGTTCCCTCTCCTCCGGGGGACACGGCGGGGGTTCCCCCTCCTCCGGGAAACTCGGCGGAGCTTCCCCCTCCTCCGTGGAACTTGGTGGGGGTTTCCCCTTCTTCTGGGCCTCCGCCGGGGCTTCCCCCTTTTCCGGGGCAACTGCCGGGGCTTCCCCCTCCTCCGGGGAACTCTGCGGGGGTTACCCCCTCCTCCGGGGCCTCCGCCGTGGCTTCCCTCTCCTCCGAAGCAACCACCGGGGCTTCCCCCTCCACCGGGGAACTTGGCGTGGGTTCCCTCTCCTCCGGGGGACTCGGCGGGGCTTCGCCCCCCTCCGGGGAACTCGGCGGGGCTTCCCCCTCCTCCGAGGCCACCGCCGGGGCTTCCCCCTCCTCCGAGGCCACCGCCGGGGCTTCCCCTTCCTCCGGTGGACTCGGCGGGGGTTCCCCCTCCGGGACAACCGCCGGGGCTTCCCCATCCTCCGGGGGACTCGCCGGGGGTTCCCTCTCCTCCGGGGGACTCGGCGGGGGTTCCCCCTCCTCCGGGGGACTAAGTGGGGGTTCCCCCTCCTCCAGGGGACTCGGCGGGGCTTCCCCCATTAGCGGGGCAACCGCCGGGGCTTCCCCCTCCACCGGTAAACTTGGCGGGGGATCCCCCTCCTCCAGGGAACTGGGCGGGGTTTCCCTCTTCTCCATGGGACTCAGCGGCGATTCCCCCTCCTTCGGGGGACTTGGTGGGGGTTTCCTCTCCTCCGGGGGACTCGGCGGGGGTTCCCCCTCCTCCGGGGGACTCGGCGGGGTTTCCCCCTCCTCCGGGGGACTCGGCGGGGCTTCCCCCCTCCTCCGGGGAACTTGGCGGGGGTTCCCTCTCCTTCGGGGACTCCGCCGGGTTTCCCCCCACTCCAAAGAACTCGGCGGGGGTTCCCCCTCCTCCGGGGAACTCGGCCGGGTTTCCCCCTCCTCCGAGGGACTCGGCGGGGCTTCCCCCCTCCTCCGGGGAACTTGGCGGGGGTTCCCACTCCTTCGGGGACTCCGCCGGGGCTTCCCCCGCCCTGAAGAACTCGCCGGGGCTCCCCCCTCCACCGGGGCCACCACCGTGGCTACCCCATCCTTTGGGAAACTTGGCGCGGGTTCCCTCTCCTCCGGGGGACTCGGCGGGGGTTCCCCCTCCTCTGGGGGACTCGGCGGGGCTTCCCCCTCCTCTAGGGCAATTGCCGTTGCTTCCCCCTCCTCCGGGAAACTTGGCACGGGCTTCTCCCTCCTCCGGGGAACTTGGTGGGGGTTTCCCCTCCTCCAAGGGACTCGGAAGGGCTTTCCATTCCACCGGGGCCTGCGCCTGGGCTTCCCCCCCCTCCGGGGAACAAGGCGGGGGTTCCCCCTTCTCCGAGGGACTTGGCGGGGTTTCCCACTCCTCCGGGGGACTCGGCGGGGCTTCCCCCTCCTCCGGGAATCTCGGCGGGGTTTCCCCCTCCTCCGGGGGACTCGGCGGGGCTTCACCCTCCTCCGGGGCCACCGCCGGGGGTTCCCCCTCCTCTGGGGAACTCGGCGGGGCTTCCCCCTCCTCCGGTGCCACCGCCGGGGCTTCCCCCTCCTCCGGGGCCTCCGCCGTGGCTTCCTACTTCTCCGGGGCAACCGCCAGGGCTTTCCCCTCCTCCGGGGCAACCGCCGGGGATCCCCCTCCTCCGGGGCCACCGCCGGGGCTTCCCCCTCCTCCGGGGCCACCGCCGGGGCTTCCCCCTCCTCCGGGGCCACCGCCGGGGCTTTCCCCTCCTCCGGGGAATCGGCGGAGATTCCCCCTCCTCCGGGGGACTTGGCGGTGGGTCCCCCTCCTTCGGCGAACTCGGCGGGGCTTCCCCATTTTCCGGGGAACTTGCCAGGGGGTTCCCCCTCCTCCGGGGGACTCGGCGGGGTTTCCCACTCCACCTGGGCGTCCGCCGGGGTTCCCCCCCCTACGGGGAACTCGGTGGGTGGTCCCCCTCCTCCGGGGGACTTGGCGGGAGTTCCCCCTCCTCCGGCTAACTCGGCGGGGCTTCTTCCTCCTCCGGGGGACTCGGCGGGGCTTCCCCCTCCTCCGGGAAACTCTGCGTGGGTTCCCCCTCCTCCGGGTCCTCCGCCATGGCTTCCCCCTTTTCGGGGCCACCGCCGGGGCTTTCCCCTCCTCGAGGGAACTCGCCGGGGCTCCCCCCTCCTCCGGGGCCACAGCCGGGGCTTCCCACTCCTCCGGGGAACTTGGCGGGGGTTCACTCTCCTCCGGGGGACTCGGCCGGCTTCCCCCTCCTCCGGGGCCACCGCGGGGGCTTCCCCCTCCTCCGGGGGACTCGGCGGGGCTTTCCCCTCCTCCGAAGCCACCGCCGGGGCTTCCTCCTCCTCCGGGGGACTCGGCGGGGCTTCCCCCTCCTCTGGGGGACTCGGCGGGGCTTCCCCCTCCTCCAGGGCAACCGCCGTGGCTTCCCCCTCCACCGGGGCTACCGCCGTGGCTTCCCTCTCCTCCGGGGCCTCCGCCGGGGCTTCTCCCTCCTCCGGGGCCACCGCCGGGGCTTCCCCCTCCACCGGTGGACTCGCCGGAGATTCCCCTCCTCCGGGTGACTTGGCGGTGGTTCCCCCTTCCTCCGGCGAACTCGGCGGGGGTTCCCCCTCCTCCGGGGGACTCGGCGTGGCTTCCCCCTCCTCCGGGGCCACCGCCGGGGCTTCCCCCTCCTCCGGGGCCACCGCCGGGGCTTCCCCCTCCTCCGGGGGACTCGGCGGGGCTTCCCCCTTCTCCGGGGCAACCGCCGGGGGTTCCCCCTCCTCCGGGGGACTCGGCGGGGCTTCCCCCTCCTCCGGGGCCACCGCCGGGGCTTCCCTCTCCTCCGGGGGACTTGGCGGGGGTTCCCCCCCCTCCGGAGGATTCGGCGGGGCTTCCCACTCCACCGGGGCCCCCGCCTGGGCTTCTCCCCCCCTTCGGGGAACTTGGCGGGGGTTCCCTCTCCACCGGGGGACTCGGCGGGGGTTCCCCCTCCTCTGGGGGCCTCCGCCGGGCTTCCCGCTAATCCGGGGCAACCGCCGGGGCTACCCCCTCTTCGGGGAAACTCGGCTGGGGTTCTCCCTCCTCCGGGGAACTTGGTGGGGGTTCCCCCATCTCCAGGGCAACCGCTGGGGCCTTCCCCTCCTCCGGGGAACTCGCCGGGGCTCCCCCCTCCTCCGGGGCCACCGCCGGGGCTTCCCCCTGTTCCGGGGGACTTAGCGGGGCTTCCCCCTCCTCCGGGGCCACCGCCGGGGGTTCCCCCTCCCCCGGGGAACTCGGCGGGGCTTCCCCCTCCTCTGGGGCCACCGCCGGGGCTTCCCCCCGCTCCGGGGAACTCGGCGGGGGTTTACCCTTCTCCGGGGCAACCGCCGGGGCTTCCCACTCCTCCGGGGCCTCCGCCGGGGCTTCCTTCTCCTACGGGGCCTCCGCCGGGGCTTTCCCCTCATCCAGGGAACTCGCCGGGGCTTCCCTCTCTCCGGGGCCTCCGCCGGGGCTTCCTCCTCTACAGGGCCTCCGCCGGGGCTTCCCCCTCCTCCGGGAAACTCTGCGTGGGTTCCCCCTCCTCCGGGTCCTCCGCCATGGCTTCCCCCTTTTCGGGGCCACCGCCGGGACTTTCCCCTCCTCGAGGGAACTCGCCGGGGCTTCCCCCTCCTCCGGGGCCACCGCCGGGGCTTCCCCCTCCTCCGGGGGACTCGGCGGGGCTTCCCCCTTCTCCGGGGCAACCGCCGGGGGTTCCCCCTCCTCCGGGGGACTCGGCGGGGCTTCCCCCTCCTCCGGGGCCACCGCCGGGGCTTCCCTCTCCTCCGGGGGACTTGGCGGGGGTTCCCCCCCCTCCGGAGGATTTGGCGGGGCTTCCCACTCCACCGGGGCCCCCGCCTGGGCTTCTCCCCCCCTTCGGGGAACTTGGCGGGGGTTCCCTCTCCACCGGGGGACTCGGCGGGGGTTCCCCCTCCTCTGGGGGCCTCCGCCGGGCTTCCCGCTAATCCGGGGCAACCGCCGGGGCTACCCCCTCCTCGGGGAAACTCGGCTGGGGTTCTCCCTCCTCCGGGGAACTTGGTGGGGGTTCCCCCATCTCCAGGGCAACCGCTGGGGCCTTCCCCTCCTCCGGGGAACTCGCCGGGGCTCCCCCCTCCTCCGGGGCCACCGCCGGGGCTTCCCCCTGTTCCGGGGGACTTGGCGGGGCTTCCCTCTCCTCCGGGGCCACCGCCGGGGGTTCCCCCTCCCCCGGGGAACTCGGCGGGGCTTCCCCCTCCTCTGGGGCCACCGCCGGGGCTTCCCCCCGCTCCGGGGAACTCGGCGGGGGTTTACCCTTCTCCGGGGCAACCGCCGGGGCTTCCCCCTCCTCCAGGGCCTCCGCCGGGGCTTCCTTCTCCTACGGGGCCTCCGCCGGGGCTTTCCCCTCATCCAGGGAACTCGCCGGGGCTTCCCCCTCTCCGGGGCCTCCGCCGGGGCTTCCTCCTCTACAGGGCCTCCGCCGGGGCTTCCCCCTCCTCCGGGAAACTCTGCGTGGGTTTCCCCTCCTCCGGGTCCTCCGCCATGGCTTCCCCCTTTTCGGGGCTTCCGCCGGGGCTTCCCCCTCCTCCGGGGAACTCAGCGGGGGTTACCAATTTGAACGGTGAACTTGGCGGGGGTATCCCCTCCTCCGGGGGACTCGGTGAGGCTTCCCCCTCCTCCGGGGCCACCGCCGGAGCTTACCTCTCCTCCGGGGCAACCGCTGGGGATTTCCCCTCCTCCGTTAAACATGGCGGGGGTTTCCCCTCCTCCGGGGAACTTGGTGGGGGTTCCCCCTCCTCCGGGGCCTCCGCCGGGGCTTTCCCCTCCTACCGGGCAACTGCCGGGGCTTCCCCCTCCTCCAGGGAACTCAGCGGGGGTTACCCCTCCACCGGGGAACTTGGCGGGGGTTCCCCCTCCTCTAGGGGAACTTGGTGGGGGTTCCCCTATCTCCAGGGCAACCGCCGGGGCTTCTTTCTCCTCCGGGGGACTCGGCGAGGCTTCCCCCTCTTCCGGGGCCACCGCCGGGGGTTCCCCCTTCCGGGGACCTCGGTGGGGCTTGCCCCTCCTCCGGGGAACTCGGCGGGGGTTCCCCCTCCTCCGTGGCAACCGTCGGGGCTTCCCCCTCCTCCGGGGCCTCCACCGGGGCTTCCCCCTCTCCGGGGCCTCCGCCGGGGCATCCTCCTCTCCGGGGCCTCCGCCGGGGCTTCCCCCTCCTCCGGGGAACTCTGCGTGGGTTCCCCCTCCTCCGGGGCCTCCGCCGTGGCTTCCCCCTCTCCGGGGCCTCCGGCGGGGCTTCCCCCTCCTCCGGGGAACTCAGCGGGGGTTACCCCTCCTCCGGGGCCACCGCCGGGGCTTCCCCTTCCTCCGGGGGAAACGCCGGGGCTTCCCACTCCTCCGGGGCCTCCGTCGGGGCTTCCCCCTCCTCCGGGGCCTCCGCCGGGGCTTCCCCCTCCTCCGGGGAACTCTGCGTGGGTTCCCGCTCCTCCGGGGCCTCCGCCGTGGCTTCCCTCTTCTCCGGGGCAACCGCTGGGGCTTCCCCCTCCTCCGGGGCCTCCGCCGTGGCTTCCTACTTCTCCGGGGCAACCGCCAGGGCTTTCCCCTCCTCCGGGGCAACCGCCGGGGATCCCACCCCTCCGGGGGACTCAGGGGGTCTTCCCCCTCCTCCGGGGAACTTGGCGGGGGTTCCCCCTCCTCCGGGGCCACCACCGTGGCTTCCCCCTCCTCCGGGGGACTCGGCGGGGCTTCCCCCTCCTCCGGGGAACTCAGCGAGTGTTACCCCTCCAACGGGGAACTTGGCGGGGGTTCCCACTACTCCGGGGAACACGGCGGTGGTTCCCCCTCCTCCGGGAAACTCGTCGGGGGTTCCCTTTCTTCCGGGGGACTTGGCGGGGGTTCTTCCTCCCCCAGGGGCCTCCGCCGGGGCTTCCCCCTCCTCCGAGGCAAACGCCGGAGCTCTCCCCTCCTCCGGGGAACTCGGCGGGGCTTCCCCCTTTTCCGGGGAACTTGCCGGGGGTTCCCCCTCCTCCGGGGGTCTCGGCGGTGTTTCCCACTCCACCTGGGCCTCCGCCGGGGTTCCCCCCCCCTCCGGGGAACTCGGTGGGTGGTCCCCCTCCTCCGGGGGACTTGGCAGGAGTTCCCCCTCTTCCGGATAACTCGGCGGGGCTTCCCCCTCCTCCGGGGGACTCGGCGGGGCTTTACCCTCCTCCGGGGCCACCGCCGGGGGTTCACCCTCATCCGGGGAATTCGGCAAGGCTTCCCCCTCCTCAGGTGCCACCGCCGGGGCTTACCCCTCCTCCGGGGCCACCGCCGGGGCTTCCCCCTCCTCCGGGGGACTCGGCGGAGATATCCCCTCCTCCGGGGGACTTGGCGGTGGGTCCCCCTCCTTCGGCGAACTCGGCGGGGCTTCCCCCTTTTCCGGGGAACTTGCCAGGGGGTTCCCCCTCCTCCGGGGGACTCGGCGGGGTTTCCCACTCCACCTGGGCTTCCGCCGGGGTTCCCCCCCCTCCGGGGAACTCAGTGGGGATCCCCATCCTCCGGGGGACTCGACGGGGCTTCCTCATCCTCCGGAAAACTCGGCGGGGGTGCCACTACTCCGGGGGACTCGGCGGGGCTTCCCCCTACTTCGGGGAACTTGGCGGGGGTTCCCACTCCTCCGGTAAACTTGGCGGGGGTTCCCCTCCTCCGGGGCCTCCGCCGGGGCGTCCCTCTCCTCCGGGGCCACCGCCGGGGGTTCCCCCTCCTCCGGAGAACTCGGCGGGGCATCACCCTCCTCTGAGGCTACCGCCGGGGCTTCCTTCTCCTCCGGGGAACTCGGCGGGGGTTCCCCATCCTCCGGGGGACTCGGTGGGGCTTTCCCATCTCCCGGAAAACTTGGCGGGGGTTCCCCCTCCTCCGGGGCACCCGCCGGGGCGTCCCTCTCCTCCGGGGCCTTGCCGGGGCTTCCCCCTCCTCCGGGGAACTCGGTGGGGTTGCCCCTCCTCCGGGGGACTTGGCGGGGCTTCCCCCTACTTCGGGGAACTTGGCTGGGGTGCCCCTTTCTCCGGAAAACTTGGCGGGGGTTTCCCCTCCTCCGGGGCCTCCGCCGGGGTGTCCCTCTTCTCCGAGGCCTCCGCCGGGGCTTCCCCCTACTCCGGGGAACACGGCGGGGGTTCCCTCTCCTCCGGGGGACTCGGCGGGGCTTCCCCCTCCTCCGGGGAACTTGGCGGGGCTTCCCCATCCTCCAAAGCCACCGCCGAGGCTTCCCCCTCCTCCGGGGGACTGTGTGGGACTACTCCCTCCTCCAGGAAACTTAGCGGGGGTTCCCTCTCCTCCGGGGGACTCGGCGGGGCTTCCCACTCCTCGGGGAACTTGGCGAGGGTTCCCCCTCCTCCGGGGCCGCCGCCGGGGCGTCCCTCTCCTCCGGGGCCACCGCCGGGGCTTCCCCCTCCTCCGGGGAACTCGGCAGGGGTTCCCTCTTCTCACAGGAACCTGGCGGGGGTTCCCCCTCCTCCGGGGAACTCAGCGGGGGTTTTTCCCTTCTCGTGGGGCCTTGCCGGGGCTTCCTCCTCCTCCGGGGAACTCGGCGGGGGTGCCCCTCCTCCGAGGGACTCGGCGGGGCTTCCCCCCTCCTCCGGGGAACATGGCGGGGGTCCCCCTCCTCCGGAAAACTTGGCGGGGGTCTCCCCTCCACCGGGGCCTCCGCCGGGGCGTCCCTCTCCTCCGGGGCCACCGTCGGGGCTTCCCCCTCCACCGGGGGACTCAGCGGGGCTTCCCCCTCCACCGGGGAACTTGGTGGGGGTTCCCCCTCCTCCGGGGCACCCGCCGGGGCGTCCCTCTCTTCCGGGGAACACTGCGGGGGTGCACCTTTTTCGGGGGACTCGGCGGGGCTTCCCCCTCCACCGGGGAACTTGTCGGGGGTTCCTCCTCCTCCAGAAAACTTGGCGAGGGTTCCCCCTTCTCCGGGGCCTCCGCCGGGCCGTTCCTCTCCTCCGGGGCCACCGCCGGGGCTTTCCCCTTCTCCGGGGAACTCGGCGGGGGTTCCCCGTCCTCAGGGGGATTCGGCGGGGATTCCCCTTCCTCCGGAAAACTTGACGGGGGTTCCCCCTCATCCGGGGCACCCGCCGGGGCGTCCCTCTCCTCCGGGGCCTTGCCGGGGCTTCCCCCATCTCCGGGGAGCTCGGCGGGGGTGCCCCTCCTCCGGGGGACTCGGCGGGGCTTCCCCCTCCACCGGGGAATTTGGCGGGGGTTCCCGCTCCTCCGGAAAACTTGGCGGGGGTTCCCCCTTTCCGGGGCCTCCGCCGGGGCGTCCCTCTCCTCCGGGGCCACCGCCAGGGCTCTCCCCTTCTCCGGTGAACTCGTCGGGGGTTCCTTCTCCTCCGGGGAACTCGGCGGGTCTTCCCCCTCCTCCGGGGAACTTGGCGGGGGTTCCCGCTCTTCCGGGGCCACGGCCGGGGCTTCCCCCTCCTCCGGGAAACTCGGCTGGGAATTCCCCTCCTCCGGGGGACTCGGCGGGCCCCTCCCCCTTTCGCTGGGGCCACCGCCGGGACTTCCCCCTACTCCGGGGAACTCGGCGGGGGTTCACACTCCTCCGGGGAACTCGGTGGGGCTTCCCCCTCCTCCGGGAAACTTGGCGGGGGTTCCCCCTCCACCGGGGCCTCCACCAGAGCTTCCCTCTCCTCAGGGGAACTTGGCGGGGGTTCTCCTCCTCCGGGGCCTCCGCCGGGGCTTCCCCCTCCTCCGGGGGACTGGGCGGGACTTCTTCCTCCTCCGGTAAACTTGGCGGGGGTTCCCCCTCCTTCGGGGGACTCGGTGAGGCTTCCCCCTCCTCCGAGGCCACCGCCGGGGCTTCCCCCTCCTCCGGGGGACTGGGTGGGACTTCTCCATCTTCCGGTAAACTTAGCGGGGGTTCCCTCACCTCCGGGGGACTCGGCGGGCCCCTCCTCGGGGAACTTGGCGAGGTTTCCCCCTCCACCGAGGCCTCCGCCGGGGCTTCCCCCTCCTTCGAGGGCCTCGGCGGGGCTTCTCTCTCCTCCGGGGAACTTGGCGGGGGTTCCCCCTCCTCCGGGGGACTGGGAGGGGCTTCTCCCTCCTCCGGGGAACTTGGTGGGGGTTCCCGCTCTTCCGGGGCCACCGGCGGGGCTTTCCCCTTGTCCGGGGAACTCGGCAGGGGTTCCCTCTCCTCCGGGGAACTTGGCGGGGGTTCCACCTTCTCACGGGAACCTGGCGGGGGTTCCCCCTCCTCCAGGGAACTCGGCGGGGGTTCCCCCTCCTCCGGGGCACCTGCCGGGGCGTCCCTCTCCTCCGGGGCATCCCCCTCCTCCGGGGAACTCGGCGGGGGTGCCCCTCCTCCGAGGGACTCGGCGGGGCTTCCCCCCTCCTCCGGGGAACTTGGCGGGGGTTCCACCCCCTCCGGAAAACTTGGCGGTGGTTCCCCCTCCACCGGGGCCTCCGCCGGGGCGTCCTTCTCCTCCGGGGCCACCGCCGGGGCTTCCCCCTCCTCCGGGGGACTCAGCGGGGCTTCCCTATCCTCCGGAAAAACTTGGCGGGGGTACCCCTCCTCCGGGGCACCCGCCGGGGCGACCCTCTCCTCCTGGGCCTTGCCGGGGCTTCCACCTCCTCCGGGGAACACTGCGGGGGTGCCCCTTCTCCGGGGGACTCGGCGGGGCTTCCCCCTCCTCCGGGAACCCTGGCGGGGGTTCCTCCTTCTCCAAAAAACTTGGCGGGTGTTCCCCTTCCTCCGGGGCCTCCGCCGGGGCGTCCCTCTCCTCCGGGGCCACCGCCGGGGCTTCCCCCTCCTCCGAGGAACTCGGCGGGGGTTCCCCATCCTCCGGGGAACTCGGCGGGGCTTCCCCCTCCTCCGGGGAACTCGGCGGGGGTTCCCTCTCCTCCGGGGCAACCGCCTGGGCGTCCCTCTCCTCCGGGGCCTTGCCGGGGCTTCCCCCTCCTCCGGGGAACTCGGCGGGGGTGCCCTTCCTCCGGGGGACTTGGCGGGGCTTCCCCCTACTTCGGGGAACTTGGCGGGGGTTCCCCATCCTCCGGAAAACTTGGCGGGGGTTACCCCTCCTCGGTGGCCTCCGCCGGGGCGTCCCTCTCCTCCGGGGCCACCGCCGGGGCTTCCCCCTCCTCCGGGGAACTCGGCGGGGGTTCACCCTTCTCCGGGGGACTGGGAGGGGTTTCCCCTCCTCCGGGGAACTTGGCGGGGGTTCCTCCTCTTTCGGAAAACTTGGCGGGGGTTCCCCCCCTCCGAGGCCACCGCCGGGGCTTACCCCTCCTCCGGGGGACTGGGCGGGCCTTCACCCTCCTCCGGTAAACTTAGCGAGGGTTCCCCCTCCTCCGGGGGCCTCGGCGGGGCTTCTCCCTCCTCCGGGGATCTTGGCGGGGATTCCCGCTCTTCCGGGGCCTTGCCGGGGCTTCCCCCTCCTCCGGGGAACACGGCGGGGGTGCCCCTCCTCCGGGGGACTCGGCGGGGCTTCCCTCTCCTCCGGAGAACTTGGCGGGGGTTCCTCCTCCTCCGGGGAACTCGGCAGGGGGTATTCCCCTCCTCGTGGGGACTCGGCGAGGCTTCCCCCTCCTCGTGGGGACTCGGCGAGGCTTCCCCCTCCTCCGGGGGACTTGGTGGGGGTTCCCCCTCCTCCGGGGAGCTTAACGAGGGTTCCCTTTCCTCCGGGGGACATGGCGGGGGTTCTTCCTCCCCCAGGGGACTCAGCGGGGCTTCCCACTCCACCGGGGCCACCGCCTTAGCTCTTCCCCCCTGCGGGTAACTCTTCGGTGGTTCCCCCATCTCCGTGGGACTCGGCGGTGCAACCCCCTCCTCCGGGGAACTTGGCGTGGGTACCTCTCCTCCGGGGCCTCCGCCGGGGCTTCCACCTCCTCCGGGGCCACCGCCGGGCCTTCCCTGTACTCCGGGGGACTCGGCGGGGCTTCCCCCTCTTTCGGGCCACCGCTGGGGCTTCCCCCTCCTCCGGGGAACTCGGCGGGGTTCTCGCTCCACCGGGGCTTCCGCCGTGGCCGCCCTCTTCTCCGGGGCAACCGCCGGGGCTTCCCCCTCCTCCGGGGGACTCGGCGGGGCTTCCCCCTCCTCCGGGGAATTCGGCGGGGGTTCTTCCCTCTCCGGGGAGCTCAATGGGGGTTCCCCCTCCTCCGGGGAACTCGGCGGGGATTCCCCCTCCTCCGGGAAACTCGGCGGGGGTTCCCTTTCCTCCGGGGGACTTGGCGGGGGTTCTTCCTCCCAAAGGGGACTCAGCGGGGCTTCCCCCTCCTCCGGGGAATTTGGCGGGGGTTCCCCCATCTCCAGGGCCACCGCCGGGCTTCCCGCTCCTCCGGGGCAACCGCCGGGGCTACCCCCTCCTCCGGGGAACTCGGTGGGGGTTCCCCCTCCTCTGGGGGACTTGGCGGGGGTTTCCCCTCCTCCGGGGGACTCAGTGAGGCTTCCCCCTCCTCAGGGGCCACCGCCGGGACTTCCCTCTCATTCGGGGCCGCCGCCGGGGCTTCCCCCTCCTCCGGGGAACTCGGCGGAGCTTCCCCCTCCTCCGGGGAACTTGGTGGGGGTTCCCCCTTCTTCTGGGCCTCCGCCGTGGCTTCCCTCTCCTCCGAAGCAACCGCCGGGGCTTCCCCCTCCTCCGGGGAACTTGGTGTGGGTTCCCTCCTCTCCTGGGGACTCGGCGGGGCTTCCCCCTCCTCCAGGGCAACCGCCGGGGCTTCCCCCTCCTCCGGGATACTCGGCGGGGCTTCTCCCTCCTCCGGGGAACTTGGTGGGGGGCCCCCATCTCCAGGGCAACCGCCGGGGCTTTCCCCTCCTCCGGGGCCTCAGTCAGGGCTTCCCCCTCCTCCGGGGCCTCCGCCGGGGCTTCCCCCTCCTCCGGGGAACTCAGCGGGGGTTACCCCTTTTAACGGGGAACTTGGCGGGGGTTCCCTCTACTCCGGGGGACACGGCGGGGGTTCCCCCTCCCCTGGGGGACTCGGCGGGGCTTCCCCCTTCTCCAGGGCAACCGCCGGGGCTTCCCCCTCCTCCGGGGGACTCGGCGGGGATTTCCCCTCCTCCGGGGCCTCAGTCAGGGCTTTCCCCTCCTCCGGGGCCTCCGCCGGGGCTTCCCCCTCTCCGGGGCCTCCGCCGGGGCTTCCCCCTCCTCCGGGAAACTCTGCGGGGGTTCCCCCTCCTCCGGGGAGCTCAACGGAGGTTCCCCCTCCTCCGGGGAATTTGGCGGGGGTTCCCCCTCCTCCGGGAAACTCGGCGGGGGTTCCCTTTCCTCCGGGGGACTTGGCGGGGGTTCTTCCTCCCCCAGGGGACTCAGCGGGGCTTCCCCCTCCTCCGGGGCAACCGCCGTGGCTTCCCCCTCCTCCGGGGAACTCGGCGGGGCTTCCCCCTCCTCCGGGGCCACCGCCGGGGCTTCCCCCTCCTCCGGGGAACTCGGCGGGGGTTCCCCTTCTCCGGGGAACTCTGCGTGGGTTCCCGCTCCTCCGGGGACTCCGCCGTGGCCGCCCTCTTTTCCGGGGCGACCGCCGGGGCTTTCCCCTCCTCCGGGAAACTCGCCGGGGCTCACCACTCCTCCGTGGCCACCGCCGGGGCTTTTCCCATCCTCCAGGGACACCGGCGGGGGCTTCCCTCTCCTCCGGGGAACTCGGTGGGGGTTCCCCCTCCTCCGGGGAACTTTGTGGGGTTTCCCCCTCCTCCAGGGGACTCGGCTGGGCGTCCCACTCCTCCGGGGGACTCGGTGAGGCTTCCCCCTCCTCCGGGGCCAACGCCACGGCTTCCCTCTCATCCGGGGCCACCGCCGGGGCTTCCCCCTCCTCCGGGGAACTTGGCGGGGGTTCCCTCTCCACCGTAGGACTCGGCGGGGGTTCACCCTTATCCGGGGGACTCGGAGGGGCTTTCCCCTCCTCCGGGGAACTTGGCGGGGGTTCCCCTATCTCCGGGGCCTCCGCCGGGCTCCCCGCTCCTCCGGGGCAACCGCCGAGGCTTCCTCCTCCTCCGGGGAACTCGGCGGGGTTCCCCCTCCTCTAGGGGACATGTCGGGGGTTTCCCCTCCTCCGGGGGACTCGGCAGGGCTTTACCCTCTTCTTCGGGGCCATCGCCGGGGCATCCCCCTCCTCCGGGGGACTCGGCGGGGATTTCCCCTCCTCCGTGGGACTTGGCGGGGGCTCCCCCTCCTCCGGGGGACTCAGCGGGGCTTCCCACTCCATCGGGGCCTCCGCCTGGGCTTTTCCCCCTCAGGGGAACTCGGCGCGGGTTCTCCCTCCTCCGGGAAATTTTGCGGGGGTTCCCCCTCCTCCGGGGAGCTCAACGGGGGTTACCCCTCCTCCGGGGAACTCGGCGGGGGTTCCCCCTCCACCGGGAAACTCGGCGAGGGTTCCCTTTCCTCCGGGGCAACCGCCGGGGCTTCCCCCACCTCCGCGGGACTCGGCGGGGATTTCCTCTCCTCCGGGGAACTCTGCGTGGGTTCCCGCTCCTCCGGGGCCTCCGCCGTGGCCGCCCTCTTTTCCGGGGCGACCGCCGGGGCTTTCCCCTCCTCCGGGAAACTCGCCGGGGCTCACCCCGCCTCCGTGGCCACCGCCGGGGCTTTTCCCATCCTCCAGGGCAACCGCCTGGGCTTCCCTCTCCTCCGGGGAACTCGGCGGGGCTTCCCCCTCCTCCGGGGAACTTTGTGGGGTTTCCCCCTCCTCCAGGGGACTCTGCGGGGCGTCCCACTCCTCCGGGGGACTCGGTGAGGCTTCCCCCTCCTCCGGGGCCACCGCCGGGGCTTCCCTCTCATCCGGGGCCACCGCCGGGGCTTCCCCCTCCTCCGGGAAACTTGGTGGGGATTCCCTCTCCTCCGTGGGACTCGGCGGGGGTTCCCCAATCTCCGGGGCCTCCGCCGAACATCACACTCCTCCGGGGCAACCGCTGAGGCTTCCTCCTCCTCCGGGGAACTCGGCGGGGTTCCCCCTCCTCTAGGGGACATGGCGGGGGTTTCCCCTCCTCCGGGGGACTCGGCGGGGCTTTCCCTCTCCTCCGGGGCCACCGCCGGGGCTTCCCCCTCCTCCGGGGGACTCGGCGGGGATTTCCCCTCCTCCGTGGGACTTGGCGGGGGCTCCCCCTCCTCCGGGGGACTCGGCGGGGCTTCCCACTCCACCGGGGCCTCCGCCTGGGCTTTTCCCCTTCCGGGGAACTCGGCGCGGGTGCCCCCTCCTCCGGTGGACTTGGCGGGGGTTCTTCCTCCTCCGGGGAGCTCAACGGGGGTTCCCCCACCTCCGGGGAACTCGGCGGGGGTTTCCTTTCCTCCGGGGGACTTGGCGGGGGTTCTTCCTCCCTCAGGGGACTCAGCGGGGCTTCCCCCTCCTCCGGGGAACTTGGTGGGGGTTCCCCCTCCCCTGGGAGACTCGGCGGGGCTTCCCCATTTTCCAGGGCAACCGCCGGGGCTTCCCCCTCCTCCGGGGGACTCGGCGGGGCTTCCCCCTCCTCCGGGGCCTCAGTCAGGGCTTCCCCCTCCTCCGGGGCTTCCGCTGGGGCTTCCCCCTCTCCGGGGCCTCCGCCGGGGCTTCCCCCTCCTCCGGGAAATTTTGCGGAAGTTCCCACTCCTCCGGGGAGCTCAACGGGGGTTCCCCCTCCTCCGGGGAACTCGGCGGGGGTTCCCCCTCCTCCGGGAAACTCGGCGGGGGTTCCCTTTCCTCCGGGGGACTTGGCGGGGGTTCTTCCTCCCCCAGGGGACTCAGCGGGGCTTCCCCCTCCTCCGGGGCAACCGCCGTGGCTTCCCCCTCCTCCGGGGAACTCGGCGGGGCTTCCCCCTCCTCCAGGGCCACCGCCGGGGCTTCCCCCTCCTCCGGGGAACTCGGCGGGGGTTCCCCTTCTCCGGGGAACTCTGCGTGGGTTTCCGCTCCTCCGGGGACTCCGCCGTGGCCGCCCTCTTTTCCGGGGCGACCGCCGGGGCTTTCCCCTCCTCCGGGAAACTCGCCGGGGCTCACCACTCCTCCGTGGCCACCGCCGGGGCTTTTCCCATCCTCCAGGGACACCGGCGGGGGCTTCCCTCTCCTCCGGGGAACTCGGTGGGGGTTCCCCCTCCTCCGGGGAACTTTGTGGGGTTTCCCCCTCCTCCAGGGGACTCGGCTGGGCGTCCCACTCCTCCGGGGGACTCGGTGAGGCTTCCCCCTCCTCCGGGGCCAACGCCACGGCTTCCCTCTCATCCGGGGCCACCGCCGTGGCTTCCCCCTCCTCCGGGGAACTTGGCGGGGGTTCCCTCTCCTCCGTAGGACTCGGCGGGGGTTCACCCTTATCCGGGGGACTCGGAGGGGCTTTCCCCTCCTCCGGGGAACTTGGCGGGGGTTCCCCTATCTCCGGGGCCTCCGCCGGGCTCCCCGCTCCTCCGGGGCAACCGCCGAGGCTTCCTCCGCCTCCGGGGAACTCGGCGGGGTTCCCCCTCCTCTAGGGGACATGTCGGGGGTTTCCCCTCCTCCGGGGGACTCGGCAGGGCTTTACCCTCTTCTTCGGGGCCATCGCCGGGGCATCCCCCTCCTCCGGGGGACTCGGCGGGGATTTCCCCTCCTCCGTGGGACTTGGCGGGGGCTCCCCCTCCTCCGGGGGACTCAGCGGGGCTTCCCACTCCATCGGGGCCTCCGTCTGGGCTTTTCCCCCTCAGGGGAACTCGGCGCGGGTTCTCCCTCCTCCGGGAAATTTTGCGGGGGTTCCCCCTCCTCCGGGGAGCTCAACGGGGGTTCCCCCTCCTCCGGGGAGCTCAACGGGGGTTCCCCCTCCTCTGGGGGACTCGGCGGGGCTTCCCCCTCCTCCAGGGCAACCGCCGTGGCTTCCCTCTCCTCCGGGGCTACCGCCGGGGGTTCCCCCTCCTCCGGGGAACTTGGTGGGGGTCCCTCTCCTCCGGGGCCTCCACCGGGGCTTCTTCCTCCTCCGGGGCCACCGCCGGGGCTTCCCCCTCCACCGGTGGACTCGGCGGAGATTCCCCTCCTCCGGGTGACTTGGCGGTGGTTCCTCCTTCCTCCGGCGAACTCGGCGGGGGTTCCCCCTCCTCCGGGGGACTCGGCGGGGGTTCCCCCTACTCCGGGGGACTCGGCGGGGGTTTCCCCTCCTCCGGGGCCGCCGCCTGGGCTTCCCCCCCTCCAGGGAACTCGGCGAGGCTTCCCCCTTCTCCGAGGGACTCGGCGGGGCTTCCCCCCCCTCCGGGGAATTTAACGGGGGTCCCTCTCCTCCGGGGCCTCCGCCGGGGCTTCCCCCTCCTCCGAGGCAAACGCCGGAGCTCTCCCCTCCTCCGGGGAACTCGGCGGGGCTTCCCCCTTTTCCGGGGAACTTGCCGGGGGTTCACCCTTCTCCGGGGGACTCGGCGGGGCTTCCCCCTCCTCCGGGGGACTCGGCGGGGCTTCCCCCTCCAACGGGAAACTCGGCGGGGGTTCCCTTTTCTCCGGGGGACTTGGTGGGGGTTCTTCCTCCCCCAGGGGACTTAGCGGGGCTACCCACTCCTCCGGGGCAACCGCCGGGGCTTCCCCCTCCTCCGGGGAACTTGGCGGGGGTTCCCCCGCCTTCGGGGAACTCGGCGGGGTTCCCGTCTCCTCCGGGGCCACCGCCGGGGCTTCCCCCTCCACCGGGGGATTTGGCGTGGGTTCTCCCTCCTCCGAAGACTCGGCGGGGCTTCCCCCTCTTCCGGGGAACTTAACGGGGGTCCCTCTCCTCCGGGGCCTCCGCCGGGACTTCCCCCTCCTCCGAGGCAAACGCCGAAGCTCACCCCTCCTCCGGGGAACTCGGCGGGGCTTCCCCCTTTTCCGGGGAACTTGCCGGGGGTTCCCCCTCCTCCGGGGGACTCTGCGGGGTTTCCCACTCCACCTGGGTCTCCGCCGGGGTTCCCCCCCCTCCGGGGAACTCGGTGGGGGTTCCCCCTCCTCCGGAAGACTTGGCGGGGGTTCCCCCTCCTCCGGATAACTCGGCGGGGCTTCCCCCTCCTCCGGGGGACTCGGCGGGGCTTCCCCCTCCACCGGGAAACTCGGCGGGGGTTCCCTGTCCTCCGGGGGACTTGGCGGGGGTTCTTCCTCCCCCAGGGGACTCAGCGGGGCTACCCCGTCCTCCGGGGCAACCACCGGGGCTCCCCCCACCTCCGGGACCACCGGCGGGGCATCCCACTCCTCCGGGGAACTTGGCGGGGGTTCCCTCTCCTCCGGGGGACTCGGCGGGGGTTCCCCCTCCTATGGGTTACTCGGCGGGGCTTTCCCCTCCTCCAGGGCAACCGCCGTGGCTTCCCCCTCCTCCGGGGAACTCGGCGGGGCTTCTCCCTCCTCCGGGGAACTTGGCGGGGGTTCCCCCTCCTCCGGGGGACTCGGCGGGGCTTCCCCCTTTACCGGGGAACTTGGCGGAGGTTCCCCCAGCTCCGTTGCCTCCGCCAGGCATCCCGCTCCTCCGGGGCAACTGCCGGGGCTACCCCCTTCTCCGGGTAACTCGGCGGGGGTTCCCCCTCCTCTGGGGGACTTGGTGGGGCTTCCCCCTCCACCGGGAAACTCGGCGGGGGTTCCCTTTTCTCCTGGGGACTTGGTGGGGGTTCTTCCTCCCCCAGGGGACTTAGCGGGGCTACCCCCTCCTCCGGGGCAACCGCCGGGGCTTCCCCCTCCTCCGGGGAACTTGGCGGGGGTTCCCCCGCCTTCGGGGAACTCGGCGGGGTTTCCCCCTCCTCCGGGGCCACCGCCGGGGCTTCCCCCTCCACCGGGGGACTCGGCGGGGTTTCCTCTTCTTCCGGGGCCACCGCCGGGGGTTCCCCCTCCACCAGGGAACTTGGCGGGAGTTCCCTTTCCTCCGCGGGACTCGGCGGGGGTTTCCCCTACTCCGGGGGACTCGGCGGGGCTTCCCCCTCCTCCGGGAACTCGGCGGGGGTTCCCCCTCCTCCGGGGGACTTGGCGGGGGTTCCCCCTCCTCCGGGGGACTCGGCGGGGCTTCCCCCTCCTCCGGGGACCTTAACGGGGGTCCCTCTCCTCCGGGGCCTCCGCCGGGGATTTCTCCTCCTCCGAGGCAAACGCCGGAGCTCTCCCCTCCTACGGGGAACTCGGCGGGACTTCCCCCTTTTCCGGGGAACTTGCCGAGGGTTCCCCCTCCTCCGGGGGACTTGGCGGGGGTTCCCCCTCCTCCGGGGGACTCGGCGAGGCTTCCCCCTTTACCGGGGAACTTGGCGGAGGTTCCCCCATCTCCGTTGCCTCCGCCGGGCTTCCCGCTCCTCCGGGGCAACTCCCGGGGCTACCCCCTCCTCCGGGTAACTCGGCGGGATTTCCCCCTACTCCGGGGGACTCGGCGGGGCTTCCCCCTCCTCCGGGGAACTCGGCGGGGGTTCTTCCTCCTCCGGGGCAACCGCCGGGGCTTCCCCCTCCACCGGGGCCACCGCCGGGGCTTCCCCCTCCTCCGAAAAACTCGGCGGGACTTCCCCCTCCTCCGAGGGACTCGGCGGGGCTTCCCCCTCCACCGGGAAACTCGGCGGGGGTTCCCTGTCCTCCGGGGGACTTGGCGGGGGTTCTTCCTTCCCCAGGGGACTCAGTGGGGCTACCCCCTCCTCCGGGGCCACCACCGGGGCTTTCCTCTCCTCCGGGGTACTTAATGGGGGTTCCCCCTCCTCCAGGGGACTCGGCAGGGCTTTCCATTCCACCGGGGCCACCGCCTTTGCTTCCCCCCCCTCCGGGGAACTCGGCGGGGGTTCACCCTCCTCCGGGGGACTCGGCGGGGCTTCCCCCTCCTCCGGGGGACTTGGCGGTGGTTCCCCCTTAACCGGCGAACTCGGCGGGGGTTCCCCCTCCTCCGGGGCCGAAGCCTGGGCTTCCCCCCCCTCCAGGGAACTCGGCGAGGCTTCCCCCTTCTCCGAGGGACTCGGCGGGGCTACCCCCCCTCCGGGGAACTTAACGGGGGTCCCTCTCCTCCGGGGCCTCCGCCGGGGCTTCCCCCTCCTCCGAGGCAAACGCCGGAGCTCTCCCCTCCTCCGGGGAACTCGGCGGGGCTTCCCCCTTTTCCGGGGAACTTGCCGGGGGTTCACCCTTCTCCGGGGGACTCGGCGGGGCTTCCCCCTCCTCCGGGGGACTCGGCGGGGCTTCCCCCTCCTACGGGAAACTCGGCGGGGGTTCCCTTTTCTCCGGGGGACTTGGTGGGGGTTCTTCCTCCCCCAGGGGACTTAGCGGGGCTACCCCCTCCTCCGGGGCAACCGCCGGGGCTTCCCCCTCCTCCGGGGAACTTTGCGGGGGTTCCCCCGCCTTCGGGGAACTCGGCGGGGTTCCCCCCTCCTCCGGGGCCACCGCCGGGGCTTCCCCCTCCACCGGGGGATTTGGCGTGGGTTCTCCCTCCTCCGAAGACTCGGCGGGGCTTCCCCCTCCTCCGAGGAACTTAACGGGGGTCCCTCTCCTCCGGGGCCTCCGCCGGGACTTCCCCCTCCTCCGAGGCAAACGCCGAAGCTCACCCCTCCTCCGGGGGACTCGGCGGGGCTTCCCCCTTTTCCGGGAAACTTGCCGGGGGTTCCCCCTCCTCCGGGGGACTCTGCGGGGTTTCCCACTCCACCTGGGTCTCCGCCGGGGTTCCCCCCCCTCCGGGGAACTCGGTGGGGGTTCCCCCCTTCTCCGGAAGACTTGGCGGGGGTTCCCCCTCCTCCGGATAACTCGGCGGGGCTTCCTCCTCCTCCGGGGGACTCGGCGGGGCTTCCCCCTTTTCCGGGGGACTTGGCGGGGGTTCCCCCTCCTCCGGGGAACTCGGCGGGGCTTCCCCCTCCTCCGGGGGACTCGGCGGGGCTTCCCCCTCCACCGGGAAACTCGGCGGGGGTTCCCTGTCCTCCGGGGGACTTGGCGGGGGATCTTCCTCCCCCAGGGGACTCAGCGGGGCTACCCCCTCCTCCGGGGCAACCACCGGGGCTCCCCCCACCTCCGGGACCACCGGCGGGGCATCCCACTCCTCCGGGGAACTTGGCGGGGGTTCCCTCTCCTCCGGGGAACTCGGCGGGGGTTCCCCCTCCTATGGGTTACTCGGCGGGGCTTTCCCCTCCTCCAGGGCAACCGCCGTGGCTTCCCCCTCCTCCGGGGAACTCGGCGGGGCCTCTCCCTCCTCCGGGGAACTTGGCGGGGGTTCCCCCTCCTCCGGGGGACTCGGCGGGGCTTCCCCCTTTACCGGGGAACTTGGCGGAGGTTCCCCCATCTCCGTTGCCTCCGCCAGGCATCCCGCTCCTCCGGGGCAGCTGCCGGGGCTACCCCCTACTCCGGGTAACTCGGCGGGGGTTCCCCCTCCTCTGGGGGACTTGGTGGGGCTTCCCCCTCCACCGGGAAACTCGGCGGGGTTTCCCTTTTCTCCTGGTGACTTGGTGGGGGTTCTTCCTCCCCCAGGGGACTTAGCGGGGCTACCCCCTCCTCCGGGGCAACCGCCGGGGCTTCCCCCTCCTCCGGGGAACTTGGCGGGGGTTCCCCCGTCTTCGGGGAACTCGGCGGGGTTTCCCCCTCCTCCGTGGCCACCGCCGGGGCTTCCCCCTTCACCGGGGGACTCGGCGGGGTTTCCTCTTCTTCCGGGGCCACCGCCGGGGGTTCCCCCTTCACCAGGGAACTTGGCGGGAGTTCCCTTTCCTCCGCGGGACTCGGTGGGGGTTCCCCCTCCTCCGGAAGACTTGGCGGGGGTTCCCCCTCCTCTGAAGGACTCGGCGGGGCTTCCCCCTCCTCCTGGGAACTTAACGGGGGTCCCTCTCCTCCGGGGCCTCCGCCGGGACTTCCCCCTTCTCCGAGGCAAACGCCGGAGCTCACCCCTCCTCCGGGGACTCGGCGGGGCTTCCCCCTTTTCCGGGGAACTTGCCGGGGGTTCCCCCTCCTCCGGGGGACTCTGCGGGGTTTCCCACTCCACCTGGGTCTCCGCCGGGGTTCCCCCCCCTCCGGGGAATTCAGTGGGGGTTCCCCCTCCTCCGGGGGACTTGGCGGGGGTTCCCCCTCCTCCGGATAACTCGGCGGGGCTTCCCCCTCCACCGGGGGACTCGGCGGGGCTTCCCCCTCCACCGGGAAACTCGGCGGGGGTTCCCTTTTCTCCTGGGGACTTGGTGGGGGTTCTTCCTCCCCCAGGGGACTTAGCGGGGCTACCCCCTCCTCCGGGGCAACTACCGGGGCTTCTTCCTCCTCCGGGGAACTTGGCGGGGGTTCCCCCGCCTTCGGGGAACTCGGCGGGGTTTCCCCCTCCTCCGGGGCCACCGCCGGGGCTTCCCCCTCCACCGGGGGACTCGGCGGGGTTTCCTCTTCTTCCGGGGCCACCGCCGGGGGTTCCCCCTCCACCAGGGAACTTGGCGGGAGTTCCCTTTCCTCCGCGGGACTCGGCGGGGGTTCCCCCTACTCCGGGGGACTCGGCGGGGCTTCCCCCTCCTCCGGGAACTCGGCGGGGGTTCCCCCTCCTCCGGGGGACTTGGCGGGGGTTCCCCCTCCTCCGGGGGACTCGGCGGGGCTTCCCCCCCCTCCGGGGAACTTAACGGGGGTCCCTCTTCTCCGGGGCCTCCGCCGGGGCTTCCCCCTCCTCCGAGGCAAACGCCGGAGCTCTCCCCTCCTCCGGGGAACTCGGCGGGGCTTCCCCCTTTTCCGGGGAACTTGCCGGGGGTTCCCCCTCCTCCGACGGACTCGGCGGGTGTTCCACCTCCTCCGGGGCAACCGCCGGGGCTTCCCCCTCCTCCGGAGCCTCCGCCGGGGCTTTCCCCTCCTCCGGGGAACTCGCCGGGGCTCCCCCCTCCTCCGAGGCCACAGCCGGGGCTTCCCACTCCTCCGGGGCCACAGCCGGGGCTTTCCACTCCTCCGGGGAACTTGGCGGGGGTTCCCCTCCTCCGGGGGACTTGGCGGTGGTTCCCCCTCCTCCGGCGAACTCGGCGGGGGTTCCCCCTCCTCCGGGGGACTCGGCGGGGCTTCTCCCTCCTCCGGGGAACTTAACGGGGGTCCCTCTCCTCCGGGGCCTCCTCCGGGGCTTCCCCCTCCTCCGAGGCAAACGCCGGAGCTCTCCCCTCCTCCGGGGAACTCGGCGGGGCTTCCCCCTTTTCCGGGGAACTTGCCGGGGGTTCCCCCTCCTCCGGGGGACTCGGCGGGGTTTCCCACTCCACCTGGGCCTCCGCTGGGGTTCCCCCCCCCACCGGGGAACTCGGTGGGGGTTCCCCCACCTCCGGGGGATTTGGCGGGGGTTCCCCCTCCTCCGGATACCTCGGCGGGGCTACTTCCTCCTCCGGGACCACCGCCGGGGCATCCCACTCCTCCGGGGAACTTGGCGGGGGTTCCCCCTCCTCCCGCGAACTCGGCGGGGGTTCCCCCACCTCCGGGGGACTCGGCGGGGCTTCCCCCTCCTCCGGGGCCACCGCCGGGGCTTCCCCCTCCTCCGGGGGACTCGGCGGGGCTTCCCCCTCCTCCGGGGCCACCGCCGGGGCTTCCCCCTCCTCCGGGGAACTCAGCGAGTGTTACCCCTCCAACGGGGAACTTGGCGGGGGTTCTCTCTACTCCGGGGGACACGGCGGGGCTTCCCTCTCCTCCGTGTAAACCGCGGGGGCTTTCCCCTCCTCCGGGGAACTCGCCGGGGCTTCCCCCACCTCCGTGGAACTCTGCGTGGGTTTCCCCTCCTCCGGGGCCTCCGCCGTGGCTTCCCTCTTCTCCCGGGCAACCGCCGGGGCTTCCCCCATCTCCAGGGCAACCGCCGGGGCTTCACCCTCCTCCGGGGGATTCGGCGGGGATTCCCCCTCCTCCGGGGGACTTGGCGGTGGTTCCCCCTCAACCGGCGAACTCGGCGGGGGTTCCCTCTCCTCCGGGTGACTCGGCGGGGCATCCCCCTCTTCCGGGAAACTTGGAGGGGGTCCCTCTCCTCCGGGGCCTCTGCCGGGGCTTCCCCCTCCTCAAGAGCCACCGCCGGGGCTTCCCCCTCCTCCGGGGGACTCGGCGGGGATTAGCTCTCCTCCGGGGGACTTGGCGGTGGTTCCCCCTCCTCCGGCGAACTCAGCGGGGGTTCCCCCTCCTCCGCGAAACTTGGCGGGGGTTCCCTTTCCTCCGGGCGACTTGGCGGGGGTTCTTCCTTCCCCAGGGGACTCAGCGGGGCTTCCTCCTCCTCCGGGGCAACCGCTGGGGCTTCCCCCTCCTCCGGGGGACTCGGCGGGGCTTCCCCCTCCTCCGGGGCAACCGCCGGGGCTTCCCCCTCCCCCGGGGAACTTGGCGGGGGTTCCCTTTCCTCCGGGGGACTTGCCGGGGCTTCCCACTCCTCCGGGGAACTTGGCGGGGGTTCCCTCTCCTCCGGAAGACTCGGCGGGGATTCCCCCTCCTCCGGGGGACTTGGCAATGGTTCCCCCACAACCGGCGAACTCGGCGGGGATTCCCCCACCTCCGGGGGACTTGGCGGTGGTTGTCCCTCAACCGGCGAACTTAGCGGGGGTTCCCCCTCCTCCGGGGGACTCGGCGGGGCTTCCCCTGCTCCGGGGCCACCGCCGGGGCTTCCCCCGCCTCTGGGGAACTCGGAGGGGTTCCCCCTCCTCCGTTAAACTTGGCGGGGGTTCCCTTCCCTCCGGGCGACTTGGCGGGGGTTCTTCCTTCCCCAGGGGACTCAGCTAGGCTTCCTCCTCTTTCGGGGCAACCGCCGGGGCTTTCCCCTCCTCCGGGGGACTCGGCGGGGCTTCCCCCTTCTCCGCGGCAACCGCCGGGGCTTCCCCCTCCTCCGGGGAACTTGGCGGTGGTTCCCCCTCCTCCGGGGGACTCGCCGGGGCTTCCCACTCCTCCGGGGAACTTGGCGGGGGTTCCCTCTCCTCCGGGGGACTCGGCGGGGGTTCCCCCTCCTTTGTGGGATTCGGCGGGGCTTCCCCCTCCTCCAGGACAACCGCCGTGGCTTCCCCCTTCTCCGGGGGACTCGGCGGGGCTTCCCCTCCTCCGGGGCCACCGCCGGGGCTTCCCCCGCCTCCGGGGCACTCGGCGGGGGTTCCCCCTCCTCCGGGGAACTCGGTGGGGGTTCCCCCTCCTCCGTTAAACTTGGCGGGGGTTCCCTTCCGTCCGGGCGACTTGGCGGGAGTTCTTCCTTCCCCAGGGGACTCAGCTGGGCTTCCTCCTCTTTCGGGGCAACCGCCGGGGCTTTCCCCTCCTCCGGGGGACTCGGCGGGGCTTCCCACTCCTCCGGGGAACTTGGTGGGGGTATCCTTTCCTCCGGGGGACTCGCCGGGGCTTCCCACTCCTCCGGGGAACTTGGCGGGGGTTCCCTCTCCTCCGGGGGACTCGGCGGGGGTTCCCCCTCCTTTGTGGGACTCAGCGGGGCTTCCCCCTCCTCCAGGACAACCGCCGTGGCTTCACCCTTTTCTGGGAAACTCGGCGGGGCTTCTACCTCCTCCGGGGAACTTGATGGGGGTTTCCCCTCCTCCAGGGGACTCGGCAGGGCTTTCCATTTCACCGGGGCCTCCGCCTGGGCTTCCCCCACCCTCCGGGGAACTCGACGGGGGTTCCCCTTTCTCCGAGGGACTTGGCGGGGGCTTCCCACTTCACCAGGGAACTTGGCGGAGGTTCCCCCATCTCCGGGGCCTCCGCCGGGCTTCACGCTCCTCCGGGGCAACTGCCGGGGCTACCTTCTCCTCCGGGGAACTCGGCGGGGGTTCCCCCTCCTCTGGGGGACTTGGCAGGGGTTTCCCCTCCTCCAGGGGACTCATCGAGGCTTCCTTCTCCTCCGGGGCCACCGCCGAGGCTTCCCTCTTCTTCGGGGAACTCTGCGTGGGTTCCCCCTCCTCCGGGGCCTCCGCCGTGGCTTCCCTTTTCTCCGGGGCAACCGCCGGGGCTTCCCCCTTCTCTAGGGCAACCGCCGGGGCTTCCCCCTCCTCCGGCGAAATCGGCGGGGCTTCCCCCTCCTCCGGGGGACTCGGCGGGGCATCCCCCTCTTCCGGGGAACTTGGTGGTAGTCCCTCACCTCCGGGGCCTCCGCCGGGGCTTTTCCCTCCTCCGGGGAACTCGCCGGGGTTCCCCCCACCACCGGGGCCTCCGCCGGGGCTTCCCCCTCCTCCGGGGAACTCGGCGGGGGTTCTTCCTCCCTCAGGGGACTCAGCGGGGCTTCTCCCTCCTCCGGGGAACTTGGCGGGGGATCCTCCTCCCCTGGGGGACTCGGCGGGGCTTCCCCCTTCTCCAGGGCAACCGCCGGGGCTTCCCCCTCCTCAGGGGGACTCGGCGGAGGTTCCCTCTCCTCCGGGGCCACCGCCGGGGCTTTTCCCTCCTCCGGGGAACTCGCCGGGGTTCCCCCCACCACCGGGGCCTCCGCCGGGCTTCCCGCTCCTCCGAAGCAACTGCCGGGGCTACCCCCTCCTCCGGGGAACTCGGAGGGGTTCCACCGACTCCGGGGCCTCCGCCGTGGCTTCCCTCTCCTCCGGGGGACTCGGCGGGGCTTCCCCCTCCTCCAGAGCAACCCCCGGGGCTTCCCCCTCCTCCGAGAAACTCGGCGGGGCCTTTCCCTCCTCTGGGAAACTTGGTGGGGGTTCCACCATCTCCAGGGCAACCGCCGGGGCCTTCGCCTCCTCCGGGGAACTCGCCGGGGCTCCCCCCTCCTCCGGGGCCACCGATGGGGGTTCCCCCTCCTCTGGCAGACTCGGCGGGGCTTCCCCTTCCTCCAGGGTAACCGCCGGGGCTTCCCCCTCCTCCGGGGGACTCGGCGGAGCATCCCCCTCCTCCAGGGCAACCGCCGGGGCTTCCCCCTCCTCCGGGAAACTCGGCGGGGCCTTTCCCTCCTCTGGGAAACTTGGTGGGGGTTCCACCATCTCCAGGGCAACCGCCGGGGCCTTCGCCTCCTCCGGGGAACTCGCCGGGGCTCCCCCCTCCTCCGGGGCCACCGCCGGGGCTTTTCCCATCCTCCAGGGCAACCGCCGGGGCTACCCTCTCCTCCGGGGGACTCGGTGAGGCTTCCCCCTCCTCCAGGGCCACCGCCGGGGCTTCCCTCTCATCCGGGGCCACCGCCGGGGCTTCCCCCTCCTCCGGGGAACTTGGCGGGGATTCCCTCTCCTCCGTGGGACTCGGCGGGGGTTCCCCACATCCGGGGGACTCGGCGGGGCTTCCCCCTCCTCCGGGGAACTTGGCGGGGGTTCCCCTATCTCCGGGGCCTCCAGCGGTCTTCCCGCTCCTCCGGGGCAACCGCCGAGGCTTCCTCCTCCTCCGGGGAATTAAGCGGGGTTCCCCCTCCTCCAGGGGACATGGCGGGGGTTTCCCCTCCTCCGGGGGACTCGGCGGGGCTTTCTCTCTCCTCCGGGGCCACCGCCGGGGCTTCCCCCTCCTCCGGGGGACTCGGCGGGGATTTCCCCTCCTCCGTGGGACTTGGCGGGGGCTCCCCCTCCTCCGGGGGACTCGGCGGGGCTTCCCACTCCACCGGGGCCTCCGCCAGGGCTTTTCCCCCTCCGGGGAACTCGGCGCGGGTTCCCCCTCCTCCGGGGGACTTGGCGGGGGTTCTTCCTCCTCCGGGGAGCTCAACGGGGGTTCCCCCTCCTCCGGGGAACTCGGCGGGGGTTCCCCCTCCACCGGTAAACTCGGCGGGGGTTTCCTTTCCTCCGGGGGACTTGGCGGGGGTTCTTCCTCCCTCAGGGGACTCAGCGTAGCTTCCCCCTCCTCCGGGTAACTTGGCGGGGGTTCCCCCTCCCCTGGGGGACTCGGCGGGGCTTCCCCCTCTCCGGGGCCACCGCCGGGGCTTCCCCCTCCTCCGGGAAACTCTGCGGGGGTTCCCCCTCCTCCGGGGAGCTCAAGGGGGGTTCCCACTCCTCCGGGGAACTCGGCGGGGGTTCCCCCTCTTCCGGGAAACTCGGCGGGGGTTCCCTTCCCTCCGGGGGACTTGGCGGGGGTTATTCCTCCCCCTGGGGACTTAGCGGGGCTTCCCCCTCCTCCGGGGCAACCGCCGGGGCTTCCACCTCCTCCGGGAAACTCGGCGTGGCTTCCCCCTCCTCCGGGGCCACCGCCGGGGCTGCCCCCTTCTCCGAGGAACTCGGCGGGGGTTCCCCCTCCTCCGGGGAACTCTGCGTGGGTTCCCGCTCCTCCGGGGCCTCCGCCGTGGCCGCCCACTTTTCCGGGGCGACCGCCGGGGCTTTCCCCTCCTCCGGGAAACTCGCCGGGGCTCACCCCTCCTCCGTGGCCACCGCCGGGGCTTTTCTCATCCTCCAGGGCAACCGCCGGGGCTACCCTCTTATCCGGGGTCACCGCCGGGGCTTCCCACTCCTCCGGGGAACTTGGCGGGGGTTCCCTCTCCTCCGGGGGACTCGGCGGGGGTTCCCCCTCCTTTGTGGGACTCAGCGGGGCTTCCCCCTCCTCCAGGACAACCGCCGTGGCTTCACCCTTTTCCGGGAAACTCGGCGGGGCTTCTACCTCCTCCGGGGAACTTGATGGGGGTTTACCCTCCTCCAGGGGACTCGGCAGGGCTTTCCATTTCACCGGGGCCTCCGCCTGGGCTTCCCCCACCCTCCGGGGAACTCGACGGTGGTTCCCCTTTTTCCGAGGGACTTGGCGGGGGCTTCCCCCTTCACCGGGGAACTTGGCGGAGGTTCCCCCATCTCCGGGGCCTCCGCCGGGCTTCACGCTCCTCCGGGGCAACTGCCGGGGCTACCTTCTCCTCCGGGGAACTCGGCGGGGGTTCCCCCTCCTCTGGGGGACTTGGCAGGGGTTTCCCCTCCTCCAGGGGACTCATCGAGGCTTCCTTCTCCTCCGGGGCCACCGCCGAGGCTTCCCTCTTCTTCGGGGAACTCTGCATGGGTTCCCCCTCCTCCGGGGCCTCCGCCGTGGCTTCCCTTTTTTCCGGGGCAACCGCCGGGGCTTCCCCCTTCTCTAGGGCAACCGCCGGGGCTTCCCCCTCCTCCGGCGAAATCGGCGGGGCTTCCCCCTCCTCCGGGGGACTCGGTGGGGCATCCCCCTCTTCCGGGGAACTTGGTGGTAGTCCCTCACCTCCGGGGCCTCCGCCGGGGCTTTTCCCTCCTCCGGGGAACTCGCCGGGGTTCCCCCCACCACCGGGGCCTCCGCCAGGGCTTCCCCCTCCTCCGGGGAACTCGGCGGGGGTTCTTCCTCCCTCAGGGGACTCAGCGGGGCTTCTCCCTCCTCCGGGGAACTTGGCGGGGGTTCCCCCTCCCCTGGGGGACTCGGCGGGGCTTCCCCCTTCTCCAGGGCAACCGCCGGGGCTTCCCCCTCCTCCGGGGGACTCGGCGGAGGTTCCCTCTCCTCCGGGGCCACCGCCGGGGCTTTTCCCTCCTCCGGGGAACTCGCCGGGGTTCCCCCCACCACCGGGGCCTCCGCCGGGCTTCCCGCTCCTCCGAAGCAACTGCCGGGGCTACCCCCTCCTCCGGGGAACTCGGCGGAGCATCCCCCTCCTCCAGGGCAACCGCCGGGGCTTCCCCCTCCTCCGGGGGACTCGGCGGAGCATCCCCCTCCTCCAGGGCAACCGCCGGGGCTTCCCCCTCCTCCGGGAAACTCGGCGGGGCCTTTCCCTCCTCTGGGAAACTTGGTGGGGGTTCCACCATCTCCAGGGCAACCGCCGGGGCCTTCGCCTCCTCCGGGGAACTCGCCGGGGCTCCCCCCTCCTCCGGGGCCACCGCCGGGGCTTTTCCCATCCTCCAGGGCAACCGCCGGGGCTACCCTCTCCTCCGGGGAACTCGGCGGGGCTTCCCCCTCCTCCGGGGAACTTTGTGGGGTTTCCCCCTCCTCCAGAGGACTCGGCGGGGCGTCCCACTCCTCCGGGGGACTCGGTGAGGCTTCCCCCTCCTCCAGGGCCACCGCCGGGGCTTACCCCTCCTCCGGGAAACTCTGCGAGGGTTCCCCCTCCTCCGGGGAGCTCAACGGGGGTTCCCCCTCCTCCGGGGAACTCGGCGGGGGTTCCCCTATCTCCGGGGCCTCCAGCGGTCTTCCCGCTCCTCCGGGGCAACCGCCGAGGCTTCCTCCTCCTCCGGGGAATTAAGCGGGGTTCCCCCTCCTCTAGGGGACATGGCGGGGTTTTCCCCTCCTCCGGGGGACTCGGCGGGGCTTTCTCTCTCCTCCGTGGCCACCGCCGGGGCTTCCCCCTCCTCCGGGGGACTCGGCGGGGATTTCCCCTCCTCCGTGGGACTTGGCGGGGGCTCCCCCTCCTCCGGGGGACTCGGCGGGGCTTCCCACTCCACCGGGGCCTCCGCCTGGGCTTTTCCCCCTCCGGGGAACTCGGCGCGGGTTCCCCCTCCTCCGGGGGACTTGGCGGGGGTTCTTCCTCCTCCGGGGAGCTCAACGGGGGTTCCCCCTCCTCCGGGGAACTCGGCGGGGGTTCCCCCTCCACCGGTAAACTCGGCGGGGGTTCCCTTTCCTCCGGGGGACTTGGCGGGGGTTCTTCCTCCCTCAGGGGACTCAGCGTAGCTTCCCCCTCCTCCGGGTAACTTGGCGGGGGTTCCCCCTCCCCTGGGGGACTCGGCGGGGCTTCCCCCTCTCCGGGGCCTCCGCCGGGGCTTCCCCCTCCTCCGGGAAACTCTGCGGGGGTTCCCCCTCCTCCGGGGAGCTCAACGGGGGTTCCCACTCCTCCGGGGAACTCGGCGGGGGTTCCCCCTCTTCCGGGAAACTCGGCGGGGGTTCCCTTCCCTCCGGGGGACTTGGCGGGGGTTATTCCTCCCCCTGGGGACTTAGCGGGGCTTCCCCCTCCTCCGGGGCAACCGCCGGGGCTTCCACCTCCTCCGGGGAAGTCGGCGGGGCTTCCCCCTCCTCCGGGGCCACCGCCGGGGCTGCCCCCTTCTCCGAGGAACTCGGCGGGGGTTCCCCCTCCTCCGGGGAACTCTGCGTGGGTTCCCGCTCCTCCGGGGCCTCCGCCGTGGCCGCCCACTTTTCCGGGGCGACCGCCGGGGCTTTCCCCTCCTCCGGGAAACTCGCCGGGGCTCACCCCTCCTCCGTGGCCACCGCCGGGGCTTCCCTCTTATCCGGGGTCACCGCCGGGGCTTCCTCCTCCTCCGGGGAACTTGGCGGGGGTTCCCTCTCCTCTGGGGGACTTGGCGGGGGTTTCCCTCCTCCGGGGGACTCGGTGAGGATTCCCCCTCCTCCGGGGCCACCGCCGGGGCTTCCCTCTCGTCCGGGGCCACCGCCGGGGCTTCCCCCTCCTCCGGGGAACTTGGCGGGGATTCCCTCTCCTCCGTGGGACTCGGCGGGGGTTCCCCACATCCGGGGGACTCGGCGGGGCTTCCCCCTCCTCCGGGGAACTCGGCGGGGCTTCCCCCTCCTCCGAGGAACTTTGTGGGGTTTCCCCCTCCTCCAGAGGACTCGGCGGGGCGTCCCACTCCTCCGGGGGACTCGGTGAGGCTTCCCCCTCCTCCAGGGCCACCGCCGGGGCTTCCCTCTCATCCGGGGCCACCGCCGGGGCATCCCCCTCCTCCGGGGAACTTGGCGGGGATTCCCTCTCCTCCGTGGGACTCGGCGGGGGTTCCCCACATCCGGGGGACTCGGCGGGGCTTCCCCCTCCTCCGGGGAACTTGGCGGGGGTTCCCCTATCTCCGGGGCCTCCAGCGGTCTTCCCGCTCCTCCGGGGCAACCGCCGAGGCTTCCTCCTCCTCCGGGGATTTTGGCGGGGTTCCCCCTCCTCTAGGGGACATGGCGGGGGTTTCCCCTCCTCCGGGGGACTCGGCGGGGCTTTCCCTCTCCTCCGGGGCCACCGCCGGGGCTTCCCCCTCCTCCGGGGGATTTGGCGGGGATTTCCCCTCCTCCGTGGGACTTGGCGGGGGCTCCCCCTCCTCCGGGGGACTCGGCGGGGCTTCCCACTCCACCGGGGCCTCCGCCTGGGCTTTTCCCCCTCCGGGGAACTCGGCGCGGGTTCCCCCTCCTCCGGGGGACTTGGCGGGGGTTCTTCCTCCTCCGGGGAGCTCAACGGGGGTTCCCCCTCCTCCGGGGAACTCGGCGGGGGTTCCCCCTCCACCGGTAAACTCGGCGGGGGTTCCCTTTCCTCCGGGGGACTTGGCGGGGGTTCTTCCTCCCTCAGGGGACTCAGCGGGGCTTCCCCCTCCTCCGGGTAACTTGGCGGGGGTTCCCCCTCCCCTGGGGGACTCGGCGGGGCTTCCCCCTCTCCGGGGCCACCGCCGGGGCTTACCCCTCCTCCGGGAAACTCTGCGAGGGTTCCCCCTCCTCCGGGGAGCTCAACGGGGGTTCCCCCTCCTCCGGGGAACTCGGCGGGGGTTCCCCCTCCTCCGGGAAACTCGACGGGGGTTCCCTACCCTCCGGGGGACTTGGCGGGGGTTATTCCTCCCCCTGGGGACTTAGCGGGGCTTCCCCCTCCTCCGGGGCAACCGCCGGGGCTTCCACCTCCTCCGGGGAACTCGGCGGGGCTTCCCCCTCCTCCGGGGCCACCGCCGGGGCTGCCCTCTTTTCCGGGGCGACCGCCGGGGCTTTTCCCTCCTCCGGCAAACTCGCCGGGGCTCACCCCTCCTCCGTGGCCACCGCCGGGGCTTTTCTTATCCTCCAGGGCAACCGCCGGGGCTTCCCTCTTATCCGGGGTCACCGCCGGGGCTTCCTCCTCCTCCGGGGAACTTGGCGGGGGTTCCCTCTCCTCTGGGGGACTTGGCGGGGGTTTCCCCTCCTCCGGGGGACTCGGTGAGGATTCCCCCTCCTCCGGGGCCACCGCCGGGGCTTCCCTCTCATCCGGGGCCACCGCCGGGGCTTCCCTCTCCTCCGGGGAACTTGGCGGGGGTTCCCTCTCCTCCGGGGGACTTGGCGGGGGTTCTTCCTCCTCCGGGGAGCTCAACGGGGGTTCCCCCTCCACCAAGAAACTCGGCGGGGGTTCCCTTTCCTCCGGGGGACTTGGCGGGGGTTCTTCCTCCCCCAGGGGACTCAGCGGGGCTTCCCCCTTCTCCGGGGCAACCGCCGTGGCTTCCCCCTCCTCCGGGGAACTCGGCGGGGCTTCCCTCTCCTCCGGGGCCACCGCCGGGGCTTCCTCCTCCTCCGGGGAACTTGGCGGGGGTTCCCTCATCTCCGGGGCCACCGCCGGGGCTTCCCTCTCATCCGTGGCCACCGCCGGGGCTTTCCCCTCCTCCGGGGAACTTGGCGGGGGCCCCTCTTCTCCGTGGGACTCGGCGGGGTTTCCCCCTCATCCGGGGGACTCGGCGGGGCTTCACACTCCTCCGGGGCAACTGCCGGGGCATCCCCCTCCTCCGGGGAACTCAGCGGGGGTTACCCCTCCACCGGGAAACGAAGCGGGGGTTTTCCCTCCTCCAGGGGACTCTGCGGGGCTTCCCACTCCACCGGGGAATCCGCCTGGGCTTCCCCCCCCCACCGGTGAACTCGGCGGGGGTTTCCCCTTCTCCGTGGGATATGGCGGGGGTTCCCCCTCCTCCGAGTGACTCGGCGGGGCTACCCCCACCTCCGGGGAACTCGGCGGGAGTTCCCCCTCCTCCGGGGCCTCCGCCGTGGCTTCCCTCTCCTCCGAAGCAACCGCCGTGGCTTCCCCCTCCTCCGGGACACTCGGCGGGGCTTCTCCATCCTCCGGGGAACTTAGTGGGGGTTTTCCCATCTCCTGGGCAACCGCCGGGGCCTTCCCCTCCTTCGGGGAACTCGCCGGGGCTCCCCTTTCCTCCGGGGCCACCGTCGGGGCTTCCCCCTCCACCGGGGGACTCGGCGGGGATTCCCTCTCCTCCGGGGACTTGGCGGGGGTTCCCCCCCTCCGGGGGACTCGGCGGGGCTTCCCACTCCACCGGGGCCCCCGCCTGGGCTTCTCCCCCCCTTCGGGGAACTTGGCGGGGGTTCCCTCTCCATGGGGGGACTCGTCGGGGGTTCCCCCTCCTCTGGGGGCCTCGGCGGGGCTTCCCTCTCCTTCAGGGCAACCGCCGGGGCTTCCCCCTCCTCCGGGGAACTCGCCGGGGCTCCCCCTTCCTCCGGGGCCACCGCCGGGGCTTCCCCCTCCTCTGGGGCCACCGCCGGGGCTTCCACCCGCTCCGGGGAACTCGGCGGGGGTTCCCCCTCCTCCGGGGCCACCGCCGGAGCTTACCTCTGCTCCGTGGCAACCGCTGGGGCTTTCCCCTTCTCCGGGGAACATGGCGGGGGTTCCCCCTCCTCCGGGGAACTTGGTGGGGGTTCCCCCTCCTACCGGGCAACTGCCGGGGCTTCCCCCTCCTCCAGGGAACTCAGCGGGGGTTACCCCTCCACCGGGGAACTTGGCGGGGGTTCCCCCTCCTCTAGGGGACTCGGCGGGGGTTCCCCTTCCTCCAAGGCCTCCGCCGTGGCTTCCCTCTCCTCCGAAGCACCCGCTGGGGGCTTCCCCCTCCTCCGGGGAACTTGGCGTGGGTTCCCTCTCCTCCGGGGAACTTGGTGGGGGTTCCCCTATCTCCAGGGCAACCGCCGGGGCTACCCTCTCCTCCGGGGGACTCGGCGAGGCTTCCCCCTCTTCCGGGGCCACCGCCGGGGGTTCCCCCTTCCGAGGACCTCGGTGGGGCTTCCCCCTCCTCCGGGGAACTCGGCGGGGGTTCCACCTCCTTCGGGGCAACCGCCGGGGCTTCCCCCTCCTCCGGGGCCTCCGCCGGGGCTTCCCCCTCCTCTGGGGCAACCGCCTGGCCTTCCCCCTCCACCGAGGAACTCGGCGAAGGTTCCCCTTCCTCTGGGGGACTCGGCGGGGATTCCCCGTCCTCCATGGGACTCAGCGGGAATTCCCCTTCCTTCGTGGGACTCGGCGGGGCTTCCCCCTCCTCCAGGAAACTCGGCGGGGCTTCCCCCTCCTCGGGGGGACTCGGCGGGGCTACCCCTCCTGCAGGGAACTCGGCGGTGGTTCCCCCTCCGTGGCAACCGCCGGGGCTACCCCCTCCTCAGGGGGAATCGGCAGGGCTTCCCCGTCCTCCGGGGCCTCCGCCAGGGCTTCCCTCTTAAGCGGGTCAACCGCCGGGGCTTCCTCCTCCTCCGGGGAACTTTGCGGGGCTTCCCCTTCACCGGGGCAACCACCGGGGCTTCCTCCTCCTCCAGGGGACTCGGTGGGGGTTCCCTTTCCTCCGGGGGGCTTCCCCCTCCTCCGAGGGACTCGGCAGGGCTTCCCCGTCCTCCGGGGCCTCCGCCAGGGCTTCCCACTCCACCGGGGCAACCACCGGGGCTTTCCCCTCCTCCAGGGGACTCGGCGGGGGTTCCCCCTCCTCTGGGGGACCTGGCGGGGGTTTCCCTTCCACCGGGGGACTCGGCGGGGCTTCCCCCTCAACCGGGGCCACCGCCTGGGCGTCTCCTCCACCCCCCCGGGGAACTTGTCGGGGGTTCCCCCTCCTCTGGGGGTCTCGGCGTGGCTTCCCCCTCCTCCAGGGCGACCGCCGGGGCTTCAGCCTCCTCCGGGGATCTCGGCGAGGCTTTCCCCTCCACCGGGGAACTTGGTGGGGGTTCCCTTTCCCACGGGGCCTCCGCCGGGGCTTCCCCCTCCTCCCAAACAACTGCCGGGGCTTTCCCCTCCTCCGGGGAACTCAGCGGGGGTTACCCCTCCACCGGGGCAACCACCGGGGCTTCCCCCTCCTCCAGGGGACTCGGTGGGGGTTCCCTCTCTTCCGGGGGACTCGCTGGGGCTTCCCCCTCCTTCGGGGAACTTGCTGGGGGTTACCCCTCCTCCGGGGGACTCGGCAAGGCCCCTCCCTCCTCCAGGGCAACCGCCGGGGCTTCCCCCTCCTCCGAGAGACTCGGCGGGGCTTCCCACTCCACCGGGGCCTCCGCCTGGGCTTCTCCCCCCCCCCAGGGAACTTGACGGGGGTTCCCCCTCCTCCGGGGCCTCCGCCGGGGCTTCCCCCTCCTCCGGGGAACTCAGCGGAGGTTACCTCTCCACCGGGGAACTCGGCGGGGGTTTCCCCTTCTCCGTGGGATTTGGCGGGGGTTCCCCCTCCTCCGGGGGACTCGGCGGGGATTCCCCCTCCTCCGGGAAACTCGGCGGGGCTTCTCCCTCCTCTGGGGAACTTGGTGGGGGTTCCCCCATCTCCAGGGCAACCGCCGGGGCCTTCGCCTCCTCCGGGGAACTCGCCGGGGCTCCCCTCTCCTCCGGGGCCACCGTCGGAGCTTCCCCCTCATCCTGGGGACTCGGCGGGGCTTCCCCCTCCTCCGGGGCCACCGCCGGGGCTACCCCCTCCTCCGGGGAACTCGGCGGAGGTTCCCCCTCCTCCGGGGCAACCGCCGGGGCTTCCCCCTCCTCCGTGGCCTCCGCCGGGGCTTCCCCCTCCACCGGGGCCTCCGCCTGGGCTTCCCTCCCCCTCCGCGGAACTCGGCGGGGGTTCCCCCTCCTCCGGGAAACTCGGCGGGGGTTCCCATTCCCCCGGGGGACTTGGCGGGGGTTCTTCCTCCCCCAGGGGACTCAGCGGGGCATCCCCCTCCTCCGGGGGCCTCGGCGGGGCTCTTCCCTCCTCTAGGGAACTTGGCGGGGGTTCCCCCATCTCCGGGGCCTCCGCCGGGCTTCCCGCTCCTCCGGGGCGACCGCCGGGGCTACCCCCACCACCGGTGAACTCGGCGGGGGTTCCCCCTCCTCTGGGGGATTTGGCGGGGGTTCTCCCTCCTCCGTGGGACTCGGCGGGGCTTCCCCCTCCTCCAGGGCAACCACCGGGGCTTCCCCCTCCTCCGGGAAACTCGGCGGGGCTTCTCCCTCCACCGGGGAACTTGGTGGGGGTTCCTTCTCCTCTAGGGGATTCGGCGGGGCTTCCCAGTCCACCGGGGCATCCGCCTGGGCTTCTCTCCCCACCGGTTAACTCGGCGGGGGTTTGCTCTTCTCCGTGGGATTTGGCGGGGGTTCCCCCTTCTCCGGGGGACTCGGCGGGGATTCCCCCTCCTCCGGGGATCTCGGCGGGGGTTCCCCATATTCCAGGGCCTCCGCCGTGGCTTCCCCCTCCTCCGGGGAACTTGGCGGGGGTTCCCTCTCCTCCGGGGGACTCGGCGGGGCTTCCCCCTCCTCCAGGGCAACCGCCGGAGCTTCCCCCTCCTCCGGGAAACTCGGCGGGGCTTCTCCCTCCTCTGGGGAACTGGGTGGGGGTTCCCCCATCTCCAGGGCAACCGCCGGGGCCTTCGCCTCCTCCGGGGAACTCGCCGGGGCTCCCCCCTCCTCCGGGGCCACCGCCGGGGCTTCCCCCTCCTCCGGGGAACTCGGCAAAGGTTCCGCCTCCTCCGTGGCCACCGACGGGGCTTCCCCCTCCTCCGGGGAAATCGGCGGGGGTCCCCACTCCTCCGGTGAACTTGGCGGGGGTTCCCCCTTCTCCGGGGCCTCCGCCGGGGCTTCTTCCTCCACCGGGGCCTCCGCCGGGGCTTCCCCCTCCTCCGGGGCCACCGCCGGGGCTTCCCCCTCCTCCGGGGCCTCCGTCGGGGCTTTCCCTTCTCCGGGGCCTCCGCCGGGGCTTCCTCCTCCTCCGGGGAACTCTGCTTGGGTTCCCCCTCCTCCGGGGCCTCCGCCGGGGCTTCCCCCTCCAACGGGGAACTTGGCGGGGTTCCCTCTCCTCCGGGGGACACGGCGGGGGTTCCCCCTCCTCCAGGCGACTCGGCGGGGCTACCCACTCCACCGGGGCCTCCGCCTGGGCTTCCCCCTCCCTCCGGGGAGCTCAACGGGGGTTCCCCCACCTCCGGGGAACTCGGCGGGGGTTCCCCCTCCTCCGGGAAACTCGGCGGGGGTTCCCATTCCTCCGGGGGACTTGGCGGGGGTTCTTCCTCCCCCAGGGGACTCAGCGGGGCATCCCCCTCCTCCGGGGGATTCGGCGGGGCTTCCCCCTCCTCCGGAGAACTTGGCGGGGGTTCCCCCATCTCCGGGGCCTCCGCCGGGCTTCCCGCTCCTCCGGGGCGACCGCCGGGGCTACCCCCTCCACCGGTGAACTCGGCGGGGGTTCCCCCTCCTCTGGGGGACTTGGCGGGGGTTTTCCCTCCTCCGGGGGACTCGGCGAGGCTTCCCCCTCCTCCGGAGCCATCACCGGGGCTTCCCTCTCCTCCGGGGCCACCGCCGGGGTTACCCCTCCTCCGGGGGACTTGGCGGGAGTTCCCCCTCCTCCGGGGGACTCGGCGGGGCTTCCCCCTCCTCCGGGGCCTCAGTCGGGGCTTCCCCCTCCACCGGGGCCTCCGCCGGGGCTTCCCCCTCTCCAAGGCCTCCGCCGGGGCTTCCCCCTCCTCCGGGAAACTCTTCGGGGGTTCCCCCTCCTCCGGGGAGCTCAGCGGGGGTTCCCCCTCCTCCGGGGAATTTGGCGGGAGTTCCCCCTCCTCCGGGAAACTCGGCGGGGGTTCCCTTTCCTCCGGGTGACTTGGCGGGGCGTCCCACTCCTCCGGGGGACTCGGTGAGGCTTCCCCCTCCTCCGGGGCCACCGCCGGGGCTTCCCTCTCATCCGGGGCCACCGCCGGGGCTTCCCCCTCCTCCGGGGAACTTGGCGGGGGTTCCCTCTCCTCCGTGGGACTCGGCGGGGCTTCCCCCTCCTACGGGGAACTTGGCGGGGGTTCCCCTATCTCCGGGGCCTCCGCCAGGCTCCCGCTCCTCCGGGGCAACCGCCGAGGCTTCCTCCTCCTCCGGGGAACTCGGTGGGGTTCCCCCTCCTCTAGGGGACATGGCGGGGGTATCCCCTCCTCCGGGGGACTCGGCGGGGCTTTCCCTCTCCTCCGGGGCCACCGCCGGGGCTTCCCCCCCCCTCCGGGGGACTCGGCGGGGATTTCCCCTCCTCCGTGGGACTTGGCGGGGGCTATCCCTCCTCAGGGGGACTCGGCGGGGCTTCCCACTCCACCGGAGAACTCGGCGGGGGATCCCCCTCCACCGGGAAACTCGGCGGGGCTTCCCCCTCCTCCGGGGAACTTGGCGGGGGTTCCCCCTCCCCTGGGGGACTCGGCGGTGCTTCCCCTTTCTCCAGGGCAACCGCCGGGGCTTCCCTCTCCTCCGGGGAACTTGGCGGGGGTTCCCTCTCCTCCGGGGGACTTGGCGGGGGTTCTTCCTCCTCCGGGGAACTCGGCGGGGCTTCCCCCTCCACCGGGGCCACCGCCGGGGCTTTCCCCTCCTCCGGGAAACTCGCCGGGGCACACCCCTCCTCCGTGGCCACCGCCGGGGCTTTTCCCATCCTCCAGGGCAACCGCCAGGGCTACCCTCTCCTCCGGGGAACTCGGCGGGGCTTCCCCCTCCTCCGGGGAACTTTGTGGGGTTTCCCCCTCCTCCAGAGGACTCGGCGGGGCGTCCCACTCCTCCGGGGGACTCGGTGAGGCTTCCCCCTCCTCCAGGTCCACCGCCGGGGCTTCCCTCTCATCCGGGGCCACCGCCGGGGCATCCCCCTCCTCCGGGGAACTTGGCGGGGATTCCCTCTCCTCCGTGGGACTCGGCGGGGGTTCCCCACATCCGGGGGACTCGGCGGGGCTTCCCCCTCCTCCGGGGAACTTGGCGGGGGTTCCCCTATCTCCGGGGCCTCCAGCGGTCTTCCCGCTCCTCCGGGGCAACCGCCGAGGCTTCCTCCTCCTCCGGGGATTTTGGCGGGGTTCCCCCTCCTCTAGGGGACATGGCGGGGGTTTCCCCTCCTCCGGGGGACTCGGCGGGGCTTTCCCTCTCCTCCGGGGCCACCGCCGGGGCTTCCCCCTCATCCGGGGGACTCGGCGGGGATTTCCCCTCCTCCGTGGGACTTGGCGGGGGCTCCCCCTCCTCCGGGGGACTCGGCGGGGCTTCCCACTCCACCGGGGCCTCCGCCTGGGCTTTTCCCCCTCCGGGGAACTCGGCGCGGGTTCCCCCTCCTCCGGGGGACTTGGCGGGGGTTCTTCCTCCTCCGGGGAGCTCAACGGGGGTTCCCCCTCCTCCGGGGAACTCGGCGGGGGTTCCCCCTTCGCCGGGGGACTCGGTGGGGGTTTTCACTACTCCGAAGAAGTCGGCGGGGGTTCCCCCTCCTCCGGGGGACTTGGCGGGGCTTCCCCCTCCTCCGGGGAACTTGGAGGGGTTACCCCTCCTCCGTGGCCACCGCCGGGGCTTTTCCCATCCTCCAGGGCAACCGCTGGGGCTTCCCTCTCCTCCGGGGCACTCGGCGGGGCTTCCCCCTCCTCCGGGGAACTTTGTGGGGTTTCCCCCTCCTCCAGGGGACTCGGCGGGGCGTCCCACTCCTCCGGGGCCTCCGCCGGGCTTCCCGCTCCTCCGGGGCAACCGCCGGGGCTTCCTCCTCCTCCGGGGAACTCGGCGGAGGTTCCCCCTCTTCCGGGGCCACCGCCGGGGCTTCCCTCTCCTCCGGGGCCACCGCCGGGGCTTCCCTCTCCTCCAGGGGAACTCGGCGGGGGTTCCCCCTCCTCGGGAGCCTACGCCGTGGCTTACCTCTCCTCCGGGGCAACCTCCGGGGCTTCCCCCTCCTCCGGGGAACTTGGCGGGGGTTCCCTCTCCTCTGTGGGACTCGGCGGGGGTTCCCCCTCATCCGGGGGACTCGGTGGGGCTTCCCCCACCTCCAGGGCAACCGCCGGGGCTTCCCGCTCCTACGAGGGACTCGGCGGAAATTCCCCCTCCTCCGGGGAACTCGGCGGGGCTTTCCCCTCTTCCGGGGCAGTTGGTGGGGGTTCCCCCTCCTCCGGGGCCTCCGCCGGGGCTTTCTCCTCCTCCGGGGCAACTGCTGGGGCATCCCCCTCCTCCGGGGAACTCAGCGGGGGTTTCCCCTCCACCGGGGAACTTGGCGGGGGTTCCCCCTCCTCCAGGGGACTCGGCGGGGCTTCCCACTCCACCGGGGCATCCGCCTGGGCTTCCCCCCCACCGGTGAAGTCGTCGGGGGTTTCCCCTTCTCCGTGGGATTTGGCGGGGGTTCCCCGTCCTCCGGGGGACTCGGCATGGCTTCCCCCTCCGCCGGGAAACTCGGCGGGGGTTCCCCCGCCTCCGGGGCAACCGCCGGGGCTTCCCCCTCCTCCGGGGCCTCCGCCGGGGCTTCCCCCTCCTACGGGGCCTCCGTCAGGGCTTCCCCCTCCTCCGGGGCCTCCGCCGGGGCTTCCCCCTCTCCGGGGCCTCCGCCGGGGCTTCCCCCTCTCCGGGGCCTCCGCCGGGGCTTCCCACTCCTCCGGGGAACTTGGCGGGGGTTCCCACTCCTCCGGGGGACTCGGCGGGGGTTCCCCCTCCTATGGGTTACTCGGCGGGGCTTCCCCCTCCTCCAGGGCAACCGCCGTGGCTTCCCCCTCTTCCGGGGAACTTGGCGGGGGTTCCCTTTCCTCCGGGGGACTCAGCGGGGGTTCTTCCTACTCCGGGGGACTTGGCGGGGCTTCCCCCTCCACCGGAGGACTCGGCGGGGGTTCCCCCTCCTCCAAGGCAACCGCCGGGGCTTTCCCCTCCACCGGGGGACTCGGCGGGGTTTCCTCTTCCTCCGGGGCCACCGCCGGGGGTACCCCCTCCTCCGGGGAACTTAGCGGGAGTTCCCTTTCCTCCGCGGGACTCGGCGGGATTTCCCCCTACTCCGGGGGACTCGGCGGGGCTTCCCCCTCTTCCAGGAACTCGGCGGGGGTTCCCCCTCCTCCGGGGGACTTGGCGGGGGTTCCCCCTCCTCCGGGGGACTCGGCGGGGCTTCCCCCTCCTCCGGGGATTTTAACGGGGGTCCCTCTCCTCCGGGGCCTCCGCCGGGGATTCCCCCTCCTCCGAGGCAAACGCCGGAGCTCTCCCCTCCTCCGGGGAACTCGGCGGGGCTTCCCTCTTTTCCGGGAAACTTGCCGGGGGTTCCCCCTCCTCCGGGGAACTCTGCAGGGTTTTCCACTCCCCCTGGGCCTCCGCCGGGGTTCCCCCACCTCCGGGGAACTCGGTGGGGGTTCCCCCTCCTCCGGGGGACTTGGCGGTGGTTCCCCCTCCTCCGGCGAACTCGGCGGGGGTTCCCACTCCTCAGGGGAACTCGCCGGGGCTCCCCCCTCCTCAGGGGCCACAGCTGGGGCTTCCCACTCCTCTGGAGAACTTGGCGGGGGTTCCCCTCCTCCGGGGGACTTGGCGGTGGTTCCCCCTCCTCCGGCGAACTCGGCGGGGCATCCCCCTCCTCTGGATAACTCGGCGGGGCTTTCCCCTCCTCCGGGAAACTCGGCGGGGGTTCCCCCTTCTCCGGGGAACTTGGGCGGGGCTTCCCCCTCCTCCGGGGCCACCGCCAGGCTCCCCCCTCCTCCGGGGAACTCGGTGGGGGTTCCCCCTCCTCCGGGGAACTCTGCGTGGGTTCCCGCTCCTCCGGGGCCTCCGCCGTGGCCGCCCTCTTTTCCGGGGCGACCGCCGGGGCTTTCCACTCCTCCGGGAAACTCGCCGGGGCTCACCCCTCCTCCGTGGCCACCGCCGGGGCTTTTCCCATCCTCCAGGGCAACCGCTGGGGCTTCCCTCTCCTCCGGGGCACTCGGCGGGGCTTCCCCCTCCTCCGGGGAACTTTGTGGGGTTTCCCCCTCCTCCAGGGGACTCGGCGGGGCGTCCCACTCCTCCGGGGCCTCCGCCGGGCTTCCCGCTCCTCCGGGGCAACCGCCGGGGCTTCCTCCTCCTCCGGGGAACTCGGCGGAGGTTCCCCCTCCTCCGGGGCCACCGCCGGGGCTTCCCTCTCCTCCGGGGCCACCGCCGGGGCTTCCCTCTCCTCCGGGGAACTCGGCGGGGGTTCCCCCTCCTCGGGGGCCTACGCCGTGGCTTACCTCTCCTCCGGGGCAACCGCCGGGGCTTCCCCCTCCTCCGGGGAACTTGGCGGGGGTTCCCTCTCCTCTGTGGGACTCGGCGGGGGTTCCCCCTCATCCGGGGGACTCGGCGGGGCTTCCCCCACCTCCAGGGCAACCGCCGGGGCTTCCCCCTCCTACGAGGGACTCGGCGGAAATCCCCCCTCCTCCGGGGAACTCGGCGGGGCTTTCCCCTCCTCCGGGGCAGTTGGTAGGGGTTCCCCCTCCTCCGGGGCCTCCGCCGGGGCTTCCCCCTCCTCCGGGGCAACTGCTGGGGCATCCCCCTCCTCCGGGGAACTCAGCGGGGGTTACCCCTCCACCGGGGAACTTGGCGGGGGTTCCCCCTCCTCCAGGGGACTCGGCGGGGCTTCCCACTCCACCGGGGCATCCGCCTGGGCTTCCCCCCCACCGGTGAAGTCGTCGGGGGTTTCCCCTTCTCCGTGGGATTAAGCGGGGGTTCCCCGTCCTCCGGGGGACTCGGCATGGCTTCCCCCTCCTCCGGGAAACTCGGCGGGGGTTCCCCCTCCTCCGGGACAACCGCCAGGGCTTCCCCCTCCTCCGGGGCCTCCGCCGGGGCTTCCCCCTCCTACGGGGCCTCCGTCAGGGCTTCCCCCTCCTCCGGGGCCTCCGCCGGGGCTTCCCCCTCTCCGGGGCCTCCGCCGGGGCTTCCCCCTCTCCGGGGCCTCCGCCGGGGCTTCCCCCTCCACCGGGGAACTCGCCGGGGCTCCCCCCTCCTCCGGGGCCACCGCCGGGGCTTCCCCCTCCTCCGGGGGACTCGGCGGGGCTTCCCCCTCCTCCAAGGCCACCGCCGGGGGTTCCCCCTCCCCCGGGGAACTCGGCGGGGCTTCCCCCTCCTCCGAGGCAAACGCCGGAGCTACGCCGGAGACCATACAAATTATGGTCTTGTTCCAGTCAAGATTGACTGTCCCAACACCATATTTCTGATGGTCTTGTACCAGTGGAACAAGACCATAAAAATTTGGCTTTAATCCAGCCGGTTAAGGCAGTGGCGTGCGAATCAGAACGGAAAAAAGCCATCTCGTGTATGGTGTTAGTCCACTGGAATAATACCATAATAAATATGGCTTTGGTCCAGTAACGAGTCAACCCTCGTTGCAGAGGAGTAAAGCGAGATGCCTAGCATCCAGCACTTGGATATTAAAAAGTTGTGTCCTATTCAAATAATGTCAAACGCAGCCACTACGCATAACGTAAGCAATACGTAAACATTTTTGAACCATTGTATGTATGTTTGCGTTGGGTATGTGAACTATTTTAAATCACTTTCACCCAATATTGTAAACAATTGTTCCCGCTGGTCCGGGGATAAATGATGCAAAGGGGTGTAAGCGGTTGATGAAAAAATATAATATATTAGTGTGGTAATATGAACCATATCGTAGAGACAACCACACATGGCTGTATAGTTTGAACTCGCCGGGGCTCCCCCCTCCTCCGGGGGACTCGGCGGGGCGTCCTCCTCCTCCGGGGCCACCGCCGGGGGTTAACCCTCCCCCGGGGAACTCGGCGGGGCTTCCCCCTCCTCTGGGGCCACCGCCGGGGCTTCCCCCCCCTCCGGGGATCTCGGCGGGGGTTCCCCCTCCTCCGGGGCAACCGCCGGGGCTTCCCCCTCCTCCGGGGCCTCCGCCGGGGCTTTCCCCTCCTCCAGGGCCTCCGCCGGGGCTTCCTTCTCTCCGGGGCCTCCGCCGGGGCTTCCCCCTCCTCCGGGAAACTCTGCGTGGGTTCCCCCTCCTCCAGGGCCTCCGCCGTGGCTTCCCCCTCTCCGGGGCCTCTGCCGGGGCTACCCCCTCCTCCGGGGAACTCAGCGGGCGTTACCCCTTTCAAAGGGGAACTTGGCGGGGGTTCCCTTTTCTCCGGGGGACACAGCGGGGGTTTCCTCTCCTCCGGGGGACTCGGCGGGGCTTCCCCCTTCTCCAGGGCAACCGCCGGGGCTTCCCCCTCCTCCGGGGGACTCGGCGGGGATTTCCCCTTCTCCGGGGCCTCCGCCGGGGCTCCCCCCTCCTCCGGGGCCACCGCCGGGGCTTCCCCCTCCACCGGGGGACTCGACGGGGATTCCCCCTCCTCCGTGGGACTTGGCGGGGGTTCCCCCTCCTCCGGGGGACTCGGCGGGGATTCCCACTCTACCGGGGCCCCCGCCTGGGCTTCTCCCCTCCTTCGGGGAACTTGGCGGGGGTTCTCTCTCATCCCGGGGACTCGGCGGGGGTTCCCCCTCCTCTGGGGGACTCAGCGGGGCTTCCCCCTCCTCCAGGGCAACCGCCGGGGCTTCCCCCCTCCTCTGGGGAACTCGGCAGGGCTTCCCCCTCCTCCGGGGAACTTGTTGGGGGTTCCCCCTCCTCCGGGGAACTTGGTGGGGGTTCCCCCTCCTCCGGGGCAACTGCCGGGGCTTCCCCCTCCTCCGGGGAACCTTAGCGGGGGTTACCCCTACACCGGGGAACTTTGCGGGGCTTCCCCCTCCTCCAGGGCAACCGCCGGGGCTTCCCCCTCCTCTGGGGAACTCGGCGGGGCTTCCCCCTCCTCCGGGGAAGTTGGTGTTGGTTCCCCCTCCTCCGGGGCAACTGCCGGGGCATCCCCCTCCTCCGTGGAACTCAGCGGGGGTTCCCCCTCCTCCGGGGGACTCGGCGGGGCTTCCCACTCCACCGGGGACTCCGCCTGGGCTTCTCCCCCCCCCCCCCACCCCCCAGGGAACTTGGCGGGGGTTCCCCCTCCTCTGGGGGACTCGGCGGGGCTTCCCCCTCCTTCGGGGAACTCGGCGAGGCTTCCCCCTTCTCCGGGGAACTTGGTGGGGGTTCCCCCTCCTCCGGGGCCTCCGCCGGGGCTTCCCCCTCCTCCGGGAAACTCAGCGGGGGTTACCCCCACCACCGGTGAACTTGGCGGGGGTTCCCCCTCCTCCAGGCAACCGCCTGGGCTTCTCACCCCACCGGTGAACTCGGCGGGGGTTTCCCCTTCTCCGTGGGATATGGCGGGGGTTCCCCCACCTCCGGGGAACTCGGCGGTGGTTCCCCCTCCTCCGGGGCAACCGCCGGGGCTTCCCCCTCCTCCGGGGCCTCCGCCGGGGCTTTCCCCTCCACCGGGGCCTCCGCCGGGGCTTCCTTCTCTCCGGGGCCTCCGCCGGGGCTTCCCCCTCCTCCGGGGAACTCAGCGGGCGTTACCCCTTTCAAAGGGGAACTTGGCGGGGGTTCCCTTCCCTCCGGGGGACACAGCGGGGGTTTCCTCTCCTCCGGGGGACTCGGCGGGGCTTCCCCCTTCTCCAGGGCAACCGCCGGGGCTTCCCCCTCCTCCGGGGGACTCGGCGGGGCTTCCCACTCTACCGGGGCCCCCGCCTGGGCTTCTCCCCCCCTTCGGGGAACTTGGCGGGGGTTCTCTATCATCCGGTGGACTCGGCGGGGGTTCGCCCTCCTCTGGGGGACTCAGCGGGGCTTCCCCCTCCTCCAGGGCAACCGCCGGGGCTTCTCCCTCCTCTGAAGAACTCGGCGGGGCTTCCCCCTCCTCCGGGGAACTTGGTGGGGGTTCCCCCTCCGCCGGGGCAACTGCCCGGGCTTCCCCCTCCTCCGGGGAACCTTAGCGGGGGTTACCCCTTCACCGGGGAACTTTGCGGGGCTTCCCCCTCCTCCAGGGCAACCGCCGGGGCTTCCCCCTCCTCCGGGGAACTCGGCGGGGCTACCCCCTCCTCCGGGGAAGTTGGTGGGGGTTCCCTCTCTTCCGGGGCCTCCGCAGGGGCTTCCCCCTCCTCCGGGGCAACTGCCGGGGCTTTCTCCTCCTCCGGGGAACTCGGCGGGGTTCCACCTCCCCTAGGGGACTTGGCGGGGGTTTCCCCTCCTCCGGGGGACTCGGCGGGGCTTTCCCTCTCCTCCGGGGCCACCGCCGGGGCTTCTTCCTCCTCCGGGGAACTTGGCGGGGGTTCCCTCTCCTCCGGGGGACACGGCGGGGCTTCCCACTTGGCCTGGGCCTCCGCCTAGGCTTCCCCCCCCCCTTCGGGGAACTCGGTGGTGGTTCCCACTCCACCGGGGCCTCCGCCTGGGCTTTCCCCCCCCCCCCCCCCCCCCCCCCCCCCCCCCCCTCCGGGGAACTCGGCGGGGGTTCCTTTTCCTCCGGGGGGCTTCCCCCTCCTCCGGGGGACTCGGCAGGGCTTCCCCCTCCTCCGGGGCCACCGCCGGGGGTTCCCCCTCCTCTGGCAGACTCGGCGGGGCTTCCCCCTCCTCAAGGGCAACTGCCGAGGCTTCTCCCTCCTCCGGGGAACTTGGCGGAGCTTCCCCCTCCTCCGTGGAACTCGGCGGGGGTTCCCCCTCCTCCGGAGCCACCTATGGGGCTTCCCCCTCCTCCGAGGAACTCGGCGGGGGTTCCACCTCCTCCGGGGCCTCCGCCGTGGCTTCCCTCTCCTCCGGGGCAACCGCCGGGGCTTCCCCCTACTCCGGGGAACTTGGCGGGGGTTCCATCTCCACCGGGGGACTAGGCGGGGGTTCCCTCTCCTCCAAAGTACTCGGCGGGGGTTCCCCCTCCTTCGGGGAACTTGTCACGGTGTCCTCTCCTCCGGGGCCTCCGCCTGGGCTTCCCCCTCCTCCGGGGCCACCGCCGGGGCTTCCCCCTCCTCCGGGGGACTCGGCGGGGCTTCCCCCTCCTCTGGGGAACTTGGCGGGGATTCCTTTACCTCCGGGGGACTCGGCGGGGCTTCACACTCCACCTGGGCCTCCGCCTTGGCTTCCCCCCCCTCCGGGGAACTCGGTGGGGGTTCACCCTCCTCCGGAGGACTTAGTGGTGGTTCCCCCTCCTCCGGGGAACTCGTTGGGGGTTCCCCCTCTTCCGGGGGACTCGGAGGGGCTTCCCTCTCTGGGGGACTCGGCGGGGCTCCCCCTCTACCAGGGCAACCGCCGGGGCTTCACCCTTCTCCGGGGAACTCGGCGGGGCTTCTCCCACCTCCGGGGATTTTGGTGGGGGTTCCCCCTCCTCCGGGGCCTACGCCGTGGCTTCCCTCTCCTCTGGGGCAACCGCCGGGGCTTCCCCCTCCTCCGGGGAACTTGGCGGGGGTTCCCTCTCCTCCGGGGGACTCGGCGGGGCATCCCCCTCCACCGGGAAACTTGGTGGGGGTCCCTCTCCTCCGGGGCCTCCGCCGGGGCTTTCCTCTCCTCCGGGGCCACCGATGGGGCTTCCCCCTCCTCCGGGGGACTCGGTGGGGCTTCCCCCTCCTCCAAAGCAACCGCAGGGGCTCACCTCTCCTCCGTGGAACTCGGTGGGGCTTTTCCCTCCTCCGGGGAACTTGGCGGGTGTTCTCCCTCCTCCGGGGGACACGGCGGAGCTTCCCACTTGGCCTGGGCCTCCGCCTAGGCTTCCCCCCCCCCCCTTCGGGGAACTCGGTGGTGGTTCCCACTCCACCGGGGCCTCCGCCTGGGCTTCCCCCCCCCCCCCCCCCCTCCGGGGAACTCGCCGGGGGTTCCTTTTCCTCCGGGGGGCTTCCCCCTCCACCGGGGGACTCGGCAGGGCTTCCCCCTCCTCCGGGGCCACCGCCGGGGGTTCCCCCTCCTCTGGCAGACTCGGCGGGGCTTCCCCCTCCTCCAGGGCAACTGCCGAGGCTTCTCCCTCCTCCGGGGAACTCGGCGGAGCTTCCCCCTCCTCCGTGGAACTCGGCGGGGGTTCCCCCTCCTCCGGAGCCACCTATGGGGCTTCTCCCTCCTCCGAGGAACTCGGCGGGGGTTCCACCTCCTCCGGGGCCTCCGCCGTGGCTTCCCTCTCCTCCGGGGCAACCGCCGGGGCTTCCCCCTCCTCCGGGGAACTTGGCGGGGGTTCCCTCTCCACCGGGGGACTAGGCGGGGGTTCCCTCTCCTCCAAAGTACTCGGCGGGGGTTCCCCCTCCTTCGGGGAACTTGTCACGGTGTCCTCTCCTCCGGGGAATCCGCCTGGGCTTCCCCCTCCTCCGGGGCCACCGCCGGGGCTTCCCTCTCCTCCGGGGGACTCGGCGGGGTTTCCCCCTCCTCTGGGGAACTTGGCGGGGGTTCCTTTACCTCCGGGGGACTCGGCGGGGCTTCACACTCCACCTGGGCCTCCGCCTTGGCTTCCCCCCCCCCTCCGGGGAACTCGGTGGGGGTTCACCCTCCTCCGGAGGACTTAGTGGTGGTTCCCCCTCCTCCGGGGAACTCGTTGGGGGTTCCCCCTCTTCCGAGGGACTCGGAGGGGCTTCCCTCTCTGGGGGACTCGGCGGGGCTTCCCCCTCTACCAGGGCAACCGCCGGGACTTCACCCTCCTCCGGGGAACTCGGCGGGGCTTCTCCCACCTCCGGGGAACTTGGTGGGGGTTCCCCCTCCTCCGGGGCCTACGCCGTGGCTTCCCTCTCCTCTGGGGCAACCGCCGGGGCTTCCCCCTCCTCCGGGGAACTTGGCGGGGGTTCCCTCTCCTCCGGGGGACTCGGCGGGGCATCCCCCTCCTCCGGGAAACTTGGCGGGGGTCCCTCTCCTCCGGGTCCTCCGCCGGGGCTTTCCTCTCCTCCGGGGCCACCGATGGGGCTTCCCCCTCCTTCGGGGGACTCGGCGGGGCTTCCCCCTCCTCCAAAGCAACCGCAGGGGCTCACCTCTCCTCCGTGGAACTCGGTGGGGCTTCCCCCTCCTCCGGGGAACTTGGCGGGTGTTCTCCCTCCTCCGGGGGACACGGCGGGGCTTCCTACTTGGCCTGGGCCTCCGCCTGGGTTTCCCCCCCCCTCCGGGGAACTCGGCGGGGGTTCCTTTTCCTCCGGGGGGCTTCTCCCTCCTCCGGGGGACTCGGCAGGGCTTCCCCCTCCTCCGGGGCCACCGCCGGGGGTTCCCCCTCCTCTGGCAGACTCGGCGGGGCTTCCCCCTCCTCCAGGGCAACCGCCGTGGCTTCCCCCCCCCTTCGGGGAACTCGGTGGGGGTTCCCACTTCACCGGGGCCTTCGCCTGGGCTTCCACCCCCCTCCGGGGAACTCGGCGGGGATTCCCCCCCTTCGGGGAACTTGGCGGGGTTTCCCTTTCCTCCGGGGGACTCGGCGGGGGTTCCCCCTCCTCTGGGGGACTCGGCGGGGCTTCCCCCTCCTCCAGGGCAACCGCCGGGGCTTCCCCCTCCTCCGGGAAACTCGGCGGGGCTTCTTCCTCCTCCGGGGAACTTGGTGGGGGTTCCCCCGTCTCCAGGGCAGCCGCTGGGGCCTTCCCCTCCTCCGGAAAACTCGCTGGGGCTCGCCCCTCCACCGAAGCCACCGCCGGGGCTTCCCCCTCCACCGGGGGACTCGGCGGGGATTCCCCCCCTACGGGGAACTTGACGGGGGTTCCCCCTCCCCCGGGGAACTCGGCGGGGCTTCCCCCTCCTCCGGGGCAACCGCCGGGGCTCTCCCCTCCTCCGGGAAACTCTGCGTGGGTTCCCCCTCCTCCGGGGCCTCCGCCGTGGCTACCCCCTCTCCGGGGCCTCCGCCGGGGCTTCCCCCTCCTCCAGGGAACTCAGCGGGCGTTTCCCCTTTCAAAGGGGAACTTGGCGGGGGTTCCCTCTCCTCCGGGGGACACGGCGGGGGTTCCATCTCCTCCGGGGGACTCGGCGGGGCCTCCTCCTTCTCCAGGGCAACCGCCGGGGCTTCCCCCTCCTCGGGGGAACTCGGCGAGGCTTCCCCCTCCTCCGGGGAACTTGGTGGGGGTTCCCCCTCCTCCGGGGCCTCCGCCGGGGCTTCCCCCTCCTCCGGGGAACTCAGCGGGGGTTACCCCTCCTCCGGGGAACTTGGTGGGTTTCCCCCATCTCCAGGGCAACCGCCGGGGCCTTCCCCTCCACCGGGGAACTCGCCGGGGCTCCCCCCTCCTCCGGGGCCACCGTCGGTGCTTCCCCCTCCACCGGGGGACTCGGTGGGGATTGCCCCCCCTTCGGGGAACTTGGTGGGGGTTCCCTCTCCGCCGGGGGACTCGGCGGGGGTTCCCCCTCCTCTGGGGGACTCGGTGGGGCTTCCCCCTCCTCCAGGGCAACCGCCGGGGCTTCCCCCTCCTCCGGGAAACTCGGCGGGGCTTCTCCCTCCTCCGGGGACCTTGGTGGGGGTTTCCCCATCTCCAGTGCAACCGCTGGGTCCTCCCCCTCCTCCGGGGAACTCGCCGGGGCTCCCCCCTCCTCCGGGGCCACCACCGGGGCTTCCCCCTCCACCGGGGGACTCTGCGGGGCTTCCCCCTTCTCCGGGGCCACCGCCGGGGGTTAACCCTCCCCCGGGGAACTCGGCGAGGCTTCCCCCTCCTCTGGGGCCACCGCCGGGGCTTCCCCCCCCTCCGGGGAACTCGGCGGGGGTTCCCCCTCCTCCGGGGCAACCGCCGGGGCTTCCCCCCTCCACCGGGGCATCCGCCGGGGCTTTCCCCTCCTACGGGGCCTCCGTCAGGGCTTTTCCCTCCTCCGGGGCCTCCGCCGGGGCTTCCTTCTCTCAAGGGGCCTCCGCCGGGGCTTCCCCCTCCTCCGGGAAACTCTGCGTGGGTTCCCCCTCCTCCGGGGCCTCCGCCGTGGCTTCCCCCTCTCCGGGGCCTCCGCCGGGGCTTCCCCCTCCTCCGGGGAACTCAGCGGGCGTCACACCTTTCAAAGGGGAACTTGGCGGGGGTTCCCTCTCCTCCGGGGGACACAGCGGGGGTTCCCTCTCCTCCGGGGGACTTGGCGGGGTTTCCCCCTTCTCCAGGGCAACCGCCGGGGCTTTCCCCTCCTCCGAGAGACTCGGCGGGGATTTCCCCTTCTCCGGGGCCTCCGCCGGGGCTCTTCCCTCCTCCGGGGCCACCGCCGGGGCTTCCCCCTCCACCGGGGGACTCGGCGGGGATTCCCCCTCCTCCGTGGGACTTGGCGGGGGTTCCCCCTCCTCCGGGGGACTCGGCGGGGCTTCCCACTCTACCGGGACCCCGCCTGGGCTTCTCCCCCCTTTCGGGGAACTTGGCGGGGGTTCTCTCCTATCCGGTGGACTCGGCGGGGGTTCCCCCTCCTCTGGGGGACTCAGCGGGGGTTCCCCCTCCTCCAGGGGACTCGGCGGGGCTTCCCACTCCACCGGGGCCTCCGCCTGGGCTTTCTCCCACCCATCCGGGGAACTCGGCGGGGCTTCCCCCTCCTCCGGGGAACTCGGTGGGGGTTCCCCCTCCTCTGGGGGACTTGGCGGGGGTTTCCTCTCCTCTGGGGGACTCGGCGGGGCTTCCCCCTCCTCCGGGGCCACCGCCGGGGCTTCTTCTACAACCGGGGCCTACGCCGTGGCTTCCCTCTCCTCCGGGGCAACCGCCGTGGCTTCCCCCTCCTCCGGGGAACTTGGCGGGGCTTCCCCCTCCTCCGGGGAACTCGGCGGGGGTTCCCCCTCTTTCGGAGCCACCTATGGGGCTTCCCCCTCCTCCGGGGAACTCGGCGGGGGTTCCTTCTCCTCCGGGGCCTCCGCCGGGGCTTCCCCCTCCTCCGGGGACTCGGCGGGGGTTCCCCCTCTTTCGGAGCCACCTATGGGGCTTCCCCCTCCTCCGGGGAACTCGGTGGGGGTTCCCCCTCCTCCGGGAAACTTGTCTGGGTTCCCTCTCCTCCGGGGCCTCCGCCGGGGCTTCCCCCTCCTCTGGGGGACTCGGCGGGGCTTTCCCCTCTACCTGGGCAACCGCCGGGGCTTCACCCTTCTCCAGGGAACTCGCCGGGGCTCTCCCCTCCTCCGGGGATCTCTGTGGGTCTTCCCCCTCCTCCGGGGGACACGGCGGGGCTTCCTACTTGACCTGGGCCTCCGCCTAGGCTTCCCCCCCCTTCGGGGAACTCGGTGGGGGTTCCCACTCCACCGTGGCCTCCGCCTGGGCTTCCCCCCCCCTTTGGGGAACTCGGCGGGGGTTCCTCCTCCTCCGAGAAACTCGGCGGGGGTTCCCTTTCCTCCGGGGGACTTGGTGGGGGTTCTTCCTTCCCCAGGGGACTCGGCTGGGGTTCCCCCTCCTCCGGGGGACTCGGCGGGGCTTCCCCCTCCTCCAAGGCCACCGCCGGGGCTTCCCCCTCCTCCGGGGATCTCAGCGGGGGTTACCCCTCCAACGGGGAACTTGGCGGGGGTTTCCTCTACTCCGGGGGACACGGCGGGGATTTCCCCTCCTCCGGGGGACTTGGCGGGAATTCCCCCTCCTCCGGGGGACTCGGCGGGGCATCCCCCTCTTCCGGGGAACTTGGTGGGGGTCACTCTCCTCCGGGGCCTCCGCCGGGGCGTTCCCCTCCTCCGGGGCCACCGCCGGGTCTTCCCTCTCCTCCGGGGGACTCGGCGGAGATTCCCCCTCCTCCGGGGGACTTGGCGGTGGATCGCCCTCCTCCGGCGAACTCGGCGGAGGTTCCCCCTCCTCCGGGGGACTCGGCGGGGCTTCCCCCTCCTCCGGGGCCACCGCCGGGGCTTCCCCCTCCTCCGGGGATCTCAGCGGGGGTTACCCCTCAAACGGGGAACTTGGCGGGGGTTTCCTCTACTCCGTGGGACACGGCGGGGGTTCCCCCTCCTCCGGGGAACTCGGCGGGGCTTCCCCCTCCACCGGGGAACTTGGTGGGGGTTCCCCCTTTTCCAGGGGATTTGGCAGGGCTTCCCACTCCACCGGGGCCTCCGCCTGGGCTTCCCCCCCCCCCTCCGGGGAACTCGGCGGGGGTTCCTCCTTCTCCGAGGGACTTGGCTGGGGTTCCCCCTCCTCCAGGGGACTCGGCGGGTCTTCCCCCTTCTCCGGGGAACTTTGCGGGGGTTCCCCCTCCTCCGGGGCCTACGCCGTGGCTTTCCGCTCCTCCGGGGCAACCGCCGGGGCTACCCCCTCCTCCGGGGAACTCGGCGAAAGTTCCCCTTCCTCTGGGGGACTTGGCGGGGGTTTCCCCTTCTCCGAGGGACTCGGCGGGGCTTCCCCCTCCTCCGGGGCCACCGCCGGGGCTCCCCCTCCTCCGGGGAACTCGGCGGGGGTTCCCTCTCCTCCGGGGCCTACGCCGTGGCTTCCCTCTCCTCCGGGGCAACCGCCGGGGCTTCCCCCTTCTCCGGGGAACTTGGCGGGGGTTCCCTTTTCTCCGGGGGACTCGGCGGGGGTTCACCCTCCTCCGGGGGACTCGGCGGGGCTTCCCCCACCTCCGGGAAACTCGGTGGGGGTTCCCTTTCCTCCGGGGGACTAAGCGGGGGTTCCCCCTCCTCCAAGGGACTCGGCGGGGATTCCCCGTCCTCCATGGGACTCGGCGGGGATTCCCCCTCCTCAGTGGAACTCGGCGGGGGTTTCCTCTCCTCCGGGGCCTCCGCCGGGGCTTCCCCCTCCTCCGGGGAACTCTGCGTGGGTTGTCCCTCCTCCGGGGCAACCGCCGGGGCTCGCCTCTCCTCCGGGAAACTCGCCGGGGCACCCCCTCCTCCGGGGCCACCACCGGGGTTTTTCACTCCTCCGGGGAACTTGGCGGGGTTCCCCTCTTCTCCGGGGCAACCACCGGGGCTTCCCACTCCTTCGGAGCCTCCGCCGGAGCTTCCCTCTCCTCCGGGGAACTCGGCGGAGATTCCCCCTCCTCCGGGGGACTTGGCGGTGGTTCCCCCTCCTCCGGCGAACTCGGCGTGGGTTCCCCCTCCTCCGGGGAACTCGGCGGGGCATCCCCCTCTTCCGGGGAACTTAGTGTGGGTCCCTCTCCTCCGGGGCCTCCGCCGGGGCTTCCCCCTCCTCCGGGGCCTCCACCGGGGCTTCCCCCTCCTCCGGGGCCACCGCCGGGGCTTCCCCCTCCTCCGGGGGACTCGGCGGAGATTCCCCCTCCTCCGGGGGACTTGGCGGTGGTTCCCCCTCCTCCAGGGAACTCGGCGGGGGTTCCCCCTCCTCCGGGGGACTCGGCGGGGGTTCCCTTTCCTCCGGGGGACTTAGCGGGAGTTCTTCTTCCTCTGGGGGACTTGGCGGGGGTTTCCCCTTCTCCGAGGGACTCGGCGCGGCTTCCCCCTCCTCCGGGGCCACCGCCGGGGCTCCCCCTCCACCGGGGAACTCGGCGGGGGTTCCCCCTCCTCCGGGGCCTACGCCGTGGCTTCCCTCTCCTCCGGGGCAACCGCCGGGGCTTCCCCCTCCTCTGGGGGACTCAGCGGGAATTCCCCCTCCTCCGGGGGACTTGGTGGGGTTTCCCCCTCCTCCGGGGGACTCGGCGGGGCTTCCCACTCCACCGGGGCCTACGCCGTGGCTTCCCTCTCCTCCGGGGCAACCGCCGAGGCTTCCCCCTCCTCCGGGGAACTTGGCGGGGGTTCCCTTTTCTCCGGGGGACTCGGCGGGGCATCCCCCTCCTTCGGGGCCAACGCCGGGGCTTCCCCCCCCCCTCCGGGGAACTCGGCGGGGGTTTCCCCTTCTCCGTGGGATTTGGCGGGGGTTCCCCGTCCTCCGGGGGACTCGGCGGGGCTTCCCCCTCCTCCGGGAAGCTCGGCGGGGGTTCCCCCTCCTCTGGGGGACTTGGCGGGGGTTTCACCTCCTCCGGGGGACTCGGTAAGGCTTCCGCCTTCTCCGGGGCCACCGCCGGGGCTCCCCCTCCTCCGGGGAACTCGGCGGGGGTTCCCTCTCCTCCGGGGCCTCCGCCGTGGCTTCCCTCTCCTCCGGGGCAACCGCCGGGGCTTCCCCCTTCTCCGGGGAACTTGGCGGAGGTTCCCTTTTCTCCGGGGGACTCGGCGGGGGTTCACCCTCCTCCGGGGGACTCGGCGGGGCTTCCCCCACCTCCGGGAAACTCGGTGGGGGTTCCCTTTCCTCCGGGGGACTAAGCGGGGGTTCCCCCTCCTCCAAGGGACTCGGCGGGGATTCCCCGTCCTCCATGGGACTCGGCGGGGATTCCCCCTCCTCAGTGGAACTCGGCGGGGGTTTCCTTTCCTCCGGGGCCTCCGCCGGGGCTTCCCCCTCCTCCGGGGAACTCTGCGTGGGTTGTCCCTCCTCCGGGGCAACCGCCGGGGCTCGCCTCTCCTCCGGGAAACTCGCCGGGGCTCCCCCCTCCTCCGGGGCCACCACCGGGGTTTTTCACTCCTCCGGGGAACTTGGCGGGGTTCCCCTCTCCTCCGGGGCAACCACCGGGGCTTCCTACTCCTTCGGAGCCTCCGCCGGAGCTTCCCTCTCCTCCGGGGAACTCGGCGGAGATTCCCCCTCCTCCGGGGGACTTGGCGGTGGTTCCCCCTCCTCCGGCGAACTCGGCGTGGGTTCCCCCTCCTCCGGGGAACTCGGCGGGGCATCCCCCTCTTCCGGGGAACTTAGTGTGGGTCCCTCTCCTCCGGGGCCTCCGCCGGGGCTTCCCCCTCCTCCGGGGCCTCCGCCGGGGCTTCCCCCTCCTCCGGGGCCACCGCCGGGGCTTCCCCCTCCTCCGGGGGACTCGGCGGAGATTCCCCCTCCTCCGGGGGACTTGGCGGTGGTTCCCCCTCCTCCAGGGAACTCGGCGGGGGTTCCCCCTCCTCCGGGGGACTCGGCGGGGGTTCCCTTTCCTCCGGGGGACTTAGCGGGAGTTCTTCTTCCTCTGGGGGACTTGGCGGGGGTTTCCCCTTCTCCGAGGGACTCGGCGCGGCTTCCCCCTCCTCCGGGGCCACCGCCGGGGCTCCCCCTCCACCGGGGAACTCGGCGGGGGTTCCCCCTCCTCCGGGGCCTACGCCGTGGCTTCCCTCTCCTCCGGGGCAACCGCCGGGGCTTCCCCCTCCTCTGGGGGACTCAGCGGGAATTCCCCCTCCTCCGGGGGACTTGGTGGGGTTTCCCCCTCCTCCGGGGGACTCGGCGGGGCTTCCCACTCCACCGGGGCCTACGCCGTGGCTTCCCTCTCTCCGGGGCCTCCGCCGGGGCTTCCCCCTCCTCCGGGGCAACTGCCGGGGCTTCCCTCTCCTCCGGGGAACCTTAGCGGGGGTTATCCCTTCACCGGGGAACTTTGCGGGGCTTCCCCCTCCCCCAGGGCAACCGCCGGGGCTTCCCCCTTCTCCGGGACACTCGGCGGGGGTTCCCCCTCCTCCGGGAAACTCGGCGGGGGTTCCCTTTCCTCCGTGGGACTCGGCGGGGGTTCCTCCTAATCCGGGGGGCTCGGCGGGGCTTCCCCCTCCTCCGGGAAACTCGGCGGGGGTTCCCTTTCCTCCGGGGGACTTGGCGGGGGTTCTTCCTCCCCCCTGGGGACTCAGCGGGGCTTCCCCCTCCTCCGGGGCAACCGCCGGGGCTTCCACCTCCTCCGGGGAACTCGGCGGGGCTTCCCCCTCCTCCGGGGCCACCGCCGGGGCTTCCCTCTCCTCCGGGGAACTCGGCGGGGCTCACCCCTCCTCCGTGGCCACCGCCGGGGCTTTTCTCATCCTCCAGGGCAACCGCCGGGGATTCCCTCTCATCCGGGGCCACCGCCGGGGCTTCCCCCTCCTCCGGGGAACTTGGCGGGGGTTCCCTCTCCTCCGTGGGACTCGGCGGGGGTTCCTCCTAATCCGGGGGGCTCGGCGGGGCTTCCCCCTCCTCCGGGAAACTCGGCGGGGGTTCCCCTATCTCTGGGGCCTCCGCCGGGCTTCCCGCTCCTCCGGGGCAACCGCCGGGGCTTCCTCCTCCTCCGGGGAACTCGGCGGGGTTCCCCCTCCTCTAGGGGACTTGGCGGGGGTTTCCCCTCCTCCGGGGGACTCAGCGGGGCTTTCCCTCTCCTCCGGGGCCACCGCCGGGGCTTCCCCCTCCTCCGGGGCCTCCGCCGGGGCTTCCCCCTCTCCGGGGCCTCCGCCGGGGCTTCCCCCTCCTCCGGGGCAACTGCCGGGGCTTCCCTCTCCTCCGGGGAACCTTAGCGGGGGTTACCCCTTCACCGGGGAACTTTGCGGGGCTTCCCCCTCCCCCAGGGCAACCGCCGGGGCTTCCCCCTCCTCCGGGACACTCGGCGGGGCTTCCCCTCCTCCGGGGAGGTTGGTAGGGGTTTCCCCTCCTCCGGGGCCTCCGCCGGGGCTTCCCCCTCCTCCGGGGCAACTGCCGGGGCATCTACCTCCTCCGTGGAACTCAGCGGGGGTTACCCCTCCACCGGGGAACTTGGCGGGGGTTCCCCCTCCTCCAGGAGACTCGGCGGGGCTTCCCACTCCACCGGGGCATCCGCCTGTGCTTCCCCCCCAACGGTGAACTCGGCGGGGGTTTCCCCTTTTCCGTAGGATATGGCGGGGCTCACCCCTTCCCCGTGGCCACCGCCGGGGCTTTTCCCATCCTCCAGGGCAACCGCCGGGGCTTCCCTCTCCTCCTGGTAACTCGGCAGGGCTTCCCCTTGCTCCGAGGAACTTTGTGGGGTTTCCCCCACCTCCAGGGGACTCAGCGGGGCTTCCCACTCCTCCGGGACACTCGGTGAGGCTTCTCCCTCCTCCGGGGAACTTGGCGGGGTTTCCCTCTCCTCCGTGGGACTCGGCGTGGGTTCCCCCTCCTCCGGGGAACTCGGCGGGGCATCCCCCTCTTCCGGGGAACTTAGTGTGGGTCCCTCTCCTCCGGGGCCTCCGCCGGGGCTTCCCCCTCCTCCGGGGCCTCCGCCGGGGCTTCCCCCTCCTCCGGGGCCACCGCCGGGGCTTCCCCCTCCTCCGGGGGACTCGGCGGAGATTCCCCCTCCTCCGGGGGACTTGGCGGTGGTTCCCCCTCCTCCAGGGAACTCGGCGGGGGTTCCCCCTCCTCCGGGGGACTCGGCGGGGGTTCCCTTTCCTCCGGGGGACTTAGCGGGAGTTCTTCTTCCTCTGGGGGACTTGGCGGGGGTTTCCCCTTCTCCGAGGGACTCGGCGCGGCTTCCCCCTCCTCCGGGGCCACCGCCGGGGCTCCCCCTCCACCGGGGAACTCGGCGGGGGTTCCCCCTCCTCCGGGGCCTACGCCGTGGCTTCCCTCTCCTCCGGGGCAACCGCCGGGGCTTCCCCCTCCTCTGGGGGACTCAGCGGGAATTCCCCCTCCTCCGGGGGACTTGGTGGGGTTTCCCCCTCCTCCGGGGGACTCGGCGGGGCTTCCCACTCCACCGGGGCCTACGCCGTGGCTTCCCTCTCCTCCGGGGCAACCGCCGAGGCTTCCCCCTCCTCCGGGGAACTTGGCGGGGGTTCCCTTTTCTCCGGGGGACTCGGCGGGGCATCCCCCTCCTTCGGGGCCAACGCCGGGGCTTCCCCCCCCCCCCCCTCCGGGGAACTCGGCGGGGGTTTCCCCTTCTCCGTGGGATTTGGCGGGGGTTCCCCGTCCTCCGGGGGACTCGGCGGGGCTTCCCCCTCCTCCGGGAAGCTCGGCGGGGGTTCCCCCTCCTCTGGGGGACTTGGCGGGGGTTTCACCTCCTCCGGGGGACTCGGTAAGGCTTCCGCCTTCTCCGGGGCCACCGCCGGGGCTTCCCTCTCCTCCGGGGCCACCGCCGGAGCTTCCCCCTCCTCCGGGGAACTCGGCGGGGGTTCTCCCTTCCTCTGGGGCCTACGCCGTGGCTTACCCCTCCTCCGGGGCAACCGCCCGGGGCTTCCCCCTCCTCCGTGGAACTTGGCGGGGGTTCCCTCTCCTCTGTGGGACTCGGCGGGGGTTCCCCCTCATCCGGGGGACTCGGCGGGGCTTCCCCCTCCTCCAGGGCAACCGCCGGGGCTTCCCCCTCCTCCGGGGAACTCGGCGGGGCTTCCCCCTCCTCCGGGGAAGTTGGTGGGGGTTCCCCCTCCTCCGGGGCCTCCGCCGGGGCTTCCCCCTCCTCCGGGGCAACTGCCGGGGCATCCCTCTCCTCCGGGGAACTCAGCGGGGGTTACCCCTCTACCGGGGAACTTGGCGGGGGTTCCCCCTCCTCCAGGGGACTCGGCGGGGCTTCCCACTCAACCGGGGCCTCCGCCTGGGCTTCTCCCCCCCCCCCCCCCCCCCCAGGGAATTTGGCGGGGGGTACCCTCTCCTCCGGGGGACTCGGCGGGGGTTCCCCCTCCTCTGGGGGACTTGACGGGGGTTTCCCCTTCTCCGTGGGATATGGCGGGGGTTCCCCCACCTCCGGGGAACTTGGTGGGTTTCCCCCATCTCCAGGGCAACCGCCGGGGCCTTCCCCTCCTCCGGGGAACTCGCCGGGGCTCCCCCCTACTCCGGGGCCACCGTCGGGGCTTCCCCCACCACCGGGGGACTCGGCGGGGATTCCCCCCCTTCGGGGAACTTGGCGGGGATTCCCTCTCCTCCGGGGGACTCGGCGGGGGTTCCCCCTCCTCTGGGGGACTCGGCGGGGCATCCCACTCCACCTGGGCCTCCGCCTGGGCCTCCCCCCCCTCTCCGGGGAACTCGGCGGTGGTTCCTCTTCCTCCGGGGAACTTGGTGGGGGTTCGTCCATCTCCAGGGCAACCGCCGGGGCTTTCCCCTCATCCGGGGAACTCGCCGGGGCTCCCCCCTCCTCCGGGGCCACCGCCGGGGCTTCCCCCTCCTCCGGGGCCACCGGCGGGGGTTCCCCCTTCTCCGGGGAACTCGGCGGGGCTTCCCGCTCCTTCGGGGAACTCGGCAGGGGTTACCCCTCCACCAGGGAACTTGGCGGGGGTTCCCTCTCCTCCGGGAGACTCGGCGGGGGTTCCCCCTCCTCCGGGGAACTCAGCGGGGGTTACCCCTCCACCGGGGAACTTGGCGGGGGTTCCCCCTCCTCCAGGCAACCGCCTGGGCTTCTCACCCCACCGGTGAACTCGGCGGGGGTTTCCCCTTCTCCGTGGGATATGGCATGGGTTCCCCCACCTCCGGGGAACTCGGCGGGGGTTCCCCCTCCTCAGGGGCCTCCGCCGCGGCTTCCCTCTCCTCCGAAGCAACCGCTGTGGCTTCCCCCTCCTTCGGGAAACTCGGCGGGGATTGCCCCCCCTTCGGGGAACTTGGCGGGGGTTCCCTCTCCTCCGGGGGACTCGGCGGGGGTTCCCCCTCCTCTGGGGGTCTCGGCGGGGCTTCCCCCTCCTCCAGGGCAACCGCCGGTTCCTTCCCCTCCTCCGGGAAACTCGGCGGGGCTTCTCCCTCCTCCGGGGAACTTGGTGGGGGTTCCACCATCTCCAGGACAACCGCTGGGTCCTTCCCCTCCTCTTGGGAACTCGCCGGGGCACCCCCCTCCTCCGGGGCCACCGCCGGGGCTTCCCCCTCCTCCGGGGGACTCGGCGGGGCTTCCCCCTCCTCCGGGGCCTCCGCTGTGGCTTCCCCCTCTCCGTGGCCTCCGCCGGGGCTTCCTTCTCTCAAGGGGCCTCCGCCGGGGCTTCCCCCTTCTCCGGGAAACTCTGCGGGGGTTCCCCCTCCTCTGGGGGACTCGGCGGGGCATCCCACTCCACCTGGGCCTCCGCCTGGGCCTCCCCCCCCTCTCCGGGGAACTCGGCGGTGGTTCCTCTTCCTCCGGGGAACTTGGTGGGGGTTCGTCCATCTCCAGGGCAACCGCCGGGGCTTTCCCCTCATCCGGGGAACTCGCCGGGGCTCCCCCCTCCTCCGGGGCCTCAGTCAGGGCTTCCCCCTCCTCCGGGGCCTCCGCCGGGGCTTCCCTCTCTCCGGGGCCTCCGCCGGGGCTTCCCCCTCCTCCGGGGCAACTGCCGGGGCTTCCCTCTCCTCCGGGGAACCTTAGCGGGGGTTATCCCTTCACCGGGGAACTTTGCGGGGCTTCCCCCTCCCCCAGGGCAACCGCCGGGGCTTCCCCCTTCTCCGGGACACTCGGCGGGGCTTCCCCTCCTCCGGGGAGGTTGGTAGGGGTTTCCCCTCCTCCGGGGCCTCCGCCGGGGCTTCCCCCTCCTCCGGGGAACTCGGCGGGGGTTCCCCCTCCTCCGGGAAACTCGGCGGGGGTTCCCTTTCCTCCGTGGGACTCGGCGGGGGTTCCTCCTAATCCGGGGGGCTCGGCGGGGCTTCCCCCTCCTCCGGGAAACTCGGCGGGGGTTCCCTTTCCTCCGGGGGACTTGGCGGGGGTTCTTCCTCCCCCCTGGGGACTCAGCGGGGCTTCCCCCTCCTCCGGGGCAACCGCCGGGGCTTCCACCTCCTCCGGGGAACTCGGCGGGGCTTCCCCCTCCTCCGGGGCCACCGCCGGGGCTTCCCTCTCCTCCGGGGAACTCGGCGGGGCTCACCCCTCCTCCGTGGCCACCGCCGGGGCTTTTCTCATCCTCCAGGGCAACCGCCGGGGATTCCCTCTCATCCGGGGCCACCGCCGGGGCTTCCCCCTCCTCCGGGGAACTTGGCGGGGGTTCCCTCTCCTCCGTGGGACTCGGCGGGGGTTCCTCCTAATCCGGGGGGCTCGGCGGGGCTTCCCCCTCCTCCGGGAAACTCGGCGGGGGTTCCCCTATCTCTGGGGCCTCCGCCGGGCTTCCCGCTCCTCCGGGGCAACCGCCGGGGCTTCCTCCTCCTCCGGGGAACTCGGCGGGGTTCCCCCTCCTCTAGGGGACTTGGCGGGGGTTTCCCCTCCTCCGGGGGACTCAGCGGGGCTTTCCCTCTCCTCCGGGGCCACCGCCGGGGCTTCCCCCTCCTCCGGGGCCTCCGCCGGGGCTTCCCCCTCTCCGGGGCCTCCGCCGGGGCTTCCCCCTCCTCCGGGGCAACTGCCGGGGCTTCCCTCTCCTCCGGGGAACCTTAGCGGGGGTTACCCCTTCACCGGGGAACTTTGCGGGGCTTCCCCCTCCCCCAGGGCAACCGCCGGGGCTTCCCCCTCCTCCGGGACACTCGGCGGGGCTTCCCCTCCTCCGGGGAGGTTGGTAGGGGTTTCCCCTCCTCCGGGGCCTCCGCCGGGGCTTCCCCCTCCTCCGGGGCAACTGCCGGGGCATCTACCTCCTCCGTGGAACTCAGCGGGGGTTACCCCTCCACCGGGGAACTTGGCGGGGGTTCCCCCTCCTCCAGGAGACTCGGCGGGGCTTCCCACTCCACCGGGGCATCCGCCTGTGCTTCCCCCCCAACGGTGAACTCGGCGGGGGTTTCCCCTTTTCCGTAGGATATGGCGGGGCTCACCCCTTCCCCGTGGCCACCGCCGGGGCTTTTCCCATCCTCCAGGGCAACCGCCGGGGCTTCCCTCTCCTCCTGGTAACTCGGCAGGGCTTCCCCTTGCTCCGAGGAACTTTGTGGGGTTTCCCCCACCTCCAGGGGACTCAGCGGGGCTTCCCACTCCTCCGGGACACTCGGTGAGGCTTCTCCCTCCTCCGGGGAACTTGGCGGGGTTTCCCTCTCCTCCGTGGGACTCGGCGGGGGTTCCCCCTCATCCGGGGGACTCGGCGGGGCTTCCCCCTCCTCCGGGGAACTTGGTGGGGGTTCCCCTATCTCCGGGGCCTCCTCCCCCCTTCTCTGGGGCAACCGCCGGGGCTTCCCCCTCTCCGGGGCCTCCGCCGGGGCTTCCCCCTCCTCCGGGAAACTCTGCGGGGGTTTTCCCCCTTCTCCAGGGAACTCGGTGGGGGTTTCTCCTCCTCCGGGGAACTTGGCGGGAGCTCCCCCTCCTCCGGGGGACTCGGCGGGGCTTCCCACTCCACCGGGGCCTCCGCCTGGGCTTTTCCCCCTCTGGGGAACTCGGCGCGGGATCCCCCTCCTCCGGGGGACTTGGCGGGGGTTCTTCCTCCTCCGGGGAGCTCAACGGGGGTTCTTCCTCCTCCGGGGAGCTCAACGGGGGTTCCCCCTCCTCCGGGGAACTCGGCGGGGGTTCCCCCTCCACCGGGAAACTCGGCGGGGGTTCCCTTTTGCTCCGGGGGACTTGGCGGGGGTTCCCCCTCCCCTGGGGGGACTCGGCGGGGCTTCCCCCTCTTCGGGGCCTCCACCGGGGCTTCCCCCTCCTCCGGGAAACTCTGCGGGGGTTCCCCCTCCTCCGGGGAGCTCAACGGGGGTTCCCCCTCCTCCGGGGAACTCGGCGGGGGTTCCCCCTCCTCCGGGAAACTCGGCGGGGGTTCCCTTTCCTCCGGGGGACTTGGCGGGGGTTCTTCCTCCCCCTGGGGACTCAGCGGGGCTTCCCCCTCCTCCGGGGCAACCGCCGGGGCTTCCACCTCCTCCGGGGAACTCGGCGGGGCTTCCCCCTCCTCCGGGGCCACCGCCGGGGCTTCCCCTTCCTCCGGGGAACTCGGCGGGGGTTCCCCCTCCTCCGGGAAACTCGGCGGGGGTTCCCCCTCCTCCGGGAAACTCGGCGGGGGTTCCCTTTCCTCCGTGGGACTCGGCGGGGGTTCCTCCTAATCCGGGGGGCTCGGCGGGGCTTCCCCCTCCTCCGGGAAACTCGGCGGGGGTTCCCTTTCCTCCGGGGGACTTGGCGGGGGTTCTTCCTCCCCCCTGGGGACTCAGCGGGGCTTCCCCCTCCTCCGGGGCAACCGCCGGGGCTTCCACCTCCACCGGGGAACTCGGCGGGGCTTCCCCCTCCTCCGGGGCCACCGCCGGGGCTTTTCTCATCCTCCAGGGCAACCGCCGGGGATTCCCTCTCATCCGGGGCCACCGCCGGGGCTTCCCCCTCCTCCGGGGAACTTGGCGGGGGTTCCCTCTCCTCCGTGGTACTCGGCGGGGGTTCCTCCTAATCCGGGGGGCTCGGCGGGGCTTCCCCCTCCTCCGGGAAACTCGGCGGGGGTTCCCTTTCCTCCGGGGGACTTGGCGGGGGTTCTTCCTCCCCCTGGGGACTCAGCGGGGCTTCCCCCTCCTCCGGGGCAACCGCCGGGGCTTCCACCTCCTCCGGGGAACTCGGCGGGGCTCACCCCTCCTCTGTGGCCACCGCCGGGGCTTTTCTCATCCTCCAGGGCAACCGCCGGGGATTCCCTCTCTTCCGGGGCCACCGCCGGGGCTTCCCCCTCCTCCGGGGAACTTGGCGGGGGTTCCCTCTCCTCCGTGGGACTCGGCGGGGGTTCCTCCTAATCCGGGGGGCTCGGCGGGGCTTCCCCCTCCTCCGGGGAACTTGGAGGGGGTTCCCCTATCTCTGGGGCCTCCGCCGGGCTTCCCGCTCCTCCGGGGCAACCGCCGGGGCTTCCTCCTCCTCGAGGGAACTCGGCGGGGTTCCCCCTCCTCTAGGGGACTTGGCGGGGGTTTCCCCTCCTCCGGGGGACTCAGCGGGGCTTTCCCTCTCCTCCGGGGCCACCGCCGGGGCTTCCCCCTCCTCCGGGGGACTCGGCGGGGATTTCCCCTCCTCCGGGGGACTCGGCGGGGCTTCCCACTCCACCGGGGCCTCCGCCTGGGCTTTTCACCCTCCGGGGAACTCGGCGCGGGTTCCCTCTCCTCCGGGGGACTTGGCGGGGGTTCTTCCTCCTCCGGGGAGCTCAACGGGGGTTCCCCCTCCTCCGGGGAACTCGGCGGGGGTTCCCCCTCCACCGGGAAACTCGGTGGGGGTTCCTCCTAATCCGGTGGGCTCGGCGGGGCTTCCCCCTCCTCCGGGAAACTCGGCGGGGGTTCCCTTTCCTCCGGGGGACTTGGCGGGGGTTCTTTCTCCCCCCTGGGGACTCAGCGGGGCTTCCCCCTCCTCCGGGGCAACCGCCGGGGCTTCCACCTCCTCCGGGGAACTCGGCGGGGCTTCCCCCTCCTCCGGGGCCACCGCCGGGGCTTCCCTCTCCTCCGGGGAACTCGGCGGGGCTCACCCCTCCTCCGTGGCCACCGCCGGGGCTTTTCTCATCCTCCAGGGCAACCGCCGGGGATTCCCTCTCATCCGGGGCCACCGCCTGGGCTTCCCCCTCCTCCGGGGAACTTGGCGGGGGTTCCCTCTCCTCCGTGGGACTCGGCGGGGGTTCCTCCTAATCCGGGGGGCTCGGCGGGGCTTCCCCCTCCTCCGGGGAACTTGGCGGGGGTTCCCCTATCTCTGGGGCCTCCGCCGGGCTTCCCGCTCCTCCGGGGCAACCGCCGGGGCTTCCTCCTCCTCCGGGGAACTCGGCGGGGGTTTCCCCTCCTCCGGGGGACTCAGCGGGGCTTTCCCTCTCCTCCGGGGCCACCGCCGGGGCTTCCCCCTCCTCCGGGGGACTCGGCGGGGATTTCCCCTCCTCCGGGGGACTCGGCGGGGCTTCTTACTCCACCGGGGCCTCCGCCTGGGCTTTTCCCCCTCCGGGGAACTCGGCGCGGGTTCCCTCTCCTCCGGGGGACTTGGCGGGGGTTCATCCTCCTCCGGGGAGCTCAACGGGGGTTCCCCCTCCTCCGGGGAACTCGGCGGGGGTTCCCCCTCCACCGGGAATCTCGGCGGGGGTTCCCTTTCCTCCGGGGGACTTGGCGGGGGTTCTTCCTCCCCCAGGGGACTCAGCGGGGCTTCCCCCTTCTCCGGGGCAACCGCCGTGGCTTCCCCCTCCTCCGGGGAACTCGGCGGGGCTTCCCTCTCCTCCGGGGCCACCGCCGGGGCTTCCCCCTCCTCCGGGGAACTTGGCGGGGGTTCCCTCAGCTCCGGGGCCTCCGCCGGGCTTCCCGCTCCTCCAGGGCAACCGCCGGGGCTACCCCCTCCTCCGGGGAACTCGGCGGGGGTTCCCCCTCCTCTGGGGGACTCGGTTAGGCTTCCCCCTCCTCCGGGGGACTCGGTGAGGCTGCCCCCTCCTACGGGGCCACCGCCGGGGCTTCCCTCTCATCCGGGGCCACCGCCGGGGCTTTCCCCTCCTCCGGGGAACTTGGCGGGGGCCCCTCTCCTCCGTGGGACTTGGCGGGGTTTCCCCCTCATCCGGGGGACTCGGCGAGGCTTCCCCCTCCTCCAGGGCAACCGCCAGGGCTTCCCCCTCCTCCGAGGGACTCGGCGGGAATTCCCCCTCCTCCGGGGAATCCGCCTGGGCTTCCCTCCCCACCGGTGAACTCGGCGGGGGTTTCCCCTTCTCCGTGGGATATGGCGGGGGTTCCCCCTCCTCCGAGGGACTCGGCGGGGCTTCCCCCACCTCCGGGGAACTCGGCGGGAGTTCCCCCTCCTCCGGGGCCTCCGCCGTGGCTTCCCTCTCCTCCGAAGCAACCGCCGTGGCTTCCCCCTCCTCCGGGAAACTCGGCGGGGGTACCACCTCCTCTAGGGGCCTCGGCGGGGCTTCCTTCTCCTCCAGGGCTACCGCCGTGGCTTCCCCTTCCTCGGGGAAACTCGGCTGGGCTTCTCCCTCCTCCGGGGAACTTGGTGGGGGTTCCCCCATCTCCAGGGCAACCGCTGGGGCCTTCCCCTCCTCCGGGGAACTCGCCGGGGCTCCCCCCTCCTCCGGGGCCACCGCCGGGGCTTCCCCCTGCTCCGGGGGACTTGGCGGGGCTTCCCCCTCCTCCGGGGCCACCGCCGGGGGTTCCTTCTCCCCCGGGGAACTCGGCGGGGCTTCCCCCTCCTCTGGGGCCACCGCCGGGGCTTCCCCCCGCTCCGGGGAACTCGGCGGGGGTTTCCCCTTCTCCGGGGCAACCGCCGGGGCTTCCCCCTCCTCAGGGGCCTTCGCCGGGGCTTCCTTCTCCTACGGGGCCTCCGCCGGGGCTTTCCCCTCATCCGGGGAACTCGCCGGGGCTTCCCCCTCTCCGGGGCCTGCGCCGGGGCGTCCTCCTCTCCGGGGCCTCCGCCGGGGCTAACCCCTCCTCCGGGAAACTCTGCGTGGGTTCCCCCTCCTCCGGGTCCTCCGCCATGGCTTCCCCCTTTTCGGGGCCTCCGCCGGGGCTTCCCCCTCCTCCGGGGAACTCAGCGGGGGTTACCCCTTTGAACGGGAACTTGGCGGGGGTTTCCCCTCCTCCGGGGGACTCGGTGAGGCTTCCCCCTCCTCCGGGGCCACCGCCGGAGGTCTCCTCTCCTCCGGGGCAACCGCTGGGGCTTTCCCCTCCTCCGGGGAACATGGCGGGGGTTCCCCCTCCTCAGGGGAACTTGGTGGGGGTTCCCCCTCTTCCGGGGCCCTCGCCGGGGCTTCCCCCTCCTCCGAGAGACTCGGCGGGGATTCCCTCTCCTCCGGGGGACTTGGCGGGGGTTCCCCCTCCTCCGGGGGACTCGTCGGGGCTTCTCCCACCTCTGGAGAACTTGGTGGGGGTTCCCCCATCTCCAGGGCAACCGCCGGGGCCTTCGCCTCCTCCGGGGAACTCGCCGGGGCTTCCCCCTCCTCCGGGAGACTCGGCGGGGCTTCCCCTTTCTCCAGGGAACTCGGCGGTGGTTCCCCCTCCGTGGCCACCGCTGGGGCTTCCCCCTCCTCCGGTTGAATCGGCAGGGCTTCCCCCTCCTCCGTGGCCACCGCCGGGGGTTCCCCCTTCACCGGGGAACTCGGCGGGGCTTCCCCTCCTCCGGGGAGGTTGGTAGGGGTTTCCCCTCCTCCGGGGCCTCCGCCGGGGCTTCCCCCTCCTCCGGGGAACTCGGCGGGGGTTCCCCCTCCTCCGGGAAACTCGGCGGGGGTTCCCTTTCCTCCGTGGGACTCGGCGGGGGTTCCTCCTAATCCGGGGGGCTCGGCGGGGCTTCCCCCTCCTCCGGGAAACTCGGCGGGGGTTCCCTTTCCTCCGGGGGACTTGGCGGGGGTTCTTCCTCCCCCCTGGGGACTCAGCGGGGCTTCCCCCTCCTCCGGGGCAACCGCCGGGGCTTCCACCTCCTCCGGGGAACTCGGCGGGGCTTCCCCCTCCTCCGGGGCCACCGCCGGGGCTTCCCTCTCCTCCGGGGAACTCGGCGGGGCTCACCCCTCCTCCGTGGCCACCGCCGGGGCTTTTCTCATCCTCCAGGGCAACCGCCGGGGATTCCCTCTCATCCGGGGCCACCGCCGGGGCTTCCCCCTCCTCCGGGGAACTTGGCGGGGGTTCCCTCTCCTCCGTGGGACTCGGCGGGGGTTCCTCCTAATCCGGGGGGCTCGGCGGGGCTTCTCCCTCCTCCGGGAAACTCGGCGGGGGTTCCCCTATCTCTGGGGCCTCCGCCGGGCTTCCCGCTCCTCCGGGGCAACCGCCGGGGCTTCCTCCTCCTCCGGGGAACTCGGCGGGGTTCCCCCTCCTCTAGGGGACTTGGCGGGGGTTTCCCCTCCTCCGGGGGACTCAGCGGGGCTTTCCCTCTCCTCCGGGGCCACCGCCGGGGCTTCCCCCTCCTCCGGGGCCTCCGCCGGGGCTTCCCCCTCTCCGGGGCCTCCGCCGGGGCTTCCCCCTCCTCCGGGGCAACTGCCGGGGCTTCCCTCTCCTCCGGGGAACCTTAGCGGGGGTTACCCCTTCACCGGGGAACTTTGCGGGGCTTCCCCCTCCCCCAGGGCAACCGCCGGGGCTTCCCCCTCCTCCGGGACACTCGGCGGGGCTTCCCCTCCTCCGGGGAGGTTGGTAGGGGTTTCCCCTCCTCCGGGGCCTCCGCCGGGGCTTCCCCCTCCTCCGGGGCAACTGCCGGGGCATCTACCTCCTCCGTGGAACTCAGCGGGGGTTACCCCTCCACCGGGGAACTTGGCGGGGGTTCCCCCTCCTCCAGGAGACTCGGCGGGGCTTCCCACTCCACCGGGGCATCCGCCTGTGCTTCCCCCCCAACGGTGAACTCGGCGGGGGTTTCCCCTTTTCCGTGGGATATGGCGGGGCTCACCCCTTCCCCGTGGCCACCGCCGGGGCTTTTCCCATCCTCCAGGGCAACCGCCGGGGCTTCCCTCTCCTCCTGGTAACTCGGCAGGGCTTCCCCTTGCTCCGAGGAACTTTGTGGGGTTTCCCCCACCTCCAGGGGACTCAGCGGGGCTTCCCACTCCTCCGGGACACTTGGCGGGGTTTCCCTCTCCTCCGTGGGACTCGGCGGGGGTTCCCCCTCATCCGGGGGACTCGGCGGGGCTTCCCCCTCCTCCGGGGAACTTGGTGGGGGTTCCCCTATCTCCGGGGCCTCCTCCCCCCTTCTCTGGGGCAACCGCCGGGGCTTCCCCCTCTCCGGGGCCTCCGCCGGGGCTTCCCCCTCCTCCGGGAAACTCTGCGGGGGTTTTCCCCCTTCTCCAGGGAACTCGGTGGGGGTTCCTCCTCCTCCGGGGAACTTGGCGGGAGCTCCCCCTCCTCCGGGGGACTCGGCGGGGCTTCCCACTCCACCGGGGCCTCCGCCTGGGCTTTTCCCCCTCTGGGGAACTCGGCGCGGGATCCCCCTCCTCCGGGGGACTTGGCGGGGGTTCTTCCTCCTCCGGGGAGCTCAACGGGGGTTCCCCCTCCTCCGGGGAACTCGGCGGGGGTTCCCCCTCCACCGGGAAACTCGGCGGGGGTTCCCTTTTGCTCCGGGGGACTTGGCGGGGGTTCTTCCTCCCTCAGGGGACTCAGCGAAGCTTCCCCCTCCTCCGGGGAACTTGGCGGGGGTTCCCCCTCCCCTGGGGGGACTCGGCGGGGCTTCCCCCTCTTCAGGGCCTCCACCGGGGCTTCCCCCTCCTCCGGGAAACTCTGCGGGGGTTCCCCCTCCTCCGGGGAGCTCAACGGGGGTTCCCCCTCCTCCGGGGAACTCGGCGGGGGTTCCCCCTCCTCCGGGAAACTCGGCGGGGGTTCCCTTTCCTCCGGGGGACTTGGCGGGGGTTCTTCCTCCCCCTGGGGACTCAGCGGGGCTTCCCCCTCCTCCGGGGCAACCGCCGGGGCTTCCACCTCCTCCGGGGAACTCGGCGGGGCTTCCCCCTCCTCCGGGGCCACCGCCGGGGCTTCCCCTTCCTCCGGGGAACTCGGCGGGGGTTCCCCCTCCTCCGGGAAACTCGGCGGGGGTTCCCCCTCCTCCGGGAAACTCGGCGGGGGTTCCCTTTCCTCCGTGGGACTCGGCGGGGGTTCCTCCTAATCCGGGGGGCTCGGCGGGGCTTCCCCCTCCTCCGGGAAACTCGGCGGGGGTTCCCTTTCCTCCGGGGGACTTGGCGGGGGTTCTTCCTCCCCCCTGGGGACTCAGCGGGGCTTCCCCCTCCTCCAAAGCATCCGCTGGGGCTTCCCCCTCCTCCGAGGGACACGGCGGGGAATCCCCCTCCTCCGGGGAACTTGGAGGGGGATTCCCCTCCTCCAGGGGACTCGGCGGGGCTTCCCACTCCACCTGGGCCTCCGCCTGGGCTTCCCTCTCCTCCGGGGCCACCGCCGGGGCTTCCCCCTCCACCAGGGCCTACGCCGTGGCTTCCCTCTCTTCCGGGGCAACCGCCGTTGCTTCCCCCTCCTCCGGGGAACTTGGCGGGGGTTCCCTCTCCTCCGGGGGACTCGGCGGGGGTTCCCCCTCCACCGGGGAACTTATCGTGGGTTCCCTCTCCTCCGGGGAACTTGGTGGGGGTTCCCCTATCTCCAGGGCAACCGCCGCGGCTTCCCTCTCCTCCGGGGGACTCGGCGAGGCTTCCCCCTCTTCCGGGTCTACCGCCGGGGGTTCCCCCTTCCGGGGACCTCGGTGGGGATTCCCTCTCCTCCGGGGGACTTGGCGGGGGTTTCCCTCAACCGGGGGACTCGGCGGGGCTTCCCACTCCACCAGGGCCTACGCCGTGGCTTCCCTCTCTTCCGGGGCAACCGCCGTGGCTTCCCCCCCCCCCCGGATAACTTGGTGGTGGTTCTCTCTCCTCCGGGGGACTCGGTGGGGGTTCCCTCTCTTCTGGGGGTCTCGGCGGGGCTTCCTCCTCCTCCGGGGCCACCGCCGGGTCTTCCTTCTCCTCCCGGGCAACTGCCGGGGCTTCCCCCTTCTCCGGGGAACTCAGCGGGGGTTACCTCTCCACCGGGGAACTTGGCGGGGGTTCCCCCTCCTCTAGGGGACTCGGAACGGCTTCACACTCCACCGGGGCATCCGCCTGGGCTTCTCTCCCCACCGGTAAACTCGGTGGGGGTTTCCCCTTTTCCGTGGGATTTGGCGGGGGTTCCCCCCCCTCCGGGGGACTCGGCGGGGATTCCCCCTCCTCCGGGAAACTCGGCGGGACTTCTCCCTCCTCTGGGGAACTTGGTGGGGGTTCCCCCATCTCCAGGGCAACCGCCGGGGCCTTCGCCTCCTCCGGGGAACTCGCCGGGGCTCCCCCCTCCTCCGTGGCCACCGCCGTCGCTTTCCCCTCCTCCGGGGGACTCGGCGCGGCTTCCCCTTTCTCCAGGGAACTCGGCGGTAGTTCCCCCTCCGTGGCAACCGCCGGGGCATCCCCCTCCTCCGGGGGAATAGGCAGGGCTTCCCAATCCTCCGGGGCCACCGCCGGTGGTACCCCCTCCTCCGGGGCTTCCGCCGGGGCTTCCCCCTCCTCCGGGGCCTCCGCCGGGGCTTCCCCCTTCTCCGGGGCCTCCTTCGGGGCTTCCCCCTCTCCGGGGCCTCCGCCGGGGCTTCCTCCTCCTCCGAATAACTCTCCTTGGGTTCCCCCTCCTCCGGGGCCTCCGCCGTAGCTTCCCTCTCTCCGGGGCCTCCGCCGGGGCTCCCCCCTCCAACGGGGAACTTGGCGGGGGTTACCTCTCCTCCGGGGGACACGGCGGGGGTTCCCCTTCCTACGGGGGACTTGGCGGGGCTTCCCACTTGACCAGGGCCTCCGCCTGGGCCTCCCCTACCTCCGGGGAACTCGGTGGGGGTTCCCCCATCTCCGGGGACTCCGCCGGGCTTCCCGCTCCTCCGGGGCAACCGCCGGGGCTACCCCCTCCTCTGGAGGACCTAGCGGGGGTTTCCCCTCCACCGGGGGGGGTGGGGCTTCTCCCTCCTCCGGGGCCACCGCCGGGGCTTCCTCCTCATCCGGGGAACTCGCCTGGGGTTCCTTCTCCTCTGGGGGACTTTGCGGGGGTTCCCCCTCCTCCTGGGGACTCGGCGGGGCCTCCCCCTCCTCCAGGGCAACCGCCGGGGCTTCCCCCTCCTCCGAGAGACTCGGCGGGGATTCTCTCTCCTCCGGGGGACTTGGCGGGGGTTCCCCCTCCTCCGGGGGACTCGGCGGGGCTTCCCCCTCCTCCAGGGCAACCGCCGGGGCTTCCCCCTCCTCCGGGAAACTCGGCGGGGCTTCTCCTACCTCTGGAGAACTTGGTGGGGGTTCCCCCATCTCCAGGGCAACCGCCGGGGCCTTCGCCTCCTCCGGGGAACTCGCCGGGGCTCCCCCCTCCTCCGGGGCCACCACCGGGGCTTCCCCCTCCTCCGGGAGACTCGGCGGGGCTTCCCCTTTCTCCAGGGATCTCGGCGGTGGTTCCCCCTCCGTGGCAACCGCTGGGGCTTCCCCCTCCTCCGGTTGAATCGGCAGGGCTTCCCCCTCCTCCGGGGCCACCGCCGGGGCTTCCCCGTCCTCCGTGGAACTCGGCGGAGGTTATCCCTCCTCCGGGTCAACCGCCGGGGCTTCCCAGTCCTCCGGGGCCACCGCCGGGGCTTCCCATTCCTCCGGGGCCTCCGTCGGGGCTTCCCCCTCCTCCGGGGCCTCCGTCGGGGCTTCCCCCTCTCCGGGGCCTCCGCCGGGGCTTCCTCCTCCTCCGGGGAACTCTGCGTGGGTTCCCCCTCCTCCGGGGGACTCGGCGGTGCTTCCCACTCCACCGGGGCCTCCGCCTGGGCTTCCCCCTCCCTCCGGGGAACATGGTGGGGGTTCCCCCTCCTCCGGAGAACTCGGCGGGGGTTCCCCCTTCACCGGGAAACTCGGCGGGGGTTCTAATTCCTCCGGGGAACTTGGCGGGGGTTTCCCCTTCTCCGTGGGACTCGGCGAGGCTTCCCCCTCCTCCGGGGCCACCACCGGGGCTTCCCCCTCCTCCGGGGCCAAAGCCGGGGCTTCCCCCTCATCCAAAGAACTCGGAGGGGGTTCCCCCTGCCCCGGGGCCTACGCCGTGGCTTCCCTCTCCTCCGGGGCAACCGCCGGGGCTTCCCCCTCCTCCGGGGAACTTGGCGGGAGTTCCCTCTCCTCCGGGGGACTCGGCGGGGGTCCCCCTACCCTGTGGGACTCGGCGGGGTTCCCCCACCTTCGAGGGACTCGGCGGTGGTTCCCCCTCCACCGGGGGACTCGGCGGGGCTTCCCCCTCCCACGGGGAATATGGCGGGGCTTCCCCCTCCACCGGGGGACTGGGCGGGGCTTCCCTCTCCTCCGGTTGAACTCGGCGGTGGTTCCCCCTCATCCGGGGAATTCGGCGGGGCTTCCCCCTCCACCGGGGGACTCAGCGGAGGTTCCCCCTTCTCCGAGGCCACCGCCGGGGCTTCTTCCTCCTCTTGGGAACTCGCCGGGGCTTCCTTCTCCTTCGGGGGACTCGGCGGGGCTTCCCCCTCCTCCGGGGAATATGGCGTGGCTTCCCCCTCCACCGGGAGACTGGGCGGGGCTTCCCTCTCCTCCGGTGAACTTGGTGGGGGTTCCCCCCCTTTCGGGGGACTCGGCGGAGGTTCCCCCTTCTCCGAGGCCACCTTTGGGGCTTCCCCCACCTCCGGGGCCTCTGCAGGGACTTTTCCCTCTTCTGGGGCCACCGCCGGGGCTTCTATCTCCTCCGGGGAACGCGGCGGGGGTTCCCCTTCCTCCGGGGAACTTGGCGGGGGTTCCCCCTCCTCCGGGGCCTCCGCCGGGGCTTCCCCCTCCACCGGGGCCACCGCCGGGGCTTTCCCCTCCACCGGGGAACTCGGCGGGGGTTCCCCCTCCTCCGGGGCCACCGCCGGGGCTCCCCCTACCCTGGGGAACTCGGCGGGATTCCCCCACCTCCGAGGGACTCGGCGGGGGTTCCCCCTCCTCCGGAGTATTCGGCGGGGCTTCCCCCTCCTCCGGGGGACTCGGCGGGGCTTCCTCCTCCTCCGGGGAATATGGCGGGGCTTCCCCCTCCTCCGGGGAAATCGGCGGGGGTTCCCCCTCTTTCGGGGGACTCGCCGGGGGTTCCTTCTTCTCCGAGGCCACCGCCGGGGCATCCCCACCTCCGGGGCCTCCGCCAGGACTTTTCCCTCTTCTGGGGCCACCGCCGGGGCTTCCCCCTTTTCCGGGGCCACCGCCGGGGCCACCGCCGGGGCTTTTCCCTCCTCATGGGAACTCGCCGGGGTTTCCCCCTCCTCCGGTTAACGCGGCGGGGGTTCCCCCTCCTCCGGGGATCTTGGCGGGGGTTCCCCCTCCACCGAGGGACTCGGCGGGGGTTCCCCCTCCTCGTGGGTACTCGGCGGGGCTTCCCCCTCCTCCGGGGCTACCGCCGGGGGTTCCCCCTCCTCCAAGGGGCTCGGCGGGGGTTCCCCCTCCTCCGGACGACTCGGCGGGGCTTCCCCCTTCACCGGGGAACTTGGTGGGGGTTCCCCCTCCTCCGGAGGACTCGGCCGGGGCTTCCTCCTCCTCCGGGGTAACCGCCGGGGCTTCCCCCTCCTCCGAGGGACTCGGCGGGGGTTCCCCCTCCTCGTGGGTACTCGGCGGTGCTTCCCCCTCCTCCGGGGCCACCGCCGGGGGTTCCCCCTCCTCCAAGGGGCTCGGCGGGGGTTCCCCCTCCTCCAGACGACTAGGCGGGGCTTCCCCCTCCACTGGTGAACTTGGCGGGGCTTCCCCTTCTTTCGGGGGATTCAGCGGGGGTTCCCCCTTCTCCAAGGCCACCGCCGGGGCTTCCCCCTCCCGCGGGGCCACCGCCGGGGCTTCCCCCTCCATCGGGGCAACAGCCGGGGCTTCCCCCTCTTTCGGGGGACTCGGCGGAAGTTCCCCCTTCTCCGAGGCCACCGCCGGGGCTTTCACCTCCTCTGGGGTACTCAGCGGGGGTTCCTACTACTCCGGGGATCTTGGCGGGGGTTCTCCCTCCTCCAGGGGACTCGGCGGGGCTTTCCCCTCCTCCGGGGGGCTGGGCGGGGCTTCCCCCTCCTCCGTGGGACTCGGCGGGGGTTCCCCCACCTCCGGGGCCAACGCCGTGGCTTCCCCCTCCTCCGGGGAATTCGGCGGAAGTTTCCCCCCCTCAAGGGGACTCGGCGGGGCTTTCCTCTCCTCCGGGGGACTGGGCGGGGCTTTCCCCTCCTCCGGGGGACTCGGCGGGGCATTTTACTCCACTGGGGACTCCGCCTGGGTTAACCACCCCTCCGGGAACTCGGCGCGGGTTCCCCCTCCTCCGGGAAACTCGGCGGGGATTCCCCCTCCTCCGTGGGACTCGGCGGGGGTTCCCTCTCCTCCAGGGCCTCCGCCGGGGCTTTCCCCTCCTCCGGGGCCAAAACCGGGGCTTCCCCCTCCACCGGGGGACTCGGCAGGGCTTTCCCCACTTCCGTGGCAACCACCGGGGCCTCCTCCTCCTCCGGGGGACTTGGCGGGGGTTCTCCCTCCTCCAGGGGACTCGGCGGGGGTTCCCTATCCTCCGGGGGACTCGGTAGGGGTTCCCCCTCCTCCGGGGGACTTGGCGGGGGTTCCCCCTCCTCTAGGGGACTCGGAACGGCTTCACACTCCACCGGGGCATCCGCCTGGGCTTCTCTCCCCACCGGTAAACTCGGTGGGGGTTTCCCCTTTTCCGTGGGATTTGGCGGGGGTTCCCCCCCCTCCGGGGGACTCGGCGGGGCTTCCCCCTCCTCTGGGGGACCTGGCGGGGGTTTCCCCTCCACCGGGGGGGTGGGGCTTCCCCCTCCTCCGAAGCCACCGCCGGGGCTTCCTCCTCATCCGGGGAACTTGCCGGGGGTTCCTTCTCCTCTGGGGGACTTTGCGGGGGTTCCCCCTCCTCCTGGGGACTCGGCGGGGCCTCCCCCTCCTCCAGGGCAACCGCCGGGGCTTCCCCCTCCTCCGAGAGACTCGGCGGGGATTCTCTCTCCTCCGGGGGACTTGGCGGGGGTTCCCCCTCCTCCGGGGGACTCGGCGGGGCTTCCCCCTCCTCCAGGGCAACCGCCGGGGCTTCCCCCTCCTCCGGGAAACTCGGCGGGGCTTCTCCTACCTCTGGAGAACTTGGTGGGGGTTCCCCCATCTCCAGGGCAACCGCCGGGGCCTTCGCCTCCTCCGGGGCCACCGCCGGGGCTTCCCTCTCCTCCGGGGCCTCCGCCGGGGCTTCCCCCTCCTCCGAGGCAAACGCCGGAGCTCTCCCCTCCTCCGGGGAACTCGGCGGGGCTTCCCCCTTTCCCGGGGAACTTGCCGGGGGTTCCCTCTCCTCCGGGGGACTGGGCGGGGTTTTCCACTCCAGCTGGGCCTCCGCCGGGGTTCCCCCCCCTCCGGGGAACTCGGTGGGTGGTCCCCCTCCTCCGGGGGATTCGGCAGGAGTTCCCCCTCCTCCGGGGGACTCGGCGGGGCTTCCCCCTCCTCCGGGAAACTCGGCGGGGGTTCCCTTTTCTCCGGGGCCACCGCCGGGGGTTCACCCTCATCCTGGGAATTCGGCGGGGCTTCTCCCTCCTCAGGTGCCACCGCCGAGGCTTCTCCCTCCACCGGGGCCTCCGCCGGGGCTTCCCCCAACTCCGGGGAACTCTGCGTGGGTTCCCCCTCATCCGGGGCCTCCGCCGTGGCTTCCCACTTCTTCGGGGCAACCGCCGGGGCTTTCCCCTCCTCCGGGGCAACCGCCGGGGCTTCCCCCTCCTCCAGAGCCTCCGCCGGGGCTTTCCCCTCCTCCGAGGAACTCGCCGGGGCTCCCCCCTCCTCCGTGGCCACAGCCGGGGCTTCCCACTCCTCCGGGGAACTTGGCGGGGGTTCCCTCTCCTCCGGGGGACTCGGCGGGGCTTCCCCCTCCTCCGGGGCCACCGCCGGGGCTTCCCACTCCTCCGGGGCCACCGCCGGGGCTTCCCCCTCCTCCGGGGGACTCGGCGGAGATTCCCCCTCCTCCGGGGGACTTGGCGGGGGTTCCCTCTCCTCCGAGGGACTCGGCTTGGCTTCGCCCCCCTCCGGGGAACTCGGCGGGGCTTCCCCCTCCTCCAAAGCCACCACCGGGGCTTCCCCCTCCTCCGAGGCCACCGCCGGGGCTTCCCCTTCCTCCGGTGGACTCGGCGGGGGTTCACCCTCCGGGACACCGCCGGGGCTTCCCCATCCTCCGGGGGACTCGCCGGGGGTTCCCTCTCCTCCGGGGGACTCGGCGGGGGTTCCCCCTTCTCCGGGGGACTAAGTGGGGGTTCCCCCTCCTCCAGGGGACTCGGCGCGGCTTCCCCCATTAGCGGGGCAACCGCCGGGGCTACCCCCTCCACCGGTAAACTTGGCGGGGGATCCCCTTCCTCCAGGGACCTGGGCGGGGTTTCCCTCTTCTCCATGGGACTCAGCGGCGATTCCCCCTCCTTCGGGGGACTTGGTGGGGGTTTCCTCTCCTCCGGGGGACTCGGCGGGAGTTCCCTCTCCTCCGGATAACTCGGCGGGGCTTCCAGCTCCTCCGGGGGACTCCTCGGGGGTTCCCCCTCCTTTGTGGGACTCGGCGGGGCTTCCCCCTCCTCCAGGACAACCGCCGTGGCTTCCCCCTCCTCCGGGAAACTCAGCGGGGCTTCTCCCTCCTCCGGGGAACTTGATGGGGGTTCCCCCTCCTCCAGGGGACTCGGCAGGGCTTTCCATTCCACCGGGGGCTCCGCCTGGGCTTCCCTCCCCTCCGGGGAACTTGGCGGGGGTTCCCCCTCCTCCGGGGCCTCCGCCGGGGCTTCCCCCTCCGCCGGGGAACTCGGCGGGGGTTCCCCCTTCTCTAGAAAATTTGGCGGGGGTTCTCTCTCCTCCAGGGGACTCGGCGGGGGTTCCCCCTCCTCCGTGGCAACCGCCGGGGCTTCCCCCTCCTCCGGGAGACTCGGCGAGGATTCCCCCTCCTCCGGGGAACTTTGCGGGGGTTCCCCCTTCTCAGGGGGACTCGGCGGGGCTCTCCCCACCTCCGTGGCAACCGCCGGGGCTTCCCCCTCCTCCGGGGGAATCGGCGGGGATTCCCCCTCCTACGGGGAACTTTGCGGGGGTTCCCCCTTCTCCGGGGGACTCGGCGAGGCTACCCCCTCCTCCGTGGCAACCGCCGGGGTTTCACACTCCACTGGGGCTTTCGCCTGGGCTTCCCCCACCCTCCGGGAACTCGGCGGGGGTTCCCCCTCCTCCGGGAACTCGGCGGGGCTTACCCCTCCTCCGGGGCAACCGCCTAGGCTTCCCCCTCCTCCGGGGGACTTGGCGGGGATTCACCCTCCTCCGGGGAACTTTGCGGAGGTTCCCCCTCCTCCGAGGCCACCGCCGGGGCTTCGCCTTCCTCCGAGGGACTCGGCGGGGCTTCGCCCCCCTCCGGGGAACTCGGCGGGGCTTCCCCCTCCTCCGAGGCCACCGCCGGGGCTTCCCCCTCCTCCGAGGCCACCGCCGGGGCTTCCACTTCCTCCGGTGGACTCGGCGGGGGTTCCCCCTCCGGGGCAACCGCCGGGGCTTCCCCCTCCACCGGTAAACTTGGCGGGGGATCCCCCTCCTCCAGGGAACAGGGCGGGGTTTCCCTCTTCTCCATGGGACTCAGCGGCGATTCCCCCTCCTTCGGGGGACTTGGTGGGGGTTTCCTCTCCTCCGGGGGACTCGGCGGGGGTTCCCCCTCCTCCGGTGGACTCGGCGGGGTTTCCCACTCCTCCGAGGGACTCGGCGGGGCTTCCCCCCTCCTCCGGGGAACTTGGCGGGGGTTCCCTCTCCTTCGGGGACTCCGCCGGGTTTCCCCCCACTCCAGGGAACTCGGCGGGGGTTCCCCCTCCTCCGGGGAACTCGGCCGGGTTTCCCCCTCCTCCGAGGGACTCGGCGGGGCTTCCCCCCTCCTCCGGGGAACTTGGCGGGGGTTCCCTCTCCTTCGGGGACTCCGCCGGGGCTTCCCCCGCCCTGAAGAACTCGCCGGGGCTCCCCCCTCCACCGGGGCCACCACCGTGGCTACCCCATCCTTTGGGAAATTTGGCGCGGGTTCCCTCTCCTCCGGGGGACTCGGCGGGGGTTCCCCCTCCTCTGGGGGACTCGGCGGGGCTTCCCCCTCCTCCAGGGCAATTGCCGTTGCTTCCCCCTCCTCCGGGAAACTTGGCGGGGCTTCTCCCTCCTCCGGGGAACTTGGTGGGGGTTTCCCCTCCTCATAGGGACTCGGAAGGGCTTTCCATTCCACCGGGGCCTGCGCCTGGGCTTCCCCCCCCTCCGGGGAACAAGGCGGGGGTTCCCCCTTCTCCGAGGGACTTGGCGGGGTTTCCCACTCCTCCGGGGGACTCGGCGGGGCTTCCCCCTCCTCCGGGAATCTCGGCGGGGGTTCCTTCTCCTCCGGGGCACTCGGCGGGGCTTCCCCCCCCTCTGGGGATCTCGGCGGGGGTTCCCCCTCCTCCGGGGGACTCGGCGGGGCTTCCCCCTTCACCGGGGAAATTGGCGGAGGTACCCCCATCTCTGAGGCCTCCGCCGGGATTCCCCCTCCTCCGGGGCCACCGCCGGGGCTTCCCCCTTCTCCGGGGCAACCGCCGGGGCTTCCCCCTCCTCCGGGGAACTCGGCGGGGCTTCCCCCTCCTCCGAGGCCACCGCCGGGGCTTCCCCCTCCTCCGAGGCCACCGCCGGGGCTTCGCCTTCCTCCGGTGGACTCGGCGGGGGTTCCCCCTCCGGGACAACCGCCGGGGCTTCTCCAACCTCCGGGGGACTCGCCGGGGGTTCCCTCTCCTCCGGGGGACTCGGCGGGGGTTCCCCCTTCTCCGGGGGACTAAGTGGGGGTTCCCCCTCCTCCAGGGGTCTCGGCGGGGCTTCCCCTATTAGCGGGGCAACCGCCGGGGCTTCCCCCTCCACCGGTAAACTTGGCGGGGGATCCCCCTCCTCCAGGGAACTGGGCGGGGTTTCCCTCTTCTCCATGGGACTCAGCGGCGATTCCCCCTCCTTCGGAGGATTTGGTGGGGGTTTCCTCTCCTCCGGGGGACTCGGCGGGGGTTCCCCCTCCTCCGGGGGACTCGGCGGGGTTTCCCACTCCACCGGGGCCTCCGCCTGGGCTTCCCCCCACTCCAGGGAACTCGGCGGGGGTTCCCCCTCCTCCGGGGAACTCGGCCGGGTTTTCCCCTCCTCCGAGGGACTCGGCGGGGCTTCCCCCTTCTCCGGGGCAACCGCCGGGGCTTCCCCCTCCTCCGGGGGACTCGGCGGGGGTTCCCCCTCCTCCGGGAAACTCGGCGGGGGTTCCCTTTCCTCGGGGGGACTTGGCGGGGATTCTTCCTCCTCTAGGGAATTCAGCGGGACTTCCCCCACCTCCGTGGCAACCGCCGGGGCTTCCCACTCCTCCGGGGGACTCGGCGGGGTTCCCCCTTCTCCGGGAAACTCGGCGGGGGTTCCCTTACCTCCGGGGGACTTGGCGGGGATTCTTCCTCCCCCAGGGGACACAGCGGGGCTTCCCACTCCTCCGGGGGACTTGGCGGGGGTTCTTCCTCCCCCTGGGGACTAAGCGGGGCTACCCCCTCCTCCGGGGCAACCGCCAGGGCTTCCCCCTCCTCCGGGGCAACCGCCATGGCTTCCCCCTCCTCCGGGGCCACCGCCGCGGGTTCCCCCTCCTCCGGGGAACTCGGTGGGGCTTCCCAGGCCTCCGGTGCCACCGCCGGGGCTTCTCCCTTCTCCGGGGCCTCCGCCGGGGCTTCCCCCTCCTCCGGGGCCTCCGCCGGGGCTTTCCCCTCCTCCGGGGAACTCTGCGTGAGTTCCCCCTCCTCTGGGGCCTCCGCCGTGGCTTCCCTCTTCTCCGGGGAAACCGCTGGGGCTTTCCCCTCCTCCGGGGAATTCGCCGGGGCTCCCCCCTCCTCCGGGGAACTCGCCGGGGCTCCCCCCTCCACCGGTGCCACCGCCGGGGCTTCCCACTCCTCCGGGGAACTTGGCGGGGATTCCTCTCCTCCGGGGGACTCGGCGGGGGTTCCCCCTCTTTTGTGGGACTCGGCGGGGGTTCCCCCTCCTTTGTGGGACTCGGCGGGGCTTCCCCCTCCTCCAGGACAACCGCCGTGGCTTCCCCCTCCACCGGGAAACTCAGCGGGGCTTCTCCCTCCTCCGGGGAACTTGATGGGGGTTCCCCCTCCTCCAGGGGACTCGGCAGGGCTTTCCATTCCACCGGGGGCTCCGCCTGGGCTTCCCCCCCTCCGGGGAACTCGGCGGGGGTTCCCCCTTCTCCGAGGGACTTGGCGGGGGTTCTTCCTCCTCCGGGGGACTCGGCGGGGCTTCCCCCTCCTCCGGGGGACTCGGCGGGGCTTCCCGCTTCACCGGGGAACTTGGCGGAGGTTCCCCCATCTCCGGGGGACTTGGCGGGGCATCCCCCTCCACCGGGGCAACCGCCGGGGCTTCCCCCTCCTCCGGGGCCACCGCCGGGGCTTTCCCCTCCTCCGGGGGACTCGGCGGGGATTCTTCCTCCACCGGGGGACTTGGCGGGGGTTCCCCCCCCTCCGGGGAACTCTGCGGGGGTTACCCCCTCCTCCGGGGCCTCCGCCGTGGCTTCCCTCTCCTCCGAAGCAACCACCGGGGCTTCCCCCTCCACCGGGGAACTTGGCGTGGGTTCCCTCTCCTCCGGGGGACTCGGCGGGGCTTCGCCCACCTCCGGGGAAATCGGCGGGGCTTCCCCCTCCACCGAGGCCACCGCCGGGGCTTTCCCCTCCTCCGAGGCCACCGCCGGGGCTTTCCCTTCCTCCGGTGGACTCGGCGGGGGTTCCCCCTCCGGGACAACCGCCGGGGCTTCCCCATCCTCCGGGGGACTCGCCGGGGGTTCCCTCTCCTCCGGGGGACTCGGCGGGGGTTCCCCCTCCTCCGGGGGACTAAGTGGGGGTTCCCCCTCCTCCAGGGGACTCGGCGGGGCTTCCCCCATTAGCGGGGCAACCGCCGGGGCTTCCCCCTCCACCGGTAAACTTTGCGGGGGATCCCCCTCCTCCAGGGAACTGGGCGGGGTTTCCCTCTTCTCCATGGGACTCAGCGGCGATTCCCCCTCCTCCGGGGGACTCGGCGGGGTTTCCCACTCCTCCGAGGGACTCGGCGGGGCTTCCCCCCTCCTCCGGGGAACTTGGCGGGGGTTCCCTCTCCTTCGGGGACTCCGCCGGGGCTTCCCCCCACTCCAGGGAACTCGGCGGGGGTTCCCCCTCCTCCGGGGAACTCGGCCGGGTTTCCCCCTCCTCCGAGGGACTCGGCGGGGCTTCCCCCCTCCTCCGGGGAACTTGGCGGGGGTTCCCTCTCCTTCGGGGACTCCGCCGGGGCTTCCCCCGCCCTGAAGAACTCGCCGGGGCTCCCCCCTCCACCGGGGCCACCACCGTGGCTACCCCATCCTTTGGGAAACTTGGCGCGGGTTCCCTCTCCTCCGGGGGACTCTGCGGGGGTTCCCCCTCCTCTGGGGGACTCGGCGGGGCTTCCCCCTCCTCCAGGGCAATTGCCGTTGCTTCCCCCTCCTCCGGAAAACTTGGCGGGGCTTCTCCCTCCTCCGGGGAACTTGGTGGGGGTTTCCCCTCCTCATAGGGACTCGGTAGGGCTTTCCATTCCACCGGGGCCTGCGCCTGGGCTTCCCCCCCCTCCGGGGAACAAGGCGGGGGTTCCCCCTTCTCCGAGGGACTTGGCGGGGTTTCCCACTCCTCCGGGGGACTCGGCGGGGCTTCCTCCTCCTCCGGGAATCTCTTCGGGGGTTCCTTCACCTCCGGGGCACTCGGCGGGGCTTCCCCCCCCTCCGGGGATCTCGGCGGGGGTTCCCCCTCCTCCGGGGGACTCGGCGGGGCTTCCCCCTTCACCGGGGAAATTGGTGGAGGTTCCCCCATCTCTGGGGCCTCCGCCGGGATTCCCCCTCCTCCGGGGCCACCGCCGGGGCTTCCCCCTTCTCCGGGGCAACCGCCGGGGCTTCCCCCTCCTCCGGGGTACTCGGCGGGGCTTCCCCCTCCTCCGAGGCCACCGCCGGGGCTTCCCCCTCCTCCGAGGCCACCGCCGGGGCTTCGCCTTCCTCCGGTGGACTCGGCGGGGGTTCCCCCTCCGGGACAACCGCCGGGGCTTCCCCATCCTCCGGGGGACTCGCCGGGGGTTCCCTCTCCTCCGGGGGACTCGGCGGGGGTTCCCCCTTCTCCGGGGGACTAAGTGGGGGTTCCCCCTCCTCCAGGGGTCTCGGCGGGGCTTCCCCTATTAGCGGGGCAACCGCCGGGGCTTCCCCCTCCACCGGTAAACTTGGCGGGGGATCCCCCTCCTCCAGGGAACTGGGCGGGGTTTCCCTCTTCTCCATGGGACTCAGCGGCGATTCCCCCTCCTTCGGGGGACTCGGTGGGGGTTTCCTCTCCTCCGGGGGACTCGGCGGGGGTTCCCCCTCCTCTGGGGGACTCGGCGGGGTTTCCCACTCCACCGGGGCCTCCGCCTGGGCTTCCCCCCACTCCAGGGAACTCGGCGGGGGTTCCCCCTCCTCCGGGGAACTCGGCCGGGTTTCCCCCTCCTCCGAGGGACTCGGCGGGGCTTCCCCCCTCCTCCGGGGAACTTGGCGGGGGTCCCCATCTCTGGGGCCTCCGCCGGGATTCCCCCTCCTCCGGGGCCACCGCCAGGGCTTCCCCCTTCTCCGGGGCAACCGCCGGGGCTTCCCCCTCCTCCGGGGGACTCGGCGGGGGTTCCCCCTCCTCCGGGAAACTCGGCGGGGGTTCCCTTTCCTCCGGGGGACTTGGCGGGGATTCTTCCTCCTCTAGGGAATTCAGCGGGACTTCCCCCACCTCCGTGGCAACCGCCGGGGCTTCCCCCTCCTCCGGGGGCCTCGGCGGGGTTCCCCCTCCTCCGGGAAACTCGGCGGGGGTTCCCTTTCCTCCGGGGGACTTGGCGGGGATTCTTCCTCCCCCAGGGGACACAGCGGGGCTTCCCACTCCTCCGGGGGACTTGGCGGGGGTTCTTCCTCCCCCTGGGGACTAAGCGGGGCTACCCCCTCCTCCGGGGCAACCGCCAGGGCTTCCCCCTCCTCCGGGGCCACCGCCGCGGGTTCCCCCTCCTCCGGGGAACTCGGCGGGGCTTCCCAGGCCTCCGGTGCCACCGCCGGGGCTTCTCCCTTCTCCGGGGCCTCCGCCGGGGCTTCCCCCTCCTCCGGGGCCTCCGCCGGGGCTTTCCCCTCCTCCGGGGAACTCTGCGTGAGTTCCCCCTCTTCTGGGGCCTCCGCCGTGGCTTCCCTCTTCTCCGGGGAAACCGCCGGGGCTTTCCCCTCCTCCGGGGAATTCGCCGGGGCTCCCCCCTCCTCCGGGGAACTCGCCGGGGCTTCTTCCTCCTCCGGGGAACTTGATGGGGGTTCCCCCTCCTCCAGGGGACTCGGCAGGGCTTTCCATTCCACCGGGGGCTCCGCCTGGGCTTCCCCCCCTCCGGTGAACTCAGCGGGGGTTACCCCTTTCAACGGGGAACTTGGCGGGGGTTCCCTCTCCTCCGGGGGACACGGCGGGGGTTACCCCTTTCAACGGGGAACTTGGCGGGGGTTCCCTCTCCTCCGGGGGACACGGCGGGGGTTCCCCCTCCTCCGGGGGACTCGGCAGGGCTTCCCCCTCCTCCGAGGCCACCGCCGGGGGTTCCCCCTCCTCTGGCAGACTCGGCGGGGCTTCCCCCTACTCCAGGGCAACCGCCGAGGCTTCCCCCTCCACCGGGGAACTCGGCGGAGCTTCCCTCTCCTCCGTGGAACTTGGTGAGGGTTCCCCCTTCTTCTGGGCCTCCGCCGGGGCTTCCCCCTTTTCCGGGGCAACTGCCGGGGCTTCCCCCTCCTCCGGGGTACTCTGCGGGGGTTACCCCCTCCTCCGGGGCCTCCGCCGTGGCTTCCCTCTCCTCCGAGGCAACCACCGGGGCTTCCCCCTCCACCGGGGAACTTGGCGTGGGTTCCCTCTCCTCCGGGGGACTCGGCGGGGCTTCCCCCTCCTCCGGGAAACTTGGCGGGTGTTCCCCCATCTCCGGGGCCACCGCTGGGCTTCCTGCTCCTCCGGGGCAACCGCCGGGGCTACCCCCTCCTCCGGGGAACTCGGCGGGGGTTCCCCCTCCTCTGGGGGACTTGGCAGGGGTTTCCCCTCCTCCGGGGGACTCAGTGAGGCTTCCCCCTCCTCCGGGGCCACCGCCGGGACTTCCCTCTCATTCGGGGCCACCGCCGGGGCTTTCCCCTCCTCCGGGGAACTTGGCGGGGGTTCCCTCTCCTCCGTGGGACTCGGCGGGGTTTCCCTCTCATCCGGGGGACTCGGCGGGGCTTCCCCCTCCTCCAGGGCAACCCCGGGGCTTCCCCCTCCTCCGAGGGACTCGGCGGGGCTTCCCCCTCCTCCGGGGAACTTGGCGGGGGTTCCCCTATCTCCGGAGCAACCGCCGGGGCTTCCTCCTCCTCCGGGGAACTCGGCAAGGTTCCCCCTCCTCTAGGGGACTTGGCGGGGGTTTCCCCTCCTCCGGGGGACTCGGCGGGGCTTTCCCTCTCCTCCGGGGCCAACGCCGGGGCTTCCCCCTTCTCCGGGGGACTCGGCGGGGCTTCCCACTCCACCGGGGCCTCCGCCTGGGCTTTTTCCCCTACGCAGAACTCGGCGTGGGTTGCCCCTCCTCCGGGGGACTTGGCGGGGGTTCTTCCTTCTCCGGGGAGCTCAACGGGTGTTCCCCCTTCTCCGGGGAACTCGGCGGGGGTTCCCTTTCCTCCGGGGGACTTGGCGGGGGTTCTTCCTTCCACAGGGGACTCGGCGGGGCTTCCTTCTCCTCCGGGGAACTTGGCGGGGGTTCCCCTATCTCCGGGGCCTCCGCCGGGCTCCCCGCTCCTCCGAAGCAACCGCCGAGGCTTTCCCCTCTCCGGGGCCTCCGCCGGGGCTTCCCCCTCCTCCGGGAAACTCTGCGGGGGTTCCCCCTCCTCCGGGGAGCTCAACGGGGGTTCCCCCTCCTCCGGGGAATTTGGCGGGGGTTCCTTCTCCTCCGGGAAACTCGGCGGGGGTTCCCTTTCCTCCGGGGGACTTGGCGGGGGTTCTTCCTCCCCCAGGGGACTCAGCGGGGCTTCCCCCTCCTCCGGGGCAACCGCCGTGGCTTCCCCCTCCTCCGGGGAACTCGGCGGGGCTTCCCCCTCCTCCGGGGCCACCACCGGGGCTTCCCCCTCCTCCGGGGAACTCGGCGGGGGTTCCCCTTCTCCGGGGAACTCTGCGTGGGTTCCCGCTCCTCCGGGGACTCCGCCGTGGCCGCCCTCTTTTCCGGGGCGACCGCCGGGGCTTTCCCCTCCTCCGGGAAACTCGCCGGGGCTCACCACTCCTCCGTGGCCACCGCCGGGGCTTTTCCCATCCTCCAGGGACACCGCCGAGGCTTCCTCCTCCCTCGGGGAACTCGGCGGGGTTCCCCCTCCTCTATGGGACATGTCGGGGGTTTCCCCTCCCCTGGGGGACTTGGCGGGGATTCTTCCTCCTCTAGGGAATTCTGCGGGACTTCCCCCACCTCCGTGGCAACCGCCGGGGCTTCCCCCTCCTCCGGGGGACTCGGCGGGGTTCCCCCTCCTCCGGGAAACTCGGCTTCCCTTTCCTCCGGGGGACTTGGCGGGGATTCTTCCTCCCCCAGGGGACACAGCGGGGCTTCCCACTCCTCCGGGGGACTTGGCGGGGGTTCTTCCTCCCCCTGGGGACTAAGCGGGGCTACCCCCTCCTCCGGGGCAACCGCCAGGGCTTCCCCCTCCTCCGGGGCAACCGCCAGGGCTTCCCCCTCCTCCGGGGCCACCGCCGCGGGTTCCCCCTCCTTCGTGGAACTCGGCGGGGCTTCCCAGGCCTCCGGTGCCACCGCCGGGGCTTCTCCCTTCTCCGGGGCCTCCGCCGGGGCTTCCCCCTCCTCCGGGGCCTCCGCCGGGGCTTTCCCCTCCTCCGGGGAACTCTGCGTGAGTTCCCTCTCCTCTGGAGCCTCCGCCGTGGCTTCCCTCTTCTCCGGGGAAACCGCCGGGGCTTTCCCCTCCTCCGGGGAACTTGGCGGGGGTTCCCTCTCCTCCGTGGGACTCGGCGGGGTTTCCCTCTCATCCGGGGGACTCGGCGGGGCTTCCCCCTCCTCCAGGGCAACCCCGGGGCTTCCCCCTCCTCCGAGGGACTCGGCGGGGCTTCCCCCTCCTCCGGGGAACTTGGCGGGGGTTCCCCTATCTCCGGGGCAACCGCCGGGGCTTCCTCCTCCTCCGGGGAACTCGGCAAGGTTCCCCCTCCTCTTGGGGACTTGGCGGGGGTTTCCCCTCCTCCAGGGGACTCGGCGGGGCTTTCCCTCTCCTCCGGGGCCAACGCCGGGGCTTCCCCCTCCTCCGGGGGACTCGGCGGGGAATTCCCTTCCTCCGTGGGACTTGGCGGGGGCTCCCCCTTCTCCGGGGGACTCGGCGGGGCTTCCCACTCCACCGGGGCCTCCGCCTGGGCTTTTCCCCCTACGCAGAACTCGGCGTGGGTTCCCCCTCCTCCGGGGGACTTGGCGGCGGTTCTTCCTTCTCCGGGGAGCTCAACGGGGGTTCCCCCTCCTCCGGGGAACTCGGCGGGGGTTCCCTTTCCTCCGGGGGACTTGGCGGGGGTTCTTCCTTCCACAGGGGACTCGGCGGGGCTTCCCCCTCCTCCGGGGAACTTGGCGGGGGTTCCCCTATCTCCGGGGCCTCCGCCGGGCTCCCCGCTCCTCCGGGGCAACCGCCGAGGCTTCCCCCTCTCCGGGGCCTCCGCCGGGGCTTCCCCCTCCTCCGGGAAACTCTGCGGGGGTTCCCCCTCCTCCGGGGAGCTCAACGGGGGTTCCCCCTCCACCTGGGAATTTGGCGGGGGTTTCCCCTCCTCCGGGAAACTCGGCGGGGGTTCTCTTTCCTCCGGGGGACTTGGCGGGGGTTCTTCCTCCCCCAGGGGACTCAGCGGGGCTTCCCCCTCCTACGGGGCAACCGCCGTGGCTTCCCCCTCCTCCGGGGAACTCGGCGGGGCTTCCCCCACCTCCGGGGCCACCACCGGGGCTTCCCCCTCCTCCGGGGAACTCGGCGGGGGTTCCCCTTCTCCGGGGAACTCTGCGTGGGTTCCCGCTCCTCCGGGGACTCCGCCGTGGCCACCCTCTTTTCCGGGGCGACCGCCGGGGCTTTCCCCTCCTCCGGGAAACTCGCCGGGGCTCACCACTCCTCCGTGGCCACCGCCGGGGCTTTTCCCATCCTCCAGGGACACCGCCGAGGCTTCCTCCTCCCTCGGGGAACTCGGCGGGGTTCCCCCTCCTCTATGGGACATGTCGGGGGTTTCCCCTCCTCCGGGGGACTTGGCGGGGATTCTTCCTCCTCTAGGGAATTCAGCGGGACTTCCCCCACCTCCGTGGCAACCGCCGGGGCTTCCCCCTCCTCCGGGGGACTCGGCGGGGTTCCCCCTCCTCCGGGAAACTCGGCGGGGGTTCCCTTTCCTCCGGGGGACTTGGCGGGGAATCTTCCTCCCCCAGGGGACACAGCGGGGCTTCCCTCTCCTCCGGGGGACTTGGCGAGGGTTCTTCCTCCCCCTGGGGACTAAGCGGGGCTACCCCCTCCTCCGGGGCAACCGCCAGGGCTTCCCCCTCCTCCGGGGCAACCGCCAGGGCTTCCCCCTCCTCCGGGGCCACCGCCGCGGGTTCCCCTTCCTCCGGGGAACTCGGCGGGGCTTCCCAGGCCTCCGGTGCCACCGCCGGGGCTTCTCCCTTCTCCGGGGCCTCCGCCGGGGCTTCCCCTTCCTCCGGGGCCTCCGCCGGGGCTTTCCCCTCCTCCGGGGAACTCTGCGTGAGTTCCCCCTCCTCTGGGGCCTCCGCCGTGGCTTCCCTCTTCTCCGGGGAAACCGCCGGGGCTTTCCCCTCCTCCGGGGAATTCGCCGGGGCTCCCCCCTCCTCCGGGGAACTCGCCGGGGCTCCCCCCTCCACCGGTGCCACCGCCGGGGCTTCCCACTCCTCCGGGGAACTTGGCGGGGGTTACCTCTCCTCCGGGGGACTCGGCGGGGGTTCCCCCTTCTTTGTGGGACTCGGCGGGGGTTCCCCCTCCTTTGTGGGACTCGGCGGGGCTTCCCCCTCCTCCAGGACAACCGCCGTGGCTTCCCCCTCCTCCGGGAAACTCAGCGGGGCTTCTCCCTCCTCCGGGGAACTTGATGGGGGTTCCCCCTCCTCCAGGGGACTCGGCAGGGCTTTCCATTCCACCGGGGGCTCCGCCTGGGCTTCCCCCCCTCCGGGGAACTCGGCGGGGGTTCCCCCTTCTCCGAGGGACTTGGCGGGGGTTGCCCCTCCTCCGGGGGACTCGGCGGGGCTTCCCCCTCCTCCGGGGGACTCGGCGGGGCTTCCCGCTTCACCGGGGAACTTGGCGGAGGTTCCCCCATCTCCGGGGGACTTGGCGGGGCATCCCCCTCCACCGGGGCAACCGCCGGGGCTTCCCCCTCCTCCGGGGCCACCGCCGGGGCTTTCCCCTCCTCCGGGGGACTCGGCGGGGATTCTTCCTCCACCGGGGGACTTGGCGGGGGTTCCCCCCCCTCCGGGGAACTCTCTGGGGGTTCCCCCTCCTCCGGGGGACTTGGCGGGGGTTCCCCCACCTCCGGGGGACTTGGCGGGGCATCCCCCTCCTCCGGACCCACCGCCGGGGCGTCCCTCTCCTCCGGGGCCACCGCCGGGGCTTCCCCCTCCTCCGGGGAACTTGGCGGGGGTTCCCTCTCCTCCGTGGGACTCGGCGGGGGTTCCCCCTCATCCGGGGGACTCAGCGGGGCTTCCCCCTTCTCCAGGGCAACCGCCGGGGCTTCTTCCTCCTCCGGGGGACTCGGCGGGGATTTCCCCTCCTCCAGGGGACTTGGCGGGAGTTTCCCCTCCTCCGGGGGCCTCCGCCTGGGCTTTCCCCTCCTCCGGTGAACTCAGCGGGGGTTACCCCTTTCAACGGGGAACTTGGCGGGGTTTCCCTCTCCTCCGGGGGACACGGCGGGGGTTACCCCTTTCAACGGGGAACTTGGCGGGGGTTCCCTCTCCTCCGGGGGACACGCCGGGGGTTCCCCCTCCTCCGGGGAACTCGGCGGAGCTTCCCCCTCCTCCGTGGAACTTGGTGGGGGTTCCCCCTTCTTCTGGGCCTCCGCCGGGGCTTCCCCCTCCTCCGGGGAACTCTGCGGGGGTTACCCCCTCCTCCGGGGCCTCCGCCGTGGCTTCCCTCTCCTCCGAAGCAACCACCGGGGCTTCCCCCTCCACCAGGGAACTTGGCGTGGGTTCCCTCTCCTCCGGGGGACTCGGCGGGGCTTCCCCCTCCTCCGGGGAACTTGGCGGGGTTTCCCCCATCTCCGGGGCTCCGCCGGGTTTCCTGCTCCTCCGGGGCAACCGCCGGGGCTACCCCCTCCTCCGGGGAACTCGGCGGGGGTTCCCCCTCCTCTGGGGGACTTGGCAGGGGTTTCCTCTCCTCCGGGGGACTCAGTGAGGCTTCCCCCTCCTCCGGGGCCACCGCCGGGACTTCCCTCTCATTCGGGCCACCGCCGGGGCTTTCCCCTCCTCCGGGGAACTTGGCGGGGGTTCCCTCTCCTCCGTGGGACTCGGCGGGGTTTCCCTCTCATCCGGGGGACTCGGCGGGGCTTCCCCCTCCTCCAGGGCAACCCCGGGGCTTCCCCATCCTCCGAGGGACTCGGCGGGGCTTCCCCCTCCTCCGGGGAACTTGGCGGGGGTTCCCCTATCTCCGGGGCCTCCGCCGGGCTTCCCGCTCCTCCGGGGCAACCGCCGGGGCTTCCTCCTCCTCCGGGGAACTCGGCAAGGTTCCCCCTCCTCTAGGGGACTTGGCGGGGGTTTCCCCTCCTCCGGGGGACTCGGCGGGGCTTTCCCTCTCCTCCGGGGCCAACGCCGGGGCTTCCCCCTCCTCCGGGGGACTCGGCGGGGAATTCCCTTCCTCCGTGGGACTTGGCGGGGGCTCCCCCTTCTCCGGGGGACTCGGCGGGGCTTCCCACTCCACCGGGGCCTCCGCCTGGGCTTTTCCCCCTACGCAGAACTCGGCGTGGGTTCCCCCTCCTCCGGGGGACTTGGCGGGGGTTCTTCCTTCTCCGGGGCGCTCAACGGGGGTTCCCCCTCCTCCGGGGAACTCGGCGGGGGTTCCCCCTCCACCGGGAAACTCGGCGGGGGTTCCCTTTCCTCCGGGGGACTTGGCGGGGGTTCTTCCTTCCTCAGGGGACTCGGCGGGGCTTCCCCCTCCTCCGGGGAACTTGGCGGGGGTTCCCCTATCTCCGGGGCCTCCGCCGGGCTCCCCGCTCCTCCGGGGCAACCGCCGAGGCTTCCCCCTCTCCGGGGCCTCCGCCGGGGCTTCCCCCTCCTCCGGGAAACTCTGCGGGGGTTCCCCCTCCTCCGGGGAGCTCAACGGGGGTTCCCCCTCCTCAGGGGAATTTGGCGGGGGTTCCCCCTCCTCCGGGAAACTCGGCGGGGGTTCCCCCTCCTCCGGGAAACTCGGCGGGGGTTCCCTTTCCTGCGAGGGACTCGGCGGGGCTTTCCCCTCCTCCGGGGAACTTGGCGGGGGTTCCCCTATCTCCGGGGCCTCCGCCGGGCTTCCCGCTCCTCCGGGGCAACCGCCGGGGCTTCCTCCTCCTCCGGGGAACTCGGCGGAGCTTCCCCCTCCTCTAGGGGACTTGGCGGGGGTTTCCCCTCCTCCGGGGGACTCGGCGGGGCTTTCCCTCTCCTCCGGGGCCACCGCCGGGGGTTCCTCCTCCTCCGGGGAACTCGGCGGAGCTTCCCCCTCCTTCGTGGAACTTGGTGGGGGTTCCCCCTTCTTCTGGGCCTCCGCCGGGGCTTCCCTCTTTTCCGGGGCAACTGCCGGGGCTTCCCCCTCCTCCGGGGCACTCAGCGGGGGTTACCCCCTCCTCCGGGGCAACCGCCAGGGCTTCCCCCTCCTCCGGGGCAACCGCCAGGGCTTCCCCCTCCTCCGGGGCCACCGCCGCGGGTTCCCCTTCCTCCGGGGAACTCGGCGGGGCTTCCCAGGCCTCCGGTGCCACCGCCGGGGCTTCTCCCTTCTCCGGGGCCTCCGCCGGGGCTTCCCCTTCCTCCGGGGCCTCCGCCGGGGCTTTCCCCTCCTCCGGGGAACTCTGCGTGAGTTCCCCCTCCTCTGGGGCCTCCGCCGTGGCTTCCCTCTTCTCCGGGGAAACCGCCGGGGCTTTCCCCTCCTCCGGGGAATTCGCCGGGGCTCCCCCCTCCTCCGGGGAACTCGCCGGGGCTCCCCCCTCCACCGGTGCCACCGCCGGGGCTTCCCACTCCTCCGGGGAACTTGGCGGGGGTTACCTCTCCTCCGGGGGACTCGGCGGGGGTTCCCCCTTCTTTGTGGGACTCGGCGGGGGTTCCCCCTCCTTTGTGGGACTCGGCGGGGCTTCCCCCTCCTCCAGGACAACCGCCGTGGCTTCCCCCTCCTCCGGGAAACTCAGCGGGGCTTCTCCCTCCTCCGGGGAACTTGATGGGGGTTCCCCCTCCTCCAGGGGACTCGGCAGGGCTTTCCATTCCACCGGGGGCTCCGCCTGGGCTTCCCCCCCTCCGGGGAACTCGGCGGGGGTTCCCCCTTCTCCGAGGGACTTGGCGGGGGTTGCCCCTCCTCCGGGGGACTCGGCGGGGCTTCCCCCTCCTCCGGGGGACTCGGCGGGGCTTCCCGCTTCACCGGGGAACTTGGCGGAGGTTCCCCCATCTCCGGGGGACTTGGCGGGGCATCCCCCTCCACCGGGGCAACCGCCGGGGCTTCCCCCTCCTCCGGGGCCACCGCCGGGGCTTTCCCCTCCTCCGGGGGACTCGGCGGGGATTCTTCCTCCACCGGGGGACTTGGCGGGGGTTCCCCCCCCTCCGGGGAACTCTCTGGGGGTTCCCCCTCCTCCGGGGGACTTGGCGGGGGTTCCCCCACCTCCGGGGGACTTGGCGGGGCATCCCCCTCCTCCGGACCCACCGCCGGGGCGTCCCTCTCCTCCGGGGCCACCGCCGGGGCTTCCCCCTCCTCCGGGGAACTTGGCGGGGGTTCCCTCTCCTCCGTGGGACTCGGCGGGGGTTCCCCCTCATCCGGGGGACTCAGCGGGGCTTCCCCCTTCTCCAGGGCAACCGCCGGGGCTTCTTCCTCCTCCGGGGGACTCGGCGGGGATTTCCCCTCCTCCAGGGGACTTGGCGGGAGTTTCCCCTCCTCCGGGGGCCTCCGCCTGGGCTTTCCCCTCCTCCGGTGAACTCAGCGGGGGTTACCCCTTTCAACGGGGAACTTGGCGGGGTTTCCCTCTCCTCCGGGGGACACGGCGGGGGTTACCCCTTTCAACGGGGAACTTGGCGGGGGTTCCCTCTCCTCCGGGGGACACGCCGGGGGTTCCCCCTCCTCCGGGGAACTCGGCGGAGCTTCCCCCTCCTCCGTGGAACTTGGTGGGGGTTCCCCCTTCTTCTGGGCCTCCGCCGGGGCTTCCCCCTCCTCCGGGGAACTCTGCGGGGGTTACCCCCTCCTCCGGGGCCTCCGCCGTGGCTTCCCTCTCCTCCGAAGCAACCACCGGGGCTTCCCCCTCCACCAGGGAACTTGGCGTGGGTTCCCTCTCCTCCGGGGGACTCGGCGGGGCTTCCCCCTCCTCCGGGGAACTTGGCGGGGGTTCCCCCATCTCCGGGGCTCCGCCGGGTTTCCTGCTCCTCCGGGGCAACCGCCGGGGCTACCCCCTCCTCCGGGGAACTCGGCGGGGGTTCCCCCTCCTCTGGGGGACTTGGCAGGGGTTTCCTCTCCTCCGGGGGACTCAGTGAGGCTTCCCCCTCCTCCGGGGCCACCGCCGGGACTTCCCTCTCATTCGGGCCACCGCCGGGGCTTTCCCCTCCTCCGGGGAACTTGGCGGGGGTTCCCTCTCCTCCGTGGGACTCGGCGGGGTTTCCCTCTCATCCGGGGGACTCGGCGGGGCTTCCCCCTCCTCCAGGGCAACCCCGGGGCTTCCCCCTCCTCCGAGGGACTCGGCGGGGCTTCCCCCTCCTCCGGGGAACTTGGCGGGGGTTCCCCTATCTCCGGGGCCTCCGCCGGGCTTCCCGCTCCTCCGGGGCAACCGCCGGGGCTTCCTCCTCCTCCGGGGAACTCGGCAAGGTTCCCCCTCCTCTAGGGGACTTGGCGGGGGTTTCCCCTCCTCCGGGGGACTCGGCGGGGCTTTCCCTCTCCTCCGGGGCCAACGCCGGGGCTTCCCCCTCCTCCGGGGGACTCGGCGGGGAATTCCCTTCCTCCGTGGGACTTGGCGGGGGCTCCCCCTTCTCCGGGGGACTCGGCGGGGCTTCCCACTCCACCGGGGCCTCCGCCTGGGCTTTTCCCCCTACGCAGAACTCGGCGTGGGTTCCCCCTCCTCCGGGGGACTTGGCGGGGGTTCTTCCTTCTCCGGGGCGCTCAACGGGGGTTCCCCCTCCTCCGGGGAACTCGGCGGGGGTTCCCCCTCCACCGGGAAACTCGGCGGGGGTTCCCTTTCCTCCGGGGGACTTGGCGGGGGTTCTTCCTTCCTCAGGGGACTCGGCGGGGCTTCCCCCTCCTCCGGGGAACTTGGCGGGGGTTCCCCTATCTCCGGGGCCTCCGCCGGGCTCCCCGCTCCTCCGGGGCAACCGCCGAGGCTTCCCCCTCTCCGGGGCCTCCGCCGGGGCTTCCCCCTCCTCCGGGAAACTCTGCGGGGGTTCCCCCTCCTCCGGGGAGCTCAACGGGGGTTCCCCCTCCTCCGGGGAATTTGGCGGGGGTTCCCCCTCCTCCGGGAAACTCGGCGGGGGTTCCCCCTCCTCCGGGAAACTCGGCGGGGGTTCCCTTTCCTGCGAGGGACTCGGCGGGGCTTTCCCCTCCTCCGGGGAACTTGGCGGGGGTTCCCCTATCTCCGGGGCCTCCGCCGGGCTTCCCGCTCCTCCGGGGCAACCGCCGGGGCTTCCTCCTCCTCCGGGGAACTCGGCGGAGCTTCCCCCTCCTCTAGGGGACTTGGCGGGGGTTTCCCCTCCTCCGGGGGACTCGGCGGGGCTTTCCCTCTCCTCCGGGGCCACCGCCGGGGGTTCCTCCTCCTCCGGGGAACTCGGCGGAGCTTCCCCCTCCTTCGTGGAACTTGGTGGGGGTTCCCCCTTCTTCTGGGCCTCCGCCGGGGCTTCCCTCTTTTCCGGGGCAACTGCCGGGGCTTCCCCCTCCTCCGGGGCACTCAGCGGGGGTTACCCCCTCCTCCGGGGAACTCGGCGGGGGTTCCCCCTCCTCCGGGGCCTCCGCCGTGGCTTCCCTCTCCTCCGAAGCAACCGGCGGGGCTTCCCCCTCCTCCGGAGAACTTGGCGGGGGTTCCTCCATCTCCGGGGCCTCCGCCGGGCTTCTCGCTCCACCGGGGCAAACGCCGGTCTACCCTCTCCTCCGGGGAACTCGGCGGGGGTTCCCTTTCCTCCGGGGGACTTGGCGGGGGTTCTTCCTCCCTCAGGGGACTCAGCGGGGCTTCCCCCTCCTCCGGGGGACTCGGCGGGGCTTCCCCCTTCTCCGAAAAACTTGGCGGGGGTTCCCCCTCCTCCGGGAAACTCGGCGGGGGTTCCCTTTCCTCCGGGGGACTTGGCGGGGGTTCTTCCTCCCTCAGGGGACTAAGCGGGGCTTCCCCCTCCTCCGGGGAACTTGGCGGGGGTTCCCTCATCTCCGGGGCCTCCGCCGGGCTTTCCGCACCTCCGGGGCAACCGCCGGGGCTACCCCCTCCTCCGGGGAACTCGGCGGGGGTTCCCCCTCCTCTGGGGGACTTGGCGGGGGTTTCCTCTCCTCCGGGGGACTCGGTGAGCCTCCTCCGGACCCACCGCCGGGGCGTCCCTCTCCTCCGGGGCCACCGCCGGGGCTTCCCCCTCTTCCGGGGAACTTGGCGGGGGTTCCCTTTCCTCCGTGGGACTCGGCGGGGGTTCCCCCTCATCCGGGGGACTCAGCGGGGCTTCCCCCTTCTCCAGGGCAACCGCCGGGGCTTCTTCCTCCTCCGGGGGACTCGGCGGGGATTTCCCCTCCTCCAGGGGACTCGGCGGGGCTTCCCCCTTCTCCGAAAAACTTGGCGGGGGTTCCCCCTCCTCCGGGAAACTCGGCGGGGGTTCCCTTTTCTCCGGGGGACTTGGCGGGGGTTCTTCCTCCCTCAGGGGACTCAGCGGGGCTTCCCCCTCCTCCGGGGAACTTGGCGGGGGTTCCCTCATCTCCGGGGCCTACGCCGGGCTTCCCGCACCTCCGGGGCAACCGCCGGGGCTACCCCCTCCTCCGGGGAACTCGGCGGGGGTTCCCTCTCCTCTGGGGGACTTGGCGGGGGTTTCCTCTCCTCCGGGGGACTCGGTGAGGCTTCCCCCTCCTCCGGACCCACCGCCGGGGCGTCCCTCTCCTCCGGGGCCACCGCTGGGGCTTCCCCCTCCTCCGGGGAACTTGGCGGGGGTTCCCTCTCCTCCGTGGGACTCGGCGGGGGTTCCCCCTCATCCGGGGGACTCAGCGGGGCTTCCCCCTTCTCCAGGGCAACCGCCGGGGCTTCTTCCTCCTCCGGGGGACTCGGCGGGGATTTCCCCTCCTCCAGGGGACTTGGCGGGAGTTCCCCCTCCTCCGGGGGCCTCTGCCTGGGCTTTCCCCTCCTCCGGTGAACTCAGCGGGGGTTACCCCTTTCAACGGGGAACTTGGCGGGGGTTCCCTCTCCTCCGGGGGACACGGCGGGGGTTACCCCTTTCAACGGGGAACTTGGCGGGGGTTCCCTCTCCTCCGGGGGACACGGCGGGGGTTCCCTCTCCTCCGGGGGACTCGGCAGGGCTTCCCCCTCCTCCGAGGCCACCGCCGGGGGTTCCCTCTCCTCTGGCAGACTCGGCGGGGCTTCCCCCTACTCCAGGGCAACCGCCGAGGCTTCCCCCTCCTCCGGGTAACTCGGCGGAGCTTCCCTCTCCTCCGTGGAACTTGGTGAGGGTTCCCCCTTCTTCTGGGCCGCCGCCGGGGCTTCCCCCTTTTCCAGGGCAACTGCCGGGGCTTCCCCCTCCTCCGGGGTACTCTGCGGGGGTTACCCCCTCCTCCGGGGCCTCCACCGTGGCTTCCCTCTCCTCCGAAGCAACCACCGGGGCTTCCCCCACCTCCGGGGGACTCGGCGGGGCTTCCCACTCCATCGGGGCCTCCGCCTGGGCTTTTCCCCCTCAGGGGAACTCGGCGCGGGTTCTCCCACCTCCGGGAAATTTTGCGGGGGTTCCCCCTCCTCCGGGGAACTCAACGGGGGTTCCCCCTCCTCCGGGGAACTCGGCGGGGGTTCCCCCTCCTCCGGGGGACTCGCCGTGGCTTCCCTTTCCACCGGGGCAACGGCCGGAGCTTCCCTCTCCTCCGGGGATCTAGGCGGGGGTTTCCACTCCTCCGGGTAACTTGGCGGGGGTTCCCCCTCCTCCGAGGCCTCCGCCGGGGCTTCCCCCTCCACCGGGGCAACCGCCGGGGCTCACCACTCCTCCAATGAACACGGCAGGGGTTCCCCCTTCTCCGGGGCCACCGCCGGGGCTTCCCCCTTCTCCGAGGAACTCGGCGGGGGTTCCCTCACCTCCGGGGGACTCGGCAGGAGTTCCCTCTCCTCCGGGGAACTCGGCGGGGGTTCCCCCTCTTTCGGGGGACTCGGCGTGGTTTCCCTCTTCTTCGGGGGACTCGGCGGGGCTTATACACCACCAGGGAACTCGGCGGGACTTCCCCCTCCCCCGGGAACTGGTCGGGGCCCCTCATCCGGGGAACTTGACGGGAGTTCCCCCTCCTCCGGGGGACTCGGCGGAGGTTGCCCCACCTCCGGGGCCACCGCCGGGGCTTCCCTCTCCTCCGGGGCAACCGCCGGGGCTTCCCCCACCTCCGGGGATCTCGGCGGGGGTTTCCACTCCTCCGGGGAACTTGGCGGGGGTTCCCCCCCCCTCCGGGGGCCTCGGCGTGGCTTCCCCCTCCTCCAGGGAACTCGGCGTGGCTTTCCCCTAATCCGGGGCCACCGTCGGGGCTTCTTCCTTCTCCGGGGGACTCGGCGGGGATTCCCCCTCCTCCGGGGAACTTGGTGGGGGTTCCCCCTCCTCCTGGGGACTCGGCGGGGCTTCTCACTCCCCTGGGGCTTTCGCCTGGGCTTCCCCCCCCTCCGGGAACTCGGCGGGGGTTCCCCCTCCTCCGGGAACTCGGCGGGGGTTCCCTCTCCTCCGGGGGACTTGACGGGGGTTCCCCCTCCTCCAGGGAATTTGACGGGGACTCCCCCTCCTCCGTGGGACTCGGCGGGGGTCCCTCTTTTCGGGATCACCGCCGGGGCTTTCCCCTCCTCCGGGGCAACCACTGGGGCTTCCCCCACCTCCGGGGAACTCGGCGGGGCTTCCCCCTCCTCCGGGGCCACCGCCGGGGCTTCCCTCTCCTCCGGGGAACACGGCGGGGCTTCCTCCTCCTCCGGGGGTTTTGGCGGGGGTTCCCCCTCCTAAGGGGAACTTGGCGGGGGTTCCTCTCACCGGGGCCTTCGCCGGGGCTTCCCCTATTAGCGGGGCAACCGCCGGGGCTTCCGCCTCCACCGGTGAACTCGGCGGGGGTTTCCCCTCCTCCGGGGGACTTGGCGGGGGTTCCCACTCCTCCGGGGGACTCGGCGGGGCTTCCCCCTCCTCCGGGGAACTTGGTGGGGGTCCCTCTCCTCCGGGGCCTCCGCCGGGGCTTCCCCCTCCTCCGAGGCAAACGCCGGAGCTCTCCCCTCCTCCGGGGAACTCGGCAGGGCTTCCCCCTTTTCCGGGGAACTTGCCGGGGGGTTCCCCCTCCTCCGAACGACTCGGCGGGGGTTCCCTTTCCTCCGGGGGACTTGGCGGGGGTTCTTCCTCCCCCAGGGGACTCAGCGGGGCTTCCCCTTCCTCCGGGGCAACCGCCGTGGCTTCCTCCTCCTCCGGGGAACGCGGCAAGGTTCCCCCTCCTCTAGGGGACTTGGCGGGGGTTTCCCCTCCTCCGGGGGACTCGGCGGGGCTTTCCCTCTCCACCTGGGCCTCCGCCTGGGCTTCCCCCCCCCTCCGGGGAACTCGGTGGGGGTTCCCCCTCCTCCGGGGGACATGGCGGGGGTTTTCCCTCCTCCGGGGAACTCGGCGGGGCTTTCCCCTCCTCCGGGGGTCTCGGCGGGGCTTCCCCCTCCTCCGGGGGACTCGGCGGGGCTTCTCACTCCACTGGGGCTTTCGCCTGGGCTTCCCCCCCCCTCCGGGAACTCGGCGGGGGTTCCTTCTCCTCCGGGGGACTTGGCGGGGGTTTTCCCTCCTCCGGGGCCACCGCCGGGGCTTCCCTCTCCTCCGGGGAACTCGGCGGGGCTTCCTTCTCCTCCGGGGGACTTGGCGGGGGTTCCCCCTCCTACGGGGAACTTGGCGGGGGTTCCCCTCTCCGGGGCCACCGCAGGGACCTTTCCCCATTAGCGGGGCAACCGCCGGGGCTTCCGCCTCCACCGGTGAACTCGGCGGGGCTTCCCCCTCCTCCGGGGAACTTGGCGGGGGTCCCTCTCCTCCGGGGCCTCCGCCGGGGCTTCCCCCTCCTCCTAGGCAAACGCCGGAGCTCTCCCCTCCTCCGGGGAACTCGGCAGGGCTTCCCCCTTTTCCGGGGAACTTGCCGGGGGTTCCCCCTCCTCCGGGGAACTTGGAGGGGGTTCCCCTATCTCCGGGGCCACCGCCGGGGCTTCCCCCTCCACCGGGGCAACCGCCGGGGATCACCACTCCTCCAATGAACTCGGCGGGGGTTCACCCTTCTCCGGGGCCATCGCCGGGGCTTCTCCCTTCCCCGGGGAACTCGGCGGGGGTTCCCCCTCTTTCGGGGGACTCGGCGTGGTTTCCCTCTTCTTCGGGGGACTCGGCGGGGCTTATACATCTCCAGGGAACTCGGCGGGACTTCCCCCTCCCCCGGGGACTGGGTGGGGCCCCTCCTCCGGGGAACTTGACGGGAGTTCCCCCTCCTCCGGGGCAACCGCCGGGGCTTCCCCCACCACCGGGGATCTCGGCGGGGGTTTCCACTCCTCCGGGGAACTTGGCGGGGGTTCCCCCCCCTCCGGGGGACTCGGCGTGGCTTCCCCCCCCCTCCGTGGAACTCGGCGTGGCTTTCCCCTAACCGGGGCCACCGTCGGGGCTTCTTCCTTCTCCGGGGGACTCGGTGGGGATTCTCCCTCCTCCGGGGAACTTGGTGGGGGTTCCCCCTCCTCCGGGGGATTTGGCGGGGCTTCTCACTCCACTGGGGCTTTCGCCTGGGCTTCCCCCCCCTCCGGGAACTCGGCGGGGGTTCCCCCTCCTCCGGGAACTCGGCGGGGGTTCCCCCTCCTCCGGGGGACTTGACGGGGGTTCCCCCTCCTCCGGGGAATTTGGCGTGGAGTCCCTCTCCCCCGTGGGACTCGGCGGGGGTCCCTCTTTTCGGGGCCACCGCCGGGGCTTTCCCCTCCTCCGGGGACACCACTGGGGCTTCCCCCTCCTCCGGGGAACTCGGCGGGGCTTCCCCCTCCACCGGGGCCGCCACCGTGGCTTCCCCATCCTTTGGGGAACTTGGCGCGGGTTCCCTCCCCTCCGGGGGACTCGGCGGGGGTTCCCCCTCCTCTGGGGGACTCGGCGGGGCTTCCCCCTCCTCCAGGGCAATTGCCGTTGCTTCCCCCTCCTCCAGGGCAATTGCCGTTGCTTCCCCCTCCTCCGGGAAACTTGGCGGGGCTTCTCCCTCCTCCGGGGAACTTGGTGGGGGTTCCCCCTCCTCCAGGGGACTCGGCAGGGCTTTCCATTCCACCGGGGCCTCCGCCTGGGTTTCCCCCCCCTCCGGGGAACTCGGCGGGGGTTCCCCCTTCTCCGAGGGACTCGGCGGGGCTTCCCCCTCCTCCGGGGAACTTGGCGGGGGTCCCTCTCCTCCGTGGCAAACGCCGGAGCTCTCCCCCCCTCCGGGGAACTCGGCAGGGGTTCCCCCTCCTCTGGGGGACCTGGCGGGGGTTTACCCTCCACCGGGGGACTCGGCGGGGCTTGCCCCTCCTCCGGGGCCACCGCCGGGGCTTCCTCCTCATCCGGGGAACTCGGCGGAGGTCCCCCCTCCTCTGGGGGACTTAGCGGGGGTTTCCCCTTCTCCGGGGGACTCGGCGAGGCTTCCCCCTCCTCCGAGGCCACCGCCGTGGCTTCCCCCTCTCCGGGGAACATGGCGGGGGTTCCCTTTCCTCCGGGGGACTCGGCGGGGGTTCCCCCTACTCCGGGGGACTCGGCGGGGATTCCCCCTCCTCCGGGGGACTTGGCGGGGCTTCCCCCTCCTCCGGAAAACTCGGCGGGGGTTCCCTTTCCTCCGGGGGACTTGGCGGGGGTTCTTCCACCCCCAGGAGACTCAGCGGGGCTACCCCCTCCACCGACACAACCGCCAGAGCTTCCCCCTCCTCCGGGGCAACCGCCGGGGGGTTCCCCCTCCTCCGGGGAACTCGGCGGGGCTTCCCACGCCGCCGGTGCCACCGCCGGGGCTTCTCCCTCCTCCGGGGCCTCCGCCGTGGCTTCCCTCTTTTCCGGGGCAACCGCCGGGGCTTTCCCCTCCTCCGGAGCCTCCGCCGGGGCTTACCCCTCCTCCGGGGCATCCGCCGAGGCTTCCCTCTCCTTCGAAGAACTCTGCGTGGGTTCCCCTTCCTCCGGGGCCTCCGCCGGGGCTTTCCCCTCCTCCGGGGCCACCGCGGGGGCTTCCCCCTCCTCCGGGGGACTCGGCGGGGCTTCCCCCTACTCCGGGGCCACCGCCGGGACTTCCCCCTCCTCCGGGGGACTCGGCGGGGCTTCCCCCTCCTCCGGGGAACTCAGCGAGTGTTACCCCTCCAACGGGGAACTTGGCGGAGGTTCCCCCTCCTCCGGGGGACTCGGCGGGGCTTCCCACTCTACCAGGGCCTCCGCCTTAGCTTCCCCCCCCCTGCGGGTAACTCTTCGGGGGTTCCCCCTCCTCCGGGGGATTAGGCGGGGTTTCCCCCTCCTCCGAGGAATTCGGCGGGGGTTCCCCCTCCTCCGGGGGACTCGGCGGGGCATCCCCCTCCTCCGGCGATCTTGGCAGGGGTCCCTCTCTTCCGGGGCCTCCGCCGGGGCGTCCCGCTCCTCCGGGGCCTCCGCCGTGGCTTCCCCCTCCTCCGGGGCCTACGCCGTGGCTTCCGTCTCTTCCGTGCAACCGCCGGGGCTTCCCCCTCCTCCGGGGAACTTGGCGGGGGTTCCCTCTCCTCCGGAGGACTCGGCGGGGGTTCCCCCTCCTCCGGGGGACTCGGCGGGGCCTTCCCCTCCTCCGGGAAACTCGGCGGAAGTTCCCTTTCCTCCGGGGGACTTGGCGGGGGTTCTTCCTCACCCAGGGGACTCAGCGGGGCTTCCCCCTCCTCCGGGGCAACCGCCGGGGCTTCCCCCTCCACCGGGGCCCCGCCGGGGGTCCCCCCTCCTCCGGGGAACTCGGCGGGGCTTCCCCCCTCCTCCAGGGCCACCGCCGGGGTTGCCCCCTCCACCGGGGAACTCGGCGGGGGTTCCCCCTCTTCCGGGGCAATTGCCGGGGCTTCCCCCTCCTCCGGGGCCACCGCCGGGGCTTTCCTCTTCTCCGGGGCCTCCTCCGGGGCTTCCCCCTCCTCCGGGGCCACCGCCGGGGCTTTCCCCTCCTCCGGGGCCACCGCCGGGGCTTCCCCCTCCTCCGGGGGACTCGGCGGGGCTTCCCACTCCACCTGGGCCTCCGCCTGGGCGTCCCCCCCACCAGGGAACTCGGTGGGGGTTCCCCCTTCTCCGGAGGACTTAGTGGGGGTTCCCCTTCCTCCGGGGAACTCGTTGGGGGTTCCCCCTCTTCCGGGGGACTCAGCGGGGCTTCCCCCTCCTCTATGGGACTCGGCGGGGCTTCCCCCTCCTCTGAGGGACTCGGCGGGTGTTCCCCCTCCTCCAGGGCTACCGCCGGGGCTTCACCTTCCTCCGGGGAACTCGGCGGGGCTTCTCCCACCTCCGGGGAACTTGGTGGGGGATCCACCTCCTCCGGGGTCTGCGCCGTGGCTTCCCTCTTCTCCGGGGCAACCACCTGGGCTTCCCCCTCCTCCGGGGAACATGGCGGGGGTTCCCTTTCCTCCGGAGGACTCGGCGGGGGTTCCCTTTACTCCGGGGGACTCGGCGGGGATTCCCCCTCCTCCGGGGGACTTGGCGGGTGTTCTTCCACCCCCAGGAGACTCAGCGGGGCTACCCCCTCCACCGACACAACCGCCAGGGCTTCCCCCTCCTCCGGGGAAACCGCCGGGGGTTCCCTCTCCTCCGGGGAACTCGGCGGGGCTTCCCACGCCTCCGGTGCCACCGCCGGGGCTTCTCCCTACTCCGGGGCCTCCGCCGTGGCTTCCCTCTCCTTCGAAGAACTCTGCGTGGGTTCCCCTTCCTCCGGGGCCTCCGCCGGGGCTTTCCCCTCCTCCGGGGAACTCTGCGTGGGTTCCCTCTCCTCCAGGGCCTCTGCCGTGGCTTCCCTCTTCTCCGGGGCCACCGCGGGGGCTTCCCCATCCTCCGGGGGATTTGGCGGGGCTTTCCCCTCCTCCGGGGCCACCGCCGGGGCTTCCTCCTCCTCCGGGGGACTCGGCGGGGCTTCCCCCTCCTCTGGGGGACTCGGCGGGGCTTCCCCCTCCTCCAGGGCAACCGCCGTGGCTTCCCCCTCGTCCGGGGCTACCGCCGGGGGTTCCCCCTCCTCCGGGGAACTTGGTGGGGGTCCCTCTCCTCCGGGGCCTCCGCCGGGGCTTCTCCCTCCTCCGGGGCCACCGCCGGGGCTTCCCCCTCCTCCGGGGCCTCCGCCGTGGCTTCCTACTTCTCCGGGGCAACCGCCGGGGCTTTCCCCTCCGCCGGGGCAACCGCCGGGGATCCCCCCTCCTCCGGGGCCACCGCCGGGGCTTCCCATTCCTCCGGGGGACTCGGCGGAGATTCCCCCTCCTCCGGGGGACTGAGCGGTGGGTCCCCCTCCTTCGGCGAACTCGGCGGGGCTTCCCCAGTTTCCGGGGAACTTGCCAGGGGGTTCCCCCACCTCCGGGGGACTCGGCGGATTTTCCCACTCCACCTGGGCCTCCGCCGGGGTCCCCCCCCCCCCTCCGGGGAACTCGGTGGGTGGTCCCCCTCCTCCGGGGGACTTGGCGGGAGTTCCCCCTCCTCCGGCTAACTCGGCGGGGCTTCCCCCTCCTCCGGGAAACTCGGCGGGTAATCCCTTTTCTCCGGGGGACTTGGCGGGGGTCCCTCTCCTCCGGGGCCTCCGCCGGGGCTTCACCCTCCTCCTGGGCCACCACCGGGGCTTCCCCCTCCACCGGTGGACTCGGCGGAGATTCCCCTCCTCCGGGTGACTTGGCGGTGGTTCCCCCATCCTCCGGCGAACTCGGCGGGGCTTCCCACGCCTCCGGTGCCACCGCCGGGGCTTCTCCCTCCTCCGGGGCCTCCGCCGTGGCTTCCCTCTTTTCCGGGGCAACCGCCGGGGCTTTCCCCTCCTCCGGAGCCTCCGCCGGGGCTTCCCCCTCCTCCGGGGCCTCCGCCGAGGCTTCCCTCTCCTTCGAAGAACTCTGCGTGGGTTCCCCTTCCTCCGGGGCCTCCGCCGAGGCTTTCCCCTCCTCCGGGGAACTCTGCGTGGGATCCCTCTCCTCCGGGGCCTCCGCCGTTGCTTCCCTCTTCTCCGGGGCAACCGCCGGATCTTTCCCCTCCTCCGGGGAACTCGCCGGGGCTCCCCCCTCCACCGGTGCCACCGCCGGGGCTTCCCACTCCTCCGGGGAACTTGGCGGGGGTTCCCCCTCCTTTGTGGGACTCGGCGGGGCTTCCCCCTCCTCCAGGACAACCGCCGGGGCTTCACCCTCCTCCGGGGAACTCGGCGGGGCTTCTCCCAGCTCCGGGGAACTTGGTGGGGGTTCCCCCTCCTCCGGGGCCTACGCCGTGGCTTCCCTCTCCTCTGGGGCAACCGCCGGGGCTTCCCCCTCCTCCGGGGAACTCGTGGGGGGTTCCCTTTCTTCCGGGGGACTTACCGGGGGTTCTTCCTCCCCCAGGGGACTCAGCGGGGCTTTCCACTCCTCCGGGGAAATTGGCGGGGGTTCCCCCTCCTCCGGGGGACTCGGCGGGGCTTCCCACTCCACCGTGGCCTCCGCCTGGGCTTCCTTCCCCTCCGGGGAACTCGGCGGGGGTTCCCCCTCCTCCGGGGGACTCGGCGGGGCTTCCCCCTCCTCCGGGAAACTCGGCGGAAGTTCCCTTTGCTCCGGGGGACTTGGCGGGGGTTCTTCCTCACCCAGGGGACTCAGCGGGGCTTCCCCCTCCTCCGGGGCAACCGCCGGGGCTTCCCCCTCCACCGGGGCCCCGCCGGGGGTTCCCCCTCCTCCGGGTAACTCGGCGGGGCTTTCTACTCCTCCAGGGCCACCGCCGGGGTTGCCCCCTCCACCGGGGAACTCGGCGGGGGTTCCCCCTCTTCCGGGGCAATTGCCGGGGCTTCCCCCTCCTCCAGGGCCACCGCCGGGGCTTCCCCCTTCTCCGGGGCCTCCGCCGGGGCTTCCCCCTCCTCCGGGGCCACCGCCGGGGCTTTCCCCTCCTCCGGGGCCACCGCCGGGGCTTCCCCCTCCTCCGGGGGACTCGGCGGGGCTTCCCACTTCACCTGGGCCTCCGCCTGGGCGTCCCCCCCACCAGGGAACTCGGTGGGGGTTCCCCCTTCTCCGGAGGACTTAGTGGGGGTTCCCCTTCCTCCGGGGAACTCGTTGGGGGTTCCCCCTCTTCCGGGGGACTCAGCGGGGCTTCCCCCTCCTCTATGGGACTCGGCGGGGCTTCCCCCTCCTCTGAGGGACTCGGCGGGGCTTCCCCTCCCTCCAGGGCTACCGCCGGGGCTTCACCTTCCTCCGGGGAACTCGGCGGGGCTTCTCCCACCTCCGGGGAACTTGGTGGGGGATCCACCTCCTCCGGGGCCTGCGCCGTGGCTTCCCTCTCCTCCGGGGCAACCACCTGGGCTTCCCCCTCCTCCGGGGAACATGGCGGGGGTTCCCTTTCCTCCGGGGGACTCGGCGGGGGTTCCCCCTACTCCGGGGGACTCGGCGGATTTTCCCACTCCACCTGGGCCTCCGCCGGGGTTCCCCCCCCTCCGGGGAACTCGGTGGGTGGTCCCCCTCCTCCGGGGGACTTGGCAGGAGTACCCTCTCCTCCGGCTAACTCGGCGGGGCTTCTTCCTCCTCCGGGGGACTCTGCGGGGCTTCCCCCTCCTCCGGGAAACTCGGCGGGTGTTCCCTTTTCTCCGGGGGACTTGGCGGGGGTTCTTCCTCCCCCAGGGGACTCAGCGGGGCTACCTTCTCCTCCGGGGCAACCGCCGGGGCTTCCCCCTCCTCCGGGGCCACCGCCGGGGCTTTCCCCTGCTCCAGGGAACTCGCCGGGGCTCCCCCCTCCTCCGGGGCCACAGCCGGGGCTTCCCACTCCGCCGGGGAACTTGGCGGGTGTTCCCTCTCCTCCGGGGGACTCGGCGGGGCTTCCCCCTCCTCCGGGGCAACCGCGGGGGCTTCCCCCTCCTCCGGGGGACTCGGCGGGGCTTCCCCCTTCTCTGGGGGACTCGGCGGGGCTTCCCCCTCCTCCAGGGCATCCGCCGTGGCTTCCCCCTCCTCCGGGGCTACCGCCGGGGGTTCCCCCTCCTCCGGGGAACTTGGTGGGGGTCCCTCTCCTCCGGGGCCTCCGCCGGGGCTTCACCCTCCTCCGGGGCCACCACAGGGGCATCCCCCTCCATGGTGGACTCGGCGGAGATTCCCCTCCTCCGGGTGACTTGGCGGTGGTTCCCCCTTCCTCCGGCGAACTCGGCGGGGGTTCCCCCTCCTCCGGGGGACTCGGCGGGGCTTCCCTCTCTTCCGGGGCCACCGCCGGGGCTTCCCCCTCCTCCGGGGAACTCGACGAGTGTTACCCCTCCAACGGGGAACTTGGCGGGGGTTCCCCCTCCTCCGGGGAGTTCAACGAGGGTTCCCTTTCCTCCGGGGGACTTGGCGGGGGTTCCTCCTCACCCAGGGGACTCAGCGGGGCTTCCCCCTCCTCCGGGGCAACCGCCGGGGCATCCCCCTCCACCGGGGCCCCGCCGGGGGTTCCCCCACCTCCGGGGAACTCGGCGGGGCTTCCCCCTCCTCCAGGGCCACCGCCGGGGCTTCCCCCTCCACCGGGGAACTCGGCGGGGGTTCCCCCTCTTCCGGGGCAACTGCCGGGGCTTCCCCCTCCTCCTAGGCCACCGCCGTGGCTTCCCCCTTCTCCGGGGCCTCCGCCGGGGCTTCCCCCTCCTCCGGGGCCACCGCCGGGGCTTTCCCCTCCTCCGGGGCCACCGCCGGGGCTTCCCCCTCCTCCGGGGAACTTGGCGGGGGTTCCCTTTCCTCCGGGGGACTCGCCGGGGCTTCCCACTCCTCCGGGTAACTTGGCGGGGGTTCCCTCTCCTCCGGGGAGTTCAACGAGGGTTCCCTTTCCTCCGGGGGACTTGGCGGGGGTTCTTCCTCCTCCAGGGGACTCAGCGGGGCTTCCCCCTTCTCCGGGGCAACCGCCGTGGCTTCCCCCTCCTCCGGGGAACTCGGCGGGGCTTCCCTCTCCTCCGGGGCCACCGCCGGGGCTTCCTCTTCCTCCGGGGAACTTGGCGGGGGTTCCCTCATCTCCGGGGCCTCCGCCGGGCTTCCCGCTCCTCCGGGGCAACCGCCGGGGCTACCCCGTCCTCCGGGGAACTCGGCGGGGGTTCCCCCTCCTCTGGGGGACTTGGCGGGGGTTTCCCCTCCTCCGGGGGACTCGGTAAGGCTTCCCCCTCCTACGGGGCCACCGCCGGGGCTTCCCTCTCATCCGGGGCCACCGCCGGGGCTTTCCCCTCCTCCGGGGAACTTGGCGGGGGCCCCTCTTCTCCGTGGGACTCGGCGGGGTTTCCCCCTCATCCGGGGGACTCGGCGGGGCTTCACACTCCTCCGGGGCAACTGCCGGGGCATCCCCCTCCTCCGGGGAACTCAGCGGGGGTTACCCCTCCACCGGGAAACTAAGCGGGGGTTCTCCCTCCTCCAGGGGACTCTGCGGGGCTTCCCACTCCACCGGGGAATCCGCCTGGGCTTCCCCCCCCACCAGTGAACTCGGCGGGGGTTTCCCCTTCTCCGTGGGATATGGCGGGGGTTCCCCCTCCTCCGAGTGACTCGGCGGGGCTTCCCCTACCTCCGGGGAACTCGGCGGGAGTTCCCCCTCCTCCGGGGCCTCCGCCGTGGCTTCCCTCTCCTCCGAAGCAACCGCCGTGGCTTCCCTCTCCTCCGGGAAACTCGGCGGGGCTTCCCATCCTCCGGGGAACTTAGTGGGGGTTTTCCCATCTCCAGGGCAACCGCCGGGGCCTTCCCCTCCTTCGGGGAACTCGCCGGGGCTCCCCTTTCCCCCGGTGGCCACCGTCGGGGCTTCCCCCTCCACCGGGGGACTCGGCGGGGCTACCCCCTCCTCCAGGGCCACCGCCGGGGCTTCCCCCTCCACCGGGGAACTCGGCGGGGGTTCCCCCTCTTCCGGGGCAACTGCCGGGGCTTCCCCCTCCTCCTAGGCCACCGCCGTGGCTTCCCCCTTCTCCGGGGCCTCCGCCGGGGCTTCCCCCTCCTCCGGGGCCACCGCCGGGGCTTTCCCCTCCTCCGGGGCCACCGCCGGGGCTTCCCCCTCCTCCGGGGAACTTGGCGGGGGTTCCCTTTCCTCCGGGGGACTCGCCGGGGCTTCCCACTCCTCCGGGGAACTTGGCGGGGGTTCCCTCTCCTCCGGGGAGTTCAACGAGGGTTCCCTTTCCTCCGGGGGACTTGGCGGGGGTTCTTCCTCCTCCAGGGGACTCAGCGGGGCTTCCCCCTTCTCCGGGGCAACCGCCGTGGCTTCCCCCTCCTCCGGGGAACTCGGCGGGGCTTCCCTCTCCTCCGGGGCCACCGCCGGGGCTTCCTCTTCCTCCGGGGAACTTGGCGGGGGTTCCCTCATCTCCGGGGCCTCCGCCGGGCTTCCCGCTCCTCCGGGGCAACCGCCGGGGCTACCCCGTCCTCCGGGGAACTCGGCGGGGGTTCCCCCTCCTCTGGGGGACTTGGCGGGGGTTTCCCCTCCTCCGGGGGACTCGGTAAGGCTTCTTCCTCCTACGGGGCCACCGCCGGGGCTTCCCTCTCATCCGGGGCCACCGCCGGGGCTTTCCCCTCCTCCGGGGAACTTGGCGGGGGCCCCTCTTCTCCGTGGGACTCGGCGGGGTTTCCCCCTCATCCGGGGGACTCGGCGGGGCTTCACACTCCTCCGGGGCAACTGCCGGGGCATCCCCCTCCTCCGGGGAACTCAGCGGGGGTTACCCCTCCACCGGGAAACTAAGCGGGGGTTCTCCCTCCTCCAGGGGACTCTGCGGGGCTTCCCACTCCACCGGGGAATCCGCCTGGGCTTCCCCCCCCACCAGTGAACTCGGCGGGGGTTTCCCCTTCTCCGTGGGATATGGCGGGGGTTCCCCCTCCTCCGAGTGACTCGGCGGGGCTTCCCCTACATCCGGGGAACTCGGCGGGAGTTCCCCCTCCTCCGGGGCCTCCGCCGTGGCTTCCCTCTCCTCCGAAGCAACCGCCGTGGCTTCCCTCTCCTCCGGGAAACTCGGCGGGGCTTCCCATCCTCCGGGGAACTTAGTGGGGGTTTTCCCATCTCCAGGGCAACCGCCGGGGCCTTCCCCTCCTTCGGGGAACTCGCCGGGGCTCCCCTTTCCCCCGGTGGCCACCGTCGGGGCTTCCCCCTCCACCGGGGGACTCGGCGGGGATTCCCTCTCCTCTGGGGCCACCGCCGGGGCTTCCACCCGCTCCGAAGCAACCGCCGGGGCTTTCCCCTCCTCCGGGGAACTTGGTGGGGGTTCCCCCATCTCCAGGGCAACCGCCGGGGCTTCCCCCTCCTCCGGGGAACTTGGCGTGGGTTCCCTCTCCTCCGGGGAACTCGCCGGGACTCCCCCCTCCGCCGGGGCCACCGCCGGGGCTTCCCCCTCCTCCGGGGAACTCGGCGGGGGTTCCCCCACCTCCGGGGCAACCGCCGGGCTTCCCCCTCCTCCGGGGCCTCCGCCGGGGCTTCCCCCTCCTCCGGGGAACTCAGCGGGGGTTACCCCTTTCATCAGGGAACTTGGCGGGGGTTCCCTTTTCTCCGGGGGACTTGGCGGGGGTTCTTCCTCCCCCAGGGGACTCAGCGGGGCAACCTTCTCCTCCGGGGCAACCGCCGGGGCTTCCCCCTTCTCCAGGGCAACCGCCGGGGCTTCCCCCTCCTCCGGGGGACTCGGCGGGGATTTCCCATCCTCCGGGGGACTTGGCGGGAGTTCCCCCTCCTCCGGGGGACTCGGCGGGGCTTCCCCCTCCTCCGGGGCCTCAGTCAGGGCTTCCCCCTTCTCCGGGGCCTGCGCTGGGGCTTCCCCCTCTCCGGGGCCTCCGCCGGGGCTTCCCCCTTCTCCGGGAAACTTTGCGGGGGTTCCCCCTCCTCCGGGGAGCTCAACGGGGGTTCCCCCTCCTCCGGGGAACTCGGCGGGGGTTCCCTTTCCTCCGGGGGACTTGGCGGGGGTTCTTCCTCCCCCAGGGGACTCAGCGGGGCTTCCCCCTTCTCCGGGGCAACCGCCGGGGCTTCCCCCTCCTCCGGGGAACTCGGCGGGGCTTCCCCCTCCTCCGGGGAACTCGGCGGGGCTTCCCCCTCCTCCGGGGCCACCGCCAGGCTCCCCCCTCCTCCGGGGAATTAGGCGGGGGTTCCCCCTCCTCCGGGGAACTCTGCGTGGGTTCCTGCTCCTCCGGGGCCTCCGCTGTGGCCGCCCTCTTTTCCGGGGCGACCGCCGGGGCTTTCCACTCCTCCGGGAAACTCGCCGGGGCTCACCCCTCCTCCGTGGCCACCGCCGGGGCTTTTCCCATCCTCCAGGGCAACCGCCGGGGCTTCCCTCTCCTCCGGGGCACTCGGCGGGGCTTCCCCCTCCTCCGGGGAACTTTGTGGGGTTTCCGCCTCCTCCAGGGGACTCGGCGGGGCGTCCCACTCCTCCGGGGCCTCCGCCGGGCTTCCCGCTCCTCCGGGGCAACCGCCGGGGCTTCCATCTCATCCGGGGCCACCGCCGGGGCTTCCCCCTCCTCCGGGGAACTTGGCGGGGATTCCCTCTCCTCCGTGCGACTCGGCGGGGGTTCCCCACATCCGGGGGACTCGGCGGGGCTTCCCCCTTCACCAGGAGACTTGGCGGAGGTTCCCCCATCTCCGGGGCCTCCGCCGGGCTTCTCGCTCCTCCGGGGCAACTGCCGGGGATACCCTCTCCTCCTGGGAACTCGGCGGGGGTTCCCCTTCCTCTGGGGAACTTGGCAGGGGTTTCCCCTCCTCCAGGGGACTCGGCGAGGCTTCCCCCTCCTCCGGGGCCACCGCCGAGGCTTCCCTCTCCTTCGGGGAACTCTGCGTGGGTTCCCCCTCCTCCGGGGCCTCAGCCGTAGCTTCCCTCTTCTCCTGGGCAACCGCCGGGGCTTCCCCCTTCTCCAGGGCAACCGCCGGGGCTTCCCCCTCCTCCGGGGGACTCGGCGGGGATTCCCTCTCCTCCGGGGGACTTGGCAGTGGTTCCCCCTCCTCCGGCGAAATCGGCGGGGCTTCCCCCTCTTCCGGGGAACTTGGTGGTGGTCCCTCTCCTCCGGGGCCTCCGCCGGGGCTTCCCCCTCCTCCGGGGCCACCGCCGGGGATTCCCCCTCCTCCGGGGGACTCGGCGGAGATTCCCCCTCCTCCGAGTGACTCGGCGGGGCTTCCCCTACATCCGGGGAACTCGGCGGGAGTTCCCCCTCCTCCGGGGCCTCCGCCGTGGCTTCCCTCTCCTCCGAAGCAACCGCCGTGGCTTCCCTCTCCTCCGGGAAACTCGGCGGGGCTTCCCATCCTCCGGGGAACTTAGTGGGGGTTTTCCCATCTCCAGGGCAACCGCCGGGGCCTTCCCCTCCTTCGGGGAACTCGCCGGGGCTCCCCTTTCCCCCGGTGGCCACCGTCGGGGCTTCCCCCTCCACCGGGGGACTCGGCGGGGATTCCCTCTCCTCTGGGGCCACCGCCGGGGCTTCCACCCGCTCCGAAGCAACCGCCGGGGCTTTCCCCTCCTCCGGGGAACTTGGTGGGGGTTCCCCCATCTCCAGGGCAACCGCCGGGGCTTCCCCCTCCTCCGGGGAACTTGGCGTGGGTTCCCTCTCCTCCGGGGAACTCGCCGGGACTCCCCCCTCCGCCGGGGCCACCGCCGGGGCTTCCCCCTCCTCCGGGGAACTCGGCGGGGGTTCCCCCACCTCCGGGGCAACCGCCGGGCTTCCCCCTCCTCCGGGGCCTCCGCCGGGGCTTCCCCCTCCTCCGGGGAACTCAGCGGGGGTTACCCCTTTCATCAGGGAACTTGGCGGGGGTTCCCTTTTCTCCGGGGGACTTGGCGGGGGTTCTTCCTCCCCCAGGGGACTCAGCGGGGCTACCTTCTCCTCCGGGGCAACCGCCGGGGCTTCCCCCTTCTCCAGGGCAACCGCCGGGGCTTCCCCCTCCTCCGGGGGACTCGGCGGGGATTTCCCATCCTCCGGGGGACTTGGCGGGAGTTCCCCCTCCTCCGGGGGACTCGGCGGGGCTTCCCCCTCCTCCGGGGCCTCAGTCAGGGCTTCCCCCTTCTCCGGGGCCTCCGCTGGGGCTTCCCCCTCTCCGGGGCCTCCGCCGGGGCTTCCCCCTTCTCCGGGAAACTTTGCGGGGGTTCCCCCTCCTCCGGGGAGCTCAACGGGGGTTCCCCCTCCTCCGGGGAACTCGGCGGGGGTTCCCTTTCCTCCGGGGGACTTGGCGGGGGTTCTTCCTCCCCCAGGGGACTCAGCGGGGCTTCCCCCTTCTCCGGGGCAACCGCCGGGGCTTCCCCCTCCTCCGGGGAACTCGGCGGGGCTTCCCCCTCCTCCGGGGAACTCGGCGGGGCTTCCCCCTCCTCCGGGGCCACCGCCAGGCTCCCCCCCTCCTCCGGGGAATTAGGCGGGGGTTCCCCCTCCTCCGGGGAACTCTGCGTGGGTTCCTGCTCCTCCGGGGCCTCCGCTGTGGCCGCCCTCTTTTCCGGGGCGACCGCCGGGGCTTTCCACTCCTCCGGGAAACTCGCCGGGGCTCACCCCTCCTCCGTGGCCACCGCCGGGGCTTTTCCCATCCTCCAGGGCAACCGCCGGGGCTTCCCTCTCCTCCGGGGCACTCGGCGGGGCTTCCCCCTCCTCCGGGGAACTTTGTGGGGTTTCCGCCTCCTCCAGGGGACTCGGCGGGGCGTCCCACTCCTCCGGGGCCTCCGCCGGGCTTCCCGCTCCTCCGGGGCAACCGCCGGGGCTTCCATCTCATCCGGGGCCACCGCCGGGGCTTCCCCCTCCTCCGGGGAACTTGGCGGGGATTCCCTCTCCTCCGTGCGACTCGGCGGGGGTTCCCCACATCCGGGGGACTCGGCGGGGCTTCCCCCTTCACCAGGAGACTTGGCGGAGGTTCCCCCATCTCCGGGGCCTCCGCCGGGCTTCTCGCTCCTCCGGGGCAACTGCCGGGGATACCCTCTCCTCCTGGGAACTCGGCGGGGGTTCCCCTTCCTCTGGGGAACTTGGCAGGGGTTTCCCCTCCTCCAGGGGACTCGGCGAGGCTTCCCCCTCCTCCGGGGCCACCGCCGAGGCTTCCCTCTCCTTCGGGGAACTCTGCGTGGGTTCCCCCTCCTCCGGGGCCTCAGCCGTAGCTTCCCTCTTCTCCTGGGCAACCGCCGGGGCTTCCCCCTTCTCCAGGGCAACCGCCGGGGCTTCCCCCTCCTCCGGGGGACTCGGCGGGGATTCCCTCTCCTCCGGGGGACTTGGCAGTGGTTCCCCCTCCTCCGGCGAAATCGGCGGGGCTTCCCCCTCTTCCGGGGAACTTGGTGGTGGTCCCTCTCCTCCGGGGCCTCCGCCGGGGCTTCCCCCTCCTCCGGGGCCACCGCCGGGGATTCCCCCTCCTCCGGGGGACTCGGCGGAGATTCCCCCTCCTCCGGGGGACTTGGCGGTGGTTCCACCTCCTCCGGCGAACTCGGCGGGGGTTCCCCTTCCTCCGGGGGACTCGGCGGGGCTTCCCTCTCCTCCGGGGCCACCGCCGGGGCTTCCCCCTCCTCCGGGGGACTCGGCGGGGCTTCCCCCTCCTCCGGGGAACTCGACGAGTGTTACCCCTCCAACGGGGAACTTGGCGGGGGTTCCCCCTCCTCCGGGGAGTTCAACGAGGGTTCCCTTTCCTCCGGGGGACTTTGCGGGGGTTCCTCCTCACCCAGGGGACTCAGCGGGGCTTCCCCCTCCTCCGGGGCAACCGCCGGGGCATCCCCCTCCACCGGGGCCCCGCCGGGGGTTCCCCCACCTCCGGGGAACTCGGCGGGGCTTTCCCCTCCTCCAGGGCCACCGCCGGGGCTTCCCCCTCCACCGGGGAACTCGGCGGGGGTTCCCCCTCTTCCGGGGCAACTGCCGGGGCTTCCCCCTCCTCCTAGGCCACCGCCGGGGCTTCCCCCTTCTCCGGGGCCTCCGCCGGGGCTTCCCCCTCCTCCGGGGCCACCGCCGGGGCTTTCCCCTCCTCCGGGGCCACCGCCGGGGCTTCCCCCTCCTCCGGGGAACTTGGCGGGGGTTCCCTTTCCTCCGGGGGACTCGCCGGGGCTTCCCACTCCTCCGGGGAACTTGGCGGGGGTTCCCTCTCCTCCGGGGAGTTCAACGAGGGTTCCCTTTCCTCCGGGGGACTTGGCGGGGGTTCTTCCTCCTCCGGGGGACTCAGCGGGGCTTCCCCCTTCTCCGGGGCAACCGCCGTGGCTTCCCCCTCCTCCGGGGAACTCGGCGGGGCTTCCCTCTCCTCCGGGGCCACCGCCGGGGCTTCCTCTTCCTCCGGGGAACTTGGCGGGGGTTCCCTCATCTCCGGGGCCTCCGCCGGGCTTCCCGCTCCTCCGGGGCAACCGCCGGGGCTACCCCGTCCTCCGGGGAACTCGGCGGGGGTTCCCCCTCCTCTGGGGGACTTGGCGGGGGTTTCCCCTCCTCCGGGGGACTCGGTAAGGCTTCCCCCTCCTACGGGGCCACCGCCGGGGCTTCCCTCTCATCCGGGGCCACCGCCGGGGCTTTCCCCTCCTCCGGGGAACTTGGCGGGGGCCCCTCTTCTCCGTGGGACTCGGCGGGGTTTCCCCCTCATCCGGGGGACTCGGCGGGGCTTCACACTCCTCCGGGGCAACTGCCGGGGCATCCCCCTCCTCCGGGGAACTCAGCGGGGGTTACCCCTCCACCGGGAAACTAAGCGGGGGTTCTCCCTCCTCCAGGGGACTCTGCGGGGCTTCCCACTCCACCGGGGAATCCGCCTGGGCTTCCCCCCCCACCAGTGAACTCGGCGGGGGTTTCCCCTTCTCCGTGGGATATGGCGGGGGTTCCCCCTCCTCCGAGTGACTCGGCGGGGCTTCCCCTACCTCCGGGGAACTCGGCGGGAGTTCCCCCTCCTCCGGGGCCTCCGCCGTGGCTTCCCTCTCCTCCGAAGCAACCGCCGTGGCTTCCCTCTCCTCCGGGAAACTCGGCGGGGCTTCCCATCCTCCGGGGAACTTAGTGGGGGTTTTCCCATCTCCAGGGCAACCGCCGGGGCCTTCCCCTCCTTCGGGGAACTCGCCGGGGCTCCCCTTTCCCCCGTTGGCCACCGTCGGGGCTTCCCCCTCCACCGGGGGACTCGGCGGGGATTCCCTCTCCTCTGGGGCCACCGCCGGGGCTTCCACCCGCTCCGAAGCAACCGCCGGGGCTTTCCCCTCCTCCGGGGAACTTGGTGGGGGTTCCCCCATCTCCAGGGCAACCGCCGGGGCTTCCCCCTCCTCCGGGGAACTTGGCGTGGGTTCCCTCTCCTCCGGGGAACTCGCCGGGACTCCCCCCTCCGCCGGGGCCACCGCCGGGGCTTCCCCCTCCTCCGGGGAACTCGGCGGGGGTTCCCCCACCTCCGGGGCAACCGCCGGGCTTCCCCCTCCTCCGGGGCCTCCGCCGGGGCTTCCCCCTCCTCCGGGGAACTCAGCGGGGGTTACCCCTTTCAACAGGGAACTTGGCGGGGGTTCCCTTTTCTCCGGGGGACTTGGCGGGGGTTCTTCCTCCCCCAGGGGACTCAGCGGGGCTACCTTCTCCTCCGGGGCAACCGCCGGGGCTTCCCCCATCTCCAGGGCAACCGCCGGGGCTTCCCCCTCCTCCGGGGGACTCGGCGGGGATTTCCCATCCTCCGGGGAACTTGGCGGGAGTTCCCCCTCCTCCGGGGGACTCGGCGGGGCTTCCCCCTCCTCCGGGGCCTCAGTCAGGGCTTCCCCCTTCTCCGGGGCCTCCGCTGGGGCTTCCCCCTCTCCGGGGCCTCCGCCGGGGCTTCCCCCTTCTCCGGGAAACTTTGCGGGGGTTCCCCCTCCTCCGGGGAGCTCAACGGGGGTTCCCCCTCCTCCGGGGAACTCGGCGGGGGTTCCCTTTCCTCCGGGGGACTTGGCGGGGGTTCTTCCTCCCCCAGGGGACTCAGCGGTGCTTCCCCCTTCTCCGGGGCAACCGCCGGGGCTTCCCCCTCCTCCGGGGAACTCGGCGGGGCTTCCCCCTCCTCCGGGGAACTCGGCGGGGCTTCCCCCTCCTCCGGGGCCACCGCCAGGCTCCCCCCTCCTCCGGGGAATTAGGCGGGGGTTCCCCCTCCTCCGGGGAACTCTGCGTGGGTTCCTGCTCCTCCGGGGCCTCCGCTGTGGCCGCCCTCTTTTCCGGGGCGACCGCCGGGGCTTTCCACTCCTCCGGGAAACTCGCTTGGCTCACCCCTCCTCCGTGGCCACCGCCGGGGCTTTTCCCATCCTCCAGGGCAACCGCCGGGGCTTCCCTCTCCTCCGGGGCACTCGGCGGGGCTTCCCCCTCCTCCGAGGAACTTTGTGGGGTTTCCCCCTCCTCCAGGGGACTCGGCGGGGCGTCCCACTCCTCCGGGGCCTCCGCCGGGCTTCCCGCTCCTCCGGGGCAACCGCCGGGGCTTCCATCTCATCCGGGGCCACCGCCGGGGCTTTTTCCTCCTCCGGGGAACTTGCCGGGGCTTCCCTCTCCTCCGTGCGACTCGGCGGGGGTTCCCCACATCCGGGGCCTCCGCCGGGCTTCTCGCTCCTCCGGGGCAACTGCCGGGGATACCCTCTCCTCCTGGGAACTCGGCGGAGGTTCCCCTTCCTCTGGGGAACTTGGCAGGGGTTTCCCCTCCTCCAGGGGACTCGGCGAGGCTTCCCCCTCCTCCGGGGCCACCGCCGAGGCTTCCCTCTCCTTCGGGGAACTCTGCGTGGGTTCCCCCTCCTCCGGGGCCTCAGCCGTAGCTTCCCTCTTCTCCTGGGCAACCGCCGGGGCTTCCCCCTTCTCCAGGGCAACCGCCGGGGCTTCCCCCTCCTCCGGGGGACTCGGCGGGGATTCCCTCTCCTCCGGGGGACTTGGCAGTGGTTCCCCCTCCTCCGGCGAAATCGGCGGGGCTTCCCCCTCTTCCGGGGAACTTGGTGGTGGTCCCTCTCCTCCGGGGCCTCCGCCGGGGCTTCCCCCTCCTCCGGGGCCACCGCCGGGGATTCCCCCTCCTCCGGGGGACTCGGCGGAGATTCCCCCTCCTCCGGGGGACTTGGCGGTGGTTCCACCTCCTCCGGCGAACTCGGCGGGGGTTCCCCTTCCTCCGGGGGACTCGGCGGGGCTTCCCCCTCCTCCGGGGCCTCCGCCGGGGCTTCCCCCTCCTCCGGTCAACTCGGCGGGGCTTCCCCCTCCTCCGGGGAACTCAGCGAGGGGTTACCCCTCCAACGGGGAACTTGGCGGGGGTTCCCTCTACTCCGGGGGACACGGCAGGGGTTCCCCCTCCTCCGGGGAACTCGGCGGGGGTTCCCCCTCCTCCGGGGCCTCCGCCGTGGCTTCCCTCTTCTCCCGGGCAACCGCCGGGGCTTCCCCCTTCTCTAGGGCAACTGCCGTGGCTTCCCCTTCTCCGGGGGTCTCGGCGGGGATTCCCCCTCCTCCGGGGGACTTGGCGGTGGTTCCCCCTAAACCGGCGAACTCGGCAAAGATTTCCCCACCTCCGGGGGACTTGGCGGTGGTTCCCCTACAACCGGCGAACTCAGCAGGGGTTCCCCCTCCTCCGGGGGACTCGGCGGGGCTTCCCCTCCTCCGGGGCCATCACCGGGGCTTCCCCCGCCTCCGGGGCACTCGGCGGGTTTCCCCCTCCTCCAGGGAACTCGGAGGGGGTTCCCCCTCCTCCGTTAAACTTGGCGGGGGTTCCCTTCCCTCCGGGCGACTTGGCGGGGGTTCTTCCTTCCCCAGGGGACTCAGCTGGGCTTCCTCCTCTTTCGGGGCAACCGCCGGGGCTTTCCCCTCCTCCGGGGGACTCGGCGGAGCTTCCCCCTCCTCCGGGGCCACCGCCGTGGCTTCCCCCTCCTCCGGGGAACTTGGCGGGGGTTCCCTTTCCTCCGGGGGACTCGCCGGGGCTTCCCACTCCTTCGGGGAACTTGGCGGGGGTTCCCTCTCCTCCGGGGTACTCGGCGGGGATTCCCCCTCCTCCGGGGGACTTGGCGGTGGTTGTCCCTCAACCGGCGAACTGAGCGGGGGTTCCCCCTCCTCCGGGGAACTCGGCGGGGCTTCCCCCTCCTCCGGGGCCACCGCCAGGCTCCCCCCTCCTCCGGGGAACTCGGCGGGGGTTCCCCCTCTTTCGGGGAACTCTGCGTGGGTTCCCGCTCCTCCGGGGCCTCCGCTGTGGCCGCCCTCTTTTCCGGGGCGACCGCCGGGGCTTTCCACTCCTCCGGGGGACTCGGCGGGGCTTCCCACTCCTACGGGGAACTTGGCGGGGGTTCCCTTTCCTCCGGGGGACTCGCCGGGGCTTCCCACTCCTCCGGGGAACTTGGCGGGGGTTCCCTCTCCTCCGGGGGACTCGGCGGGGGTTCCCCCTCCTTTGTGGGACTCGGCGGGGCTTCCCCCTCCTCCAGGACAACCGCCGTGGCTTCACCCTTTTCCGGGAAACTCGGCGGGGCTTCTACCTCCTCCGGGGAACTTGATGGGGGTTCCCCCTCCTCCAGGGGACTCGGCAGGGCTTTCCATTTCACCGGGGCCTCCGCCTGGGCTTCCCCCCCCTCCGGGGAACTCGGCGGGGGTTCCCCTTTCTCCGAGGGACTTGGCGGGGCTTCCCCCTTCACCGGGGAACTTGGCGGAGGTTCCCCATCTCCGGGGCCTCCGCCGGGCTTCCCGCTCCTCCGGGGCAACTGCCGGGGCTACCTCCTCCTCCGGGGAACTCGGCGGGGGTTCCCCCTCCTCTGGGGGACTTGGCAGGGGTTTCCCCTCCTCCAGGGGACTCGGCGAGGCTTTCTTCTCCTCCGGGGCCACCGCCGAGGCTTTTCCCATCCTCCAGGGCAACCGCCGGGGCTTCCCCCTCATCCGGGAAACTCGGCGGGGCCTTTCCCTCCTCTGGGGAACTTGGTGGGGGTTCCCCCTCCTCCGGGGAGCTCAACGGGGGTTCCCCCTCCTCCGGGGAACTCGGCGGGGGTTCCCTTTCCTCCGGGGGACTTGGCGGGGGTTCTTCCTCCCCCAGGGGACTCAGCGGGGCTACCTTCTCCTCCGGGGCAACCGCCGGGGCTTCCCCCTTCTCCAGGGCAACCGCCGGGGCTTCCCCCTCCTCTGAGGGACTCGGCGGGGCTTCCCCTCCCTCCAGGGCTACTGCCGGGGCTTCCCCCTCCTCCGGGGGATTCGGCGGGGCAACCCCCTCTTCCGGGGAACTTGGTGGTGGTCCCTCTCCTCCGGGGCCTCCGCCGGGGCTTTTCCCTCCTCCGGGGAACTCGCCGGGGTTCCCCCCTCCACCGGGGCCTCCGCCTGGGCTTCCCCCCCCCTCCGGGGAACTCGGGGGGGGGTTCCCCCTTCTCCGAGGGACTTTGCGGGGGTTCCCCCTCCTCCGGGGGACGCGGCGGGGCTTCGCCTTTCACCGGGAAACTTGGCGGAGATTCCCCCATCTCCGGGGCCTCCGCCGGGCTTCCCGCTCCTCCGAAGCAACTGCCGGGGCTACCCCCTCCTCCGGGGAACTCGGCGGGGGTTCCCCCTACTCCGGGGCCTCCGCCGTGGCTTCCCTCTCCTCCGGGGGACTCGGCGGGGCTTCCCCCTCCTCCAGGGCAACCGCCGGGGCTTCCCCCTCCTCCGGGAAACTCGGCGGGGCCTTTCCCTCCTCTGGGGAACTTGGTGGGGGTTCCCCCTTCTTCTGGGCCTCCGCCGTGGCTTCCCTCTCCTCCGAAGCAACCGCCGGGGCTTCCCCCTCCTCCGGGGAACTTGGTGTGGGTTCCCTCTCCTCCGGGGGACTCGGCGGGGCTTCCCCCTCCTCCAGGGCAACCGCCGGGCTTCCCCCTCCTCCGGGGCCTCAGTTAGGGCTTCCCCCTCCTACGGGGCCTCCGCCGGGGCTTCCCCCTCCTCCGGGGAACTCGGCGGGGCTTCCCCCTCCTCCGGGGAACTTTGTGGGGTTTCCCCCTCCTCCAGGGGATTTGGCGGGGCGTCCCACTCCTCCGGGGGACTCGGTTAGGCTTCCCCCTCCTCCGGGGCCATCGCCGGGGCTTCCCTCTCATCCGGGGCCACCGCCGGGGCTTCCCCCTCCACCGGGGAACTTGGCGGGGAGTCCCTCTCCTCCGTGGGACTCGGCGGGGGTTCCCCCTCATCCGGGGGACTCGGCGGGGCTTCCCCCTCCTCCGGGGAACTTGGCGGGGGTTTCCCTATCTCCGGGGCCTCCGGCGGGCTTCCCGCTCCTCCGGGGCAACCGCCGAGGCTTCCACCTCCTCCGGGGAACTCGGCGGGGTTCCCCCTCCTCTAGGGGACATGGCGGGGGTTTCCCCTCCTTCGGGGGACTCGGCGGGGCTTTCCCTCTCCTCCGGGGCCACCGCCGGGGCTTCCCCCTCCTCCGGGGGACTCGGCGGGGATTTCCCCTCCTCCGTGGGATTTGGCGGGGGTTCCCCCTCCTCCGGGGGACTCGGCGGGGATTCCCCCTCCTCCGGGAAACTCGGCGGGGCTTCTCCCTCCTCTGGGGAACTTGGTGGGGGTTTCCCCATCTCCAGGGCTACCGCCGGGGCTTCCACCTCCTCCGGGGAACTCGGCGGGGTTCCCCCTCCTCTAGGGGACATGGCGGGGGTTTCCCCTCCTCCGGGGGACTCGGCGGGGCTTTCCCTCTCCTCCGGGGCCACCGCCGGGGCTTCTCCCTCCTCCGGGGGACATGGCGGGGGTTTCCCCTCCTCCGGGGGACTCGGCGGGGCTTTCCCTCTCCTCCGGTGCCACCGCCGGGGCTTCCCCCTCCTCCGGGGAACTCGCCGGGGCTCCCCCCTCCTCCGGGGCCACCGCCGGAGCTTCTTCCTCCTCCGAGGGACTCGGCGGGGCTTCCCCTTTCTCCAGGGAACTCGGCGGTGGTGCCCCCTCCGTGGCAACCGCCGGGGCATCCCCCTCCTCCGGGGGAATCGGCAGGGCTTCCCAATCCTCCGGGGCCACCGCCGGGGCTTCCCCCTCCTCCTTGGCCTCCGCCGGTGCTTCCCCCTCCACCGGGGCCTCCGCCTGGGCTTCCCCCCTCCACCGGGGAACTCGGCGGGGGTTCCCCCTCCTCCGGGGAGCTCAACGGGGGTTTTCCCACCTCCGGGTAACTCGGCAGGGGTTCCCGCTCCTCCGGGAAACACGGCGGGGGTTCCCATTCCTCCGGGGGACTTGGCGGGGGTTCTTCCTCCCCCAGGGGACTCAGCGGGGCTTCCCCCTTCCCCAGGGCAACCGCAGGGGCTTCCCCCTCCTCCGGGGGACTCGGCGGGGCTTCCCCCTCCTCCGGGGCCTCCGCCGTGGCTTCCCTCTCCTCCGAAGCAACCGCCGGGGGCTTCCCCCTCCTCCGGGGAACTTGGCGAGGGTTCCCTCTCCTCCGGGGAACTTGGTGGGGGTTCCCCTATCTCCAGGGCAACCGCCGGGGCTTCCCTCTCCTCCGGGGGACTCGGCGAGGCTTCCCCCTCTTCCGGGGCCACCGCCGGGGGTTCCCCCTTCCGGGGACCTCGGCGGGGGTTCCCCCTCCTCCGGGGAACTCTGCGTGGGTTCCCGCTCCTCCGGGGCCTCCGCCGTGGCCGCCCTCTTTTCCGGGGCGACCGCCGGGGCTTTCCCCTCCTCCGGGAAACTCGCCGGGGCTCACCCCTCCTCCGTGGCCACCGCCGGGGCTTTTCCCATCCTCCAGGGCAACCGCCGGGGCTTCCCTCTCCTCCGGGGAACTCGGCGGGGCTTACCCCTCCTCCGGGGAACTTTGTGGGGTTTCCCCCTCCTCCAGGGGACTCGGCGGGTCGTCCCACTCCTCCGGGGGACTCGGTGAGGCTTCCCCCTCCTCCGGGGCCACCGCCGGGGCTTCCCTCTCATCCGGGGCCACCGCCGGGGCTTCCCCCTCCTCCGGGGAACTTGGCGGGGATTCCCTCTCCTCCGTGGGACTCGGCAGGGGTCCCCACATCCGGGGGACTCGGCGGGGCTTCCCCCTCCTCCGGGGAACTTGGCGGGGGTTCCCCTATCTCCGGGGCCTCCAGCGGTCTTCCCGCTCCTCCGGGGCAACCGCCGAGGTTTCCTCCTCCTCCGGGGAATTTGGCGGGGTTCCCCCTCCTCTAGGGGACATGGCGGGGGTTTCCCCTCCTCCGGGGGACTCGGCGGGGCTTTCCCCCTCATCCGGGGGACTCGGCGGGGCTTCACACTCCTCCGGGGCAACTGCCGGGGCATCCCCCTCCTCCGGGGAACTCAGCGGGGGTTACCCCTCCACCGGGGAACTTGGCGGGGCCTTCCCCTCCTCCGGGGAACTCGCCGGGGCTCCCCTTTCCTCCGGGGCCACCGCCGGGGCTTCCCCCTCCTCCGGGGAACTTGGCGGGGATTCCCTCTCCTCCGTGGGACTCGGCGGGGGTTCCCCACATCCGGGGGACTCGGCGGGGATTTCCCCTCCTCCGGGGAACTTGGCGGGGGTTCCCCTATCTCCGGGGCCTCCAGCGGTCTTCCCGCTCCTCCGGGGCAACCGCCGAGGCTTCCTCCTCCTCCGGGGAACTCGGCGGGGGTTCCCCCTCCTCCGGGGCCTACGCCGTGGCTTCCCTCTCCTCCGGGGCAACCGCTGGGGCTTCCCCCTCCTCTGGGGGACTCAGCGGGAATTCCCCCTCCTCCGGGGGACTTGGCGGGGTTTCCCCCTCCTCCGGGGGACTCGGCGGGGCTTCCCACTCCACCGGGGCCTACGCCGTGGCTTCCCTCTCCTCCGGGGCAACCGCCGAGGCTTCCCCCTCCTCCGGGGAACTTGGCGGGGGTTCCCTTTTCTCCAGGGGAATCGGCGGGGCATCCTCCTCCTCCGGGGCCAACGCCGGGGCTTCCCCCACCTCCGAAAACTCGGCGGGGGTTCCCCCTTCTCTGGGGGACTTGGCGGGGGTTTTCCCTCCTCCGAGGGACTCGGTAAGGCTTTCCCTTCCTCCGGGGCCACCGCCGGGGCTTCCCTCTCCTCCGGGGCCACAGCCGGGGCTTCCCCCTCCTCCGGGGAACTCGGCGGGGGTTCTCCCTTCCTCTGGGGCCTACGCCGTGGCTTACCCCTCCTCCGGGGCAACCGCCCGGGGCTTCCCCCTCCTCCGTGGAACTTGGCGGGGGTTCCCTCTCCTCTGTCGGACTCGGCGGGGGTTCCCCCTCCTCTGGGGGACTCGACGGGGGTTTCCCCTTCTCCGTGGGATATGGCGGGGGTTCCCCCACCTCCGGGGAACTTGGTGGGGTTTCCCCCATCTCCAGGGCAACCGCCGGGGCCTTCCCCTCCTCCGGGTAACTCGCCGGGGCTCGCCCCTCTTCCGGGGCCACCGCCGGGGCTTCCCCCTCCACCGGGGGACTCGGCGGGGATTCCCCCCCTTCGGGGAACTTGGCGGGGGTTCCCCCTCCCCCGGGGAACTCGGCGGGGCTTCCCCCTCCTCTGGGGCCACCGCCGGGGCTTCCCCCCCCCCTCCTCCGGGGAACTCGGCGGGGGTTTCCCCTTCTCCGTGGGAATTGGGCGGGGTTCCCCGTCCTCCGGGGGACTCGGCGGGGCTTCCCCCTCCTCCGGGAAGCTCGGCGGGGGTTCCCCCTCCTCCGGGGCAACCGCCGGGGCTTCCCCCTCCACCGGGGGACTCGGCGGGGATTCCCCCTCTTCGGGGAACTTGGCGGGGGTTCCCCCTCCTCCGGGGCCTCCGCCGGGGCTTCCCCCTCCTACGGGGCCTCCGTCAGGGCTTCCCCCTCCTCCGGGGCCTCCGCCGGGGCTTCCTTCTCTCCGGGGCCTCCGCCGGGGCTTCCCCCTCCTCCGGGAAACTCTGCGTGGGTTCCCCCTCCTCCGGGGCCTCCGCCGTGGCTACCCCCTCGCCGGGGCCTCCGCCGGGGCTTCCCCTTCCTCCGGGGAACTCAGCGGGCGTTTCCCCTTTCAAAGGGGAACTTGGCGGGGGTTCCCTCTCCTCCGGGGGGACACGGCGGGGGTTCCCTCTCCTCCAGGGGATTCGACGGGGCCTCCCCTTCTCCAGGGCAACCGCCGGGGCTTCCCCCTCCTCCGGGGGACTCGGCGGGGATTTCCCCTTCTCCGGGGGACTTGGCGGGAGTTCCCCCTCCTCCGGGGGACTCGGCGGGGCATCCCACTCCACCTGGGCCTCTGCCTGGGCTTCCCCCCCCCCCTCCGGGGAACTCGGCGGTGGTTCCTCTTCCTCCGGGGAACTTGGTGGGGGTTCCCCCATCTCCAGGGCAACCGCCGGGGCTTTCCCCTCAACCGGGGAACTCGCCGGGGCTCCCCCCTCCTCCGGGGCCACCGCCGGGGCTTCTCCCTCCTCCGGGGCCACCGGCGGGGGTTCCCCCTCCTCCGGGGAACTCGGCGGGGCTTCCCCCTCCTTCGGGGAACTCGGCGGGGGTTTCCCCTCCTCAGGGAAACTCTCCGTGGGTTCCCGCTCCTCCGGGGCCTCCGCCGGGGCTTACCTCTCCGCCGGGGCAACCGCCGGGGCTTCCCCCTCCTCCGGGGAACTTGGCAGGGGTTCCCTCTCCTCCGTGGTACTCGGCGGGGGTTCCCCCTCCTCCGGGGGACTCGGCGGGGCTTCCCACTCCACCGGGGCCTCCGCCTGGGCTTCTCCCCCCCCCCAGGGAACTTGGCGGGGGTTCCCTCTCCTCCGGGAGACTCGGCGGGGGTTCCCCCTCCTCCGGGGAACTCAGCGGGGGTTACCCCTCCACCGGGGAACTTGGCGGGGGTTCCCCCTCCTCGAGGCAACCGCCTGGGCTTCTCACCCCACCGGTGAACTCGGCGGGGGTTTCCCCTTCTCCGTGGGATATGGCATGGGTTCCCCCACCTCCGGGGAACTCGGCGGGGGTTCCCCCTCCTCCGGGGCCTCCGCCGCGGCTTCCCTCTCCTCCGAAGCAACCGCCGTGGCTTCCCCCTCCTCCGGGAAACTCGGCGGGGATTGCCCCCCCTTCGGGGAACTTGGCGGGGGTTCCCTCTCCTCCGGGGGACTCGGCGGGGGTTCCCCCTCCTCTGGGGGACTCGGCGGGGCTTCTTCCTCCTCCAGGGCAACCGCCGGGGCTTCCCCGTCCTCCGGGAAACTCGGCGGGGCTTCTCCCTCCTCCGGGGAACTTGGTGGGGGTTCCACCATCTCCAGGACAACCGCTGGGTCCTTCCCCTCCTCTTGGGAACTCGCCGGGGCACCCCCCTTCTCCGGGGCCACCGCCGGGGCTTCCCCCTCCTCCGGGGGACTCGGCGGGGCTTCCCCCTCCTCCGGGGCCGCCGCTGTGGCTTCCCCCTCTCCGTGGCCTCCGCCGGGGCTTCCTTCTCTCAAGGGGCCTCCGCCGGGGCTTCCCCCTTCTCCGGGAAACTCTGCGTGGGTTCCCCCTCCTCCGTGGCCTCCGCCGTGGCTTCCCCCTCTCCGGGGCCTCCGCCGGGGCTTCCCCCTCCTCCGGGGAACTCAGCGGGAGTTACCCCTTTCAAAGGGGAACTTGGCGGGGGTTCCCTCTTCTCCGGGGGACACAGCGGGGGTTCCCTCACCTCCGGGGGACTCGGCGGGGCTTCCCCCTCCTCCGGGGCCTCAGTCAGGGCTTCCCCCTCCTCCGGGGCCTCTGCCGGGGCTTCCCCCTCTCCGGGGCCTCCGCCAGGGGTTCCCCCTCCTCCGGGGCAACTGCCGGGGCTTCCCTCTCCTCCGGGGAACCTTAGCGGGGGTTACCCCTTCACCGGGGAACTTTGCGGGGCTTCCCCCTCCCCCAGGGCAACCGCCGGGGCTTCCCCCTCCTCCGGGGAACTTGGCGGGGGTTCCCCTATCTCCGGGGCCTCCAGCGGTCTTCCCGCTCCTCCGGGGCAACCGCCGAGGCTTCCTCCTCCTCCGGGGAATTTGGCGGGGTTCCCCCTCCTCTAGGGGACATGGCGGGGGTTTCCCCTCCTCCGGGGGACTCGGCGGGGCTTTCCCTCTCCTCCGGGGCCACCGCCGGGGCTTTCCCCTCCTCCGGGGAACTTGGCGGGGGCCCCTCTCCTCCGTGGGACTCGGCGGGGTTTCCCCCTCATCCGGGGGACTCGGCGGGGCTTCACACTCCTCCGGGGCAACTGCCGGGGCATCCCCCTCCTCCGGGGAACTCAGCGGGGGTTACCCCTCCACCGGGGAACTTGGCGGGGGTTCCCCCTCCTCCAGGGGACTCGGCGGGGCTTCCCACTCCACCGGGGAATCCGCCAGGGCTTCCCCCCCCACCGGTGAATTTGGCGGGGGTTTCCCCTTCTCCGTGGGATATGGCGGGGGTTCCCCCTCCTCCGAGGGACTCGGCGGGGCTTCCCCCACCTCCGGGGAACTCGGCGGGAGTTTTCCCTCCTCCGGGGCCTCCGCCGTGGCTTACCTCTCCTCCGAAGCAACCGCCGTGGCTTCCGCCTCCTCCGGGAAACTCGGCGGGGCTTCTCCATCCTCCGGGGAACTTGGTGGGGGTTTTCCCATCTCCAAGGCAACCGCCGGGTCCTTCCCCTCCACCGGGGAACTCGCCGGGGCTCCCCTTTCCTCCGGGGCCACCGCCGGGGCTTCCCCCTCCTCCGGGGAACTTGGCGGGGATTCCCTCTCCTCAGTGGGACTTGGCGGGGGTTCCCCACATCCGGGGGACTCGGCGGGGCTTTCCCCTCCTCCGGGGAACTTGGCGGGGGTTCCCCTATCTCCGGGGCCTCCAGCGGTCTTCCCGCTCCTCCGAGGCAACCGCCGAGGCTTCCTCCTCCTCCGGGGAACTCGGCGGGGGTTCCCCCTCCTCCGGGGCCTACGCCGTGGCTTCCCTCTCCTCCGGGGCAACCGCTGGGGCTTCCCCCTCCTCTGGGGGACTCAGCGGGAATTCCCCCTCCTCCGGGGGACTCGGCGGGGCTTCCCACTCCACCGGGGCCTACGCCGTGGCTTTCCTCTCCTCCGGGGCAACCGCCGAGGCTTCCCCCTCCTCCGGGGAACTTGGCGGGGGTTCCCTTTTCTCCAGGGGAATCGGCGGGGCATCCTCCTCCTCCGGGGCCAACGCCGGGGCTTCCCCCACCTCCGAAAACTCGGCGGGGGTTCCCCCTTCTCTGGGGGACTTGGCGGGGGTTTTCCCTCCTCCGGGGGACTCGGTAAGGCTTCCCCTTCCTCCGGGGCCACCGCCGGGGCTTCCCTCTCCTCCGGGGCCACAGCCGGGGCTTCCCCCTCCTCCGGGGAACTCGGCGGGGATTCCCCCCCTTCGGGGAACTTGGCGGGGGTTCCCCCTCCCCCGGGGAACTCGGCGGAGCTTCCCCCTCCTCAGGGGGACTGGTCGGGGCTTTCCCCTTCTCCAGAGAACTTGGCGGGGGTTCCCCCTCCTCCGGGGTCAACGCTTGGGCTTCCCCCTCCTCCGTGGCCACCACCGGCGCTACTACATCCTCCGGGGAACTTGGCGGGGGTTCCATCTCCTCCGGGGGACTCGGTGGGGGTTCCCCCTCCTCCGGTTGACTCGGCGGGGCTTCCCCCTCCTCCGGGGAACTTGGCGGGAGTTCCCCCTCCTCCTGGGCCTCTGCCGGGGCATCCCTCTTCTCCGGGGCAACCGCCGGGGCTTCCCCCTTCTCCAGGGCAACCGCCGGGGCTTCCCCCTACTCCGGGAGACTCGGCGGGGATTCCCTCTCCTCCGGGGGACTCGGCGGAGATTCCCCCTTCTCCGCGGGACTTGGCGGTGGATCGCCCTCCTCCGGCGAACTCGGCGAAAGTTTCCCCTCCTCCGGGGGACTCGGCGGGGCTTCCCCCTCCTCCGGGGCCACCGCCGGGGCATCCCCCTCCTCCGGGGATCTCAGCGGGGGTTACCCCTCCAACGGGAAACTGGGCGGGGGTTTCCTCTACTCCGGGGGACACGGCGGGGGTTCCCCCTCCTCCGGGGAACTCGGCGGGGCTTCCCCCTCCTCAGGGGAACTTGGTGGGGGTTCACCCTCTTCCAGGGGATTTGGCAGGGCTTCCCACTCCACCGGGGCCTCCGCCTGGGCTTTCCCCCCCCCCACCGGGGAACTCGGCGGGGGTTCCTCCTTCTCCGGGGGACTTGGCTGGGGTTCCCCCTCCTCCGGGGGACTCGGCGGGTCTTCCCCCTTCTCCGGGGAACTTTGCGGGGGTTCCACCATATCCGGGGCCTCCGCCGGGCTTTTCGCTCCTCCGGGGCAACCGCCGGGGCTACCCCCTCCACCGGGGAACTCGGCGGGAGTTCCCCTTCCTCTGGGGGACTTGGCGGGGGTTTCTCCTTCTCCGAGGGACTCGGCGGGGCTTCTCCCTCCTCCGGGGCCACCGCCGGGGCTCCCCCTCCTCCGGGGAACTCGGCGGGGGTTCCCCCTCCTCCGGGGCCTACGCCGTGGCTTCCCACTTCTCCGGGGCAACCGCCGGGGCTTTCCCCTTCTCCGGGGAACTTGGCGGGGGTTCCCTTTTCTCCGGGGGACTCGGCGGGGGTTCCCCCTCCTCCGGGGGACTCGGCGGAGATTCCCCCTCCTCCGGCGAACTCGGTGGGGGTTCCCCCTCCTCCGGGGGACTCGGCGGGGGTTCCTTTTCCTCCGGGGGACTTAGCGGGAGTTCCCCTTCCTCTGGGGGACTTGGCGAGGGTTTCCCCTTCTCCGAGGGACTCGGCGGGGCTTCCCCCTCCTCCGGGGCCACCGCCGGGGCTCACCCTCCTCCGGGGAACTCTGTGTGGGTTCCCCCTCCTTCGTGGAACTCGGCGGGGGTTACCCCTCCAACGGGGAACTTGGCGGGGGTTCCCTCTCCTCCGGGGGACACGGCGGGGGTTCCCCCTCCTCCGGGGGACTCGGCGGGGCTTCCCCCTTCTCCAGGGCAACCGCCGGGGCTTCCCTCTCCACCGGGGCCACCGCCGGGACTCCCCCTCTCCCGGGGAACTCGGCGGGCGGTTCCCCCTCTTCCGGGGCCTACGCCGTAGCTTTCCTCTCCTCCGGGGCAACCGCCGGGGCTTCCCCCTCCTCCGGGGAACTTGGCGGGGGTTCCCTTTTCTCCGGGGGACTCGGCGGGGGTTCCCCCTCCTCTGGGGGACTCGGCGGGGCTTCCCCCTCCTCCGGGAAACTCGGCGGGGGTTTTCTTTCCTCCGGGGGACTTAGCGGGGGTTCCCCCTCTTCCGGGGGACTCGGCGGGGATCCCCGTCCTCCGGGGCCACCGCCGGGGCTCCCCCTCCTCCGGGGAACTCGGTGGGGGTTCCCCCTCCTCCAGGGCCTACGCCGTAGCTTCCCTCTCCTCCGGGGCAACCGCCGGGGCTTCCCCCTCCTCCGTGAAACTCGGCGGGGGTTCCCTCTCCTCCGGGGGACTTAGCGGGGGTTCCCCCTCCACCGGGGGACTCGGCGGGGATTCCCCGTCCTCCATGGGACTCGGCGGGGATTCCCCCTCCTCCGTGGGACTCGGCGGGGGTTTCCTCTCCTCCGGGGCCTCCGCCGGGGCTTCCCCCTCCTCCGGGGAACTCTGCGTGGGTTCCCCCTCCTCTGGGGCAACCGCCGGGGCTTTCCCCTCCTCCGGGAAACTCGCCGGGGCTCCCCCCTCCTCCGGGGCCACAACCGGGGTTTTTCACTCCTCCGGGAAACTTGGCGGGGATTCCCTCTCCTCCTGGGCAACCGCCGGGGCTTCCCACTCCTCCGGGGCCTCCGCCGGGGCTTCCCTCTCCTCCGGGGAACTCTGCGTGGGTTCCCCCTCCTCCGGGGCCTCCGCCGTGGCTTCCCTCTTCTCCGGGGCAACCGCCGGGGCTTTCCCCTCCTCCGGGGAACTCGCCGGGGCTCCCCCCTCCTCCGGGGCCACCACCGGGGTTTCTTACTCCTCCGGGGAACTTGGCGGGGTTTTCCTCTCCTCCGGGGGACTCGGCGGGGGTTCCCCCTCCTCTGTTGAACTCGGCGGGGCTTCTCCCACCTCCGGGGGACTCGGCGGGGGTTCCCCCTCCTCTGTTGAACTCGGCGGGGCTTCTCCCACCTCCGGGGAACTTGGTGGGAGTTCCCCCACCTCCGGGGCCTACGCCGTGGCTTCCCTCTCCTCCGGGGCAACCGCCGGGGCTTCCCCCTCCTCCGGGGGACTTAGCGGGGATTCCCCCTCCTCCGGGGGACTTGGTGGAGGTTCCCCCTCCTCCGGGGGACTCGGCGGGGCATCCCCCTCTTCCGGGGAACTTAATGTGGGTCCCTCTCCTCCGGGGCCTCCGCCGGGGCTTCCCCCTCTTCCGGGGCCACCGCCGGGGCTTCCCCCTCCTCCGGGGGACTCGGCGGAGATTCCCCCTACTCCGGGGGACTTGGCGGTGGTTGCCCCTCCTCCGGCGAACTCGGCGGGGGTTCCCCCTCCTCCGGGGGACTCGGCGGGGGTTCCTTTTCCTCCGGGGGACTTGGCGGTGGATCGCCCTCCTCCGGCGAACTCGGCGGAGGTTCCACCTCCTCCGGGGCCACCGCCGGGGCATCCCCTTCCTCCGGGGATCTCAGCGGGGGTTACCCCTCCAACGGGGAACTTGGCGGGGGTTTCCTCTACTCCGGGGGAAACGGCGGGGCTTCCCCCTCCTCCGGGGAACTCGGCGGGGCTTCCCCCTCCTCCGGGGAACTTGGTGGGGGTTCACCCTCTTCCACGGGATTTGGCAGGGCTTCCCACTCCACCGGGGCCTCCGCCTGGGTTTCCCCCCCCCCACCGGGGAACTCGGCGGGGGTTCCTCCTTCTCCGGGGGACTTGGCTGGGGTTCCCCCTCCTCCGGGGGACTCGGCGGGTCTTCCCCCTTCTCCGGGGAACTTTGCGGGGGTTCCCCCATCTCCGGGGCCTCCGCCGGGCTTCCCGCTCCTCCGGGGCAACCGCCGGGGCTACCCCCTCCTCCAGGGAACTCGGCGGGAGTTCCCCTTCCTCTGGGGGACTTGGCGGGGGTTTCCCCTTCTCCGAGGGACTCGGCGGGGCTTCTCCCTCCTCCGGGGCCACCGCCGGGGCTCCCCCTCCTCCGGGGAACTCGGTGGGGGTTCCCCCTCCTCCAGGGCCTACGCCGTGGCTTCCCTCTCCTCCGGGGCAACCGCCGGGGCTTCCCCCTCCTCCGTGAAACTCGGCGGGGGTTCCCTTTCCTCCGGGGGACTTAGCGGGGGTTCCCCCTCCACCGGGGGACTCGGCGGGGATTCCCCGTCCTCCATGGGACTCGGCGGGGATTCCCCCTCCTCCGTGGTACTCGGCGGGGGTTTCCTCTCCTCCGGGGCCTCCGCCGGGGCTTCCCCCTCCTCCGGGGAACTCTGCGTGGGTTCCCCCTCCTCTGGGGCAACCGCCGGGGCTTTCCCCTCCTCCGGGAAACTCGCCGGGGCTCCCCCCTCCTCCGGGGCCACCACCGGGGTTTTTCACTCCTCCGGGAAACTTGGCGGGGATTCCCTCTCCTCCTGGGCAACCGCCGGGGCTTCCCACTCCTCCGGGGCCTCCGCCGGGGCTTCCCTCTCCTCCGGGGAACTCTGCGTGGGTTCCACCTCCTCCGGGGCCTCCGCCGTGGCTTCCCTCTTCTCCGGGGCAACCGCCGGGGCTTTCCCCTCCTCCGGGGAACTCGCCGGGGCTCCCCCCTCCTCCGGGGCCACCACCGGGGTTTCTTACTCCTCCGGGGAACTTGGCGGGGTTTTCCTCTCCTCCGGGGGACTCGGCGGGGGTTCCCCCTCCTCTGTTGAACTCGGCGGGGCTTCTCCCACCTCCGGGGAACTTGGTGGGAGTTCCCCCACCTCCGGGGCCTACGCCGTGGCTTCCCTCTCCTCCGGGGCAACCGTCGGGGCTTCCCCCTCCTCCGGGGGACTTAGCGGGGATTCCCCCTCCTCCGGGGGACTTGGTGGAGGTTCCCCCTCCTCCGGGGGACTCGGCGGGGATTCCCTTTCCTCCAAGGGACTTGGCGGGGGTTCTTCCTCCCCCAGGGGACTCAGCGGGGCTTTCCCCTCCTCCGGGGCCACCACCGGGGCTTCCCCCTCCTCCGGGGGACTCGGCGGGGCTTCCCCCTCCTCCGACGCCAACGCCAGGGCTTCCCCCTCCTCCGAAAACTCGGCGGGGGTTCCCCCTCCTCCGGGGCCTCCTCCGGGGCTTCCCCCACCACCAAAGCCTCCGCCGGGGCTTCCCACTCCTTCGGGGAACTCTGCGTGGGTTCCCGCTCCTCCGGGGCCTCCGCCGTGGCTTCACTCTTCTTCGGGGCAACCGCCGGGGCTTTCCCCTCCTCCGGGAAACTCGCCGGGGCTCACCCCTCCTCCGGGGCCACCGCCGGGGCTCAACTCTCCTCCGGGGCCTCCGCCGGGGCTTCCCCTTCCTCCGGGGAACTTGGAAGGGGTTCCCTTTCCTCCGGGGGACTCGGTGGGGCTTCCCTCTCCTCCGGGGCCACCGCCGGGGGATCCCCCTCCTCCGGGGCCTCTTTCGGGGCTTCCCCCTCCTCCGGGGAACTCAGCGGGGGTTAGCCCTCCAACGGGGAACTTGGCGGGGGTTCCCTATCCTCCGGGGGACACGGCGGGGGTTCCCCCTCCTCCGGGGGACTCGGCGGGGCTTCCCCCTTCTCCAGGGCAACCGCCGGGGCATCCCCCTCCTTCAAAGGACTCGGCGGGGATTTCCCCTCCACCGGCGGACTTGGCGGGGGTTCCCCCTCCTCCGGGGGACTCGCCGTGGCTTCCCTTTTCACCGGGGCAACCGCCGGAGCTTCCCTCTTCTCCGGGGATCTAGGCGGGGGTTTCCACTCCTCCGGGTAAGTTGGCGGGGGTTCCCCCTCCACCGGGGCAACCGCCGGGGCTCACCACTCCTCCAATGAACTCGGCGGGGGTTCCCCCTTCTCCGGGGCCACCGCCGGGGCTTCCCCCTTCTCTGAGGAACTCGGCGGGGGTTCCCCCTCTTTCGGGGGACTCGGCGTGGTTTCCCTCTTCTTCGGGGGACTCGGCGGGGCTTATACACCTCCAGGGAACTCGGCGGGACTTCCCCCTCCCCCGGGGACTGGGCGGGGCCCCTCCTCCGGGGAACTTGACGGGAGTTCCCCCTCCTCCGGGGGACTCGGCGGAGGTTGCCCCACCTCCGGGGCCACCGCCGGGGCTTCCCTCTCCTCCGGGGCAACCGCCGGGGCTTCCCCCACCTCCGGGGATCTCGGCGAGGGTTTCCACTCCTCCGGGGAACTTGGCGGGGGTTCCCCCCCCTCCGGGGGATTTGGCGTGGCTTCCCCCTCCTCCGGGGAACTCGGCGTGGCTTTCCCCTAATCCGGGGCCACCGTCGGGGCTTCTTCCTTCTCCGGGGGACTCGGCGGGGATTCCCCCTCCTCCGGGAACTCGGCGGGGGTTCCCCCTCCTCCGGGAACTCGGCGGGGGTTCCCCCTCCTCCGGGAACTCGGCGGGGGTTCCCCCTCCTCCGGGGGACTTGACGGGGGTTCCCCCTCCTCCGGGGAACTCGGCGGGGCTTCCTCCTCCTCCGGGGGACTTGGCGGGGGTTCCCCCTCCTACGGGGAACTTGGCGGGGGTTCCCCTCTCCGGGGCCTCCGCCGAGGCTTCCCCCATTAGCGGGGCAACCGCCGGGTCTTCCGCCTCCACCGGTGAACTCGGCAGGGATTCCCCCTCCTCCGTGGGACTCGGCGGGGGTTCCCTCTCCTCCGGGGCCTCTGCTGGGCTTCCCCCTCCTCCGGGGCCACCACCGGGGCTTCCCCCTCCTCTGGTTGACTCGGCGGGGGTTCCCCTTCCTCCGGGGAATTTGGCGGGGCTTCCCTCGCCTCCGAGGCCACCGCCGGGGCTTCCCCCTCCACCGGTGGACTCGGCGGGGGTTCCCCCTCCGGGACAACCGCCGGGGCTTCCCCCTCCTCCTGGGGACTCGGCAGGGGTACCCTCTCCTCCGTGGGACTCGGCGGGGGTTCCCTCTCCTCCAAGGGACTAAGTGGGGGTTCCCCCTCCTCCGGGGGACTCGGCGGGGTTTCTCACTCCACCGGGGCCTCCGACTGGGCTTCCCCCCCCTCCAGGGAACTCGGCGGGGGTTCCCCCTCCTCCGGGGAACTCGGCCGGGTTTCCCCCTCCTCCGAGGAACTCGGCGGGACTTCCCCCTCCTCCGGGGAACTTGGCGGGGGTTCCTTCTCCTTCGGGGCCTCCGCCGGGGCTTTCCCCGCCCTGAAGAACTCGCCGGGGCTCCCCCCCTCCACCGGGGCCACCACCGTGGCTACCCCATCCTTTGGGGAACTTGGCGGGACTTCCCCCACCTCCGTGGCAACCGCCGGGGCTTCCCCCTCCTCCGGGGGACTCGGCGGGGTTTCCCCCTCCTCCGGGAGACTCGGCGGGGCTTCCCCCTCCTCCGGGGAACTTGGCGGGGGTTCCCCCTCCTCCGGGGCCTCAGCCGGGGCTTCCCTCTTTAGCGGGGCAACCGCCGGGGCTTCCCCTTCCGCCGGGGAACTCGGCGGGGGTTCCCCCATCTCTAGGAAATTTGGCGGGGGTTCTCTCTCCTCCAGGGGACTCGGCGGGGGTTTCCCCTCCTCCGTGGCAACCGCCGGGGCTTCCCCCTCCTCCGGGGGAATCGGCGGGGATTCCCCCTCCTCCGGGGAACTTTGCGGGGGTTCCCCCTTCTCAGGGGGACTCGGCGGGGCTTCCCCCACCTCCGTGGCAACCGCCGGGGCTTCCCCCTCCTCCGGGGGAATCGGCGGGGATTCCCCCTCCTACTGAGAACTTTGCGGGGGTTCCCCCTTCTCCGGGGGACTCGGCGAGGCTACCCCCTCCTCCGTGGCAACCGCCGGGGTTTCTCACTCCACTGGGGCTTTCGCCTGGGCTTCCCCCACCCTCCGGGAACTCGGCGGGGGTTCCCCCTCCTCCGGGAACTCGGCGGGGCTTACCCCTCCTCCGGGGCAACCGCCTAGGCTTCCCCCTCCTCCGGATAACTCGGCGGGGCTTCCCCCTCCTCCGGGGGACTCGGCGGGGCTTCCCCCTCCTCCGGGAAACTCGGCGGGGGTTCCCTTTTCTCCGAGGGACTTTGCGGGGTTTCCCCCTCCTCCGGGGAACTTGGCGGGGGTTCCCCTATCTCCGGGGCCTCCGCCGGGGCTTCCCCCTTCTCCGGGGCAACCGCCGGGGCTTCCCCCTCCTCCGGGGGACTCGGCGGGGGTTCCCCCTCCTCCGGGAAACTCGGCGGGGGTTCCCTTTCCTCCGGGTGACTTGGCGGGGATTCTTTCTCCTCTAGGGAATTCAGCGGGACTTCCCCCACCTCCGTGGCAACCGCCGGGGCTTCCCCCTCCTCCGGGGGACTCGGCGGGGTTCCCCCTCCTCCGGGAAACTCGGCGGGGGTTCCCTTTCCTCCGGGGGACTTGGCGGGGATTCTTCCTCCCCCAGGGGACACAGCGGGGCTTCCCACTCCTCCGGGGGACTTGGCGGGGGTTCTTCCTCCCCCTGGGGACTAAGCGGGGCTACCCCCTCCTCCGGGGCCACCGCCGCGGGTTCCCCCTCCTCCGGGGAACTCGGCGGGGCTTCCCAGGCCTCCGGTGCCACCGCCGGGGCTTCTCCCTTCTCCGGGGCCTCCGCCGGGGCTTCCCCCTCCTCCGGGGCCTCCGCCGGGGCTTTCCCCTCCTCCGGGGAACTCTGCGTGTGTTCCCGGGGCTTTCCCCTCCTCCGGGGAATTCGCCGGGGCTCCCCCCTCCTCCGGGGAACTCGCCGGGGCTCCCCCCTCCACCGGTGCCACCGCCGGGGCTTCCCACTCCTCCGGGGAACTTGGCGGGGGTTACTTCTCCTCCGGGGGACTCGGCGGGGGTTCCCCCTCCTTTGTGGGACTCGGCGGGGGTTCCCCCTCCTTTGTGGGACTCGGCGGGGCTTCCCCCTCCTTCAGGACAACCGCCGTGGCTTCCCCCTCCTCCGGGAAACTCAGCGGGGCTTCTCCCTCCTCCGGGGAACTTGATGGGGGTTCCCCCTCCTCCAGGGGACTCGGCAGGGCATTCCATTCCACCGGGGGCTCCGCCTGGGCTTCCCCCCCTCCGGGGAACTCGGCGGGGGTTCCCCCTTCTCCGAGGGACTTGGCGGGGGTTCCCCCTCCTCCGGGGGACTCGGCGGGGCTTCCCTCTCCTCCGGGGGACTCGGCGGGGCTTCCCGCTTCACCGGGGAACTTGGCGGAGGTTCCCCCAACTCCGGGGGACTTGGCGGGGCATCCCCCTCCACCGGGGCAACCGCTGGGGCTTCCCCCTCCTCCGGGGCCACCGCCGGGGCTTTCCCCCCCTCCGGGGGACTCGGCGGGGATTCTTCCTCCACCGGGGGACTTGGCGGGGGTTCCCCCCCTCCGGGGAACTCTCTGGGGGTTCCCCCTCCTCCGGGGGACTTGGCGGGGGTTCCCCACCCTCCGGGGGACTTGGCGGGGCATCCCCCTCCTCCGGGGCCTCCGCCGGGGCTTTTCCCTCCTCCGGGGAACTCTGCGTGGGTTCCCCCTCCCCCGGGGCCTCCGCCGTGGCTTCCTACTTCTCCGAGGCAACCGTCGGGGCTTTCCCCTCCTCCGGAGCCTCCGCCGGGGCGTCCCCCTCCTCCGGGGCCTCCGCCGAGGCTTCCCTCTCCTTCGAAGAACTTTGCGTGGGTTCCCCCTCCTCCGGGGCCTCCGCCGTGGCTTCCCTCTTCTCCGGGGCAACCGCCGGGGCTTTCCCCTCCTACGGGGAACTCGCCGGGGCTCCCCCCTCCACCGGGGGACTCGGCGGGGTTTCCCACTCCACCTGGGCCTCAACCGGGGTTCCCCCCCCTCCGGGGAACTCGGTGGGTGGTCCCCCTCCTCCGACGGACTTGGCGGGAGTTCCCCCTCCTCCGGATAACTCGGCGGGGCTTCCCCCTCCTCCGGGGGACTCGGCGGGGCTTCCCCCTCCTCCGGGAAACTCGGCGGGGGTTCTTTTTTCTCCGGGGGACTTGGCGGGGGTTCTTCCTCCCCCTTGGAACTCAGCGGGGCTACCCCCTCCTCCGGGGCCACCGCCGGGGGTTCCCCCTCCTCCGGGGAATTCAGCGGGGCTTCCCCCTCCTCCGGTGCCACCGCCGGGGCTTCTCCCTCCTCCGGGGCCTCCGCCGGGGCTTCCCCCTCCTCCGAGGCAAACGCCGGAGCTCTCCCCTCCTCCGGGGAACTCGGCGGGGCTTCCCCCTTTTCCGGGGAACTTGCCGGGGGTTCCCCCTCCTCCGGGGGACTCGGCGGGGTTTCCCACTCCAGCTGGGCCTCCGCCGGGGTTCCCCCCCCCTCCGGGGAACTCGGTGGGTGGTCCCCCTTCTCCGGGGGATTCGGCAGGAGTTCCCCCTCCACCGGGGGACTCGGCGGGGCTTCCCCCTCCTCCGGGAAACTCGGCGGGGGTTCCCTTTTCTCCGGTGGACTTGCCAGGGGTTCTTCCTCCCCCAGGGGACTCAGCGGGGCTTCCCCCTCCTCCAGGGCAACCGCCGGGGCTTCTTCCTCCTCCGGGGGACTCGGCGGGGATTTCCCCTCCTCCAGGGGACTTGGCGGGAGTTCCCCCTCCTCCGGGGGCCTCCGCCTGGGCTTTCCCCTCCTCCGGTGAACTCAGCGGGGGTTACCCCTTTAAACGGGGAACTTGGCGGGGGTTCCCTCTCCTCCGGGGGACACGGCGGGGGTTACCCCTTTCAACGGGGAACTTGGCGGGGGTTCCCTCTCCTCCGGGGGACACGGCGGGGGTTCCCCCTCCTCCTGGGGACTCGGCAGGGCTTCCCCCTCCTCCGGGGCCTCCGCCGTGGCTTCCCTCTCCTCCGAAGCAACCGGCGGGGCTTCCCCCTCCTCCGGGGAACTTGGCGTGGGTTCCCTCTCCTCCGTGGGACTCGGCGGGGCTTCCCCCTCCTCCGGAGAACTTGGCGGGGGTTCCTCCATCTCCGGGGCCTCCGCCGGGCTTCCCGCTCCACCGGGGCAAACGCCGGGGCTACCCTCTCCTCCGGGGAACTTGGCGGGGGTTCTTCCTCCCTCACGGGACTCAGCGGGGCTTCCCCCTCCTCCGGGGGACTCGGCGGGGCTTCCCCCTTCTCCGAAAAACTTGTCGGGGGTTCCCCCACCTCCGGGAAACTCGGCGGGGGTTCCCTTTCCTCCGGGGGACTTGGCGGGGGTTTCCTCTCCTCCGGGGGACTCGGTGAGGCTTCCCCCTCCTCCGGGGCCACCGCCGGGGGTTCCCCCTCCTCTGGCAGACTCGGCGGGGCTTCCCCCTACTCCAGGGCAACCGCCGAGGCTTCCCCCTCCTCCGGGGAACTCGGCGGGGATTTCCCCTCCTCCAGGGGACTTGGCGGGAGTTCCCCCTCCTCCGGGGGCCTCCGCCTGGGCTTTCCCCTCCTCCGGTGAACTCAGCGGGGGTTACCCCTTTCAACGGGGAACTTGGCGGGGGTTCCCTCTCCTCCGGGGGACACAGCGGGGGTTCCCCCTCCTCCGGGGGACTCGGCAGGGCTTCCCCCTCCTCCGGGGCCACCGCCGGGGGTTCCCCCTCCTCTGGCAGACTCGGCGGGGCTTCCCCCTACTCCAGGGCAACCGCCGAGTCTTCCCTCTCCTCCGGGGAACTCGGCGGAGCTTCCCTCTCCTCCGTGGAACTTGGTGAGGGTTCCCCATTCTTCTGGGCCTCCGCCGGGGCTTCCCCCTTTTCCGGGGCAACTGCCGGGGCTTCCCCCTCCTCCGGGGAACTCTGCGGGGGTTACCCCCTCCTCCGGGGCCTCCGCCGTGGCTTCCCTCTCCTCCGAAGCAACCACCGGGGCTTCCCCCTCCACCGGGGAACTTGGCGTGGGTTCCCTCTCCTCCGGGGGACTCGGCGGGGCTTCCCCCTCCTCCGGGAAACTTGGCGGGGGTTCCCCCTCCTCTGGGGGACTTGGCAGGTGTTTCCCCTCCTCCGGGGGACTCAGTGAGGCTTCCCCCTCCTCCGGGGCCACCGCCGGGACTTCCCTCTCATTCGGGGCCACCGCCGGGGCTTTCCCCTCCTCCGGGGAACTTGGCGGGGGTTCCCTCTCCTCCGTGGGACTCGGCGGGGTTTCCCTCTCATCCGGGGGACTCGGCGGGGCTTCCCCCTCCTCCAGGGCAACCCCGGGGCTTCCCCCTCCTCCGAGGGACTCGGCGGGGCTTCCCCCTCCTCCGGGGAACTTGGCGGGGGTTCCCCTATCTCCGGGGTCTCCGGCGGGCTTCCCGCTCCTCCGGGGCAACCGCCGGGGCTTCCTCCTCCTCCGGGGAACTCGGCAAGGTTCCCCCTCCTCTAGGGGACTTGGCGGGGGTTTCCCCTCCTCCGGGGGACTCGGCGGGGCTTTCCCTCTCCTCCGGGGCCAACGCCGGGGCTTCCCCCTCCTTCGGGGGACTCGGCGGGGAATTCCCTTCCTCCGTGGGACTTGGCGGGGGCTCCCCCTTCTCCGGGGGACTCGGCGGGGCTTCCCACTCCACCGGGGCCTCCGCCTGGGCTTTTCCCCTACGCAGAACTCGGCGTGGGTTCCCCCTCCTCCGGGGGACTTGGCGGGGGTTCTTCCTTCTCCGGGGCGCTCAACGGGGGTTCGCCCTCCTCCGGGGAACTCGGCGGGGGTTCCCCCTCCACCGGGAAACTCGGCGGGGGTTCCCTTTCCTCCGGAAGAACTTGGCGGGGGTTCTTCCTTCCTCAGGGGACTCGGCGGGGCTTCACCCTCCTCCGGGGAACTTGGCGGGGGTTCCCCTATCTCCGGGGCCTCCGCCGGGCTCCCCGCTCCACCGGGGCAACCGCCGAGGCTTCCCCCTCTCCGGGGCCTCCGCCGGGGCTTCCCCCTCCTCCGGGAAACTCTGCGGGGGTTCCCCCTCCTCCGGGGAGCTCAACGGGGGTTCCCCCTCCTCCGGGGAATTTGGCGGGGGTTCCCCCTCCTCCGGGAAACTCGGCGGGGGTTCCCTTTCCTCCGGGGGACTTGGCGGGGGTTCTTCCTCCCCCAGGGGACTCAGCGGGGCTTTCCCCTCCTCCGGGGCAACCGCCGTGGCTTCCCCCTCCTCCGGGGAACTCGGCGGGGCTTCCCCCACCTCCGGGGCCACCACCGGGGCTTCCCCCTCCTTCGGGGAACTCGGCGGGGGTTCCCCTTCTCCGGGGAACTCTGCGTGGGTTCCCGCTCCTCCGGGGACTCCGCCGTGGCCGCCCTCTTTTCCGGGGCGACCGCCGGAGCTTTCCCCTCCTCCGGGAAACTCGCCGGGGCTCACCACTCCTCCGTGGCCACCGCCGGGGCTTTTCCCATCCTCCAGGGACACCGCCGAGGCTTCCTCCTCCCTCTGGGAACTCGGCGGGGTTCCCCCTCCTCTATGGGACATGTCGGGGGTTTCCCCTCCTCCGGGGGACTCGGCAGGGCTTTCCCTCTTCTTCGGGGCCATCGCCGGGGTTTCCCCCTTCTCCGGGGGACTCGGCGGGGATTTCCCCTCCTCCGTGGGACTTGGCGGGGGCACCCCCTCCACCGGGAAACTCGGCGAGGGTTCCCTTTCCTCCGGGGGACTTGGCGGGGGTTCTTCTTCCCTCAGGGGACTCAGCGGGGCTTCCCCCTCTTCCGGGGAACTTGGCGGGGGTTCCCCCTCCCCTGGGGGACTCGGCGGGGCATCCCTCTTCTCCAGGGCAACCGCCGGGGCTTCCCCCACCTCCGCGGGACTCGGCGGGGATTTCCTCTCCTCCGGGGAACTCTGCGTGGGTTCCCGCTCCTCCGGGGCCTCCGCCGTGGCCGCCCTCTTTTCCTGGGCGACCGCCGGGGCTTTCCCCTCCTCCGGGAAACTCGCCGGGGCTTTCCCTCTCCTCCGGGGCCACCGCCGGGGGTTCCCCCTCCTCCGGGGAACTCGGCGGAGCTTCCCCCTCCTCCGTGGAACTTGGTGGGGGTTCCCCCTTCTTCTGGGCCTCCGCCGGGGCTTCTCCCTTTTCCAGGGCAACCGCCTGGGCTTCCCTCTCCTCCGGGGAACTCGGCGGGGCTTCCCCCTCCTCCGGGGAACTTTGTGGGGTTTCCCCCTTCTCCAGGGGACTCAGCGGGGCGTCCCACTCCTCCGGTGGACTCGGTGAGGCTTCCCCCTCCTCCGGGGAACTTTGTGGGGTTTCCCCTTCTCCAGGGGAATCGGCGGGGCTTCCCACTCCATCGGGGAATCCGCCTGGGCTTCCCCCCCCACCGGTGAACTCGACAGGGGTTTCCCCTTCTCCGTGGGATATGGCGGGGGTTCCCCCTCTTCCGAGGGACTCGGCGGGGCTTCCCCCACCTCCGGGGAACTCGGCGGGGGTTCCCCCTCCTCCGGGGCCTCCGCCGTGGCTTCCCTCTCCTCCGAAGCAACCGCCGTGGCTTCTCCCTCCTCCAGGAAACTCGGCGGGGCTTCTCCATCCTCCGGGGAACTTGGTGGGGGTTTTCCCATCTCCAGGGCAACCGCTAGGGCCTTCCCCTCCTCCGGGGAACTCGCCGGGGCTCCCCTCTCCTTCGGGGCCACCGCCGGGGCTTCCCCCAGCTCCGGGGGACTCGGCGGGGCTTCCCCCTCCTCCGGGGCCACTGCCGGGGGTTCCCCCCGCTCCGGGGAACTCGGCGGGGGTTTTCCCTTCTCCGTGGGACTCGGCGGTGGTTCCCCCACCTCTGGGGGACTTGGTGGGGGTTCCCCCTCCTCCGGGGCCTCCGCCGGGGCTTCCCCCTCCTACCGGGCAACTGCCGGGGCTTCCCCCTCCTCCAGGGAACTCAGCGGGGGTTACCCCTCCACCGGGGTACTTTGCGGGGGTTCCCCCTCCTCTAGGGGACTCGGCGGGGGTTCCCCCTCCTCCGGGGCCTCCGCCGTGGCTTCCCTCTCCTCTGAAGCAACCGCCGGGGGCTTCCCCCTCCTCCGGGGAACTTGGCGTGGGTTCCCTCTCCTCCGGGGAACTTGGCGAGGCTTCCCCCTCCTCCGGAGACACCGCCGGGGGTTCCCCCTTCCGGGGACCTCGGTGGGGCTTCCCCCTCCTCCGGGGAACTCGGCGGGGTTCCCCCTCCTCCGGGGAACTATGTGGGGTTTCCCCCTCCTCCAGGGGACTCGGCGGGGCTGCCCACCCCTCAGGGGGACTCGGCGGGGCTTCCCCCTCCTCCGGGGAACTTGGCGGGGGTTCCCCCTCCTCCGGGGCCTCCACCGTGGCTTCCCCCTCCTCCGGGGGACTCGGCGGGGCTTCCCCCTCCTCCGTGGAACTTGGCGGGGGTTCCCTCTTCTCCGGGGCCTCCGCCGGGGCTTCCCCCTCCTCCGGGGCAACCGCCTGGCCTTCCCCTTCCACCGAGGAACTCGGCGAAGGTTCCTTCTCCTCTGGGGGACTCGGCGGGGATTCCCCGTCCTCCATGGGACTCGGCGGGGATTCCCCCTCCTGCAGGGAACTCGGCGGTGGTTCCCCCTCCGTGGCAACCGCCGGGGCTTCCTCAGGGAGAGGGCTTTCCTCAGGGAGAATCGGCAGGGCTTCCCCCTCCTCCGGGGAGCTTGGCGGGGGTTCCCTCTCCTCCGGGGCCTCCGCTAGGGCTTCCCCCTTAAGCTGGTCAACCGCCGGGGCTTCCCTCTCCTCCGGAGAACTCGGCGGGGCTTCCCCCTCCACCGGGGCTACCACCGGGGCTTCCCCCTCCTCCAGGGGACTCGGTGTGGGTTCCCTCTATTCCGGGGGACTCAGTGGGGCTTCCCCCTCCTCCGGGGAACTTGCTGGGGGTTCCCCCTCTTCCGGGGGACTCGGCGGGGCCTCCCTCTCCTCCGGGGTACTTGGCGGGGGTTCCCCTATCTCCGGGGACTCCGCCGGGCTTCCCGCTCCTCCGGGGCAACCGCCGGGGCTACCCCCTCCGCCGGGGAACTCGGCGGGGGTTCCCCCTCCTTTAGGGGACCTGGCGGGGGTTTCCCCTTCTCTGGGGGACTCGGCGAGGCTTCCCCCTCCTCCGGGGCCACCGCCGTGGCTTCCCCCTCTCCGGGGCCTCCGCCGGGGCATCCTCCTCTCCGGGGAACTCAGCGGGGGTTAGCCCTCCAACAGGAAACTTGGCGGGGGTTCCCTATCCTCCGGGGGACACGGCGGGGGTTCTTTCTCCTCCGGGGGACTCGGCGGGGCTTCCACCTTCTCCAGGGAAACCGCCGGGGCATCCCCCTCCTTCGGGGGACTCGGCGGGGATTTCCCCTCTACCGGGGGACTTGGCGGGGGTTCCCCCTCCTCCGGGGGACGCGCCGTGGCTTCCCTTTCCACCGGGGCAACGGCCGGAGCTTCCCTCTCCTCCGGGGATCTAGGCGGGGGTTCCCCCTCCTCCGAGGCCTCCGCCGGGGCTTCCCATTCCACCGGGGCAACCGCCGGGGCTCACCACTCCTCCAATGAACACGGCGGGGGTTCCCCCTTCTCCGGGGCCACCGCCGGGGCTTCCCCCTTCTCCGAGGAACTCGGCGGGGGTTTCCCCTCCTCCGGGGGACTTGGCGGGGGTTCCCACTCCTCCGGGGGACTCGACGGGGCTTCCCCCTCCTCCGGGGAACTTGGTGTGGGTTCCCTCTCCTCCGGGGAACTTGGCGAGGCTTCCCCCTCCTCCGGGGCCACCGCCGGGGGTTCCCCCTTCCGGGGACCTCGGTGGGGCTTCCCCCTCCTCCGGGGAACTCGGCGGGGTTCCCCCTCCTCCGGGGAAATATGTGGGGTTTCCCCCTCCTCCAGGGGACTCGGCGGGGCTGCCCACCCCTCCGGGGGACTCGGCGGGGCTTCCCCCTCCTCCGGGGCACTTGGTGGGGGTTCCCCCTCCTCCGTGGAACTTAACGGGGGTTCCCTCTTCTCCGGGGCCTCCGCCGGGGCTTCCCCCTCCTCCGGGGCAACCGCCTGGCCTTCCCCTTCCACCGAGGAACTCGGCGAAGGTTCCTTCTCCTCTGGGGGACTCGGCGGGGATTCCCCGTCCTCCATGGGACTCGGCGGGGATTCCCACTCCTTCGTGGGACTCGGCGGGGCTTCCCCCTCCACCGGGGAACTTGGCGAAAGTTCCCCCTCCTCCAGAAAACTCGGCGGGGCATCCCCCTCCTCCGGGGCAACCGTCGTGGCTTGCCCCTCCTCCGGGGGACTCGGCGGGGCTTCCCCCTCCTGCAGGGAACTCGGCGGTGGTTCCCCCTCCGTGGCAACCGCCGGGGCTTCCCCCTCCTCAGGGAGAATCGGCAGGGCTTCCCCCTCCTCCGGGGAGCTTGGCGGGAGTTCCCTCTCCTCCGGGGCCTCCGCTAGGGCTTCCCCCTTAAGCTGGTCAACCGCCGGGGCTTCCCCCTCCTCCGGAGAACTCGGCGGGGCTTCCCCCTGCACCGGGGCCACCACCGGGGCTTCCCCCTCCTCCAGGGGACTCGGTGAGGGTTCCCCCCTCCTCCGGGGAACTTGCTGGGGGTTCCCCCTCTTCCGGGGGACTCGGCGGGGCCTCCCTCTCCTCCGGGGAACTTGGCGGGGGTTCCCCTATCTCCGGGGACTCCGCCGGGCTTCCCGCTCCTCCGGGGCAACCGCCGGGGCTACCCCCTCCGCCGGTGAACTCGGCAGGGGTTTCCCCTTCTCCGTAGGATATGGCGGGGGTTCCCCCTCCTCCGAGGGACTCGGCGGGGCTTCCCCCACCTCCGGGGAACTCGGCGGGGGTTCCCCCTCCTCCGGGGCCTCCGCCGTGGCTTCCCTCTCCTCCGAAGCAACCGCCGTGGCTTCCCCCTCCTCCAGGAAACTCGGCGGGGCTTCTCCATCCTCCGGGGAACTTGGTGGGGGTTTTCCCATCTCCAGGGCAACCGCTGGGGCCTTCCCCTCCTCCGGGGAACTCGCCGGGGCTCCCCTCTCCTTCGGGGCCACCGCCGGGGCTTCCCCCTGCTACGGGGGACTCGGCGGGGCTTCCCCCTCCTCCGGGGCCACCGCCGGGGGTTCCCCCTTTCCCGGGGAACTCGGCGGGGCTTCCACCTTCTCTGGGGCCACCGCCGGGGCTTCCCCCCGCTCCGGGGAACTCGGCGGGGGTTTTCCCTTCTCCGTGGGACTCGGCGGTGGTTCCCCCACCTCTGGGGGACTCGGCGGGGATTCCCTCTCCTCCAGGGCAACCGCCGGGGCTTCCCCCTCCTCCGGGTAACTCGGCGAGGCTTCCCCCTCCTCCGAGGAACTTGGTGGGGGTTCCCCCTCCTCCGGGGCCTCCGCCGGGGCTTCCCCCTCCTACCGGGCAACTGCCAGGGCTTCCCCCTCCTCCAGGGAACTCAGCGGGGGTTACCCCTCCACCGGGGTACTTGGCGGGGGTTCCCCCTCCTCTAGGGGACTCGGCGGGGGTTCCCCCTCCTCCGGGGCCTCCGCCGTGGCTTCCCTCTCCTCTGAAGCAACCGCCGGGGGCTTCCCCCTCCTCCGGGGAACTTGGCGTGGGTTCCCTCTCCTCCGGGGAACTTGACGAGGCTTCCCCCTCCTCCGGGGCCACCGCCGGGCGTTCCCCCTTCCGGGGACCTCGGTGGGGCTTCCCCCTCCTCCGGGGAACTCGGCGGGGTTCCCCCTCCTCCGGGGAACTATGTGGGGTTGTCCCTTCCTCCAGGGGACTCGGCGGGGCTGCCCACCCCTCCGGGGGACTCGGCGGGGCTTCCCCCTCCTCCGGGGAACTTGGCGGGGGTTTCCCCACCTCCGGGGCCTCCACCGTGGCTTCCCCCTCCTCCGGGGGACTCGGCGGGGCTTCCCCCTCCTCCGTGGAACTTGGCGGGGGTTCCCTCTTCTCCGGGGCCTCCGCCGGGGCTTCCCCCTCCTCCGGGGCAACCGCCTGGCCTTCCCCTTCCACCGAGGAACTCGGCGAAGGTTCCTTCTCCTCTGGGGGACTCGGCGGGGATTCCCCCTCCTTCGTGGGACTCGGCGGGGCTTCCCCCTCCTCCGGGGAACTTGGCGAAAGTTCCCCCTCCTCCAGAAAACTCGGCGGGGCATCCCCCTCCTCCGGGGCAACCGTCGTGGCTTCCCCCTCCTCCGGGGGACTCGGCGGGGCTTCCCCCTCCTGCAGGGAACTCGGCGGTGGTTCCCCCTCCGTGGCAACCGCCGGGGCTTCCCCCTCCTCAGGGAGAATCGGCAGGGCTTCCCCCTCCTCCGGGGAGCTTGGCGGGGGTTCCCTCTCCTCCGGGGCCTCCGCTAGGGCTTCCCCCTTAAGCTGGTCAACCGCCGGGGCATCCCCCTCCTCCGGAGAACTCGGCGGGGCTTCCCCCTCCACCGGGGCCACCACCGGGGCTTCCCCCTCCTCCAGGGGACTCGGTGGGGGTTCCCTCTATTCCGGGGGACTCAGTGGGGCTTCCCCCTCCTCCGGGGAACTTGCTGGGGGTTCCCCCTCTTCCGGGGGACTCGGCGGGGCCTCCCTCTCGTCCGGGGAACTTGGCGGGGGTTCCCCTATCTCCGGGGACTCCGCCGGGCTTCCCGCTCCTCCGGGGCAACCGCCGGGGCTACCCCCTCCGCCGGGGAACTCGGCGGGGGTTAGCCCTCCAACAGGAAACTTGGCGGGGGTTCCCTATCCTCCGGGGGACACGGCGGGGGTTCTTTCTCCTCCGGGGGACTCGGCGGGGCTTCCACCTTCTCCAGGGAAACCGCCGGGGCATCCCCCACCTTCGGGGGACTCGGCGGGGATTTCCCCTCCACCGGGGGACTTGGCGGGGGTTCCCCCTCCTCCGGGGGACTCGCCTTGGCTTCCCTTTCCACCGGGGCAACGGCCGGAGCTTCCCTCTCCTCCGGGGATCTAGGCGGGGATTTCCACTCCTCCGGGTAACTTGGCGGGGGTTCCCCCTCCTCCGAGGCCTCCGCCGGGGCTTCCCCCTCCACCAGGGCAACCGCCGGGGCTCACCACTCCTCCAAAGAACACGGCGGGGGTTCCCCCTTCTCCGGGGCCACCGCCGGGGCTTCCCCCTTCTCCGAGGAACTCGGCTGGGGTTCCCTCACCTCCGGGGGACTCGGCAGGAGTTTCCTCTCCTCCGGGGAACTCGGCGGGGGTTCCCCCTCTTTCGGGGGACTCGGCGTGGTTTCCCTCTTCTTCGGGGGACTCGGCGGGGCTTATACACCAGCAGGGAACTCGGCGGGACTTCCCCCTCCCCCGGGGACTGGTCGGGGCCCCTCCTCCGGGGAACTTGACGGGAGTTCCCCCTCCTCCGGGGGACTCGGCGGAGGTTGCCCCACCTCCGGGGCCACCGCCGGGGCTTCCCTCTCCTCCGGGGCAACCGCCGGGGCTTCCCCCACCTCCGGGGATCTCGGCGGGGGTTTCCACTCCTCCGGTGAACTTGGCGGGGGTTCCCCCCCCTCCGGGGGCCTCGGCGTGGCTTCCCCCTCCTCCAGGGAACTCGGCGTGGCTTTCCCCAAATCCGGGGCCACCGTCGGGGCTTCTTCCTTCTCCGGGGGACTCGGCGGTGATTCCCCCTCCTCCGGGGAACTTGGTGGGGGTTCCCCCTCCTCCTGGGGACTCGGCGGGGCTTCTCACTCCCCTGGGGCTTTCGCCTGGGCTTCCCCCCATTCCGGGAACTCAACGGGGGTTCCCCCTCCTCCGTGGGACTCGGCGGGGGTCCCTCTTTTCGGGACCACCGCCGGGGCTTTCCCCTCCTCCGGGGCAACCACTGGGGCTTCCCCCACCTCCGGGGAAGTCGGCGGGGCTTCCCCCTCCTCCGGGGCCACCGCCGGGGCTTCCCTCTCCTCAGGGAACTCGGCGGGGCTTCCTCCTCCTCCGGGGGACTTGGCGGGGGATTCCCCTCCTACGGGGAACTTGGCGGGGGTTCCTCTCTCCGGGGCCTCCGCCGGGGCCTCCCCTATTAGCGGGGCAACCGCCGGGGCTTCCGCCTCCACCGGTGAACTCGGCGGGGGTTTTCCCTCCTCCGGGGGACTTGGCGGGGGTTCCCACTCCTCCGGGGGACTCGGCGGGGCTTCCCCCTCCTCCGGGGAACTTGGTGGGGGTCCCTCTCCTCCGGGGCCTCCGCCGGGGCTTCCCCCTCCTCCGAGGCATACGCCGGAGCTCTCCCCTCCTCCGGGGAACTCGGCAGGGCTTCCCCCTTTTCCGGGGAACTTGCCGGGGGTTCCCACTCCTCCGAACGACTCGGCGGGGCTTCCCACTCCACCTGGGCCTCCGCCTGGGTTCCCCCCCCTCCGGGGAACTCGGTGGGGGTTCCCCCCCCTCCGGGGGACTTGGCGGGGGTTCCCCCTCCTCCGGATAACTCGGCGGGGCTTCCCCCTCCTCCGGGGGACTCGGCGGGGCTTCCCCCTCCACCGGGAAACTCGGCGGGGGTTCCCTTTTCTCCTGGGGACTTGGTGGGGGTTCTTCCTCCCCCAGGGGACTTAGCGGGACTACCCCCTCCTCCGGGGCAACCGCCGGGGCTTCCCCCTCCTCCGGGGAACTTGGCGGGGGTTCCCCCGCCTTCGGGGAACTCAGCGGGGTTTCCCCCTCCTCCGGGGCCACCGCCGGGGCTTCCCCCTCTACCGGGGGACTCGGCGGGGCTTCCCCCTTCTCCGGGAACTCGGCGGGGGTTCCCACTACTCCGGGGGACTCGGCGGAGCTTCCCCCTCCTCCGGGAACTCGGCGGGGGTTCCCCCTCCTCCGGGGGACTTGGCGGGGATTCCTCCTCCTCCGAGGCAAACGCCGGAGCTCTCCTACAGGGAACTCGGCGGGGCTTCCCCCTTTTCCGGGGAACTTGCCGAGGGTTCCCCCTCCTCCGGGGCCTCCGCCGTGGCTTCCCTCTTCTCCGGGGCAACTGCCGGGGCTTTCCCCTCCTCCGAAACCTCCGCCGGGGCTTCCCCCTCCTCCGGGGCCTCCGCCGTGGCTTCCCTCTTCTCCGGGGCAACCGCCGGGGCTTTCCCCTCCTCCGAAACCTCCGCCGGGGCTTTCCCCTCCTCCGGGGAACTCGCCGGGGCTCCCCCCTCCACCGGTGCCACCGCCGGGGCTTCCCACACCTCCGGGGATCTTGGCGGGGGTTCCCTTTTCTCCGGGGGACTTGGTGGGGGTTATTCCTCCCCCAGGGGACTTAGCGGGGCTACCCCCTCCTCCGGGGCAACCGCCGGGGCTTCCCCCTCCTCCGGGGAACTTGGCGGGGTTTCCCCCTCCTCCGGGGCCATCGCCGGGGCTTCCCCCTCCACCGGGGGACTTGGCCGGGGTTCCCCCTCCTCCGAAGGACTCGGCGGGGCTTCCCCCTCCTCCGGGGAACTTAACGGGGGTCCCTCTCCTCCGGGGCCTCCGCCGGGACTTCCCCCTCCTCCGAGGCAAACGCCGGAGCTCACCCCTCCTCCGGGGAACTCGGCGGGGCTTCCCCCTTTTCCGGGGAACTTGCCGGGGGTTCCCCCTCCTCCGGGGGACTCTGCGGGGTTTCCCACTCCACCTGGGCTTCCGCCGGGGTTCCCCTCCCTCCGGGGAACTCGGTGGGGGTTCCCCCTCCTCCGGGGGACTTGGCGGGGGTTCCCACTCCTCCGGATAACTCGGCGGGGCTTCCTCCTCCACCGGGAAACTCGGCGGGGGTTTCTTTTTCTCCTGGGGACTTGGTGGGGGTTCTTCCTCCCCCAGGGGACTTAGCGGGGCTACCCCCTCCTCCGGGGCAACCGCCGGGGCTTCCCCCACCTTCGGGGAACTCGGCGGGGTTTCCCCCGCCTCCGGGGCCACCGCCGGGGCTTCCCCCTCCACCGGGGGACTCGGCGGGGTTTCCCCTTCTTCCGGGGCCACCGCCGGGGGTTCCCCCACCACCAGGGAACTTGGCGGGAGTTCCCTTTCCTCCGGGGGACTCGGCGGAAGTTCCCCCTACTCCGGGGGACTCGGCGGGGCTTCCCCCTCCTCCGGGAACTCGGCGGGGGTTCCCCCTCCTCCGGGGGACTTGGCGGGGGTTCCCCCTCCTCCGGGGGACTCGGCGGGGCTTCCCCCTCCTCCGGGGACCTTAACGGGGGTCCCTCTCCTCCGGGGCCTCCGCCGGGGATTCCTCCTCCTCCGAGGCAAACGCCGGAGCAATACCCTCCTACGGGGAACTCGGCGGGGCTTCCCCCTTTTTCGGGGAACTTGCCGAGGGTTCCCCCTCCTCCGGGGAACTCTGCGGGGTTTCCCACTCCACCTAAGCCTCCGCCGGGGTTCCCCCCCCCTCCGGGGAACTCGGTGGGGGTTCCCCCTCCTCCGGGGGACTTGGCGGGGGTTCCCCCTCCTCCGGATAACTCGGCGAGGCTTCCCCCTCCTCCGGGGAACTCGGCGGGGGTTCCCCCTCCACCGGGGCAACCGCCGGGGCTTCCCCCTCCACCGGGGCCACCGCCGGGGCTTCCCCCTCCTCCGGGGAACTTTGTGGGGGTTCCCCCTTTTCCGGGGGACTTGGCGGGGGTTCCTCCTCCTCCGGATAGCTCGGCGGGGCTTCCCCCTCCTCCGGGGAATTTTGTGGGGGTTCCCCCTTTTCCGGGAAACTTGGCGGGGGTTCCCTTCCCTCCGGGCGACTTGACTGGGGTTCTTCCTTCCCCAGGAGACTCAGCGGGGCTTCCTTCTCCTCCGGGGCAACCGCCGGGGCTTCCCCCTCCTCCGGTTAACTCGGCGGGGGTTCCCCCTCCTCCGGGGCCTACGCCGGGGCTTCCCCCTCCTCCGGGGCCGCCGCCGTGGCTTCCCCCTCCTCCGGGGATCTTGGCGGAGGTTCCCTTTTCTCCGGGGGACTTGGTGGGGGTTCTTCCTCCCCCAGGGGACTTAGCGGGGCTACCCCCTCCACCGGGGCAACCGCCGGGGCTTCCCCCTCCTCCGGGGAACTTGGCGGGGGTTCCCCCGCCTTCGGGGAACTCGGCGGGGTTTCCCCCTCCTCCGGGGCCATCGCCGGGGCTTCCCCCTCCACCGGGGGACTTGGCGGGGGTTCCCCCTCCTCCGAAGGACTCGGCGGGGCTTCCCCCTCCTCCGGGGAACTTAACGGGGGTCCCTCTCCTCCGGGGCCTCCGCCGGGACTTCCCCCTCCTCCGAGGCAAACGCCGGAGCTCACCCCTCCTCCGGGGAACTCGGCGGGGCTTCCCCCTTTTCCGGGGAACTTGCCGGGGGTTCCCCCTCCTCCGGGGGACTCTGCGGGGTTTCCCACTCTACCTGGGTCTCCGCCGGGGTTCCCCTCCCTCCGGGGAACTCGGTGGGGGTTCCCCCTCCTCCGGGGGACTTGGCGGGGGTTCCCCCTCCTCCGGATAACTCGGCGGGGCTTCCTCCTCCTCCGGGGGACTCGGCGGGGCTTCCCCCTCCACCGGGAAACTCGGCGGGGGTTCCCTTTTCTCCTGGGGACTTGGTGGGGGTTCTTCCTCCCCCAGGGGACTTAGCGGGGCTACCCCCTCCTCCGGGGCAACCGCCGGGGCTTCCCCCACCTCCGGGGAACTTGGCGGGGGTTCCCCCGCCTTCGGGGAACTCGGCGGGGTTTCCCCCGCCTCCGGGGCCACCGCCGGGGCTTCCCCCTCCACCGGGGGACTCGGCGGGGTTTCCCCTTCTTCCGGGGCCACCGCCGGGGGTTCCCCCACCACCAGGGAACTTGGCGGGAGTTCCCTTTCCTCCGCGGGACTCGGCGGAAGTTCCCCCTACTCCGGGGGACTCGGCGGGGCTTCCCCCTCCTCCGGGAACTCGGCGGGGGTTCCCCCTCCTCCTGGGGACTTGGCGGGGGTTCCCCCTCCTCCGGGGGACTCGGCGGGGCTTCCCCCTCCTCCGGGGACCTTAACGGGGGTCCCTCTCCTCCGGGGCCTCCGCCGGGGATTCCTCCTCCTCCGAGGCAAACGCCGGAGCAATACCCTCCTACGGGGAACTCGGCGGGGCTTCCCCCTTTTTCGGGGAACTTGCCGAGGGTTCCCCCTCCTCCGGGGAACTCTGCGGGGTTTCCCACTCCACCTAAGCCTCCGCCGGGGTTCCCCCCCCTCCGGGGAACTCGGTGGGGGTTCCCCCTCCTCCGGGGGACTTGGCGGGGGTTCCCCCTCCTCCGGATAACTCGGCGGGGCTTCCCCCTCCTCCGGGAAACTCGGCGGGGGTTCCCCCTCCTCCGGGAAACTCGGCGGGGGTTCCCTTTCCTCCGGGGGACTTGGTGGGGGTTCTTCCTCCCGCAGGGGACTCAGCGGGGCTTCCTTCCCCTCCGGGGCAACCGCCGGGTCTTCCCCCTCCTCCGGGGGACTCGGCGGGGTTTCCCCCTTCTCCGAGGGACTTGGCGGTGGTTCCCCCTTAACCGGCGAACTCGGCGGGGGTTCCCCCTCCTCCGGGGCCGCCGCCTGGGCTTCCCCCCCCCCTCCAGGGAACTCGGCGAGGCTTCCCCCATCTCCGAGGGACTCGGCGGGGCTTCCTCCTCCTCCGGGGAACTTAACGAGGGTCCCTCTCCTCTGGGGCCTCCGCCGGGGCTTCCCCCTCCTCCGAGGCAAACGCCGGAGCTCTCCCCTCCGCCGGGGAACTCGGCGGGGCTTCCCCCTTTTCCGGGGAACTTGCCGGGGGTTCCCCCTCCTCCGGGGGACTCGGCGGGGCTTCCCCCTCCTCCGTGGGACTCGGCGGGGCTTCCCCCTCCTACGGGAAACTCGGCGGGGGTTCCCTTTTCTCCGGGGGACTTGGCGGGGGTTCTTCCTCCCCCAGGGGACTCAGCGGGGCTACCTTCTCCTCCGGGGGACCCGGCGGGGGTTCCCCCTCTTTTGTGGGACTCGGCGGGGCTTCCCCTTCCTCCAGGACAACCGCAGAGGCTTCCCCCTCCTCCGGGAAACTCGACGGGGCTTCTCCCTCCTCCGGGGAACTTGACGGGGGTTCCCCCTCCTCCAGGGGACTCGGCAGGGCTTTCCATTCCACCGGGGCCTCCGCCTGGGCTTCCCCCCCCCTACGGGGAACTCGGCGGGGGTTCCCCCTCCTCCGGGGGATTTGGCGGGGCTTCCCCCTTCACCAGGAAACTTGGCGGAGGTTCCCTCATCTCCGGGGCCTCCGCCGGGCTTCCCGCTCCTCCGGGGCAACTGCCGGGGATACCCTCTCCACCTGGGAACTCGGCGGGGGTTCCCCCTCCTCTGGGGGACTTGGCAGGGGTTTCCCCTCCTCCAGGGGACTCGGCGAGGCTTCCCCCTCCTCCGGGGCCACCGCCGAGGCTTCCCTCTCCTTCGGGGAACTCTGCGTGGGTTCCCCCTCCTCCGGGGCCTCAGCCGTAGCTTCCCTCTTCTCCTGGGCAACCGCCGGGGCTTCCCCCTTCTCCAGGGCAACCGCCGGGGCTTCCCCCTCCTCCGAAGGACTCGGGCGGGGATTCCCTCTCCTCCGGGGGACTTGGCGGTGGTTCCCCCTCCTCCGGCGAAATCGGCGGGGCTTCCCCCTCCTCCGGGGGACTCGGCGGGGATTCCCTCTCCTCCGGGGGACTTGGCGGGGGTTCCCCCTCCTCCGTGGGACTCGGCGGGGCTTCCCCCTTTTCCGGGGAACTTGGTGGTGGTCCCTCTCCTCCGGGGCCTCCGCCGGGGCTTCCCCCTCCTCCGGGGCCACCGCCGGGAATTCCCCCTCCTCCGGGGGACTCGGCGGGGGGTCCCCTTCCTCCGGGGGACTCGGCGGGGCTTCCCCCTCCTCCGGGGCCTCCGCCGGGGCTTCCCCCTCCTCCGGTCAACTCGGCGGGGCTTCCCCCTCCTCCGGGGAACTCAGCGAGGGGTTACCCCTCCAACGGGGAACTTGGCGGGGGTTCCCTCTACTCCGGGGGACACGGCGGGGGTTCCCCCTCCTCCGGATAACTCGGCGGGGCTTCCTCCTCCACCGGGAAACTCGGCGGGGGTTTCTTTTTCTCCTGGGGACTTGGTGGGGGTTCTTCCTCCCCCAGGGGACTTAGCGGGGCTACCCCCTCCTCCGGGGCAACCGCCGGGGCTTCCCCCACCTTCGGGGAACTCGGCGGGGTTTCCCCCGCCTCCGGGGCCACCGCCGGGGCTTCCCCCTCCACCGGGGGACTCGGCGGGGTTTCCCCTTCTTCCGGGGCCACCGCCGGGGGTTCCCCCACCACCAGGGAACTTGGCGGGAGTTCCCTTTCCTCCGCGGGACTCGGCGGAAGTTCCCCCTACTCCGGGGGACTCGGCGGGGCTTCCCCCTCCTCCGGGAACTCGGCGGGGGTTCCCCCTCCTCCGGGGGACTTGGCGGGGGTTCCCCCTCCTCCGGGGGACTCGGCGGGGCTTCCCCCTCCTCCGGGGACCTTAACGGGGGTCCCTCTCCTCCGGGGCCTCCGCCGGGGATTCCTCCTCCTCCGAGGCAAACGCCGGAGCAATACCCTCCTACGGGGAACTCGGCGGGGCTTCCCCCTTTTTCGGGGAACTTGCCGAGGGTTCCCCCTCCTCCGGGGAACTCTGCGGGGTTTCCCACTCCACCTAAGCCTCCGCCGGGGTTCCCCCCCCCTCCGGGGAACTCGGTGGGGGTTCCCCCTCCTCCGGGGGACTTGGCGGGGGTTCCCCCTCCTCCGGATAACTCGGCGAGGCTTCCCCATCCTCCGGGGAACTCGGCGGGGGTTCCCCCTCCACCGGGGCAACCGCCGGGGCTTCCCCCTCCACCGGGGCCACCGCCGGGGCTTCCCCCTCCTCCGGGGAACTTTGTGGGGGTTCCCCCTTTTCCGGGGGACTTGGCGGGGGTTCCTCCTCCTCCGGATAGCTCGGCGGGGCTTCCCCCTCCTCCGGGGAACTTTGTGGGGGTTCCCCCTTTTCCGGGAAACTTGGCGGGGGTTCCCTTCCCTCCGGGCGACTTGACTGGGGTTCTTCCTTCCCAAGGAGACTCAGCGGGGCTTCCTTCTCCTCCGGGGCAACCGCCGGGGCTTCCCCCTCCTCCGGTTAACTCGGCGGGGGTTCCCCCTCCTCCGGGGCCTACGCCGGGGCTTCCCCCTCCTCCGGGGCCGCCGCCGTGGCTTCCCCCTCCTCCGGGGATCTTGGCGGAGGTTCCCTTTTCTCCGGGGGACTTGGTGGGGGTTCTTCCTCCCCCAGGGGACTTAGCGGGGCTACCCCCTCCACCGGGGCAACCGCCGGGGCTTCCCCCTCCTCCGGGGAACTTGGCGGGGGTTCCCCCGCCTTCGGGGAACTCGGCGGGGTTTCCCCCTCCTCCGGGGCCATCGCCGGGGCTTCCCCCTCCACCGGGGGACTTGGCGGGGGTTCCCCCTCCTCCGAAGGACTCGGCGGGGCTTCCCCCTCCTCCGGGGAACTTAACGGGGGTCCCTCTCCTCCGGGGCCTCCGCCGGGACTTCCCCCTCCTCCGAGGCAAACGCCGGAGCTCACCCCTCCTCCGGGGAACTCGGCGGGGGTTCCCCCTCCACCGGGGCAACCGCCGGGGCTTCCCCCTCCACCGGGGCCACCGCCGGGGCTTCCCCCTCCTCCGGGGAACTTTGTGGGGGTTCCCCCTTTTCCGGGGGACTTGGCGGGGGTTCCTCCTCCTCCGGATAGCTCGGCGGGGCTTCCCCCTCCTCCGGGGAACTTTGTGGGGGTTCCCCCTTTTCCGGGAAACTTGGCGGGGGTTCCCTTCCCTCCGGGCGACTTGACTGGGGTTCTTCCTTCCCCAGGAGACTCAGCGGGGCTTCCTTCTCCTCCGGGGCAACCGCCGGGGCTTCCCCCTCCTCCGGTTAACTCGGCGGGGGTTCCCCCTCCTCCGGGGCCTACGCCGGGGCTTCCCCCTCCTCCGGGGCCGCCGCCGTGGCTTCCCCCTCCTCCGGGGATCTTGGCGGAGGTTCCCTTTTCTCCGGGGGACTTGGTGGGGGTTCTTCCTCCCCCAGGGGACTTAGCGGGGCTACCCCCTCCACCGGGGCAACCGCCGGGGCTTCCCCCTCCTCCGGGGAACTTGGCGGGGGTTCCCCCGCCTTCGGGGAACTCGGCGGGGTTTCCCCCTCCTCCGGGGCCATCGCCGGGGCTTCCCCCTCCACCGGGGGACTTGGCGGGGGTTCCCCCTCCTCCGAAGGACTCGGCGGGGCTTCCCCCTCCTCCGGGGAACTTAACGGGGGTCCCTCTCCTCCGGGGCCTCCGCCGGGACTTCCCCCTCCTCCGAGGCAAACGCCGGAGCTCACCCCTCCTCCGGGGAACTCGGCGGGGCTTCCCCCTTTTCCGGGGAACTTGCCGGGGGTTCCCCCTCCTCCGGGGGACTCTGCGGGGTTTCCCACTCTACCTGGGTCTCCGCCGGGGTTCCCCTCCCTCCGGGGAACTCGGTGGGGGTTCCCCCTCCTCCGGGGGACTTGGCGGGGGTTCCCCCTCCTCCGGATAACTCGGCGGGGCTTCCTCCTCCTCCGGGGGACTCGGCGGGGCTTCCCCCTCCACCGGGAAACTCGGCGGGGGTTCCCTTTTCTCCTGGGGACTTGGTGGGGGTTCTTCCTCCCCCAGGGGACTTAGCGGGGCTACCCCCTCCTCCGGGGCAACCGCCGGGGCTTCCCCCACCTCCGGGGAACTTGGCGGGGGTTCCCCCGCCTTCGGGGAACTCGGCGGGGTTTCCCCCGCCTCCGGGGCCACCGCCGGGGCTTCCCCCTCCACCGGGGGACTCGGCGGGGTTTCCCCTTCTTCCGGGGCCACCGCCGGGGGTTCCCCCACCACCAGGGAACTTGGCGGGAGTTCCCTTTCCTCCGCGGGACTCGGCGGAAGTTCCCCCTACTCCGGGGGACTCGGCGGGGCTTCCCCCTCCTCCGGGAACTCGGCGGGGGTTCCCCCTCCTCCTGGGGACTTGGCGGGGGTTCCCCCTCCTCCGGGGGACTCGGCGGGGCTTCCCCCTCCTCCGGGGACCTTAACGGGGGTCCCTCTCCTCCGGGGCCTCCGCCGGGGATTCCTCCTCCTCCGAGGCAAACGCCGGAGCAATACCCTCCTACGGGGAACTCGGCGGGGCTTCCCCCTTTTTCGGGGAACTTGCCGAGGGTTCCCCCTCCTCCGGGGAACTCTGCGGGGTTTCCCACTCCACCTAAGCCTCCGCCGGGGTTCCCCCCCCTCCGGGGAACTCGGTGGGGGTTCCCCCTCCTCCGGGGGACTTGGCGGGGGTTCCCCCTCCTCCGGATAACTCGGCGGGGCTTCCCCCTCCTCCGGGAAACTCGGCGGGGGTTCCCCCTCCTCCGGGAAACTCGGCGGGGGTTCCCTTTCCTCCGGGGGACTTGGTGGGGGTTCTTCCTCCCGCAGGGGACTCAGCGGGGCTTCCTTCCCCTCCGGGGCAACCGCCGGGTCTTCCCCCTCCTCCGGGGGACTCGGCGGGGTTTCCCCCTTCTCCGAGGGACTTGGCGGTGGTTCCCCCTTAACCGGCGAACTCGGCGGGGGTTCCCCCTCCTCCGGGGCCGCCGCCTGGGCTTCCCCCCCCCCCTCCAGGGAACTCGGCGAGGCTTCCCCCATCTCCGAGGGACTCGGCGGGGCTTCCTCCTCCTCCGGGGAACTTAACGGGGGTCCCTCTCCTCTGGGGCCTCCGCCGGGGCTTCCCCCTCCTCCGAGGCAAACGCCGGAGCTCTCCCCTCCGCCGGGGAACTCGGCGGGGCTTCCCCCTTTTCCGGGGAACTTGCCGGGGGTTCCCCCTCCTCCGGGGGACTCGGCGGGGCTTCCCCCTCCTCCGTGGGACTCGGCGGGGCTTCCCCCTCCTACGGGAAACTCGGCGGGGGTTCCCTTTTCTCCGGGGGACTTGGCGGGGGTTCTTCCTCCCCCAGGGGACTCAGCGGGGCTACCTTCTCCTCCGGGGGACCCGGCGGGGGTTCCCCCTCTTTTGTGGGACTCGGCGGGGCTTCCCCTTCCTCCAGGACAACCGCAGAGGCTTCCCCCTCCTCCGGGAAACTCGACGGGGCTTCTTCCTCCTCCGGGGAACTTGACGGGGGTTCCCCCTCCTCCAGGGGACACGGCAGGGCTTTCCATTCCACCGGGGCCTCCGCCTGGGCTTCCCCCCCCCTACGGGGAACTCGGCGGGGGTTCCCCCTCCTCCGGGGGATTTGGCGGGGCTTCCCCCTTCACCAGGAAACTTGGCGGAGGTTCCCTCATCTCCGGGGCCTCCGCCGGGCTTCCCGCTCCTCCGGGGCAACTGCCGGGGATACCCTCTCCACCTGGGAACTCGGCGGGGGTTCCCCCTCCTCTGGGGGACTTGGCAGGGGTTTCCCCTCCTCCAGGGGACTCGGCGAGGCTTCCCCCTCCTCCGGGGCCACCGCCGAGGCTTCCCTCTCCTTCGGGGAACTCTGCGTGGGTTCCCCCTCCTCCGGGGCCTCAGCCGTAGCTTCCCTCTTCTCCTGGGCAACCGCCGGGGCTTCCCCCTTCTCCAGGGCAACCGCCGGGGCTTCCCCCTCCTCCGAAGGACTCGGGCGGGGATTCCCTCTCCTCCGGGGGACTTGGCGGTGGTTCCCCCTCCTCCGGCGAAATCGGCGGGGCTTCCCCCTCCTCCGGGGGACTCGGCGGGGATTCCCTCTCCTCCGGGGGACTTGGCGGGGGTTCCCCCTCCTCCGTGGGACTCGGCGGGGCTTCCCCCTTTTCCGGGGAACTTGGTGGTGGTCCCTCTCCTCCGGGGCCTCCGCCGGGGCTTCCCCCTCCTCCGGGGCCACCGCCGGGAATTCCCCCTCCTCCGGGGGACTCGGCGGGGGGTCCCCTTCCTCCGGGGGACTCGGCGGGGCTTCCCCCTCCTCCGGGGCCTCCGCCGGGGCTTCCCCCTCCTCCGGTCAACTCGGCGGGGCTTCCCCCTCCTCCGGGGAACTCAGCGAGGGGTTACCCCTCCAACGGGGAACTTGGCGGGGGTTCCCTCTACTCCGGGGGACACGGCGGGGGTTCCCCCTCCTCCGGATAACTCGGCGGGGCTTCCTCCTCCACCGGGAAACTCGGCGGGGGTTTCTTTTTCTCCTGGGGACTTGGTGGGGGTTCTTCCTCCCCCAGGGGACTTAGCGGGGCTACCCCCTCCTCCGGGGCAACCGCCGGGGCTTCCCCCACCTTCGGGGAACTCGGCGGGGTTTCCCCCGCCTCCGGGGCCACCGCCGGGGCTTCCCCCTCCACCGGGGGACTCGGCGGGGTTTCCCCTTCTTCCGGGGCCACCGCCGGGGGTTCCCCCACCACCAGGGAACTTGGCGGGAGTTCCCTTTCCTCCGCGGGACTCGGCGGAAGTTCCCCCTACTCCGGGGGACTCGGCGGGGCTTCCCCCTCCTCCGGGAACTCGGCGGGGGTTCCCCCTCCTCCGGGGGACTTGGCGGGGGTTCCCCCTCCTCCGGGGGACTCGGCGGGGCTTCCCCCTCCTCCGGGGACCTTAACGGGGGTCCCTCTCCTCCGGGGCCTCCGCCGGGGATTCCTCCTCCTCCGAGGCAAACGCCGGAGCAATACCCTCCTACGGGGAACTCGGCGGGGCTTCCCCCTTTTTCGGGGAACTTGCCGAGGGTTCCCCCTCCTCCGGGGAACTCTGCGGGGTTTCCCACTCCACCTAAGCCTCCGCCGGGGTTCCCCCCCCCTCCGGGGAACTCGGTGGGGGTTCCCCCTCCTCCGGGGGACTTGGCGGGGGTTCCCCCTCCTCCGGATAACTCGGCGAGGCTTCCCCCTCCTCCGGGGAACTCGGCGGGGGTTCCCCCTCCACCGGGGCAACCGCCGGGGCTTCCCCCTCCACCGGGGCCACCGCCGGGGCTTCCCCCTCCTCCGGGGAACTTTGTGGGGGTTCCCCCTTTTCCGGGGGACTTGGCGGGGGTTCCTCCTCCTCCGGATAGCTCGGCGGGGCTTCCCCCTCCTCCGGGGAACTTTGTGGGGGTTCCCCCTTTTCCGGGAAACTTGGCGGGGGTTCCCTTCCCTCCGGGCGACTTGACTGGGGTTCTTCCTTCCCAAGGAGACTCAGCGGGGCTTCCTTCTCCTCCGGGGCAACCGCCGGGGCTTCCCCCTCCTCCGGTTAACTCGGCGGGGGTTCCCCCTCCTCCGGGGCCTACGCCGGGGCTTCCCCCTCCTCCGGGGCCGCCGCCGTGGCTTCCCCCTCCTCCGGGGATCTTGGCGGAGGTTCCCTTTTCTCCGGGGGACTTGGTGGGGGTTCTTCCTCCCCCAGGGGACTTAGCGGGGCTACCCCCTCCACCGGGGCAACCGCCGGGGCTTCCCCCTCCTCCGGGGAACTTGGCGGGGGTTCCCCCGCCTTCGGGGAACTCGGCGGGGTTTCCCCCTCCTCCGGGGCCATCGCCGGGGCTTCCCCCTCCACCGGGGGACTTGGCGGGGGTTCCCCCTCCTCCGAAGGACTCGGCGGGGCTTCCCCCTCCTCCGGGGAACTTAACGGGGGTCCCTCTCCTCCGGGGCCTCCGCCGGGACTTCCCCCTCCTCCGAGGCAAACGCCGGAGCTCACCCCTCCTCCGGGGAACTCGGCGGGGCTTCCCCTTTTTCCGGGGAACTTGCCGGGGGTTCCCCCTCCTCCGGGGGACTCTGCGGGGTTTCCCACTCTACCTGGGTCTCCGCCGGGGTTCCCCTCCCTCCGGGGAACTCGGTGGGGGTTCCCCCTCCTCCGGGGGACTTGGCGGGGGTTCCCCCTCCTCCGGATAACTCGGCGGGGCTTCCTCCTCCTCCGGGGGACTCGGCGGGGCTTCCCCCTCCACCGGGAAACTCGGCGGGGGTTCCCTTTTCTCCTGGGGACTTGGTGGGGGTTCTTCCTCCCCCAGGGGACTTAGCGGGGCTACCCCCTCCTCCGGGGCAACCGCCGGGGCTTCCCCCACCTCCGGGGAACTTGGCGGGGGTTCCCCCGCCTTCGGGGAACTCGGCGGGGTTTCCCCCGCCTCCGGGGCCACCGCCGGGGCTTCCCCCTCCACCGGGGGACTCGGCGGGGTTTCCCCTTCTTCCGGGGCCACCGCCGGGGGTTCCCCCACCACCAGGGAACTTGGCGGGAGTTCCCTTTCCTCCGCGGGACTCGGCGGAAGTTCCCCCTACTCCGGGGGACTCGGCGGGGCTTCCCCCTCCTCCGGGAACTCGGCGGGGGTTCCCCCTCCTCCTGGGGACTTGGCGGGGGTTCCCCCTCCTCCGGGGGACTCGGCGGGGCTTCCCCCTCCTCCGGGGACCTTAACGGGGGTCCCTCTCCTCCGGGGCCTCCGCCGGGGATTCCTCCTCCTCCGAGGCAAACGCCGGAGCAATACCCTCCTACGGGGAACTCGGCGGGGCTTCCCCCTTTTTCGGGGAACTTGCCGAGGGTTCCCCCTCCTCCGGGGAACTCTGCGGGGTTTCCCACTCCACCTAAGCCTCCGCCGGGGTTCCCCCCCCTCCGGGGAACTCGGTGGGGGTTCCCCCTCCTCCGGGGGACTTGGCGGGGGTTCCCCCTCCTCCGGATAACTCGGCGGGGCTTCCCCCTCCTCCGGGAAACTCGGCGGGGGTTCCCCCTCCTCCGGGAAACTCGGCGGGGGTTCCCTTTCCTCCGGGGGACTTGGTGGGGGTTCTTCCTCCCGCAGGGGACTCAGCGGGGCTTCCTTCCCCTCCGGGGCAACCGCCGGGTCTTCCCCCTCCTCCGGGGGACTCGGCGGGGTTTCCCCCTTCTCCGAGGGACTTGGCGGTGGTTCCCCCTTAACCGGCGAACTCGGCGGGGGTTCCCCCTCCTCCGGGGCCGCCGCCTGGGCTTCCCCCCCCCCTCCAGGGAACTCGGCGAGGCTTCCCCCATCTCCGAGGGACTCGGCGGGGCTTCCTCCTCCTCCGGGGAACTTAACGGGGGTCCCTCTCCTCTGGGGCCTCCGCCGGGGATTCACCCTCCTCCGAGGCAAACGCCGGAGCTCTCCCCTCCGCCGGGGAACTCGGCGGGGCTTCCCCCTTTTCCGGGGAACTTGCCGGGGGTTCCCCCTCCTCCGGGGGACTCGGCGGGGCTTCCCCCTCCTCCGTGGGACTCGGCGGGGCTTCCCCCTCCTACGGGAAACTCGGCGGGGGTTCCCTTTTCTCCGGGGGACTTGGCGGGGGTTCTTCCTCCCCCAGGGGACTCAGCGGGGCTACCTTCTCCTCCGGGGGACCCGGCGGGGGTTCCCCCTCTTTTGTGGGACTCGGCGGGGCTTCCCCTTCCTCCAGGACAACCGCAGAGGCTTCCCCCTCCTCCGGGAAACTCGACGGGGCTTCTCCCTCCTCCGGGGAACTTGACGGGGGTTCCCCCTCCTCCAGGGGACTCGGCAGGGCTTTCCATTCCACCGGGGCCTCCGCCTGGGCTTCCCCCCCCCTACGGGAAACTCGGCGGGGGTTCCCCCTCCTCCGGGGGATTTGGCGGGGCTTCCCCCTTCACCAGGAAACTTGGCGGAGGTTCCCTCATCTCCGGGGCCTCCGCCGGGCTTCCCGCTCCTCCGGGGCAACTGCCGGGGATACCCTCTCCACCTGGGAACTCGGCGGGGGTTCCCCCTCCTCTGGGGGACTTGGCAGGGGTTTCCCCTCCTCCAGGGGACTCGGCGAGGCTTCCCCCTCCTCCGGGGCCACCGCCGAGGCTTCCCTCTCCTTCGGGGAACTCTGCGTGGGTTCCCCCTCCTCCGGGGCCTCAGCCGTAGCTTCCCTCTTCTCCTGGGCAACCGCCGGGGCTTCCCCCTTCTCCAGGGCAACCGCCGGGGCTTCCCCCTCCTCCGAAGGACTCGGGCGGGGATTCCCTCTCCTCCGGGGGACTTGGCGGTGGTTCCCCCTCCTCCGGCGAAATCGGCGGGGCTTCCCCCTCCTCCGGGGGACTCGGCGGGGATTCCCTCTCCTCCGGGGGACTTGGCGGGGGTTCCCCCTCCTCCGTGGGACTCGGCGGGGCTTCCCCCTTTTCCGGGGAACTTGGTGGTGGTCCCTCTCCTCCGGGGGACTCGGCGGGGGGTCCCCTTCCTCCGGGGGACTCGGCGGGGCTTCCCCCTCCTCCGGGGCCTCCGCCGGGGCTTCCCCCTCCTCCGGTCAACTCGGCGGGGCTTCCCCCTCCTCCGGGGAACTCAGCGAGGGGTTACCCCTCCAACGGGGAACTTTGCGGGGGTTCCCTCTACTCCGGGGGACACGGCGGGGGTTCCCCCTCCTCCGGGGAACTCGGCGGGGGTTCCCCCTCCTCCGGGGCCTCCGACGTGGCTTCCCTCTTCTCCCGGGCAACCGCCGGGGCTTCCCCCTTCTCTAGGGCAACTGCCGTGGCTTCCCCTTCTCCGGGGGTCTCGGCGGGGATTCCCCCTCCTCCGGGGGACTTGGCGGTGGTTCCCCCTAAACCGGCTAACTCGGCAAAGATTTCCCCACCTCCGGGGGACTTGGCGGTGGTTCCCCCTCAACCGGCGAACTCAGCAGGGGTTCCCCCTCCTCCGGGGGACTCGGCGGGGCTTCCCCTCCTCCGGGGCCATCGCCGGGGCTTCCCCCGCCTCCGGGGCACTCGGCGGGGGTTCCCCGTTCTCCGGGGAACTCGGAGGGGGTTCCCCCTCCTCCGTTAAACTTGGCGGGGGTTCCCTTCCCTCCGGGCGACTTGGCGGGGGTTCTTCCTTCCCCAGGGGACTCAGCTGGGCTTCCTCCTCTTTCGGGGCAACCGCCGGGGCTTTCCCCTCCTCCGGGGGACTCGGCGGGGCTTCCCCCTCCTCCGGGGCAACCGCCGTGGCTTCCCCCTCCTCCGGGGAACTTGGCGGGGGTTCCCTTTCCTCCGGGGGACTCGCCGGGGCTTCCCACTCCTCCGGGGAACTTGGCGGGTGTTCCCTCTCCTCCGGGGGACTCGGCGGGGATTTCCCCTCCTCCGGGGGACTTGGCGGTGGTTGTCCCTCAACCGGCGAACTTAGCGGGGGTTCCCCCTCCTCCGGGGGACTCAGCGGGGCTTCCCCTCCTCCGGGGCCACCGCCGGGGCTTCCCCCTCCTCCGCGGCAACCGCCGGGGCTTCCCCCTCCTCCGGGGAACTTGGCGGGGGTTCCCTCTCCTCCGGGGGACTCGGCGGGGGTTCCCCCTCCTTTGTGGGATTCGGCGGGGCTTACCCCTCCTCCAGGACAACCGCCGTGGCTTTCCCCTTCTCCGGGGGACTCGGCGGGGCTTCCCCTCCTCCGGGGCCACCGCCGGGGCTTCCCCAGCCTCCGGGGCACTCGGCGGGGGTTCCCCCTCCTCCGGGACACTCGGAGGGGGTTCCCCCTCCTCCGTTAAACTTGGCGGGGGTTCCCTTCCCTCCGGGCGACTTGGCGGGGGTTCTTCCTTCCCCAGGGGACTCAGCTGGGCTTCCTCTTCTTTCGGGGCAACCGCCGGGGCTTTCCCCTCCTCCGGGGGACTCGGCGGGGCTTCCCACACCTACGGGGAACTTGGCGGGGGTTCCCTTTCCTCCGGGGGACTCGCCGGGGCTTCCCACTCCTCCGGGGAACTTGGCGGGGGTTCCCTCTCCTCCGGGGGACTCGGCGGGGGTTCCCCCTCCTTTGTGGGACTCGGCGGGGCTTCCCCCTCCTCCAGGACAACCGCCGTGGCTTCACCCTTTTCCGGGAAACTCGGCGGGGCTTCTACCTCCTAAGGGGAACTTGATGGGGGTTCCCCCTCCTCCAGGGGACTCTGCAGGGCTTTCCATTTCACCGGGGCCTCCGCCTGGGCTTCCCCCCCCTCCGGGGAACTCGGCGGGGGTTCTTCTTTCTCCGAGGGACTTGGCGGGGCTTCCCCCTTCACCGGGGAACTTGGCGGAGGTTCCCCATCTCCGGGGCCTCCGCCGGGCTTCCCGCTCCTCCGGGGCAACTGCCGGGGCTACCTCCTCCTCCGGGGAACTCGGCGGGGGTTCCCCCTCCTCTGGGGGACTTGCCAGGGGTTTCCCCTCCTCCAGGGGACTCGGCGAGGCTTTCTTCTCCTCCGGGGCCACCGCCGAGGCTTCCCTCTTCTTCGGGGAACTCTGCGTGGGTTCGCCCTCCTCCGGGGCCTCCGCCGTGGCTTCCCTTTTCTCCGGGGCAACGGCCGGGGCTTCCCCCTTCTCTAGGGCAACCGCCGGGGCTTCCCCCTCCTCCGGCGAAATCGGCGGGGCTTCCCCCTCCTCCGGGGGACTCGGCGGGGCATCCCCCTCTTCCGGGGAACTTGGTGGTGGTCCCTCTCCTCCGGGGCCTCCGCCGGGGCTTTTCCCTCCTCCGGGGAACTCGCCGGGGTTCCCCCCTCCACCGGGGCCTCCGCCTGGGCTTCCCCCCCCCTCCGGGGAACTCGGGGGGGGTTCCCCCTTCTCCGAGGGACTTGGCGGGGTTTCCCCCTCCTCCGGGGGACGCGGCGGGGCTTCGCCCTTCACCGGGGAACTTGGCGGAGATTCCCCCATCTCCGGGGCCTCCGCCGGGCTTCCCGCTCCTCCGAAGCAACTGCCGGAGCTACCCCGTCCTCCGGGGAACTCGGCGGGGGTTCCCCCTACTCCGGGGCCTCCGCCGTGGCTTCCCTCTCCTCCGGGGGACTCGCCGGGGCTTCCCCCTCCTCCAGGGCAACCGCCGGGGCTTCCCCCTCCTCCGGGAAACTCGGCGGGGCCTTTCCCTCCTCTTGGGAACTTGGTGGGGGTTCCCCCATCTCCAGGGCAACCGCCGGGGCCTTCGCCTCCTCCGGGGAACTCGCCGGGGCTCCCCCCTCCTCCGGGGCCACCGCCGGGGGTTCCCCCTCCTCTGGCAGACTCGGCGGGGCTTCCCCCTCCTCCAGGGTAACCGCCGGGGCTTCCCACTCCTCCGGGGGACTCGGCGGAGCTTCCCCCTCCTCCGGGGAACTTGGTGGAGGTTCCCCCTTCTTCTGGGCCTCCGCCGTGGCTTCCCTCTCCTCCGAAGCAACCGCCGGGGCTTCCCCCTCCTCCGGGGAACTTGGTGTGGGTTCCCTCTCCTCCGGGGGACTAAGCGGGGCTTCCCCCTCCTCCAGGGCAACCGCCGGGCTTCCCCCTCCTCCGGGGCCTCAGTCAGGGCTTCCCCCTCCTACGGGGCCTCCGCCGGGGCTTCCCCCTCCTCCGGGGAACTCGGCGGGGCTTCCCCCTCCTCCGGGGAACTTTGTGGGGTTTCTTCCTCCTCCAGGGGATTTGGCGGGGCGTCCCACTCCTCCGGGGGACACGGTTAGGCTTCCCCCTCCTCCGGGGCCATCGCCGGGGCTTCCCTCTCATCCGGGGCCACCGCCGGGGCTTCCCCCTCCACCGGGGAACTTGGCGGGGAGTCCCTCTCCTCCGTGGGACTCGGCGGGATTTCCCAATCATCCGGGGGACTCGGCGGGGCTTCCCCCTCCTCCGGGGAACTTGGCGGGGGTTTCCCTATCTCCGGGGCCTCCGGCGGGCTTCCCGCTCCTCCGGGGCAACCGCCGAGGCTTCCACCTCCTCCGGGGAACTCGGCGGGGTTCCCCCTCCTCTAGGGGACATGGCGGGGGTTTTCCCTCCTCCGGGGGACTCGGCGGGGCTTTCCCTCTCCTCCGGGGCCACCGCCGGGGCTTCCCCCTCCTCCGGGGGACTCGGCGGGGATTTCCCCTCCTCCGTGGGATTTGGCGGGGGTTCCCCCTCCTCCGGGGGACTCGGCGGGGATTCCCCCTCCTCCGGGAAACTCGGCGGGGCTTCTCCCTCCTCTGGGGAACTTGGTGGGGGTTTCCCCATCTCCAGGGCAACCGCCGGGGCCTTCGCCTCCTCCGGGGAACTCGCCGGGGCTCCCTCCTCCTCCGGGGCCACCGCCGGAGCTTCTTCCTCCTCCGAGGGACTCGGCGGGGCTTCCCCTTTCTCCAGGGAACTCGGCGGTGGTTCCCCCTCCGTGGCAACCGCCGGGGCATCCCCCTCCTCCGGGGGAATCGGCAGGGCTTCCCAATCCTCCGGGGCCACCGCCGGGGCTTCCCCCTACTCCGGGGAACTCGGCGGAGGTTCCCCCTCCTCCTTGGCCTCCGCCGGGGCTTCCCTCTCCACCGGGGCCTCCGCCTGGGCTTCCCCCCTCCTCCGGGGAACTCGGCGGGGGTTCCCCCTCCTCCGGGAAACACGGCGGGGGTTCCCATTCCTCCGGGGGACTTGGCGGGGGTTCTTCCTCCCCCAGGGGACTCAGCGGGGCTTCCCCCTTCTCCAGGGCAACCGCAGGGGCTTCCCCCTTCTCCGGGGGACTCGGCGGGGCTTCCCCCTCTCCGGGACCTCCGCCGGGGCTTCCCCCTCTCCGGGGCCTCCGCCGGGGCTTTCCCCTTCTCCGGTGAACTCAGCGGGGGTTACCCCTTTCAACGGGGAACTTGGCGGGGGTTCCCTCTCCTCCGGGGGACACGGCGGGGGTTCCCCCACCTCCGGGGGACTCGGCGGGGCTTCCCACTCCACCGGAGCCTCCGCCTGGGCTTCCCCCCCCTCCGGGGAACTCGGCGGGGGTTCCCCCTCCTCCGTGGGACTTGGCGGGGGTTCCCCCTCCTCCGGGAAACTCAGCGGGGGTTACTCCCTCCTCCGGGGAACTCGGCGGGGGTTCCCCCTCCTCCGGGGCCTCCGCCGTGGCTTCCCTCTCCTCCGAAGCAACCGCCGGGGCTTAACCCTCCTCCGGGAAACTTGGCGTGGGTTCCCTCTTCTCCGGGGGACTCGGCAGGGCTTCCCCCTCCTCCAGAGCAACCGCCGGGGCTTCCCCCTCCACCGGGAAACTCGGTGGGGCTTTTCCCTCCTTCGGGGAACTTGGTGGGGGTTCCCCCATCTCCAGGGCAACCGCCGGGGCTTTCCCCTCCTCCGGGAAACTCGCCGGGGCTCCCCCCTACTCCGGGGCCACCGCCGGGGCTTCCCCCTCCTCCGGGGAACTCGGATGGTTTTCCCCCTCCTCCGGGGAACTCGGCGGGGGTTTCCCCACCTCCGGGGCAACCGCCGGGCTTCCCCCTCCTCCGGGGCCTCCGCCGGGGCTTCCCCCTCCTCCGGGGCCTCAGTCAGGGCTTCCCCCTCCTCCGGGGCCTCAGTCAGGGCTTCCCCCTCTTCCTGGGCCTCCGCCGGGGCTTCCTCCTCCACCGGGGAATTTAGCGGGGGTTACCCCTTTCAACGTGGAACTTGGCGGGAGTTCCCCCTCCTCCGGGGGACACGGCGGGGCTTCCCCCTCCTCCGGGAAACTCTGCGGAGGTTCCCCCTCCTCCAGGGCCACCGCCGGGGCTTCCCCCTCCTCCGGGGAACTCGGCGAGGGTTCCCCCTCCTCCGGGGAACTCTGCGTGGGTTCCCGCTCCACCGGAACCTCCGCCTGGGCTTCCCCCCCCCTCCGGGGAACTCGGCGGGGGTTTCCCCCTCCTCCGGGGGACTTGGCGGGGGTTCCCCCTCCTCCGGGGAGCTCAACGGGGGTTCCCCCTCCTCCGGGGAACTCGGCGGGGGTTCCCCCTCCACCGGTAAACTCGGCGGGGGTTCCCTTTCCTCCGGGGGACTTCCTTCCCCCTCCGGGGGACTCGGCAGGGCTTCCCTCTCCTCCGGGGCCACCGCCGGGGGTTCCCCCTCCTCTGGCAGACTCGGCGGGGCTTCCCCCTCCTCCAGGGCAACCGCCGGGGCTTCCCCCTCCTCCGGGGAACTCGGCGGAGCTTCCCCCTCCTCCGGGGAACTTGGTGGGGGTTCCCCCTTCTTCTGGGCCTCCGCTGGGGCTTCCCCCTCCTCCGGGGCAACGGCCGGGGCTTCCCCCTCCTCCGGGGAACTCAGCGGGGGTTACCCCCTCCTCCGGGGTACCCGGCGGGGGTTCCTCCTCCTCCGGGGCCTCCGCCGTGGCTTCCCTCTCCTCCGAAGCAACCGCCGTGGCTTTCCCCTCCTCCGGGGAACTTGGTGGGGGTTCCCCAACTCCAGGGCAACCGCCGGGGCTTCCCCCTCCTCCGGGGAACTTGGCGTGGGTTCCCTCTCCTCCGGGGAACTCGCCGGGGCTCCCCCCTCCGCCGGGGCCACCGCCGGGGCTTCCCCCTCCTCCGGGGAACTCGGCGGGGGTTCCCCCACCTCCGGGGCAACCGCCGGGCTTCCCCCTCCTCCGGGGCCTCCGCCGGGGCTTCCCCCTCCTCCGGGGCCTCAGTCAGGGCTTCCCCCTCCTCCGGGGCCTCCGCCGGGGCTTCCCCCTCCTCCGGGGAACTTAGCGGGGGTTACCCCTTTCAACAGGGAACTTGGCGGGGGTTCCCTCTCCTCCGGGGGACACGGCGGGGGTTCCCGCTCCCCTGGGGGACTCGGCGGGGCTTCCCCCTTCTCCAGGGCAACCGCCGGGGCTTCCCCCTCCTCCGGGGGACTCGGCGGGGATTTCCCATCCTCCGGGGGACTTGGCGGGAGTTCCCCCTCCTCCGGGGGACTCGGCGGGGCTTCCCCCTCCTCCGGGGCCTCAGTCAGGGCTTCCCCCTTCTCCGGGGCCTCCGCTGGGGCTTCCCCCTCTCCGGGGCCTCCGCCGGGGCATCCCCCTTCTCCGGGAAACTTTGCGGGGGTTCCCCCTCCTCCGGGGAGCTCAACGGGGGTTCTCCCTCCTCCGGGGAACTCGGCGGGGGTTCCCCCTCCTCCGGGAAACTCGGCGGGGCTTCCCCCTCCTCCGGGGCCACCGCCAGGCTCCCCCCTCCTCCGGGGAACTCGGCGGGGGTTCCCCCTCCTCCGGGGAACTCTGCGTGGGTTCCCGCTCCTCCGGGGCCTCCGCCGTGGTCGCCCTCTTTTCCAGGGCGACCGCCGGGGCTTTCCACTCCTCCGGGAAACTCGCCGGGGCTCACCCCTCCTCCGTGGCCACCGCCGGGGCTTTTCCCGTCCTTTAGGGCAACCGCTGGGGCTTCCCTCTCCTCCGGGGCACTCGGCGGGGCTTCCCCCTCCTCCGGGGAACTTGTGGGGTTTCCCCCTCCTCCAGGGGACTCGGCGGGGCGTCCCACTCCTCCGGGGCGTCCGCCGGGCTTCCCGCTCCTCCGGGGCAACCGCCGGGGCTTCCCTCTCATCCGGGGCCACCGCCGGGGCCACCGCCGGGGCTTCCCCCTCCTCCGGGGAACTTGGCGGGGATTCCCTCTCCTCCGTGCGACTCGGCGGGGGTTCCCCACATCCGGGGAACTCGGCGGGGCTTCCCCCTCCTCAGGGGCCACCGCCGGGGCTTCCCCCCGCTCCGGGGAACTCGGCGGGGGTTTACCCATCTCCGGGGCAACCGCCGGGGCTTCCCCCTCCTCCGGGGCCTCCGCCTGGGCTTTCCCCTAATCCGGGGAACTCGCCGGGGCTTCCCCCTCTCCGGGGCCTCCGCCGGGGCTTCCTCCTCTACGGGGCCTCCGCCGGGGCTTCCCCCTCCTCCGGGAAACTCTGCCTGGGGTCCCCCTCCTCCGGGTCCTCCGCCATGGCTTCCCCCTTTTCGGGGCCTCCGCCGGGGCTTCCCCCTCCACCGGGGAACTCAGCGGGGGTTACCCCTTTGAACGGGGAAATTCGCGGGGGTTTCCCCTCCTCCGGGGGACTCGGTGAGGCTTCCCCCTCCTCCGGGGCCACCGCCGGAGCTTACCTCTCCTCCGGGGCAACCGCTGGGGCTTTCCCCTCCTCCGGGAAACATGGCGGGGGTTCCCCCTCCTCCGGGGAACTTGGTGGGGGTTCCCCCTCCTCCGGGGCCTCCGCCGGGGCTTCCCCCTCCTACCGGGCAACTGCCGGGGCTTCCCCCTCCTCCAGGGAACTCAGCGGGGGTTACCCCTCCACCGGGGAACTCGGCGGGGCTTCCCCCTCCTCCGGGGAACTTGGCGGGGGTTCCCCCTCCTCCGGGGCCACCACCGTGGCTTCCCCCTCCTCCGGGGGACTCGGCGGGGCTTTCCCCTCCTCCGTGAAACTTGGCGGGAGTTCCCTCTTCTCCGGGGCCTCCGCCGGGCTTCCCCCTTCTCCGGGGCAACCGCCTGGCCTTCCCCCTCCACCGAGGAACTCGGCGAAGGTTCCCCCTCCTCTGGGGGACTCGGCGGGGATTCCCCGTCCTCCATGGGACTCAGCGGGGATTCCCCCTCCTTCGTGGGACTCGGCGGGGCTTCCCCCTCCTCCAGAAAAAACGGCGGGGCTTCCCCCTCCTCCGGGGCAACCGTCGTGGCTTCCCCCTCCTCCGGGGGACTCGGCGGGGCTTCCCCCTCCTGCAGGGAACTCGGCGGTGGTTCCCCCTCCGTGGCAACAGCCGGGTTTCCCCCTCCTCAGGGGGAATCGGCAGGGCTTCCCCGTCCTCCGGGGCCTCCGCCAGGGCTTCCCCCTTAAGCGGGTCAACCGCCGGGGCTTCCCCCTCCTCCGGGGAACTCGGCGGGGGTTTCCCCTTCTCCGTGGGATATGGCGGGGGTTCCCCCTCCTCCGAGGGACTCGGCGGGGATTCCCCCACCTCCGGGGAACTCGGCGGGAGTTTTCCCTCCTCCGGGGCCTCCGCCGTGGCTTCCCTCTCCTTCGAAGCAACCGCCGTGGCTTCCGCCTCCTCCGGGAAACTCGGCGGGGCTTCTCCATCCTCCGGGGAACTTGGACGGGGTTTTCCCATCTCCAAGGCAACCGCCGGGGCCTTCCCCTCCTCCGGGGAACTCGCCGGGGCTCCCCTTTCCTCCGGGGCCACCGCCGGGGCTTCCCCCTCCTCCGGGGAACTTGGCGGGGATTCCCTCTCCTCCGGGGGACTCGGCGGGGCTTTCCCCTCCTCCGGGGCCACCGCCGGGGCTTCCCCCTCCTCCGGGGGACTCGGCGGGGATTTCCCCTCCTCCGTGGGACTTGGCGGGGGCTCCCCCTCCTCCGGGGGACTCGGCGGGGCTTCCCACTCCACCGGGGCCTCCGCCTGGGCTTTTCCCCCTCCGGGGAACTCGGCGCGGGTTCCCCCTCCTCCGGGGGACTTGGCGGGGGTTCTTCCTCCTCCGGGGAGCTCAACGGGGGTTCCCCCTCCTCCGGGGAACTCGGCGGGGGTTCCCCCTCCCCTGGGGGACTCGGCGGGGCTTCCCCCTCTCCGGGGCCACCGCCGGGGCTTCCCCCTCCTCCGGGAAACTCTGCGGGGGTTCCCCCTCCTCCGGGGAGCTCAACGGGGGTTCCCCCTCCTCCGGGGAACTCGGCGGATGTTCCCCCTCCTCCGGGAAACTCGGCGGGGGTTTCCTTTCCTCCGGGGGACTTGGCTTGGGTTATTCCTCCCCCTGGGGACTTAGCGGGGCTTCCCCCTCCTCCGGGGCAACCGCCGGGGCTTCCACCTCCTCCGGGGAACTCGGCGGGGCTTCCCCCTCCTCCGGGGCCACCGCCGGGGCTTTCCCCTCCTCCGGGAAACTCGCCGGGGCTCACCCCTCCTCCGTGGCCACCGCCGGTGCTTTTTCCATCCTCCAGGGCTACCGCCGGGGCTTCCCTCTCCTCCGGGGAACTCGGCGGGGCGTCCCACTCCTCCGGGGGACTCGGTGAGGCTTCCCCCTTCCTCCGGGGCCCCCGCCGGGGCTTCCCTCTCATCCGGGGCCACCGCCGGGGCTTCCCCCTCCTCCGGGGAACTTGGCGGGGATTCCCTCTCCTCCGTGGGACTCGGCGGGGGTTCCCCACATCCGGGGGACTCGGCGGGGCTTCCCCCTCCGCCGGGGAACTTGGCGGGGGTTCCCCTATCTCTGGGGCCTCCAGCGGTCTTCCCGCTCCTCCGGGGCAACCGCCGAGGCTTCCTCCTCCTCCGGGGAATTTGGCGGGGTTCCCCCTCCTCTAGGGGCATGGAGGGGGTTTCCCCTCCTCCGGGGGACTCGGCGGGGCTTTCCTTCTCCTCCGGGGCCACCGCCGGGGCTTCCCCATCCTCCGGGGGACTCGGCGGGGATTTCCCCTCCTCCGTGGGACTTGGCGGGGGCTCCCCCTCCTCCGGGGGACTCGGCGGGGCTTCCCACTCCACCGGGGCCTCCGCCTGGGCTTTTCCCCCTCCGGGGAACTCGGCGCGGGTTCCCCCTCCTCCGGGGGACTTGGCGGGGGTTCTTCCTCCTCCGGGGAGCTCAACGGGGGTTCCCCCTCCTCCGGGGAACTCGGCGGGGGTTCTCCCTCCACCGGTAAACTCGGCGGGGGTTCCCTTTCCCCGGGAGACTTGGCGGGGGTTCTTTCTCCCTCAGGGGACTCAGCGGGGCTTCCCCCTCCTCCGGGGAACTCGGATGGTTTTCCCCCTCCTCCGGGGAACTCGGCGGGGGTTTCCCCACCTCCGGGGCAACCGCCGGGCTTCCCCCTCCTCCGGGGCCTCCGCCGGGGCTTCCCCCTCCACCGGGGCCTCAGTCAGGGCTTCCCCCTCGTCCGGGGCCTCAGTCAGGGCTTCCCCCTCTTCCTGGGCATCCGCCGGGGCTTCCTCCTCCACCGGGGAATTTAGCGGGGGTTACCCCTTTCAACGTGGAACTTGGCGGGGGTTACCTCTCCTCCGGGGGACACGGCGGGGGTTCCCCCACCCCTGGGGGACTCGGCGGGTCTTCCCCCTTCTCCAGGGCAACCGCCAGGGCTTCCCCCTCCTCCGGGGGACTCGGCGGGGATTTCCCCTCCTCCGGGGGACTTGGCTGGAGTTCCCCCTCCTCCGGGGGACACGGCGGGGGTTCCCCCTCCTCCGAAGAACTCTGCGTGGGTTCCCGCTCCACCGGAACCTCCGCCTGGGCTTCCCCCTCCCCTCCGGGGAACTCGGCGGGGGTTTCCCCCTCCTCCGGGGGACTTGGCGGGGGTTCCCCCTCCTCCGGGGAGCTCAACGGGGGTTCCCCCTCCTCCGGGGAACTCGGCGGGAGTTCCCCCTCCTCCGGGAAACTCGGCGGGGGTTCCCTTTCCTCCGGGGGGCTTCCTTCCCCCTCCGGGGGACTCGGCAGGGCTTCCCCCTCCTCCGGGGCCACCGCCGGGGGTTCCCCCTCCTCTGGCAGACTCGGTGGGGCTTCCCCCTCCTCCAGGGCAACCGCCGGGGCTTCCCCCTCCTCCGGGGAACTCGGCGGAGCTTCCCCCTCCTCCGGGGAACTTGGTGGGGGTTCCCCCTTCTTCTGGGCCTCCGCTGGGGCTTCCCCCTCCTCCGGGGCAACGGCCGGGGCTTCCCCCTCCTCCGGGGAACTCAGCGGGGGTTACCCCCTCCTCCGGGGTACTCGGCGGGGGTTCCTCCTCCTCCGGGGCCTCCGCCGTGGCTTCCCTCTCCTCCGAAGCAACCGCCGTGGCTTTCCCCTCCTCCGGGGAACTTGGTGGGGGTTCCCCCATCTCCAGGGCAACCGCCGGGGCTTCCCCCTCCTCCGGGGAACTTGGCGTGGGTTCCCTCTCCTCCGGGGAACTCGCCGGGGCTCCCCCCTCCGCCGGGGCCACCGCCGGGGCTTCCCCCTCCTCCGGGGAACTCGGCGGGGGTTCCCCCACCTCCGGGGCAACCGCCGGGCTTCCCCCTCCTCCGGGGCCTCCGCCGGGGCTTCCCCCTCCTCCGGGGCCTCAGTAAGGGCTTCCCCCTCCTCCGGGGCCTCCGCCGGGGCTTCCCCCTCCTCCGGGGAACTTAGCGGGGGTTACCCCTTTCAACAGGGAACTTGGCGGGGGTTCCCTCTCCTCCGGGGGACACGGCGGGGGTTCCCGCTCCCCTGGGGGACTCGGCGGGGCTTCCCCCTTCTCCAGGGCAACCGCCGGGGCTTCCCCCTCCTCCGGGGGACTCGGCGGGGATTTCCCATCCTCCGGGGGACTTGGCGGGAGTTCCCCCTCCTCCGGGGGACTCGGCGGGGCTTCCCCCTCCTCCGGGGCCTCAGTCAGGGCTTCCCCCTTCTCCGGGGCCTCCGCTGGGGCTTCCCCCTCTCCGGGGCCTCCGCCGGGGCATCCCCCTTCTCCGGGAAACTTTGCGGGGGTTCCCCCTCCTCCGGGGAGCTCAACGGGGGTTCTCCCTCCTCCGGGGAACTCGGCGGGGGTTCCCCCTCCTCCGGGAAACTCGGCGGGGCTTCCCCCTCCTCCGGGGCCACCGCCAGGCTCCCCCCTCCTCCGGGGAACTCGGCGGGGGTTCCCGCTCCTCCGGGGCCTCCGCCGTGGTCGCCCTCTTTTCCAGGGCGACCGCCGGGGCTTTCCACTCCTCCGGGAAACTCGCCGGGGCTCACCCCTCCTCCGTGGCCACCGCCGGGGCTTTTCCCATCCTTTAGGGCAACCGCTGGGGCTTCCCTCTCCTCCGGGGCACTCGGCGGGGCTTCCCCCTCCTCCGGGGAACTTGTGGGGTTTCCCCCTCCTCCAGGGGACTCGGCGGGGCGTCCCACTCCTCCGGGGCGTCCGCCGGGCTTCCCGCTCCTCCGGGGCAACCGCCGGGGCTTCCCTCTCATCCGGGGCCACCGCCGGGGCCACCGCCGGGGCTTCCCCCTCCTCCGGGGAACTTGGCGGGGATTCCCTCTCCTCCGTGCGACTCGGCGGGGGTTCCCCACATCCGGGGAACTCGGCGGGGCTTCCCCCTCCTCAGGGGCCACCGCCGGGGCTTCCCCCCGCTCCGGGGAACTCGGCGGGGGTTTACCCATCTCCGGGGCAACCGCCGGGGCTTCCCCCTCCTCCGGGGCCTCCGCCTGGGCTTTCCCCTCATCCGGGGAACTCGCCGGGGCTTCCCCCTCTCCGGGGCCTCCGCCGGGGCTTCCTCCTCTACGGGGCCTCCGCCGGGGCTTCCCCCTCCTCCGGGAAACTCTGCCTGGGGTCCCCCTCCTCCGGGTCCTCCGCCATGGCTTCCCCCTTTTCGGGGCCTCCGCCGGGGCTTCCCCCTCCACCGGGGAACTCAGCGGGGGTTACCCCTTTGAACGGGGAACTTCGCGGGGGTATCCCCTCCTCCGGGGGACTCGGTGAGGCTTCCCCCTCCTCCGGGGCCACCGCCGGAGCTTACCTCTCCTCCGGGGCAACCGCTGGGGCTTTCCCCTCCTCCGGGAAACATGGCGGGGGTTCCCCCTCCTCCGGGGAACTTGGTGGGGGTTCCCCCTCCTCCGGGGCCTCCGCCGGGGCTTCCCCCTCCTACCGGGCAACTGCCGGGGCTTCCCCCTCCTCCAGGGAACTCAGCGGGGGTTACCCCTCCTCCGGGGAACTCGGCGGGGCTTCCCCCTCCTCCGGGGTACTTGGCGGGGGTTCCCCCTCCTCCGGGGCCACCACCGTGGCTTCCCCCTCCTCCGGGGGACTCGGCGGGGCTTTCCCCTCCTCCGTGAAACTTGGCGGGAGTTCCCTCTTCTCCGGGGCCTCCGCCGGGGCTTCCCCCTTCTCCGGGGCAACCGCCTGGCCTTCCCCCTCCACCGAGGAACTCGGCGAAGGTTCCCCCTCCTCTGGGGGACTCGGCGGGGATTCCCCGTCCTCCATGGGACTCAGCGGGGATTCCCCCTCCTTCGTGGGACTCGGCGGGGCTTCCCCCTCCTCCAGAAAAAACGGCGGGGCTTCCCCCTCCTCCGGGGCAACCGTCGTGGCTTCCCCCTCCTCCGGGGGACTCGGCGGGGCTTCCCCCTCCTGCAGGGAACTCGGCGGTGGTTCCCCCTCCGTGGCAACAGCCGGGTTTCCCCCTCCTCAGGGGGAATCGGCAGGGCTTCCCCGTCCTCCGGGGCCTCCGCCAGGGCTTCCCCCTTAAGCGGGTCAACCGCCGGGGCTTCCCCCTCCTCCGGGGAACTCGGCGGGGGTTTCCCCTTCTCCGTGGGATATGGCGGGGGTTCCCCCTCCTCCGAGGGACTCGGCGGGGCTTCCCCCACCTCCGGGGAACTCGGCGGGAGTTTTCCCTCCTCCGGGGCCTCCGCCGTGGCTTCCCTCTCCTTCGAAGCAACCGCCGTGGCTTCCGCCTCCTCCGGGAAACTCGGCGGGGCTTCTCCATCCTCCGGGGAACTTGGACGGGGTTTTCCCATCTCCAAGGCAACCGCCGGGGCCTTCCCCTCCTCCGGGGAACTCGCCGGGGCTCCCCTTTCCTCCGGGGCCACCGCCGGGGCTTCCCCCTCCTCCGGGGAACTTGGCGGGGATTCCCTCTCCTCCGGGGGACTCGGCGGGGCTTTCCCCTCCTCCGGGGCCACCGCCGGGGCTTCCCCCTCCTCCGGGGGACTCGGCGGGGATTTCCCCTCCTCCGTGGGACTTGGCGGGGGCTCCCCCTCCTCCGGGGGACTCGGCGGGGCTTCCCACTCCACCGGGGCCTCCGCCTGGGCTTTTCCCCCTCCGGGGAACTCGGCGCGGGTTCCCCCTCCTCCGGGGGACTTGGCGGGGGTTCTTCCTCCTCCGGGGAGCTCAACGGGGGTTCCCCCTCCTCCGGGGAACTCGGCGGGGGTTCCCCCTCCCCTGGGGGACTCGGCGGGGCTTCCCCCTCTCCGGGGCCACCGCCGGGGCTTCCCCCTCCTCCGGGAAACTCTGCGGGGGTTCCCCCTCCTCCGGGGAGCTCAACGGGGGTTCCCCCTCCTCCGGGGAACTCGGCGGATGTTCCCCCTCCTCCGGGAAACTCGGCGGGGGTTTCCTTTCCTCCGGGGGACTTGGCTTGGGTTATTCCTCCCCCTGGGGACTTAGCGGGGCTTCCCCCTCCTCCGGGGCAACCGCCGGGGCTTCCACCTCCTCCGGGGAACTCGGCGGGGCTTCCCCCTCCTCCGGGGCCACCGCCGGGGCTTTCCCCTCCTCCGGGAAACTCGCCGGGGCTCACCCCTCCTCCATGGCCACCGCCGGTGCTTTTTCCATCCTCCAGGGCTACCGCCGGGGCTTCCCTCTCCTCCGGGAAACTCGGCGGGGCGTCCCACTCCTCCGGGGGACTCGGTGAGGCTTCCCCCTTCCTCCGGGGCCCCCGCCGGGGCTTCCCTCTCATCCGGGGCCACCGCCGGGGCTTCCCCCTCCTCCGGGGAACTTGGCGGGGATTCCCTCTCCTCCGTGGGACTCGGCGGGGGTTCCCCACATCCGGGGGACTCGGCGGGGCTTCCCCCTCCGCCGGGGAACTTGGCGGGGGTTCCCCTATCTCTGGGGCCTCCAGCGGTCTTCCCGCTCCTCCGGGGCAACCGCCGAGGCTTCCTCCTCCTCCGGGGAATTTGGCGGGGTTCCCCCTCCTCTAGGGGCATGGAGGGGGTTTCCCCTCCTCCGGGGAACTCGGCGGGGCTTTCCTTCTCCTCCGGGGCCACCGCCGGGGCTTCCCCATCCTCCGGGGGACTCGGCGGGGATTTCCCCTCCTCCGTGGGACTTGGCGGGGGCTCCCCCTCCTCCGGGGGACTCGGCGGGGCTTCCCACTCCACCGGGGCCTCCGCCTGGGCTTATCCCCCTCCGGGGAACTCGGCGCGGGTTCCCCCTCCTCCGGGGGACTTGGCGGGGGTTCTTCCTCCTCCGGGGAGCTCAACGGGGGTTCCCCCTCCTCCGGGGAACTCGGCGGGGGTTCTCCCTCCACCGGTAAACTCGGCGGGGGTTCCCTTTCCCCGGGAGACTTGGCGGGGGTTCTTTCTCCCTCAGGGGACTCAGCGGGGCTTCCCCCTCCTCCGGGGAACTCGGATGGTTTTCCCCCTCCTCCGGGGAACTCGGCGGGGGTTTCCCCACCTCCGGGGCAACCGCCGGGCTTCCCCCTCCTCCGGGGCCTCCGCCGGGGCTTCCCCCTCCACCGGGGCCTCAGTCAGGGCTTCCCCCTCCTCCGGGGCCTCAGTCAGGGCTTCCCCCTCTTCCTGGGCCTCCGCCGGGGCTTCCTCCTCCACCGGGGAATTTAGCGGGGGTTACCCCTTTCAACGTGGAACTTGGCGGGGGTTACCTCTCCTCCGGGGGACACGGCGGGGGTTCCCCCACCCCTGGGGGACTCGGCGGGTCTTCCCCCTTCTCCAGGGCAACCGCCAGGGCTTCCCCCTCCTCCGGGGGACTCGGCGGGGATTTCCCCTCCTCCGGGGGACTTGGCTGGAGTTCCCCCTCCTCCGGGGGACACGGCGGGGGTTCCCCCTCCTCCGAAGAACTCTGCGTGGGTTCCCGCTCCACCGGAACCTCCGCCTGGGCTTCCCCCTCCCCTCCGGGGAACTCGGCGGGGGTTTCCCCCTCCTCCGGGGGACTTGGCGGGGGTTCCCCCTCCTCCGGGGAGCTCAACGGGGGTTCCCCCTCCTCCGGGGAACTCGGCGGGAGTTCCCCCTCCTCCGGGAAACTCGGCGGGGGTTCCCTTTCCTCCGGGGGGCTTCCTTCCCCCTCCGGGGGACTCGGCAGGGCTTCCCCCTCCTCCGGGGCCACCGCCGGGGGTTCCCCCTCCTCTGGCAGACTCGGCGGGGCTTTCCCCTCCTCCAGGGCAACCGCCGGGGCTTCCCCCTCCTCCGGGGAACTCGGCGGAGCTTCCCCCTCCTCCGGGGAACTTGGTGGGGGTTCCCCCTTCTTCTGGGCCTCCGCTGGGGCTTCCCCCTCCTCCGGGGCAACGGCCGGGGCTTCCCCCTCCTCCGGGGAACTCAGCGGGGGTTACCCCCTCCTCCGGGGTACTCGGCGGGGGTTCCTCCTCCTCCGGGGCCTCCGCCGTGGCTTCCCTCTCCTCCGAAGCAACCGCCGTGGCTTTCCCCTCCTCCGGGGAACTTGGTGGGGGTTCCCCCATCTCCAGGGCAACCGCCGGGGCTTCCCCCTCCTCCGGGGAACTTGGCGTGGGTTCCCTCTCCTCCGGGGAACTCGCCGGGGCTCCCCCCTCCGCCGGGGCCACCGCCGGGGCTTCCCCCTCCTCCGGGGAACTCGGCGGGGGTTCCCCCACCTCCGGGGCAACCGCCGGGCTTCTCCCTCCTCCGGGGCCTCCGCCGGGGCTTCCCCCTCCTCCGGGGCCTCAGTAAGGGCTTCCCCCTCCTCCGGGGCCTCCGCCGGGGCTTCCCCCTCCTCCGGGGAACTCAGCGGGGGTTACCCCTTTCAACAGGGAACTTGGCGGGGGTTCCCTCTCCTCCGGGGGACACGGCGGGGGTTCCCGCTCCCCTGGGGGACTCGGCGGGGCTTCCCTCTTCTCCAGGGCAACCGCCGGGGCTTCCCCCTCCTCCGGGGGATTCGGCGGGGATTTCCCATCCTCCGGGGGACTTGGCGGGAGTTCCCCCTCCTCCGGGGGACTCGGCGGGGCTTCCCGCTCCTCCGGGGCCTCAGTCAGGGCTTCCCCCTTCTCCGGGGCCTCCGCTGGTATTCCCCCTCTCCGGGGCCTCCGCCGGGGCATCCCCCTTCTCCGGGAAACTTTGCGGGGGTTCCCCCTCCTCCGGGGAGCTCAACGGGGGTTCCCCCTCCTCCGGGGAACTCGGCGGGGGTTCCCCCTCCTCCGGGAAACTCGGCGGGGGTTCCCTTTCCTCCGGGGGACTTGGCGGGGGTTCTTCCTCCCCCAGGGGACTCAGCGGGGCTTCCCCCTTCTCCGGGGCAACCGCCGGGGCTTCCCCCTCCTCCGGGGAACTCGGCGGGGCTTCCCCCTCCTCCGACGCCACGGCCAGGCTCCCCCCTCCTCCGGGGAACTCGGCGGGGGTTCCCCCTCCTCCGGGGAACTCTGCGTGGGTTCCCGCTCCTCCGGGGCCTCCGCCGTGGCCGCCCTCTTTTCCAGGGCGACCGCCGGGGCATTCCACTCCTCCGGGAAACTCGCCGGGGCTCACCCCTCCTCCGTGGCCACCGCCGGGGCTTTACCCATCCTTTAGGGCAACCGCTGGGGCTTCCCTCTCCTCCGGGGCACTCGGCGGGGCTTCCCCCTCCTCCGGGGAACTTTGTGGGGTTTCCCCCTCCTCCAGGGGACTCGGCGGGGCGTCCCACTCCTCCGGGGCCTCCGCCGGGCTTCCTGCTCCTCCGGGGCAACCGCCGGGGCTTCCCTCTCATCCGGGGCCACCGCCGGGGCCACCGCCGGGGCTTCCCCCTCCACCGGGGAACTTGGCGGGGATTCCCTCTCCTCCGTGCGACTCGGCGGGGGTTCCCCACTTCCGGGGAACTCGGCGGGGCTTCCCCCTCCTCAGGGGCCACCGCCGGGGCTTCCCCCCGCTCCGGGGAACTCGGCGGGGGTTTACCCATCTCCGGGGCAACCGCCGGGGCTTCCCCCTCCTCCGGGGCCTCCGCCGGGGCTTTCCCCTCATCCGGGGAACTCGCCGGGGCTTCCCCCTCTCCGGGGCCTCCGCCGGGGCTTCCTCCTCTACGGGGCCTCCGCCGGGGCTTCCCCATCCTCCGGGAAACTCTGCCTGGGGTCCCCCTCCTCCGGGTCCTCCGCCATGGCTTCCCCCTTTTCGGGGCCTCCGCCGGGGCTTCCCCCTCCACCGGGGAACTCAGCGGGGGTTACCCCTTTGAACGGGGAACTTCGCGGGGGTATCCCCTCCTCCGGGGGACTCGGTGAGGCTTCCCCCTCCTCCGGGGCCACCGCCGGAGCTTACCACTCCTCCGGGGCAACCGCTGGGGCTTTCCCCTCCTCCGGGAAACATGGCGGGGGTTCCCCCTCCTCCGGGGAACTTGGTGGGGGTTCCCCCTCCTCCGGGGCCTCCGCCGGGGCTTCCCCCTCCTACCGGGCAACTGCCGGGGCTTCCCCCTCCTCCAGGGAACTCAGCGGGGGTTACCCCTCCACCGGGGAACTTGGCGGGGGTTCCTCCTCCTCTAGGGGACTCGGCGGGGGTTCCCCCTCCTCCGGGGCCTCCGCCGTGGCTTCCCTCTCCTCCGAAGCAACCGCCGGGGGCTTCCCCCTCCTCCGGGGAACTTGGCGTGGGTTCCCTCTCCTCCGGGGAACTTGGTGGGGGTTCCCCTTTCTCCAGGGCAACCGCCGGGGCTTCCCTCTCCTCCGGGGGACTCGGCGAGGCTTCCCCCTCTTCCGGGGCCACCGCCGGGGGTTCCCCCTTCCGGGGACCTCGGCGGGGGTTCCCCCTCCTCCGGGGCAACCGCCGGGGCTTTCCCCTCCTCCGGGGCCTCCGCCGGGGCTTATCCCTCCTCCGGGGCCTCCGTCGGGGCTTCCCCCTCCTCCGGGGCCTCCGCCGGGGCTTCCCCCTCTCCGGGGCCTTCGCCGGGGCATCCTCCTTTCCGGGGCCTCCGCCGGGGCTTCCCCCTCCTCCGGGGAACTCTGCGTGGGTTCCCCCTGCTCCGGGGCCTCCGCCGTGGCTTCCCTCTCTCCGGGGCGCCCGCCGGGGCTTCCCCCTCCTCCGGGGAACTCAGCGGGGGTTCCCCCTCCTCCGGGGCAACCGCCGGGGCTTCCCTCTCCTCCGGGGCCTCCGCCGGGGCTTATCCCTCCTCCGGGGCCTCCGTCGGGGCTTCCCCCTCCTCCGGGGCCTCCGCCGGGGCTTCCCCCTCTCCGGGGCCTCTGCCGGGGCATCCTCCTCTCCGGGGCCTCCGCCGGGGCTTCCCCCTCCTCCGGGGAACTCTGCGTGGGTTCCCGCTCCTCCGGGGCCTCCGCCGGGGCTTCCCCCTCCTCTGGGGAATTCGGCGGGGCTTCCCCCTCACCGGGGAACTATGTGGGGTTTCCCCCTCCACCAGGGGACTCGGCGGGACTGCCCACCCCTCCGGGGGACTCGGCGGGGCTTCCCTCTCCTCCGGGGAACTTGGCGGGGGTTCCCCCTCCTCCGGGGCCTCCACCGTGGCTTCCCCCTCCTCCGGGGGACTCGGCGGGGCTTTCCCCTCCACCGTGGAACTTGGCGGGAGTTCCCTCTTCTCCGGGGCCTCCGCCGGGGCTTCCCCCCTTCTCCGGGGCAACCGCCTGGCCTTCCCCCTCCACCGAGGAACTCGGCGAAGGTTCCCCCTCCTCTGGGGGATTCGGCGGGGATTCCCCGTCCTCCATGGGACTCAGCGGGGATTCCCCCTCCTTCGTGGGACTCGGCGGGGCTTCCCCCTCCTCCAGAAAACTCGGCGGGGCTTCCCCCTCCTCCGGGGCAACCGTCGTGGCTTCCCCCTCCTCCGGGGGACTCGGCGGGGCTTCCCCCTCCTGCAGGGAACTCGGCGGTGGTTCCCCCTCCGTGGCAACAGCCGGGTTTCCCCCTCCTCAGGGGGAATCGGCAGGGCTTCCCCGTCCTCCGGGGCCTCCGCCAGGGCTTCCTCCTTATGCGGGTCAACCGCCGGGGCTTCCCCCTCCTCCGGGGAACTCGGCGGGGCTTCCCCCTCCTCCGGGGAACTCGGCGGGGCTTCCCCCTCCTCCGGGGAACTCGGCGGGGCTTCCCTCTCCTCCGGGGCCACCGCCGGGGCTTCCCCCTCTTCCGGGGAACTCGGCGGGGGTACCCCCTCCTCCGGGGAACTCTGCGTGGGTTCCCGCTCCTCCGGGGCCTCCGCCGTGGCCGCCCTCTTTTCCGGGGCGACCGCCGGGGCTTTCCCCTCCTCCGGGAAACTCGCCGGGGCTGACCCCTCCTCCGTGGCCACCGCCGGGGCTTTTCCCATCCTCCAGGGCAACCGCCGGGGCTTCCCTCTCCTCCGGGGAACTCGGCGGGGGTTCCACCTCCTCCGGGGCCTCCGCCGTGGCTTCCCTCTCCTCCGGGGCAACCGCCGGGGCTTCCCCCTCCTCCGGGGAACTTGGCGGGGGTTCCCTCTCCACCGGGGGACTAGGCGGGGGTTCTCCCTCCTTCGGGGAACTTGTCACGGTGTCCTCTCCTCCGGGGCCTCCGCCTGGGCTTCCCCCTCCACCGAAGCAACCACCGGGGCTTCCCCCGCCTCCGAAGAACTCGCCGGGGCTCCCCCCTCCTCCGTGACCACCACCGGCGCTACCCTATCCTTCGGGGAACTTGGCGGGGGTTCCCTCTCCTCCGGGGGACTCGGTGGGGGTTCTCCCTCATCCGGTTGACTCGGCGGGGCTTCCCCCACCTCCGTGGCAACCGCCGGGGCTTCCCCCTCCTCCGGGGGACTCGGCGGGGCTTCCCCCTCCTCCGGGGAACTTGGCGGGGGTTCCCCCTCCTCCTGGGCCTCCGCCGGGGCTTACCTCTTTAGCGGGGCAACCGCCAGGGCTTCCACCTCATCCGGGGAACTCGGCGGGGGTTCCCCCTCCTCCGGGGGACTTTGCGGGGGTTCCCCCTTTCGGGTAACTCGGCGGGGTTTCCCCCTCCTCCGGACCACTCGGCGGGGCTTCCCCCTCCTCCGGGGATTTCAGCGGGGGTTACCCCTTTCAACGGGGAACTTGGCGGGGGTTCCCTCTCCTCAGGGGGACACGGCGGGGGTTCCCCCTCCTCCGGGGAACTCGGCGGGGGTTCCACCTCCATCGGGGCAACCGCCGGGGCTTCCACCACCTCCGGGGCCACCGCTGGGGTTTCCCCCACCTTTCGGGGAACTCTGTGTGGGTTCCCCCTCCTCCGGGGCCTCCGCCGTGGCTTCCCCCTCCTCCGGGGAACTCGGCGGGGGTTACCCTTCCAACGGGGAACTTGGCGGTGGTTCCCTCTCCTCCGGGGGACACGGCGGGGGTTCCCCCTCCTCCGGGGGACTCGGCGGGGCTTCCCCCTTCTGCAGGGCAACCGCCGGGGCTTCCCCCTCCTCCGGGGCATCCACCGGGACTCCCCCTCTCCCAGGGAACTCGGCGGGCGGTTCCCCCTCCTCCGGGGCCTACGCCGTGGCTTCCCTCTCCTCCGGGGCAACCGCCGGGGCTTCCCCCCCCTCCGGGGAACTTGGCGGGGGTTCCCTTTTCTCCGGGGGACTCGGCGGGGGTTCCCCCTCCTCCGGGGGACTCGGCGGGGCTTCCCCCTCCTCCGGGAAACTCGGCGGGGGTTCCCTTTCCTCCGGGGGACTTAGCGGGGGTTCCCCCCCCACCGGGGGACTCAGCGGGGGTTTCCTCTCCTCCGGGGTCTCCGCCGGGGTTTCCCCCTCCTCCGGGGAACTTTGCGTGGGTTCCCCCTCCTCCGGGGCCTCCGCCGTGGCTACCCTCTTCTCCGGGGCAACCGCCGGGGCTTTCTTCTCCTCCGGGAAACTCGCCGGGGCTCCCCCCTCCTCCGGGGCCACCACCGGGGGTTCCCCCTCCTCCGGGAAACTCAGCGGGGATTCTCCCTCCTCCGGGGAACTTGATAGGGGTTCCCCCTCCTCCAGGGGACTCGGCAAGGCTTTCCATTCCACCGGGGGCTCCACCTGGGCTTCCCCCCCCTCCGGGGAACTTGGCGGGGGTTCCCCCTCCTCCGGGGGACTTTGCGGGGGTTCCCCCTTTCGGGTAACTCGGCGGGGTTTCCCCCTCCTCCGGACCACTCGGCGGGGCTTCCCCCTCCTCCGGGGAACTCAGCGGGGGTTACCCCTTTCAACGGGGAACTTGGCGGGGGTTCCCTCTCCTCAGGGGGACACGGCGGGGGTTCCCCCTCCTCCGGGGAACTCGGCGGGGGTTCCACCTCCATCGGGGCAACCGCCGGGGCTTCCACCACCTCCGGGGCCACCGCTGGGGTTTCCCCCACCTTTCGGGGAACTCTGTGTGGGTTCCCCCTCCTCCGGGGCCTCCGCCGTGGCTTCCCCCTCCTCCGGGGAACTCGGCGGGGGTTACCCTTCCAACGGGGAACTTGGCGGGGGTTCCCTCTCCTCCGGGGGACTCGGCGGGGGTTCCCCCTCCTCCGGGGGACTCGGCGGGGCTTCCCCCTTCTGCAGGGCAACCGCCGGGGCTTCCCCCTCCTCCGGGGCCACCGCCGGGACTCCCCCTCTCCCAGGGAACTCGGCGGGCGGTTCCCCCTCCTCCGGGGCCTACGCCGTGGCTTCCCTCTCCTCCGGGGCAACCGCCGGGGCTTCCCCCCCCTCCGGGGAACTTGGCGGGGGTTCCCTTTTCTCCGGGGGACTCGGCGGGGGTTCCCCCTCCTCCGGGGGACTCGGCGGGGCTTCCCCCTCCTCCGGGAAACTCGGCGGGGGTTCCCTTTCCTCCGGGGGACTTAGCGGGGGTTCCCCCCCCACCGGGGGACTCAGCGGGGGTTTCCTCTCCTCCGGGGCCTCCGCCGGGGTTTCCCCCTCCTCCGGGGAACTTTGCGTGGGTTCCCCCTCCTGCGGGGCCTCCGCCGTGGCTACCCTCTTCTCCGGGGCAACCGCCGGGGCTTTCTTCTCCTCCGGGAAACTCGCCGGGGCTCCCCCCTCCTCCGGGGCCACCACCGGGGGTTCCCCCTCCTCCGGGAAACTCAGCGGGGATTCTCCCTCCTCCGGGGAACTTGATAGGGGTTCCCCCTCCTCCAGGGGACTCGGCAAGGCTTTCCATTCCACCGGGGGCTCCACCTGGGCTTCCCCCCCCTCCGGGGAACTTGGCGGGGGTTCCCCCTCCTCCGGGGCCTCCGCCGGGGCTTCCCTCTTTAGCGGGGCAACCGCCGGGGCTTCCCCCTCCGCCGGGGAACTCGGCGGGGGTTCCCCCTTCTCTAGGAAATTTTGCGGGGGTTCTCTCTCCTCCAGAGGACTCGGCGGGGGTTCCCCCTCCTCCGTGGCAACCGCCGGGGCTTCCCCCTCCTCCGGGAGACTCGGCGGGGATTCCCCCTCCTCCGGGGAACTTGGCGGGGGTTCCCTCTCCACCGGGGGACTAGGCGGGGGTTCCCTCTCCTCCAAAGTACTCGGCGGGGGTTCCCCCTCCTTCGGGGAACTTGTCACGGTGTCCTCTCCTCCGGGGCCTCCGCCTGGGCTTCCCCCTCCACCGAAGCAACCACCGGGGCTTCCCCCGCCTCCGAAGAACTCGCCGGGGCTTCCCCCTCCTCCGTGACCACCACCGGCGCTACCCTATCCTTCGGGGAACTTGGCGGGGGTTCCCTCTCCTCCGAGGGACTCGGTTGGGGTTCTCCCTCCTCCGGTTGACTCGGCGGGGCTTCCCCCACCTCCGTGGCAACCGCCGGGGCTTCCCCCTCCTCCGGGGGACTCGGCGGGGCTTCCCCCTCCTCCGGGGAACTTGGCGGGGGTTCCCCCTCCTCCTGGGCCTCCGCCGGGGCTTACCTCTTTAGCGGGGCAACCGCCAGGGCTTCCACCTCCTCCGGGGAATTTGGCGGGGGTTCCCCCTCCTCCGGGGGACTTTGCGGGGGTTCCCCCTTTCGGGTAACTCGGCGGGGTTTCCCCCTCCTCCGGGGCCTCCGCCGTGGCTTCCCCCTCCTCCGGGGAACTCGGCGGGGGTTACCCTTCCAACGGGGAACTTGGCGGGGGTTCCCTCTCCTCCGGGGGACACGGCGGGGGTTCCCCCTCCTCCGGGGGACTCGGCGGGGCTTCCCCCTTCTGCAGGGCAACCGCCGGGGCTTCCCCCTCCTCCGGGGCCACCGCCGGGACTCCCCCTCTCCCAGGGAACTCGGCGGGCGGTTCCCCCTCCTCCGGGGCCTACGCCGTGGCTTCCCTCTCCTCCGGGGCAACCGCCGGGGCTTCCCCCTCCTCCGGGGAACTTGGCGGGGGTTCCCTTTTCTCCGGGGGACTCGGCGGGGGTTCCCCCTCCTCCGGGGGACTCGGCGGGGCTTCCCCCTCCTCCGGGAAACTCAGGGGGGGTTCCCTTTCCTCCGGGGGACTTAGCGGGGGTTCCCCCCCCACCGGGGGACTCAGCGGGGGTTTCCTCTCCTCCGGGGCCTCCGCCGGGGTTTCCCCCTCCTCCGGGGAACTTTGCGTGGGTTCCCCCTCCTCCGGGGCCTCCGCCGTGGCTACCCTCTTCTCCGGGGCAACCGCCGGGGCTTTCTTCTCCTCCGGGAAACTCGCCGGGGCTCACCCCTCCTCCGGGGCCACCACCGGGGGTTCCCCCTCCTCCGGGAAACTCAGCGGGGATTCTCCCTCCTCCGGGGAACTTGATAGGGGTTCCCCCTCCTCCAGGGGATTCGGCAAGGCTTTCCATTCCACCGGGGGCTCCACCTGGGCTTCCCCCCCCTCCGGGGAACTTGGCGGGGGTTCCCCCTCCTCCGGGGCCTCCGCCGGGGCTTCCCTCTTTAGCGGGGCAACCGCCGGGGCTTCCCCCTCCGCCGGGGAACTCGGCGGGGGTTCCCCCTTCTCTAGGAAATTTTGCGGGGGTTCTCTCTCCTTCAGAGGACTCGGCGGGGGTTCCCCCTCCTCCGTGGCAACCGCCGGGGCTTCCCCCTCCTCCGGGAGACTCGGCGGGGATTCCCCCTCCTCCGGGGAACTTTGCGGGGGTTCCCCCTTCTCAGGGGGAGTCGGCGGGGCTTCCCCCACCTCCGTGGCAACCGCCGGGGCTTCCCCCTCCTCCGGGGGAATCGGCGGGGATTCCCCCTCCTACGGGGAACTTTGCGGGGGTTCCCCCTTCTCCGGGGGACTCGGCGAGGCTACCCCCTCCTCCGTGGCAACCGCCGGGGTCTCTCACTCCACTGGGGCTTTCGCCTGGGCTTCCCCCACCCTCCGGGAACTCGGCGGGGGTTCCCCCTCCTCCGGGAACTCGGCGGGGCTTACCCCTCCTCCGGGGCAACCGCCTAGGCTTCCCCCTCCTCCGGGGGACTTGGCGGGGATTCACCCTCCTCCGGGGAACTTTGCGAGGGTTCCCTCTCCTCCGGGGGACTTGGCGGGGGTTCTTCCTCCTCCGGGGAGCTCAACGGGGGTTCCCCCTCCACCGGGAAACTCGGCGGGGGTACCCTTTCCTCCGGGGGACTTGGCGGGGGTTCTTCCTCCCCCAGGGGACTCAGCGGGGCTTCCCCCTTCTCCGGGGCAACCGCCGTTGCTTCCCCCACCTCCGGGGAACTCGGCGGGGCTTCCCTCTCCTCCGGGGCTACCGCCGGGGCTTCCTCCTCTTCCGGGGAACTTGGCGGGGGTTCCCATATCTCCGGGGCCTCCGCCGGGCTTCCCGCTCCTCCGGGGCAACCGCCGGGGCTACCCCGTCCTCCGGGGAACTCGGCGGGGGTTCCCCCTCCTCTGGGGGACTTGGCGGGGGTTTCCCCTCCTCCGGGGGACTTGGTGAGGCTTCCCCCTCCTACGGGGCCACCGCCGGGGCTTCCCTCTCATCCGGGGCCACCGCCGGGGCTTTCCCTTCCTCCGGGGAACTTGGCGGGGGCCCCTCTTCACCGTGGGACTCGGCGGGGTTTCCCCCTCATCCGGGGGACTCGGCGGGGCTTCACACTCCTCCGGGGCAACTGCCGTGGCATCCCCCTCCTCCGGGGAACTCAGCGGGGGTTACCCCTCCACCGGGGAACTTGGCGGGGGTTCGCCCTCCTCCAGGGGACTCTGCGGGGCTTCCCACTCCACCGGGGAATCCGCCTGGGCTTCCCCCCCACCGGTGAACTCGGCGGGGGTTTCCCCTTCTCCGTGGGATATGGCGGGGGTTCCCCCTCCTCCGAGGGACTCGGCGGGGCTTCCCCCACCTCCGTGGCAACCGCCGGGGCTTCCCCCTCCTCCGGGGGACTCGGCGGGGCTTCCCCCTCCTCCGGGGAACTTGGCGGGGGTTCCCCCTCCTCCTGGGCCTCCGCCGGGGCTTACCTCTTTAGCGGGGCAACCGCCAGGGCTTCCACCTCCTCCGGGGAATTTGGCGGGGGTTCCCCCTCCTCCGGGGGACTTTGCGGGGGTTCCCCCTTTCGGGTAACTCGGCGGGGTTTCCCCCTCCTCCGGGGCCTCCGCCGTGGCTTCCCCCTCCTCCGGGGAACTCGGCGGGGGTTACCCTTCCAACGGGGAACTTGGCGGGGGTTCCCTCTCCTCCGGGGGACACGGCGGGGGTTCCCCCTCCTCCGGGGGACTCGGCGGGGCTTCCCCCTTCTGCAGGGCAACCGCCGGGGCTTCCCCCTCCTCCGGGGCCACCGCCGGGACTCCCCCTCTCCCAGGGAACTCGGCGGGCGGTTCCCCCTCCTCCGGGGCCTACGCCGTGGCTTCCCTCTCCTCCGGGGCAACCGCCGGGGCTTCCCCCTCCTCCGGGGAACTTGGCGGGGGTTCCCTTTTCTCCGGGGGACTCGGCGGGGGTTCCCCCTCCTCCGGGGGACTCGGCGGGGCTTCCCCCTCCTCCGGGAAACTCAGGGGGGGTTCCCTTTTCTCCGGGGGACTTAGCGGGGGTTCCCCCCCCACCGGGGGACTCAGCGGGGGTTTCCTCTCCTCCGGGGCCTCCGCCGGGGTTTCCCCCTCCTCCGGGGAACTTTGCGTGGGTTCCCCCTCCTCCGGGGCCTCCGCCGTGGCTACCCTCTTCTCCGGGGCAACCGCCGGGGCTTTCTTCTCCTCCGGGAAACTCGCCGGGGCTCACCCCTCCTCCGGGGCCACCACCGGGGGTTCCCCCTCCTCCGGGAAACTCAGCGGGGATTCTCCCTCCTCCGGGGAACTTGATAGGGGTTCCCCCTCCTCCAGGGGACTCGGCAAGGCTTTCCATTCCACCGGGGGCTCCACCTGGGCTTCCCCCCCCTCCGGGGAACTTGGCGGGGGTTCCCCCTCCTCCGGGGCCTCCGCCGGGGCTTCCCTCTTTAGCGGGGCAACCGCCGGGGCTTCCCCCTCCGCCGGGGAACTCGGCGGGGGTTCCCCCTTCTCGTGGAAATTTTGCGGGGGTTCTCTCTCCTTCAGAGGACTCGGCGGGGGTTCCCCCTCCTCCGTGGCAACCGCCGGGGCTTCCCCCTCCTCCGGGAGACTCGGCGGGGATTCCCCCTACTCCGGGGAACTTTGCGGGGGTTCCCCCTTCTCAGGGGGAGTCGGCGGGGCTTCCCCCACCTCCGTGGCAACCGCCGGGGCTTCCCCCTCCTCCGGGGGAATCGGCGGGGATTCCCCCTCCTACGGGGAACTTTGCGGGGGTTCCCCCTTCTCCGGGGGACTCGGCGAGGCTACCCCCTCCTCCGTGGCAACCGCCGGGGTCTCTCACTCCACTGGGGCTTTCGCCTGGGCTTCCCCCACCCTCCGGGAACTCGGCGGGGGTTCCCCCTCCTCCGGGAACTCGGCGGGGCTTACCCCTCCTCCGGGGCAACCGCCGAGGCTTCCCCCTCCTCCGGGGGACTTGGCGGGGATTCACCCTCCTCCGGGGAACTTTGCGAGGGTTCCCCCTTCTCCGGGGGACTTGGCGGGGGTTCCCCCTCCTCCAGGGGACTTGGTGGGGTTTCCCCCATTAGCGGGGCAACCGCCGGGGCTTCCCCCTCCACCGGGGGACTCGGCGGGGATTCCCCCTCCTCCGGGGGACTTGGCGGGGGTTCCCTCTCCTCCGAGGGACTCGGCGGGGCTTCGCCCCCCTACGGGGAACTCGGCGGGGCTTCCCCCTCCTCTGAGGCCACCGCCGGGGCTTCCCCCTCCTCCGAGGCCACCGCCGGGGCTTCCCCTTCCTCCGGTGGACTCGGCGGGGGTTCCCCCTCCTCCGTGACCACCACCGGCGCTACCCTATCCTTCGGGGAACTTGGCGGGGGTTCCCTCTCCTCCGAGGGACTCGGTTGGGGTTCTCCCTCCTCCGGTTGACTCGGCGGGGCTTCCCCCACCTCCGTGGCAACCGCCGGGGCTTCCCCCTCCTCCGGGGGACTCGGCGGGGCTTCCCCCTCCTCCGGGGAACTTGGCGGGGGTTCCCCCTCCTCCTGGGCCTCCGCCGGGGCTTACCTCTTTAGCGGGGCAACCGCCAGGGCTTCCACCTCCTCCGGGGAATTTGGCGGGGGTTCCCCCTCCTCCGGGGGACTTTGCGGGGGTTCCCCCTTTCGGGTAACTCGGCGGGGTTTCCCCCTCCTCCGGGGCCTCCGCCGTGGCTTCCCCCTCCTCCGGGGAACTCGGCGGGGGTTACCCTTCCAACGGGGAACTTGGCGGGGGTTCCCTCTCCTCCGGGGGACACGGCGGGGGTTCCCCCTCCTCCGGGGGACTCGGCGGGGCTTCCCCCTTCTGCAGGGCAACCGCCGGGGCTTCCCCCTCCTCCGGGGCCACCGCCGGGACTCCCCCTCTCCCAGGGAACTCGGCGGGCGGTTCCCCCTCCTCCGGGGCCTACGCCGGGGCTTCCCTCTCCTCCGGGGCAACCGCCGGGGCTTCCCCCTCCTCCGGGGAACTTGGCGGGGGTTCCCTTTTCTCCGGGGGACTCGGCGGGGGTTCCCCCTCCTCCGGGGGACTCGGCGGGGCTTCCCCCTCCTCCGGGAAACTCAGGGGGGGTTCCCTTTCCTCCGGGGGACTTAGCGGGGGTTCCCCCCCCACCGGGGGACTCAGCGGGGGTTTCCTCTCCTCCGGGGCCTCCGCCGGGGTTTCCCCCTCCTCCGGGGAACTTTGCGTGGGTTCCCCCTCCTCCGGGGCCTCCGCCGTGGCTACCCTCTTCTCCGGGGCAACCGCCGGGGCTTTCTTCTCCTCCGGGAAACTCGCCGGGGCTCACCCCTCCTCCGGGGCCACCACCGGGGGTTCCCCCTCCTCCGGGAAACTCAGCGGGGATTCTCCCTCCTCCGGGGAACTTGATAGGGGTTCCCCCTCCTCCAGGGGATTCGGCAAGGCTTTCCATTCCACCGGGGGCTCCACCTGGGCTTCCCCCCCCTCCGGGGAACTTGGCGGGGGTTCCCCCTCCTCCGGGGCCTCCGCCGGGGCTTCCCTCTTTAGCGGGGCAACCGCCGGGGCTTCCCCCTCCGCCGGGGAACTCGGCGGGGGTTCCCCCTTCTCTAGGAAATTTTGCGGGGGTTCTCTCTCCTTCAGAGGACTCGGCGGGGGTTCCCCCTCCTCCGTGGCAACCGCCGGGGCTTCCCCCTCCTCCGGGAGACTCGGCGGGGATTCCCCCTCCTCCGGGGAACTTTGCGGGGGTTCCCCCTTCTCAGGGGGAGTCGGCGGGGCTTCCCCCACCTCCGTGGCAACCGCCGGGGCTTCCCCCTCCTCCGGGGGAATCGGCGGGGATTCCCCCTCCTACGGGGAACTTTGCGGGGGTTCCCCCTTCTCCGGGGGACTCGGCGAGGCTACCCCCTCCTCCGTGGCAACCGCCGGGGTCTCTCACTCCACTGGGGCTTTCGCCTGGGCTTCCCCCACCCTCCGGGAACTCGGCGGGGGTTCCCCCTCCTCCGGGAACTCGGCGGGGCTTACCCCTCCTCCGGGGCAACCGCCTAGGCTTCCCCCTCCTCCGGGGGACTTGGCGGGGATTCACCCTCCTCCGGGGAACTTTGCGAGGGTTCCCTCTCCTCCGGGGGACTTGGCGGGGGTTCTTCCTCCTCCGGGGAGCTCAACGGGGGTTCCCCCTCCACCGGGAAACTCGGCGGGGGTACCCTTTCCTCCGGGGGACTTGGCGGGGGTTCTTCCTCCCCCAGGGGACTCAGCGGGGCTTCCCCCTTCTCCGGGGCAACCGCCGTTGCTTCCCCCTCCTCCGGGGAACTCGGCGGGGCTTCCCTCTCCTCCGGGGCTACCGCCGGGGCTTCCTCCTCTTCCGGGGAACTTGGCGGGGGTTCCCATATCTCCGGGGCCTCCGCCGGGCTTCCCGCTCCTCCGGGGCAACCGCCGGGGCTACCCCGTCCTCCGGGGAACTCGGCGGGGGTTCCCCCTCCTCTGGGGGACTTGGCGGGGGTTTCCCCTCCTCCGGGGGACTTGGTGAGGCTTCCCCCTCCTACGGGGCCACCGCCGGGGCTTCCCTCTCATCCGGGGCCACCGCCGGGGCTTTCCCTTCCTCCGGGGAACTTGGCGGGGGCCCCTCTTCACCGTGGGACTCGGCGGGGTTTCCCCCTCATCCGGGGGACTCGGCGGGGCTTCACACTCCTCCGGGGCAACTGCCGTGGCATCCCCCTCCTCCGGGGAACTCAGCGGGGGTTACCCCTCCACCGGGGAACTTGGCGGGGGTTCCCCCTCCTCCAGGGGACTCTGCGGGGCTTCCCACTCCACCGGGGAATCCGCCTGGGCTTCCCCCCCACCGGTGAACTCGGCGGGGGTTTCCCCTTCTCCGTGGGATATGGCGGGGGTTCCCCCTCCTCCGAGGGACTCGGCGGGGCTTCCCCCACCTCCGTGGCAACCGCCGGGGCTTCCCCCTCCTCCGGGGGACTCGGCGGGGCTTCCCCCTCCTCCGGGGAACTTGGCGGGGGTTCCCCCTCCTCCTGGGCCTCCGCCGGGGCTTACCTCTTTAGCGGGGCAACCGCCAGGGCTTCCACCTCCTCCGGGGAATTTGGCGGGGGTTCCCCCTCCTCCGGGGGACTTTGCGGGGGTTCCCCCTTTCGGGTAACTCGGCGGGGTTTCCCCCTCCTCCGGGGCCTCCGCCGTGGCTTCCCCCTCCTCCGGGGAACTCGGCGGGGGTTACCCTTCCACCGGGGAACTTGGCGGGGGTTCCCTCTCCTCCGGGGGACACGGCGGGGGTTCCCCCTCCTCCGGGGGACTCGGCGGGGCTTCCCCCTTCTGCAGGGCAACCGCCGGGGCTTCCCCCTCCTCCGGGGCCACCGCCGGGACTCCCCCTCTCCCAGGGAACTCGGCGGGCGGTTCCCCCTCCTCCGGGGCCTACGCCGTGGCTTCCCTCTCCTCCGGGGCAACCGCCGGGGCTTCCCCCTCCTCCGGGGAACTTGGCGGGGGTTCCCTTTTCTCCGGGGGACTCGGCGGGGGTTCCCCCTCCTCCGGGGGACTCGGCGGGGCTTCCCCCTCCTCCGGGAAACTCAGGGGGGGTTCCCTTTTCTCCGGGGGACTTAGCGGGGGTTCCCCCCCCACCGGGGGACTCAGCGGGGGTTTCCTCTCCTCCGGGGCCTCCGCCGGGGTTTCCCCCTCCTCCGGGGAACTTTGCGTGGGTTCCCCCTCCTCCGGGGCCTCCGCCGTGGCTACCCTCTTCTCCGGGGCAACCGCCGGGGCTTTCTTCTCCTCCGGGAAACTCGCCGGGGCTCACCCCTCCTCCGGGGCCACCACCGGGGGTTCCCCCTCCTCCGGGAAACTCAGCGGGGATTCTCCCTCCTCCGGGGAACTTGATAGGGGTTCCCCCTCCTCCAGGGGACTCGGCAAGGCTTTCCATTCCACCGGGGGCTCCACCTGGGCTTCCCCCCCCTCCGGGGAACTTGGCGGGGGTTCCCCCTCCTCCGGGGCCTCCGCCGGGGCTTCCCTCTTTAGCGGGGCAACCGCCGGGGCTTCCCCCTCCGCCGGGGAACTCGGCGGGGGTTCCCCCTTCTCTAGGAAATTTTGCGGGGGTTCTCTCTCCTTCAGAGGACTCGGCGGGGGTTCCCCCTCCTCCGTGGCAACCGCCGGGGCTTCCCCCTCCTCCGGGAGACTCGGCGGGGATTCCCCCTCCTCCGGGGAACTTTGCGGGGGTTCCCCCTTCTCAGGGGGAGTCGGCGGGGCTTCCCCCACCTCCGTGGCAACCGCCGGGGCTTCCCCCTCCTCCGGGGGAATCGGCGGGGATTCCCCCTCCTACGGGGAACTTTGCGGGGGTTCCCCCTTCTCCGGGGGACTCGGCGAGGCTACCCCCTCCTCCGTGGCAACCGCCGGGGTCTCTCACTCCACTGGGGCTTTCGCCTGGGCTTCCCCCACCCTCCGGGAACTCGGCGGGGGTTCCCCCTCCTCCGGGAACTCGGCGGGGCTTACCCCTCCTCCGGGGCAACCGCCTAGGCTTCCCCCTCCTCCGGGGGACTTGGCGGGGATTCACCCTCCTCCGGGGAACTTTGCGAGGGTTCCCCCTTCTCCGGGGGACTTGGCGGGGGTTCCCCCTCCTCCAGGGGACTTGGTGGGGTTTCCCCCATTAGCGGGGCAACCGCCGGGGCTTCCCCCTCCACCGGGGGACTCGGCGGGGATTCCCCCTCCTCCGGGGGACTTGGCGGGGGTTCCCTCTCCTCCGAGGGACTCGGCGGGGCTTCGCCCCCCTACGGGGAACTCGGCGGGGCTTCCCCCTCCTCTGAGGCCACCGCCGGGGCTTCCCCCTCCTCCGAGGCCACCGCCGGGGCTTCCCCTTCCTCCGGTGGACTCGGCGGGGGTTCCCCCTCCGGGACAACCGCCGGGGCTTCCCCATCCTCCGGGGGACTCGCCGGGGGTTCCCTCTCCTCCGAGGAACTCGGCGGGGGTTCCCCCTCCACCGGGGTACTCTGCGTGGGTTCCCGCTCCTCCGGGGCCTCCGCCGTGGCCGCCCTCTTTTCCGGGGCGACCGCCGGGGCTTTCCACTCCTCCGGGAAGCTCGCCGGGGCTCACCCCACTTCCGTGGCCACCGCCGGGGCTTTTCTCATCCTCCAGGGCAACCGCCGGGGCTTCCCTCTTATCCGGGGTCACCGCCGGGGCTTCCTCCTTCTCCGGGGAACTTGGCGGGGGTTCCCTCTCCTTTGGGGGACTTGGCGGGGGTTTCCCCTCCTCCGGGGGACTCGGTGAGGCTTCCCCCTCCTCCGGAGCCACCGCCGGGGCTTCCCTCTCATCCGGGGCCACCGCCGGGGCTTCCCTCTCCTCCGGGGAACTTGGCGTGGGTTCCCTCTCCTCCGGGGGACTTGGCGGGGGTTCTTCCTCCTCCGGGGAGCTCAACGGGGGTTCCCCCTCCACCGGGAAACTCGGCGGGGGTACCCTTTCCTCCGGGGGACTTGGCGGGGGTTCTTCCTCCCCCAGGGGACTCAGCGGGGCTTCCCCCTTCTCCGGGGCAACCGCCGTTGCTTCCCCCTCCTCCGGGGAACTCGGCGGGGCTTCCCTCTCCTCCGGGGCTACCGCCGGGGCTTCCTCCTCTTCCGGGGAACTTGGCGGGGGTTCCCATATCTCCGGGGCCTCCGCCGGGCTTCCCGCTCCTCCGGGGCAACCGCCGGGGCTACCCCGTCCTCCGGGGAACTCGGCGGGGGTTCCCCCTCCTCTGGGGGACTTGGCGGGGGTTTCCCCTCCTCCGGGGGACTTGGTGAGGCTTCCCCCTCCTACGGGGCCACCGCCGGGGCTTCCCTCTCATCCGGGGCCACCGCCGGGGCTTTCCCTTCCTCCGGGGAACTTGGCGGGGGCCCCTCTTCACCGTGGGACTCGGCGGGGTTTCCCCCTCATCCGGGGGACTCGGCGGGGCTTCACACTCCTCCGGGGCAACTGCCGTGGCATCCCCCTCCTCCGGGGAACTCAGCGGGGGTTACCCCTCCACCGGGGAACTTGGCGGGGGTTCCCCCTCCTCCAGGGGACTCTGCGGGGCTTCCCACTCCACCGGGGAATCCGCCTGGGCTTCCCCCCCACCGGTGAACTCGGCGGGGGTTTCCCCTTCTCCGTGGGATATGGCGGGGGTTCCCCCTTCTCCGAGGGACTCGGCGGGGCTTCCCCCACCTCCGGGGAACTCGGCGGGAGTTCCCCCTCCTCCGGGGCCTCCGCCGTGGCTTCCCTCTCCTCCGAAGCAACCGCCGTGGCTTCCCCCTCCTCCGGGAAACTCGGCGGGGCTTCTTCATCCTCCGGGGAACTTAGTGGGGGTTTTCCCATCTCCAGGGCAACCGCCGGGGCCTTCCCCTCCTCCGGGGAACTCGCCGGGGATCCCCTTTCCTCCGGGGCCACCGTCGGGGCTTCCCCCTCCACCGGGGGACTCGGCTGGGATTCCCTCTCCTCCGGGGACTTGGCGGGGGTTCCCCCTCCTCTGGGGCCACTGCCGGGGCTTCCACCCGCTCCGGGGAACTCGGCGGGGGTTCCTCCTCCTCCGGGTCCTCCGCCATGGCTTCCCCCTTTTCGGGGCCTCCGCCGGGGCTTCCCCCTCCTCCGGGGAACTCAGCGGGGGTTCCCTCACCATAGTGGGACTCGTCTGGGGTTCCCCCTCCACTTGGGGCCTCGGCGGGGCTTCCCCCTCCTTCAGGGCAACCGCCGGGGATTCCCTCTCCTCAGGGGAACTCGTCGGGGCTCTCCCCCTCCTCCGGGGCCACCGCCGGGGCTTCCCCCTCCTCCGGGGCCACCGCTGGGGGTTCCCCCTCCCCCGGGGAACTCGGCGGGGCTTCCCCCTCCTCTGGGGCCACTTTCGGGGCTTCCACCCGCTCCGGGGAACTCGGCGGGGGTTCCCCCTCCTCCGGGTCCTCCGCCATGGCTTCCCCCTTTTCGGGGCCTCCGCCGGGGCTTCCCCCTCCTCCGGGGAACTCAGCGGGGGTTACCCCTTTAAACGGGGAACTTGGCGGGGGTTTCCCCTCCTCCGGGGGACTCGGTGAGGCTTCCCCCTCCTCCGGGGCCACCGCCGGAGCTTACCTCCCCTCCGTGGCAACCGCTGGGGCTTTCCCCTCCTCCGGGGAACATGGCGGGGGATCCCCCTCCTCCGGGGAACTTGCTGGGGGTTCCCCCTCCTCCGGGGGACTCGGCAAGGCCCCTCCCTCCTTCGGGGAACTTGGCGGGGGTTCCCCCATCTCCGGGGACTCCGCCGGGCTTCCCTCTTCTCCGGGGCAACCGCCGGGGCTTCCCCCTCCTCCGGGGAACTTTGCGGGGGTTCCCTCTCCTCCGTGGGACTCGGCGGGGGTTCCCCTTCCTCCGAGGGACTCGGCGGGGCCTCCCACTCCTCCAGGGCAACCGCCGGGGCTTCCCCCTCCTCCGAGAGACTCGGCGGGGATTCCCCCTCCTCCGGGGGACTTGGCGGGGGTTTCCCTCAACCGGGGGACTCGGCGGGGCTTCCCACTCCACCGGGGCCTCCGCCTGGGCTTCTCCCCCCCCCCCCCCCCGGGGAACTTGGCGGGGGTTCCCTCTCCTCCGGGGGACTCGGCGGGGGTTCCCCCTCCTCTGGGGCCACTGCCGGGGCTTCCACCCGCTCCGGGGAACTCGGCGGGGGTTCCTCCTCCTCCGGGTCCTCCGCCATGGCTTCCCCCTTTTCGGGGCCTCCGCCGGGGCTTCCCCCTCCTCCGGGGAACTCAGCGGGGGTTCCCTCACCATAGGGGGACTCGTCTGGGGTTCCCCCTCCACTTGGGGCCTCGGCGGGGCTTCCCCCTCCTTCAGGGCAACCGCCGGGGATTCCCTCTCCTCAGGGGAACTCGTCGGGGCTCTCCCCCTCCTCCGGGGCCACCGCCGGGGCTTCCCCCTCCTCCGGGGCCACCGCTGGGGGTTCCCCCTCCCCCGGGGAACTCGGCGGGGCTTCCCCCTCCTCTGGGGCCACTTTCGGGGCTTCCACCCGCTCCGGGGAACTCGGCGGGGGTTCCCCCTCCTCCGGGTCCTCCGCCATGGCTTCCCCCTTTTCGGGGCCTCCGCCGGGGCTTCCCCCTCCTCCGGGGAACTCAGCGGGGGTTACCCCTTTAAACGGGGAACTTGGCGGGGGTTTCCCCTCCTCCGGGGGACTCGGTGAGGCTTCCCCCTCCTCCGGGGCCACCGCCGGAGCTTACCTCCCCTCCGTGGCAACCGCTGGGGCTTTCCCCTCCTCCGGGGAACATGGCGGGGGATCCCCCTCCTCCGGGGAACTTGCTGGGGGTTCCCCCTCCTCCGGGGGACTCGGCAAGGCCCCTCCCTCCTTCGGGGAACTTGGCGGGGGTTCCCCCATCTCCGGGGACTCCGCCGGGCTTCCCTCTTCTCCGGGGCAACCGCCGGGGCTTCCCCCTCCTCCGGGGAACTTTGCGGGGGTTCCCTCTCCTCCGTGGGACTCGGCGGGGGTTCCCCTTCCTCCGAGGGACTCGGCGGGGCCTCCCACTCCTCCAGGGCAACCGCCGGGGCTTCCCCCTCCTCCGAGAGACTCGGCGGGGATTCCCCCTCCTCCGGGGGACTTGGCGGGGGTTTCCCTCAACCGGGGGACTCGGCGGGGCTTCCCACTCCACCGGGGCCTCCGCCTGGGCTTCTCCCCCCCCCCCCCCCCCGGGGAACTTGGCGGGGGTTCCCTCTCCTCCGGGGGACTCGGCGGGGGTTCCCCCTCCTCTGGGGCCACTGCCGGGGCTTCCACCCGCTCCGGGGAACTCGGCGGGGGTTCCTCCTCCTCCGGGTCCTCCGCCATGGCTTCCCCCTTTTCGGGGCCTCCGCCGGGGCTTCCCCCTCCTCCGGGGAACTCAGCGGGGGTTCCCTCACCATAGGGGGACTCGTCTGGGGTTCCCCCTCCACTTGGGGCCTCGGCGGGGCTTCCCCCTCCTTCAGGGCAACCGCCGGGGATTCCCTCTCCTCAGGGGAACTCGTCGGGGCTCTCCCCCTCCTCCGGGGCCACCGCCGGGGCTTCCCCCTCCTCCGGGGCCACCGCTGGGGGTTCCCCCTCCCCCGGGGAACTCGGCGGGGCTTCCCCCTCCTCTGGGGCCACTTTCGGGGCTTCCACCCGCTCCGGGGAACTCGGCGGGGGTTCCCCCTCCTCCGGGTCCTCCGCCATGGCTTCCCCCTTTTCGGGGCCTCCGCCGGGGCTTCCCCCTCCTCCGGGGAACTCAGCGGGGGTTACCCCTTTAAACGGGGAACTTGGCGGGGGTTTCCCCTCCTCCGGGGGACTCGGTGAGGCTTCCCCCTCCTCCGGGGCCACCGCCGGAGCTTACCTCCCCACCGTGGCAACCGCTGGGGCTTTCCCCTCCTCCGGGGAACATGGCGGGGGATCCCCCTCCTCCGGGGAACTTGCTGGGGGTTCCCCCTCCTCCGGGGGACTCGGCAAGGCCCCTCCCTCCTTCGGGGAACTTGGCGGGGGTTCCCCCATCTCCGGGGACTCCGCCGGGCTTCCCTCTTCTCCGGGGCAACCGCCGGGGCTTCCCCCTCCTCCGGGGAACTTTGCGGGGGTTCCCTCTCCTCCGTGGGACTCGGCGGGGGTTCCCCTTCCTCCGAGGGACTCGGCGGGGCCTCCCACTCCTCCAGGGCAACCGCCGGGGCTTCCCCCTCCTCCGAGAGACTCGGCGGGGATTCCCCCTCCTCCGGGGGACTTGGCGGGGGTTTCCCTCAACCGGGGGACTCGGCGGGGCTTCCCACTCCACCGGGGCCTCCGCCTGGGCTTCTCCCCCCCCCCCCCCCCCGGGGGACTCGGCGGGGGTTCCCCCTCCTCTGGGGGTCTCGGCGGGGCTTCCCCCTCCACCAGGGCAACCGCCGGGGCTTCACCCTCCTCCGGGGAACTCGGCGAGGCTTCCCCCTCCACCGGGGAACTTGGTGGGGTTCCCCCCTCCTCCGGGGCCTCCGCCGGGGCTTCCCCCTTCTCCCGGGCAACTGCCGGGGCTTCCCTCTCCTCCGGGGAACTCGGCGTGGCTTCCCCCTCCACCGGGGAACTTGGTGGGGGTTCCCCCTCCTCCGGGGCCTCCGCCGGGCTTTTTCCTCCTCCCGGGCAACTGCCGGGGCTTCCCCCTCCTCCGGGGAACTCAGCGGGGGTTACCTCTCCACCGGGGAACTCGGCGGGGATTCCCCCTCCTCCGGGAAACTCGGCGGGGCTTCTCCCTCCTCCGGGGAACTTGGTGGGGGTTCCCCTATCTCCAGGGCAACCGCCGGGGCTTCCCTCTCCTCCGGGGGACTCGGCGAGGCTTCCCCCTCTTCCGGGGCCACCGCCGGGGGTTCCCCCTTCCGGGGACCTCGGTGGGGCTTCCCCCTCCTCCGGGGAACTCGGCGGGGGTTCCCCCTCCTCCGGGGCAACCGCCGGGGCTTCCCCCTCCTCCGGGGCCTCCGCCGGGGCTTATCCCTCCTCCGGGGCCTCCGTCGGGGCTTCCCCCTCCTCCGGGGCCTCCGCCGGGGCTTCCCCCTCCTCCGGGGAACTCTGCGTGGGTTCCCCCTCCTCCGGGGCCTCCGCCGTGGCTTCCCTCTCTCCGGGGCCTCCGCCGGGGCTTCCTCCTCCTCCGGGGAACTCAGCGGGGGTTACCCCTCCTCCGGGGCCACCGCCGGGGCTTCCCCTTCCTCCGGGGCAAATGCCGGGGCTTCCCACTCCTCCGGGGCCTCCGTCGGGGCTTCCCCCTCCTCCGGGGCCTCCGCCGGGGCTTCCCCCTCCTCCGGGGAACTTGCTGGGGGTTCCCCCTCCTCCGGGGGACTCGGCAAGGCCCCTCCCTCCTCCGGGGAACTTGGCGGGGGTTCCCCCATCTCCGGGGACTCCGCCGGGCTTCCCTCTTCTCCGGGGCAACCGCCGGGGCTTCCCCCTCCTCCGGGGAACTTTGCGGGGGTTCCCTCTCCTCCGTGGGACTCGGCGGGGGTTCCCCTTTCTCCGAGGGACTCGGCGGGGCCTCCCACTCCTCCAGGGCAACCGCCGGGGCTTCCCCCTCCTCCGAGAGACTCGGCGGGGATTCCCCCTCCTCCGGGGGACTTGGCGGGGGTTTCCCTCAACCGGGGGACTCGCCGGGGCTTCCCCCTCCTCCGGGGAACTCTGCGTGGGTTCCCCCTCCTCCGGGGCCTCCGCCGTGGCTTCCCTCTCTCCGGGGCCTCCGCCGGGGCTTCCCCCTCCTCCGGGGAACTCGCCGGGGCTTCCCCCTCTCCGGGGCCTCCGCCGGGGCTTCCTCCTCTACGGGGCCTCCGCCGGGGCTTCCCCATCCTCCGGGGCCTCCGCCGGGGCTTCCCCCTCCTCCGGGGAACATGCTGGGGGTTCCCCCTCCTCCGGGGGACTCGGCAAGGCCCCTCCCTCCTCCGGGGAACTTGGCGGGGGTTCCCCCATCTCCGGGGACTCCGCCGGGCTTCCCTCTTCTCCGGGGCAACCGCCGGGGCTTCCCCCTCCTCCGGGGAACTTTGCGGGGGTTCCCTCTCCTCCGGGGGACACGGCGGGGGTTCCCGCTCCCCTGGGGGACTCGGCGGGGCTTCCCCCTTCTCCAGGGCAACCGCCGGGGCTTCCCCCTCCTCCGGGGGACTCGGCGGGGATTTCCCATCCTCCGGGGGACTTGGCGGGAGTTCCCCCTCCTCCGGGGGACTCGGCGGGGCTTCCCCCTTCTCCGGGGCCTCAGTCAGGGCTTCCCCCTTCTCCGGGGCCTCCGCTGGGGCTTCCCCCTCTCCGGGGCCTCCGCCGGGGCATCCCCCTTCTCCGGGAAACTTTGCGGGGGTTCCCCCTCCTCCGGGGAGCTCAACGGGGGTTCTCCCTCCTCCGGGGAACTCGGCGGGGGTTCCCCCTCCTCCGGGAAACTCGGCGGGGCTTCCCCCTCCTCCGGGGCCACCGCCAGGCTCCCCCCTCCTCCGGGGAACTCGGCGGGGGTTCCCGCTCCTCCGGGGCCTCCGCCGTGGTCGCCCTCTTTTCCAGGGCGACCGCCGGGGCTTTCCACTCCTCCGGGAAACTCGCCGGGGCTCACCCCTCCTCCGTGGCCACCGCCGGGGCTTTTCCCATCCTTTAGGGCAACCGCTGGGGCTTCCCTCTCCTCCGGGGCACTCGGCGGGGCTTCCCCCTCCTCCGGGGAACTTGTGGGGTTTCCCCCTCCTCCAGGGGACTCGGCGGGGCGTCCCACTCCTCCGGGGCGTCCGCCGGGCTTCCCGCTCCTCCGGGGCAACCGCCGGGGCTTCCCTCTCATCCGGGGCCACCGCCGGGGCCACCGCCGGGGCTTCCCCCTCCTCCGGGGAACTTGGCGGGGATTCCCTCTCCTCCGTGCGACTCGGCGGGGGTTCCCCACATCCGGGGAACTCGGCGGGGCTTCCCCCTCCTCCGGGGCCACCGCCGGGGCTTCCCCCCGCTCCGGGGAACTCGGCGGGGGTTTACCCATCTCCGGGGCAACCGCCGGGGCTTCCCCCTCCTCCGGGGCCTCCGCCTGGGCTTTCCCCTCATCCGGGGAACTCGCCGGGGCTTCCCCCTCTCCGGGGCCTCCGCCGGGGCTTCCTCCTCTACGGGGCCTCCGCCGGGGCTTCCCCCTCCTCCGGGAAACTCTGCCTGGGGTCCCCCTCCTCCGGGTCCTCCGCCATGGCTTCCCCCTTTTCGGGGCCTCCGCCGGGGCTTCCCCCTCCACCGGGGAACTCAGCGGGGGTTACCCCTTTGAACGGGGAACTTCGCGGGGGTATCCCCTCCTCCGGGGGACTCGGTGAGGCTTCCCCCTCCTCCGGGGCCACCGCCGGAGCTTACCTCTCCTCCGGGGCAACCGCTGGGGCTTTCCCCTCCTCCGGGAAACATGGCGGGGGTTCCCCCTCCTCCGGGGAACTTGGTGGGGGTTCCCCCTCCTCCGGGGCCTCCGCCGGGGCTTCCCCCTCCTACCGGGCAACTGCCGGGGCTTCCCCCTCCTCCAGGGAACTCAGCGGGGGTTACCCCTCCACCGGGGAACTCGGCGGGGCTTCCCCCTCCTCCGGGGAACTAGGCGGGGGTTCCCCCTCCTCCGGGGCCACCACCGTGGCTTCCCCCTCCTCCGGGGGACTCGGCGGGGCTTTCCCCTCCTCCGTGAAACTTGGCGGGAGTTCCCTCTTCTCCGGGGCCTCCGCCGGGGCTTCCCCCTTCTCCGGGGCAACCGCCTGGCCTTCCCCCTCCACCGAGGAACTCGGCGAAGGTTCCCCCTCCTCTGGGGGACTCGGCGGGGATTCCCCGTCCTCCATGGGACTCAGCGGGGATTCCCCCTCCTTCGTGGGACTCGGCGGGGCTTCCCCCTCCTCCAGAAAAAACGGCTGGGCTTCCCCCTCCTCCGGGGCAACCGTCGTGGCTTCCCCCTCCTCCGGGGGACTCGGCGGGGCTTCCCCCTCCTGCAGGGAACTCGGCGGTGGTTCCCCCTCCGTGGCAACAGCCGGGTTTCCCCCTCCTCAGGGGGAATCGGCAGGGCTTCCCCGTCCTCCGGGGCCTCCGCCAGGGCTTCCCCCTTAAGCGGGTCAACCGCCGGGGCTTCCCCCTCCTCCGGGGAACTCGGCGGGGGTTTCCCCTTCTCCGTGGGATATGGCGGGGGTTCCCCCTCCTCCGAGGGACTCGGCGGGGCTTCCCCCACCTCCGGGGAACTCGGCGGGAGTTTTCCCTCCTCCGGGGCCTCCGCCGTGGCTTCCCTCTCCTTCGAAGCAACCGCCGTGGCTTCCGCCTCCTCCGGGAAACTCGGCGGGGCTTCTCCATCCTCCGGGGAACTTGGACGGGGTTTTCCCATCTCCAAGGCAACCGCCGGGGCCTTCCCCTCCTCCGGGGAACTCGCCGGGGCTCCCCTTTCCTCCGGGGCCACCGCCGGGGCTTCCCCCTCCTCCGGGGAACTTGGCGGGGATTCCCTCTCCTCCGGGGGACTCGGCGGGGCTTTCCCCTCCTCCGGGGCCACCGCCGGGGCTTCCCCCTCCTCCGGGGGACTCGGCGGGGATTTCCCCTCCTCCGTGGGACTTGGCGGGGGTTCTTCCTCCTCCGGGGAGCTCAACGGGGGTTCCCCCTCCTCCGGGGAACTCGGCGGGGGTTCCCCCTCCCCTGGGGGACTCGGCGGGGCTTCCCCCTCTCCGGGGCCACCGCCGGGGCTTCCCCCTCCTCCGGGAAACTCTGCGGGGGTTCCCCCTCCTCCGGGGAGCTCAACGGGGGTTCCCCCTCCTCCGGGGAACTCGGCGGATGTTCCCCCTCCTCCGGGAAACTCGGCGGGGGTTTCCTTTCCTCCGGGGGACTTGGCTTGGGTTATTCCTCCCCCTGGGGACTTAGCGGGGCTTCCCCCTCCTCCGGGGCAACCGCCGGGGCTTCCACCTCCTCCGGGGAACTCGGCGGGGCTTCCCCCTCCTCCGGGGCCACCGCCGGGGCTTTCCCCTCCTCCGGGAAACTCGCCGGGGCTCACCCCTCCTCCATGGCCACCGCCGGTGCTTTTTCCATCCTCCAGGGCTACCGCCGGGGCTTCCCTCTCCTCCGGGAAACTCGGCGGGGCGTCCCACTCCTCCGGGGGACTCGGTGAGGCTTCCCCCTTCCTCCGGGGCCCCCGCCGGGGCTTCCCTCTCATCCGGGGCCACCGCCGGGGCTTCCCCCTCCTCCGGGGAACTTGGCGGGGATTCCCTCTCCTCCGTGGGACTCGGCGGGGGTTCCCCACATCCGGGGGACTCGGCGGGGCTTCCCCCTCCGCCGGGGAACTTGGCGGGGGTTCCCCTATCTCTGGGGCCTCCAGCGGTCTTCCCGCTCCTCCGGGGCAACCGCCGAGGCTTCCTCCTCCTCCGGGGAATTTGGCGGGGTTCCCCCTCCTCTAGGGGCATGGAGGGGGTTTCCCCTCCTCCGGGGGACTCGGCGGGGCTTTCCTTCTCCTCCGGGGCCACCGCCGGGGCTTCCCCATCCTCCGGGGGAATCGGCGGGGATTTCCCCTCCTCCGTGGGACTTGGCGGGGGCTCCCCCTCCTCCGGGGGACTCGGCGGGGCTTCCCACTCCACCGGGGCCTCCGCCTGGGCTTTTCCCCCTCCGGGGAACTCGGCGCGGGTTCCCCCTCCTCCGGGGGACTTGGCGGGGGTTCTTCCTCCTCCGGGGAGCTCAACGGGGGTTCCCCCTCCTCCGGGGAACTCGGCGGGGGTTCTCCCTCCACCGGTAAACTCGGCGGGGGTTCCCTTTCCCCGGGAGACTTGGCGGGGGTTCTTTCTCCCTCAGGGGACTCAGCGGGGCTTCCCCCTCCTCCGGGGAACTCGGATGGTTTTCCCCCTCCTCCGGGGAACTCGGCGGGGGTTTCCCCACCTCCGGGGCAACCGCCGGGCTTCCCCCTCCTCCGGGGCCTCCGCCGGGGCTTCCCCCTCCACCGGGGCCTCAGTCAGGGCTTCCCCCTCCTCCGGGGCCTCAGTCAGGGCTTCCCCCTCTTCCTGGGCCTCCGCCGGGGCTTCCTCCTCCACCGGGGAATTTAGCGGGGGTTACCCCTTTCAACGTGGAACTTGGCGGGGGTTACCTCTCCTCCGGGGGACACGGCGGGGGTTCCCCCACCCCTGGGGGACTCGGCGGGTCTTCCCCCTTCTCCAGGGCAACCGCCAGGGCTTCCCCCTCCTCCGGGGGACTCGGCGGGGATTTCCCCTCCTCCGGGGGACTTGGCTGGAGTTCCCCCTCCTCCGGGGGACACGGCGGGGGTTCCCCCTCCTCCGAAGAACTCTGCGTGGGTTCCCGCTCCACCGGAACCTCCGCCTGGGCTTCCCCCTCCCCTCCGGGGAACTCGGCGGGGGTTTCCCCCTCCTCCGGGGGACTTGGCGGGGGTTCCCCCTCCTCCGGGGAGCTCAACGGGGGTTCCCCCTCCTCCGGGGAACTCGGCGGGAGTTCCCCCTCCTCCGGGAAACTCGGCGGGGGTTCCCTTTCCTCCGGGGGGCTTCCTTCCCCCTCCGGGGGACTCGGCAGGGCTTCCCCCTCCTCCGGGGCCACCGCCGGGGGTTCCCCCTCCTCTGGCAGACTCGGCGGGGCTTTCCCCTCCTCCAGGGCAACCGCCGGGGCTTCCCCCTCCTCCGGGGAACTCGGCGGAGCTTCCCCCTCCTCCGGGGAACTTGGTGGGGGTTCCCCCTTCTTCTGGGCCTCCGCTGGGGCTTCCCCCTCCTCCGGGGCAACGGCCGGGGCTTCCCCCTCCTCCGGGGAACTCAGCGGGGGTTACCCCCTCCTCCGGGGTACTCGGCGGGGGTTCCTCCTCCTCCGGGGCCTCCGCCGTGGCTTCCCTCTCCTCCGAAGCAACCGCCGTGGCTTTCCCCTCCTCCGGGGAACTTGGTGGGGGTTCCCCCATCTCCAGGGCAACCGCCGGGGCTTCCCCCTCCTCCGGGGAACTTGGCGTGGGTTCCCTCTCCTCCGGGGAACTCGCCGGGGCTCCCCCCTCCGCCGGGGCCACCGCCGGGGCTTCCCCCTCCTCCGGGGAACTCGGCGGGGGTTCCCCCACCTCCGGGGCAACCGCCGGGCTTCTCCCTCCTCCGGGGCCTCCGCCGGGGCTTCCCCCTCCTCCGGGGCCTCAGTAAGGGCTTCCCCCTCCTCCGGGGCCTCCGCCGGGGCTTCCCCCTCCTCCGGGGAACTCAGCGGGGGTTACCCCTTTCAACAGGGAACTTGGCGGGGGTTCCCTCTCCTCCGGGGGACACGGCGGGGGTTCCCGCTCCCCTGGGGGACTCGGCGGGGCTTCCCCCTTCTCCAGGGCAACCGCCGGGGCTTCCCCCTCCTCCGGGGGATTCGGCGGGGATTTCCCATCCTCCGGGGGACTTGGCGGGAGTTCCCCCTCCTCCGGGGGACTCGGCGGGGCTTCCCCCTCCTCCGGGGCCTCAGTCAGGGCTTCCCCCTTCTCCGGGGCCTCCGCTGGTATTCCCCCTCTCCGGGGCCTCCGCCGGGGCATCCCCCTTCTCCGGGAAACTTTGCGGGGGTTCCCCCTCCTCCGGGGAGCTCAACGGGGGTTCCCCCTCCTCCGGGGAACTCGGCGGGGGTTCCCCCTCCTCCGGGAAACTCGGCGGGGGTTCCCTTTCCTCCGGGGGACTTGGCGGGGGTTCTTCCTCCCCCAGGGGACTCAGCGGGGCTTCCCCCTTCTCCGGGGCAACCGCCGGGGCTTCCCCCTCCTCCGGGGAACTCGGCGGGGCTTCCCCCTCCTCCGACGCCACGGCCAGGCTCCCCCCTCCTCCGGGGAACTCGGCGGGGGTTCCCCCTCCTCCGGGGAACTCTGCGTGGGTTCCCGCTCCTCCGGGGCCTCCGCCGTGGCCGCCCTCTTTTCCAGGGCGACCGCCGGGGCATTCCACTCCTCCGGGAAACTCGCCGGGGCTCACCCCTCCTCCGTGGCCACCGCCGGGGCTTTACCCATCATTTAGGGCAACCGCTGGGGCTTCCCTCTCCTCCGGGGCACTCGGCGGGGCTTCCCCCTCCTCCGGGGAACTTTGTGGGGTTTCCCCCTCCTCCAGGGGACTCGGCGGGGCGTCCCACTCCTCCGGGGCCTCCGCCGGGCTTCCTGCTCCTCCGGGGCAACCGCCGGGGCTTCCCTCTCATCCGGGGCCACCGCCGGGGCCTCCGCCGGGGCTTCCCCCTCCTCCGGGGAACTTGGCGGGGATTCCCTCTCCTCCGTGCGACTCGGCGGGGGTTCCCCACTTCCGGGGAACTCGGCGGGGCTTCCCCCTCCTCAGGGGCCACCGCCGGGGCTTCCCCCCGCTCCGGGGAACTCGGCGGGGGTTTACCCATCTCCGGGGCAACCGCCGGGGCTTCCCCCTCCTCCGGGGCCTCCGCCGGGGCTTTCCCCTCATCCGGGGAACTCGCCGGGGCTTCCCCCTCTCCGGGGCCTCCGCCGGGGCTTCCTCCTCTACGGGGCCTCCGCCGGGGCTTCCCCATCCTCCGGGAAACTCTGCCTGGGGTCTCCCTCCTCCGGGTCCTCCGCCATGGCTTCCCCCTTTTCGGGGCCTCCGCCGGGGCTTCCCCCTCCACCGGGGAACTCAGCGGGGGTTACCCCTTTGAACGGGGAACTTCGCGGGGGTATCCCCTCCTCCGGGGGACTCGGTGAGGCTTCCCCCTCCTCCGGGGCCACCGCCGGAGCTTACCACTCCTCCGGGGCAACCGCTGGGGCTTTCCCCTCCTCCGGGAAACATGGCGGGGGTTCCCCCTCCTCCGGGGAACTTGGTGGGGGTTCCCCCTCCTCCGGGGCCTCCGCCGGGGCTTCCCCCTCCTACCGGGCAACTGCCGGGGCTTCCCCCTCCTCCAGGGAACTCAGCGGGGGTTACCCCTCCACCGGGGAACTTGGCGGGGGTTCCTCCTCCTCTAGGGGACTCGGCGGGGGTTCCCCCTCCTCCGGGGCCTCCGCCGTGGCTTCCCTCTCCTCCGAAGCAACCGCCGGGGGCTTCCCCCTCCTCCGGGGAACTTGGCGTGGGTTCCCTCTCCTCCGGGGAACTTGGTGGGGGTTCCCCTTTCTCCAGGGCAACCGCCGGGGCTTCCCTCTCCTCCGGGGGACTCGGCGAGGCTTCCCCCTCTTCCGGGGCCACCGCCGGGGGTTCCCCCTTCCGGGGACCTCGGCGGGGGTTCCCCCTCCTCCGGGGCAACCGCCGGGGCTTCCCCCTCCTCCGGGGCCTCCGCCGGGGCTTATCCCTCCTCCGGGGCCTCCGTCGGGGCTTCCCCCTCCTCCGGGGCCTCCGCCGGGGCTTCCCCCTCTCCGGGGCCTTCGCCGGGGCATCCTCCTTTCCGGGGCCTCCGCCGGGGCTTCCCCCTCCTCCGGGGAACTCTGCGTGGGTTCCCGCTCCTCCGGGGCCTCCGCCGTGGCTTCCCTCTCTCCGGGGCGCCCGCCGGGGCTTCCCCCTCCTCCGGGGAACTCAGCGGGGGTTCCCCCTCCTCCGGGGCAACCGCCGGGGCTTCCCTCTCCTCCGGGGCCTCCGCCGGGGCTTATCCCTCCTCCGGGGCCTCCGTCGGGGCTTCCCCCTCCTCCGGGGCCTCCGCCGGGGCTTCCCCCTCTCCGGGGCCTCTGCCGGGGCATCCTCCTCTCCGGGGCCTCCGCCGGGGCTTCCCCCTCCTCCGGGGAACTCTGCGTGGGTTCCCGCTCCTCCGGGGCCTCCGCCGTGGCTTCCCTCTTCTCCGGGGCAACCGCCGGGGCTTCCCCCTCCTCTGGGGAATTCGGCGGGGCTTCCCCCTCACCGGGGAACTATGTGGGGTTTCCCCCTCCACCAGGGGACTCGGCGGGACTGCCCACCCCTCCGGGGGACTCGGCGGGGCTTCCCTCTCCTCCGGGGAACTTGGCGGGGGTTCCCCCTCCTCCGGGGCCTCCACCGTGGCTTCCCCCTCCTCCGGGGGACTCGGCGGGGCTTTCCCCTCCTCCGTGGAACTTGGCGGGAGTTCCCTCTTCTCCGGGGCCTCCGCCGGGGCTTCCCCCCTTCTCCGGGGCAACCGCCTGGCCTTCCCCCTCCACCGAGGAACTCGGCGAAGGTTCCCCCTCCTCTGGGGGATTCGGCGGGGATTCCCCGTCCTCCATGGGACTCAGCGGGGATTCCCCCTCCTTCGTGGGACTCGGCGGGGCTTCCCCCTCCTCCAGAAAACTCGGCGGGGCTTCCCCCTCCTCCGGGGCAACCGTCGTGGCTTCCCCCTCCTCCGGGGGACTCGGCGGGGCTTCCCCCTCCTGCAGGGAACTCGGCGGTGGTTCCCCCTCCGTGGCAACAGCCGGGTTTCCCCCTCCTCAGGGGGAATCGGCAGGGCTTCCCCGTCCTCCGGGGCCTCCGCCAGGGCTTCCTCCTTATGCGGGTCAACCGCCGGGGCTTCCCCCTCCTCCGGGGAACTCGGCGGGGCTTCCCCCTCCTCCGGGGAACTCGGCGGGGCTTCCCCCTCCTCCGGGGAACTCGGCGGGGCTTCCCTCTCCTCCGGGGCCACCGCCGGGGCTTCCCCCTCTTCCGGGGAACTCGGCGGGGGTACCCCCTCCTCCGGGGAACTCTGCGTGGGTTCCCGCTCCTCCGGGGCCTCCGCCGTGGCCGCCCTCTTTTCCGGGGCGACCGCCGGGGCTTTGCCCTCCTCCGGGAAACTCGCCGGGGCTGACCCCTCCTCCGTGGCCACCGCCGGGGCTTTTCCCATCCTCCAGGGCAACCGCCGGGGCTTCCCTCTCCTCCGGGGAACTCGGCGGGGGTTCCACCTCCTCCGGGGCCTCCGCCGTGGCTTCCCTCTCCTCCGGGGCAACCGCCGGGGCTTCCCCCTCCTCCGGGGAACTTGGCGGGGGTTCCCTCTCCACCGGGGGACTAGGCGGGGGTTCCCCCTCCTTCGGGGAACTTGTCACGGTGTCCTCTCCTCCGGGGCCTCCGCCTGGGCTTCCCCCTCCACCGAAGCAACCACCGGGGCTTCCCCCGCCTCCGAAGAACTCGCCGGGGCTCCCCCCTCCTCCGTGACCACCACCGGCGCTACCCTATCCTTCGGGGAACTTGGCGGGGGTTCCCTCTCCTCCGGGGGACTCGGTGGGGGTTCTCCCTCATCCGGTTGACTCGGCGGGGCTTCCCCCACCTCCGTGGCAACCGCCGGGGCTTCCCCCTCCTCCGGGGGACTCGGCGGGGCTTCCCCCTCCTCCGGGGAACTTGGCGGGGGTTCCCCCTCCTCCTGGGCCTCCGCCGGGGCTTACCTCTTTAGCGGGGCAACCGCCAGGGCTTCCACCTCATCCGGGGAACTCGGCGGGGGTTCCCCCTCCTCCGGGGGACTTTGCGGGGGTTCCCCCTTTCGGGTAACTCGGCGGGGTTTCCCCCTCCTCCGGACCACTCGGCGGGGCTTCCCCCTCCTCCGGGGATTTCAGCGGGGGTTACCCCTTTCAACGGGGAACTTGGCGGGGGTTCCCTCTCCTCAGGGGGACACGGCGGGGGTTCCCCCTCCTCCGGGGAACTCGGCGGGGGTTCCACCTCCATCGGGGCAACCGCCGGGGCTTCCACCACCTCCGGGGCCACCGCTGGGGTTTCCCCCACCTTTCGGGGAACTCTGTGTGGGTTCCCCCTCCTCCGGGGCCTCCGCCGTGGCTTCCCCCTCCTCCGGGGAACTCGGCGGGGGTTACCCTTCCAACGGGGAACTTGGCGGTGGTTCCCTCTCCTCCGGGGGACACGGCGGGGGTTCCCCCTCCTCCGGGGGACTCGGCGGGGCTTCCCCCTTCTGCAGGGCAACCGCCGGGGCTTCCCCCTCCTCCGGGGCATCCACCGGGACTCCCCCTCTCCCAGGGAACTCGGCGGGCGGTTCCCCCTCCTCCGGGGCCTACGCCGTGGCTTCCCTCTCCTCCGGGGCAACCGCCGGGGCTTCCCCCCCCTCCGGGGAACTCAGCGGGGATTCTCCCTCCTCCGGGGAACTTGATAGGGGTTCCCCCTCCTCCAGGGGACTCGGCAAGGCTTTCCATTCCACCGGGGGCTCCACCTGGGCTTCCCCCCCCTCCGGGGAACTTGGCGGGGGTTCCCCCTCCTCCGGGGGACTTTGCGGGGGTTCCCCCCCCACCGGGGGACTCAGCGGGGGTTTCCTCTCCTCCGGGGTCTCCGCCGGGGTTTCCCCCTCCTCCGGGGAACTTTGCGTGGGTTCCCCCTCCTCCGGGGCCTCCGCCGTGGCTACCCTCTTCTCCGGGGCAACCGCCGGGGCTTTCTTCTCCTCCGGGAAACTCGCCGGGGCTCCCCCCTCCTCCGGGGCCACCACCGGGGGTTCCCCCTCCTCCGGGAAACTCAGCGGGGATTCTCCCTCCTCCGGGGAACTTGATAGGGGTTCCCCCTCCTCCAGGGGACTCGGCAAGGCTTTCCATTCCACCGGGGGCTCCACCTGGGCTTCCCCCCCCTCCGGGGAACTTGGCGGGGGTTCCCCCTCCTCCGGGGGACTTTGCGGGGGTTCCCCCTTTCGGGTAACTCGGCGGGGTTTCCCCCTCCTCCGGACCACTCGGCGGGGCTTCCCCCTCCTCCGGGGAACTCAGCGGGGGTTACCCCTTTCAACGGGGAACTTGGCGGGGGTTCCCTCTCCTCAGGGGGACACGGCGGGGGTTCCCCCTCCTCCGGGGAACTCGGCGGGGGTTCCACCTCCATCGGGGCAACCGCCGGGGCTTCCACCACCTCCGGGGCCACCGCTGGGGTTTCCCCCACCTTTCGGGGAACTCTGTGTGGGTTCCCCCTCCTCCGGGGCCTCCGCCGTGGCTTCCCCCTCCTCCGGGGAACTCGGCGGGGGTTACCCTTCCAACGGGGAACTTGGCGGGGGTTCCCTCCCCTCCGGGGGACACGGCGGGGGTTCCCCCTCCTCCGGGGGACTCGGCTGGGCTTCCCCCTTCTGCAGGGCAACCGCCGGGGCTTCCCCCTCCTCCGGGGCCACCGCCGGGACTCCCCCTCTCCCAGGGAACTCGGCGGGCGGTTCCCCCTCCTCCGGGGCCTACGCCGTGGCTTCCCTCTCCTCCGGGGCAACCGCCGGGGCTTCCCCCCCCTCCGGGGAACTTGGCGGGGGTTCCCTTTTCTCCGGGGGACTCGGCGGGGGTTCCCCCCCCACCGGGGGACTCAGCGGGGGTTTCCTCTCCTCCGGGGTCTCCGCCGGGGTTTCCCCCTCCTCCGGGGAACTTTGCGTGGGTTCCCCCTCCTCCGGGGCCTCCGCCGTGGCTACCCTCTTCTCCGGGGCAACCGCCGGGGCTTTCTTCTCCTCCGGGAAACTCGCCGGGGCTCCCCCCTCCTCCGGGGCCACCACCGGGGGTTCCCCCTCCTCCGGGAAACTCAGCGGGGATTCTCCCTCCTCCGGGGAACTTGATAGGGGTTCCCCCTCCTCCAGGGGACTCGGCAAGGCTTTCCATTCCACCGGGGGCTCCACCTGGGCTTCCCCCCCCTCCGGGGAACTTGGCGGGGGTTCCCCCTCCTCCGGGGGACTTTGCGGGGGTTCCCCCTTTCGGGTAACTCGGCGGGGTTTCCCCCTCCTCCGGACCACTCGGCGGGGCTTCCCCCTCCTCCGGGGAACTCAGCGGGGGTTACCCCTTTCAACGGGGAACTTGGCGGGGGTTCCCTCTCCTCAGGGGGACACGGCGGGGGTTCCCCCTCCTCCGGGGAACTCGGCGGGGGTTCCACCTCCATCGGGGCAACCGCCGGGGCTTCCACCACCTCCGGGGCCATCGCTGGGGTTTCCCCCACCTTTCGGGGAACTCTGTGTGGGTTCCCCCTCCTCCGGGGCCTCCGCCGTGGCTTCCCCCTCCTCCGGGGAACTCGGCGGGGGTTACCCTTCCAACGGGGAACTTGGCGGGGGTTCCCTCCCCTCCGGGGGACACGGCGGGGGTTCCCCCTCCTCCGGGGGACTCGGCTGGGCTTCCCCCTTCTGCAGGGCAACCGCCGGGGCTTCCCCCTCCTCCGGGGCCACCGCCGGGACTCCCCCTCTCCCAGGGAACTCGGCGGGCGGTTCCCCCTCCTCCGGGGCCTACGCCGTGGCTTCCCTCTCCTCCGGGGCAACCGCCGGGGCTTCCCCCCCCTCCGGGGAACTTGGCGGGGGTTCCCTTTTCTCCGGGGGACTCGGCGGGGGTTCCCCCTCCTCCGGGGGACTCGGCGGGGCTTCCCCCTCCTCCGGGAAACTCGGCGGGGGTTCCCTTTCCTCCGGGGGACTTAGCGGGGGTTCCCCCCCCCACCGGGGGACTCAGCGGGGGTTTCCTCTCCTCCGGGGCCTCCGCCGGGGTTTCCCCCTCCTCCGGGGAACTTTGCGTGGGTTCCCCCTCCTGCGGGGCCTCCGCCGTGGCTACCCTCTTCTCCGGGGCAACCGCCGGGGCTTTCTTCTCCTCCGGGAAACTCGCCGGGGCTCCCCCCTCCACCGGGGCCACCACCGGGGGTTCCCCCTCCTCCGGGAAACTCAGCGGGGATTCTCCCTCCTCCGGGGAACTTGATAGGGGTTCCCCCTCCTCCAGGGGACTCGGCAAGGCTTTCCATTCCACCGGGGGCTCCACCTGGGCTTCCCCCCCCTCCGGGGAACTTGGCGGGGGTTCCCCCTCCTCCGGGGCCTCCGCCGGGGCTTCCCTCTTTAGCGGGGCAACCGCCGGGGCTTCCCCCTCCGCCGGGGAACTCGGCGGGGGTTCCCCCTTCTCTAGGAAATTTTGCGGGGGTTCTCTCTCCTCCAGAGGACTCGGCGGGGGTTCCCCCTCCTCCGTGGCAACCGCCGGGGCTTCCCCCTCCTCCGGGAGACTCGGCGGGGATTCCCCCTCCTCCGGGGAACTTGGCGGGGGTTCCCTCTCCACCGGGGGACTAGGCGGGGGTTCCCTCTCCTCCAAAGTACTCGGCGGGGGTTCCCCCTCCTTCGGGGAACTTGTCACGGTGTCCTCTCCTCCGGGGCCTCCGCCTGGGCTTCCCCCTCCACCGAAGCAACCACCGGGGCTTCCCCCGCCTCCGAAGAACTCGCCGGGGCTCCCCCCTCCTCCGTGACCACCACCGGCGCTACCCTATCCTTCGGGGAACTTGGCGGGGGTTCCCTCTCCTCCGAGGGACTCGGTTGGGGTTCTCCCTCCTCCGGTTGACTCGGCGGGGCTTCCCCCACCTCCGTGGCAACCGCCGGGGCTTCCCCCTCCTCCGGGGGACTCGGCGGGGCTTCCCCCTCCTCCGGGGAACTTGGCGGGGGTTCCCCCTCCTCCTGGGCCTCCGCCGGGGCTTACCTCTTTAGCGGGGCAACCGCCAGGGCTTCCACCTCCTCCGGGGAATTTGGCGGGGGTTCCCCCTCCTCCGGGGGACTTTGCGGGGGTTCCCCCTTTCGGGTAACTCGGCGGGGTTTCCCCCTCCTCCGGGGCCTCCGCCGTGGCTTCCCCCTCCTCCGGGGAACTCGGCGGGGGTTACCCTTCCAACGGGGAACTTGGCGGGGGTTCCCTCTCCTCCGGGGGACACGGCGGGGGTTCCCCCTCCTCCGGGGGACTCGGCGGGGCTTCCCCCTTCTGCAGGGCAACCGCCGGGGCTTCCCCCTCCTCCGGGGCCACCGCCGGGACTCCCCCTCTCCCAGGGAACTCGGCGGGCGGTTCCCCCTCCTCCGGGGCCTACGCCGTGGCTTCCCTCTCCTCCGGGGCAACCGCCGGGGCTTCCCCCTCCTCCGGGGAACTTGGCGGGGGTTCCCTTTTCTCCGGGGGACTCGGCGGGGGTTCCCCCTCCTCCGGGGGACTCGGCGGGGCTTCCCCCTCCTCCGGGAAACTCAGGGGGGGTTCCCTTTCCTCCGGGGGACTTAGCGGGGGTTCCCCCCCCACCGGGGGACTCAGCGGGGGTTTCCTCTCCTCCGGGGCCTCCGCCGGGGTTTCCCCCTCCTCCGGGGAACTTTGCGTGGGTTCCCCCTCCTCCGGGGCCTCCGCCGTGGCTACCCTCTTCTCCGGGGCAACCGCCGGGGCTTTCTTCTCCTCCGGGAAACTCGCCGGGGCTCACCCCTCCTCCGGGGCCACCACCGGGGGTTCCCCCTCCTCCGGGAAACTCAGCGGGGATTCTCCCTCCTCCGGGGAACTTGATAGGGGTTCCCCCACCTCCAGGGGACTCGGCAAGGCTTTCCATTCCACCGGGGGCTCCACCTGGGCTTCCCCCCCCTCCGGGGAACTTGGCGGGGGTTCCCCCTCCTCCGGGGCCTCCGCCGGGGCTTCCCTCTTTAGCGGGGCAACCGCCGGGGCTTCCCCCTCCGCCGGGGAACTCGGCGGGGGTTCCCCCTTCTCTAGGAAATTTTGCGGGGGTTCTCTCTCCTTCAGAGGACTCGGCGGGGGTTCCCCCTCCTCCGTGGCAACCGCCGGGGCTTCCCCCTCCTCCAGGAGACTCGGCGGGGATTCCCCCTCCTCCGGGGAACTTTGCGGGGGTTCCCCCTTCTCAGGGGGAGTCGGCGGGGCTTCCCCCACCTCCGTGGCAACCGCCGGGGCTTCCCCCTCCTCCGGGGGAATCGGCGGGGATTCCCCCTCCTACGGGGAACTTTGCGGGGGTTCCCCCTTCTCCGGGGGACTCGGCGAGGCTACCCCCTCCTCCGTGGCAACCGCCGGGGTCTCTCACTCCACTGGGGCTTTCGCCTGGGCTTCCCCCACCCTCCGGGAACTCGGCGGGGGTTCCCCCTCCTCCGGGAACTCGGCGGGGCTTACCCCTCCTCCGGGGCAACCGCCTAGGCTTCCCCCTCCTCCGGGGGACTTGGCGGGGATTCACCCTCCTCCGGGGAACTTTGCGAGGGTTCCCCCTTCTCCGGGGGACTTGGCGGGGGTTCCCCCTCCTCCAGGGGACTTGGTGGGGTTTCCCCCATTAGCGGGGCAACCGCCGGGGCTTCCCCCTCCACCGGGGGACTCGGCGGGGATTCCCCCTCCTCCGGGGGACTTGGCGGGGGTTCCCTCTCCTCCGAGGGACTCGGCGGGGCTTCGCCCCCCTACGGGGAACTCGGCGGGGCTTCCCCCTCCTCTGAGGCCACCGCCGGGGCTTCCCCCTCCTCCGAGGCCACCGCCGGGGCTTCCCCTTCCTCCGGTGGACTCGGCGGGGGTTCCCCCTCCGGGACAACCGCCGGGGCTTCCCCATCCTCCGGGGGACTCGCCGGGGGTTCCCTCTCCTCCGAGGAACTCGGCGGGGGTTCCCCCTCCACCGGGGTACTCTGCGTGGGTTCCCGCTCCTCCGGGGCCTCCGCCGTGGCCGCCCTCTTTTCCGGGGCGACCGCCGGGGCTTTCCACTCCTCCGGGAAGCTCGCCGGGGCTCACCCCACTTCCGTGGCCACCGCCGGGGCTTTTCTCATCCTCCAGGGCAACCGCCGGGGCTTCCCTCTTATCCGGGGTCACCGCCGGGGCTTCCTCCTTCTCCGGGGAACTTGGCGGGGGTTCCCTCTCCTTTGGGGGACTTGGCGGGGGTTTCCCCTCCTCCGGGGGACTCGGTGAGGCTTCCCCCTCCTCCGGAGCCACCGCCGGGGCTTCCCTCTCATCCGGGGCCACCGCCGGGGCTTCCCTCTCCTCCGGGGAACTTGGCGGGGGTTCCCTCTCCTCCGGGGGACTTGGCGGGGGTTCTTCCTCCTCCGGGGAGCTCAACGGGGGTTCCCCCTCCACCGGGAAACTCGGCGGGGGTACCCTTTCCTCCGGGGGACTTGGCGGGGGTTCTTCCTCCCCCAGGGGACTCAGCGGGGCTTCCCCCTTCTCCGGGGCAACCGCCGTTGCTTCCCCCTCCTCCGGGGAACTCGGCGGGGCTTCCCTCTCCTCCGGGGCTACCGCCGGGGCTTCCTCCTCTTCCGGGGAACTTGGCGGGGGTTCCCATATCTCCGGGGCCTCCGCCGGGCTTCCCGCTCCTCCGGGGCAACCGCCGGGGCTACCCCGTCCTCCGGGGAACTCGGCGGGGGTTCCCCCTCCTCTGGGGGACTTGGCGGGGGTTTCCCCTCCTCCGGGGGACTTGGTGAGGCTTCCCCCTCCTACGGGGCCACCGCCGGGGCTTCCCTCTCATCCGGGGCCACCGCCGGGGCTTTCCCTTCCTCCGGGGAACTTGGCGGGGGCCCCTCTTCACCGTGGGACTCGGCGGGGTTTCCCCCTCATCCGGGGGACTCGGCGGGGCTTCACACTCCTCCGGGGCAACTGCCGTGGCATCCCCCTCCTCCGGGGAACTCAGCGGGGGTTACCCCTCCACCGGGGAACTTGGCGGGGGTTCCCCCTCCTCCAGGGGACTCTGCGGGGCTTCCCACTCCACCGGGGAATCCGCCTGGGCTTCCCCCCCACCGGTGAACTCGGCGGGGGTTTCCCCTTCTCCGTGGGATATGGCGGGGGTTCCCCCTCCTCCGAGGGACTCGGCGGGGCTTCCCCCACCTCCGGGGAACTCGGCGGGAGTTCCCCCTCCTCCGGGGCCTCCGCCGTGGCTTCCCTCTCCTCCGAAGCAACCGCCGTGGCTTCCCCCTCCTCCGGGAAACTCGGCGGGGCTTCTTCATCCTCCGGGGAACTTAGTGGGGGTTTTCCCATCTCCAGGGCAACCGCCGGGGCCTTCCCCTCCTCCGGGGAACTCGCCGGGGATCCCCTTTCCTCCGGGGCCACCGTCGGGGCTTCCCCCTCCACCGGGGGACTCGGCTGGGATTCCCTCTCCTCCGGGGACTTGGCGGGGGTTCCCCCTCCTCTGGGGCCACTGCCGGGGCTTCCACCCGCTCCGGGGAACTCGGCGGGGGTTCCTCCTCCTCCGGGTCCTCCGCCATGGCTTCCCCCTTTTCGGGGCCTCCGCCGGGGCTTCCCCCTCCTCCGGGGAACTCAGCGGGGGTTCCCTCACCATAGGGGGACTCGTCTGGGGTTCCCCCTCCACTTGGGGCCTCGGCGGGGCTTCCCCCTCCTTCAGGGCAACCGCCGGGGATTCCCTCTCCTCAGGGGAACTCGTCGGGGCTCTCCCCCTCCTCCGGGGCCACCGCCGGGGCTTCCCCCTCCTCCGGGGCCACCGCTGGGGGTTCCCCCTCCCCCGGGGAACTCGGCGGGGCTTCCCCCTCCTCTGGGGCCACTTTCGGGGCTTCCACCCGCTCCGGGGAACTCGGCGGGGGTTCCCCCTCCTCCGGGTCCTCCGCCATGGCTTCCCCCTTTTCGGGGCCTCCGCCGGGGCTTCCCCCTTCTCCGGGGAACTCAGCGGGGGTTACCCCTTTAAACGGGGAACTTGGCGGGGGTTTCCCCTCCTCCGGGGGACTCGGTGAGGCTTCCCCCTCCTCCGGGGCCACCGCCGGAGCTTACCTCCCCTCCGTGGCAACCGCTGGGGCTTTCCCCTCCTCCGGGGAACATGGCGGGGGATCCCCCTCCTCCGGGGAACTTGCTGGGGGTTCCCCCTCCTCCGGGGGACTCGGCAAGGCCCCTCCCTCCTTCGGGGAACTTGGCGGGGGTTCCCCCATCTCCGGGGACTCCGCCGGGCTTCCCTCTTCTCCGGGGCAACCGCCGGGGCTTCCCCCTCCTCCGGGGAACTTTGCGGGGGTTCCCTCTCCTCCGTGGGACTCGGCGGGGGTTCCCCTTCCTCCGAGGGACTCGGCGGGGCCTCCCACTCCTCCAGGGCAACCGCCGGGGCTTCCCCCTCCTCCGAGAGACTCGGCGGGGATTCCCCCTCCTCCGGGGGACTTGGCGGGGGTTTCCCTCAACCGGGGGACTCGGCGGGGCTTCCCACTCCACCGGGGCCTCCGCCTGGGCTTCTCCCCCCCCCCCCCCCCCCCCGGGGAACTTGGCGGGGGTTCCCTCTCCTCCGGGGGACTCGGCGGGGGTTCCCCCTCCTCTGGGGGTCTCGGCGGGGCTTCCCCCTCCACCAGGGCAACCGCCGGGGCTTCACCCTCCTCCGGGGAACTCGGCGAGGCTTCCCCCTCCACCGGGGAACTTGGTGGGGTTCCCCCCTCCTCCGGGGCCTCCGCCGGGGCTTCCCCCTTCTCCCGGGCAACTGCCGGGGCTTCCCTCTCCTCCGGGGAACTCGGCGAGGCTTCCCCCTCCACCGGGGAACTTGGTGGGGGTTCCCCCTCCTCCGGGGCCTCCGCCGGGCTTTTTCCTCCTCCCGGGCAACTGCCGGGGCTTCCCCCTCCTCCGGGGAACTCAGCGGGGGTTACCTCTCCACCGGGGAACTCGGCGGGGATTCCCCCTCCTCCGGGAAACTCGGCGGGGCTTCTCCCTCCTCCGGGGAACTTGGTGGGGGTTCCCCTATCTCCAGGGCAACCGCCGGGGCTTCCCTCTCCTCCGGGGGACTCGGCGAGGCTTCCCCCTCTTCCGGGGCCACCGCCGGGGGTTCCCCCTTCCGGGGACCTCGGTGGGGCTTCCCCCTCCTCCGGGGAACTCGGCGGGGGTTCCCCCTCCTCCGGGGCAACCGCCGGGGCTTCCCCCTCCTCCGGGGCCTCCGCCGGGGCTTATCCCTCCTCCGGGGCCTCCGTCGGGGCTTCCCCCTCCTCCGGGGCCTCCGCCGGGGCTTCCCCCTCCTCCGGGGAACTCTGCGTGGGTTCCCCCTCCTCCGGGGCCTCCGCCGTGGCTTCCCTCTCTCCGGGGCCTCCGCCGGGGCTTCCTCCTCCTCCGGGGAACTCAGCGGGGGTTACCCCTCCTCCGGGGCCACCGCCGGGGCTTCCCCTTCCTCCGGGGCAAATGCCGGGGCTTCCCACTCCTCCGGGGCCTCCGTCGGGGCTTCCCCCTCCTCCGGGGCCTCCGCCGGGGCTTCCCCCTCCTCCGGGGAACTTGCTGGGGGTTCCCCCTCCTCCGGGGGACTCGGCAAGGCCCCTCCCTCCTCCGGGGAACTTGGCGGGGGTTCCCCCATCTCCGGGGACTCCGCCGGGCTTCCCTCTTCTCCGGGGCAACCGCCGGGGCTTCCCCCTCCTCCGGGGAACTTTGCGGGGGTTCCCTCTCCTCCGTGGGACTCGGCGGGGGTTCCCCTTTCTCCGAGGGACTCGGCGGGGCCTCCCACTCCTCCAGGGCAACCGCCGGGGCTTCCCCCTCCTCCGAGAGACTCGGCGGGGATTCCCCCTCCTCCGGGGGACTTGGCGGGGGTTTCCCTCAACCGGGGGACTCGCCGGGGCTTCCCCCTCCTCCGGGGAACTCTGCGTGGGTTCCCCCTCCTCCGGGGCCTCCGCCGTGGCTTCCCTCTCTCCGGGGCCTCCGCCGGGGCTTCCCCCTCCTCCGGGGAACTCGCCGGGGCTTCCCCCTCTCCGGGGCCTCCGCCGGGGCTTCCTCCTCTACGGGGCCTCCGCCGGGGCTTCCCCATCCTCCGGGAAACTCTGCCTGGGGTCCCCCTCCTCCGGGTCCTCCGCCATGGCTTCCCCCTTTTCGGGGCCTCCGCCGGGGCTTCCCCCTCCACCGGGGAACTCAGCGGGGGTTACCCCTTTGAACGGGGAACTTCGCGGGGGTTCCCCAACTCCAGGGCAACCGCCGGGGCTTCCCCCTCCTCCGGGGAACTTGGCGTGGGTTCCCTCTCCTCCGGGGAACTCGCCGGGGCTCCCCCCTCCGCCGGGGCCACCGCCGGGGCTTCCCCCTCCTCCGGGGAACTCGGCGGGGGTTCCCCCACCTCCGGGGCAACCGCCGGGCTTCCCCCTCCTCCGGGGCCTCCGCCGGGGCTTCCCCCTCCTCCGGGGCCTCAGTAAGGGCTTCCCCCTCCTCCGGGGCCTCCGCCGGGGCTTCCCCCTCCTCCGGGGAACTTAGCGGGGGTTACCCCTTTCAACAGGGAACTTGGCGGGGGTTCCCTCTCCTCCGGGGGACACGGCGGGGGTTCCCGCTCCCCTGGGGGACTCGGCGGGGCTTCCCCCTTCTCCAGGGCAACCGCCGGGGCTTCCCCCTCCTCCGGGGGACTCGGCGGGGATTTCCCATCCTCCGGGGGACTTGGCGGGAGTTCCCCCTCCTCCGGGGGACTCGGCGGGGCTTCCCCCTCCTCCGGGGCCTCAGTCAGGGCTTCCCCCTTCTCCGGGGCCTCCGCTGGGGCTTCCCCCTCTCCGGGGCCTCCGCCGGGGCATCCCCCTTCTCCGGGAAACTTTGCGGGGGTTCCCCCTCCTCCGGGGAGCTCAACGGGGGTTCTCCCTCCTCCGGGGAACTCGGCGGGGGTTCCCCCTCCTCCGGGAAACTCGGCGGGGCTTCCCCCTCCTCCGGGGCCACCGCCAGGCTCCCCCCTCCTCCGGGGAACTCGGCGGGGGTTCCCGCTCCTCCGGGGCCTCCGCCGTGGTCGCCCTCTTTTCCAGGGCGACCGCCGGGGCTTTCCACTCCTCCGGGAAACTCGCCGGGGCTCACCCCTCCTCCGTGGCCACCGCCGGGGCTTTTCCCATCCTTTAGGGCAACCGCTGGGGCTTCCCTCTCCTCCGGGGCACTCGGCGGGGCTTCCCCCTCCTCCGGGGAACTTGTGGGGTTTCCCCCTCCTCCAGGGGACTCGGCGGGGCGTCCCACTCCTCCGGGGCGTCCGCCGGGCTTCCCGCTCCTCCGGGGCAACCGCCGGGGCTTCCCTCTCATCCGGGGCCACCGCCGGGGCCACCGCCGGGGCTTCCCCCTCCTCCGGGGAACTTGGCGGGGATTCCCTCTCCTCCGTGCGACTCGGCGGGGGTTCCCCACATCCGGGGAACTCGGCGGGGCTTCCCCCTCCTCAGGGGCCACCGCCGGGGCTTCCCCCCGCTCCGGGGAACTCGGCGGGGGTTTACCCATCTCCGGGGCAACCGCCGGGGCTTCCCCCTCCTCCGGGGCCTCCGCCTGGGCTTTCCCCTCATCCGGGGAACTCGCCGGGGCTTCCCCCTCTCCGGGGCCTCCGCCGGGGCTTCCTCCTCTACGGGGCCTCCGCCGGGGCTTCCCCCTCCTCCGGGAAACTCTGCCTGGGGTCCCCCTCCTCCGGGTCCTCCGCCATGGCTTCCCCCTTTTCGGGGCCTCCGCCGGGGCTTCCCCCTCCACCGGGGAACTCAGCGGGGGTTACCCCTTTGAACGGGGAACTTCGCGGGGGTATCCCCTCCTCCGGGGGACTCGGTGAGGCTTCCCCCTCCTCCGGGGCCACCGCCGGAGCTTACCTCTCCTCCGGGGCAACCGCTGGGGCTTTCCCCTCCTCCGGGAAACATGGCGGGGGTTCCCCCTCCTCCGGGGAACTTGGTGGGGGTTCCCCCTCCTCCGGGGCCTCCGCCGGGGCTTCCCCCTCCTACCGGGCAACTGCCGGGGCTTCCCCCTCCTCCAGGGAACTCAGCGGGGGTTACCCCTCCACCGGGGAACTCGGCGGGGCTTCCCCCTCCTCCGGGGAACTTGGCGGGGGTTCCCCCTCCTCCGGGGCCACCACCGTGGCTTCCCCCTCCTCCGGGGGACTCGGCGGGGCTTTCCCCTCCTCCGTGAAACTTGGCGGGAGTTCCCTCTTCTCCGGGGCCTCCGCCGGGGCTTCCCCCTTCTCCGGGGCAACCGCCTGGCCTTCCCCCTCCACCGAGGAACTCGGCGAAGGTTCCCCCTCCTCTGGGGGACTCGGCGGGGATTCCCCGTCCTCCATGGGACTCAGCGGGGATTCCCCCTCCTTCGTGGGACTCGGCGGGGCTTCCCCCTCCTCCAGAAAAAACGGCGGGGCTTCCCCCTCCTCCGGGGCAACCGTCGTGGCTTCCCCCTCCTCCGGGGGACTCGGCGGGGCTTCCCCCTCCTGCAGGGAACTCGGCGGTGGTTCCCCCTCCGTGGCAACAGCCGGGTTTCCCCCTCCTCAGGGGGAATCGGCAGGGCTTCCCCGTCCTCCGGGGCCTCCGCCAGGGCTTCCCCCTTAAGCGGGTCAACCGCCGGGGCTTCCCCCTCCTCCGGGGAACTCGGCGGGGGTTTCCCCTTCTCCGTGGGATATGGCGGGGGTTCCCCCTCCTCCGAGGGACTCGGCGGGGCTTCCCCCACCTCCGGGGAACTCGGCGGGAGTTTTCCCTCCTCCGGGGCCTCCGCCGTGGCTTCCCTCTCCTTCGAAGCAACCGCCGTGGCTTCCGCCTCCTCCGGGAAACTCGGCGGGGCTTCTCCATCCTCCGGGGAACTTGGACGGGGTTTTCCCATCTCCAAGGCAACCGCCGGGGCCTTCCCCTCCTCCGGGGAACTCGCCGGGGCTCCCCTTTCCTCCGGGGCCACCGCCGGGGCTTCCCCCTCCTCCGGGGAACTTGGCGGGGATTCCCTCTCCTCCGGGGGACTCGGCGGGGCTTTCCCCTCCTCCGGGGCCACCGCCGGGGCTTCCCCCTCCTCCGGGGGACTCGGCGGGGATTTCCCCTCCTCCGTGGGACTTGGCGGGGGCTCCCCCTCCTCCGGGGGACTCGGCGGGGCTTCCCACTCCACCGGGGCCTCCGCCTGGGCTTTTCCCCCTCCGGGGAACTCGGCGCGGGTTCCCCCTCCTCCGGGGGACTTGGCGGGGGTTCTTCCTCCTCCGGGGAGCTCAACGGGGGTTCCCCCTCCTCCGGGGAACTCGGCGGGGGTTCCCCCTCCCCTGGGGGACTCGGCGGGGCTTCCCCCTCTCCGGGGCCACCGCCGGGGCTTCCCCCTCATCCGGGAAACTCGGCGGGGGTTCCCCCTCCTCCGGGGAGCTCAACGGGGGTTCCCCCTCCTCCGGGGAACTCGGCGGATGTTCCCCCTCCTCCGGGAAACTCGGCGGGGGTTTCCTTTCCTCCGGGGGACTTGGCTTGGGTTATTCCTCCCCCTGGGGACTTAGCGGGGCTTCCCCCTCCTCCGGGGCAACCGCCGGGGCTTCCACCTCCTCCGGGGAACTCGGCGGGGCTTCCCCCTCCTCCGGGGCCACCGCCGGGGCTTTCCCCTCCTCCGGGAAACTCGCCGGGGCTCACCCCTCCTCCGTGGCCACCGCCGGTGCTTTTTCCATCCTCCAGGGCTACCGCCGGGGCTTCCCTCTCCTCCGGGGAACTCGGCGGGGCGTCCCACTCCTCCGGGGGACTCGGTGAGGCTTCCCCCTTCCTCCGGGGCCCCCGCCGGGGCTTCCCTCTCATCCGGGGCCACCGCCGGGGCTTCCCCCTCCTCCGGGGAACTTGGTGGGGATTCCCTCTCCTCCGTGGGACTCGGCGGGGGTTCCCCACATCCGGGGGACTAGGCGGGGCTTCCCCCTCCGCCGGGGAACTTGGCGGGGGTTCCCCTATCTCTGGGGCCTCCAGCGGTCTTCCCGCTCCTCCGGGGCAACCGCCGAGGCTTCCTCCTCCTCCGGGGAATTTGGCGGGGTTCCCCCTCCTCTAGGGGCATGGAGGGGGTTTCCCCTCCTCCGGGGGACTCGGCGGGGCTTTCCTTCTCCTCCGGGGCCACCGCCGGGGCTTCCCCATCCTCCGGGGGACTCGGCGGGGATTTCCCCTCCTCCGTGGGACTTGGCGGGGGCTCCCCCTCCTCCGGGGGACTCGGCGGGGCTTCCCACTCCACCGGGGCCTCCGCCTGGGCTTTTCCCCCTCCGGGGAACTCGGCGCGGGTTCCCCCTCCTCCGGGGGACTTGGCGGGGGTTCTTCCTCCTCCGGGGAGCTCAACGGGGGTTCCCCCTCCTCCGGGGAACTCGGCGGGGGTTCTCCCTCCACCGGTAAACTCGGCGGGGGTTCCCTTTCCCCGGGAGACTTGGCGGGGGTTCTTTCTCCCTCAGGGGACTCAGCGGGGCTTCCCCCTCCTCCGGGGAACTCGGATGGTTTTCCCCCTCCTCCGGGGAACTCGGCGGGGGTTTCCCCACCTCCGGGGCAACCGCCGGGCTTCCCCCTCCTCCGGGGCCTCCGCCGGGGCTTCCCCCTCCACCGGGGCCTCAGTCAGGGCTTCCCCCTCCTCCGGGGCCTCAGTCAGGGCTTCCCCCTCTTCCTGGGCCTCCGCCGGGGCTTCCTCCTCCACCGGGGAATTTAGCGGGGGTTACCCCTTTCAACGTGGAACTTGGCGGGGGTTACCTCTCCTCCGGGGGACACGGCGGGGGTTCCCCCACCCCTGGGGGACTCGGCGGGTCTTCCCCCTTCTCCAGGGCAACCGCCAGGGCTTCCCCCTCCTCCGGGGGACTCGGCGGGGATTTCCCCTCCTCCGGGGGACTTGGCTGGAGTTCCCCCTCCTCCGGGGGACACGGCGGGGGTTCCCCCTCCTCCGAAGAACTCTGCGTGGGTTCCCGCTCCACCGGAACCTCCGCCTGGGCTTCCCCCTCCCCTCCGGGGAACTCGGCGGGGGTTTCCCCCTCCTCCGGGGGACTTGGCGGGGGTTCCCCCTCCTCCGGGGAGCTCAACGGGGGTTCCCCCTCCTCCGGGGAACTCGGCGGGAGTTCCCCCTCCTCCGGGAAACTCGGCGGGGGTTCCCTTTCCTCCGGGGGGCTTCCTTCCCCCTCCGGGGGACTCGGCAGGGCTTCCCCCTCCTCCGGGGCCACCGCCGGGGGTTCCCCCTCCTCTGGCAGACTCGGCGGGGCTTCCCCCTCCTCCAGGGCAACCGCCGGGGCTTCCCCCTCCTCCGGGGAACTCGGCGGAGCTTCCCCCTCCTCCGGGGAACTTGGTGGGGGTTCCCCCTTCTTCTGGGCCTCCGCTGGGGCTTCCCCCTCCTCCGGGGCAACGGCCGGGGCTTCCCCCTCCTCCGGGGAACTCAGCGGGGGTTACCCCCTCCTCCGGGGTACTCGGCGGGGGTTCCTCCTCCTCCGGGGCCTCCGCCGTGGCTTCCCTCTCCTCCGAAGCAACCGCCGTGGCTTTCCCCTCCTCCGGGGAACTTGGTGGGGGTTCCCCCATCTCCAGGGCAACCGCCGGGGCTTCCCCCTCCTCCGGGGAACTTGGCGTGGGTTCCCTCTCCTCCGGGGAACTCGCCGGGGCTCCCCCCTCCGCCGGGGCCACCGCCGGGGCTTCCCCCTCCTCCGGGGAACTCGGCGGGGGTTCCCCCACCTCCGGGGCAACCGCCGGGCTTCTCCCTCCTCCGGGGCCTCCGCCGGGGCTTCCCCCTCCTCCGGGGCCTCAGTAAGGGCTTCCCCCTCCTCCGGGGCCTCCGCCGGGGCTTCCCCCTCCTCCGGGGAACTCAGCGGGGGTTACCCCTTTCAACAGGGAACTTGGCGGGGGTTCCCTCTCCTCCGGGGGACACGGCGGGGGTTCCCGCTCCCCTGGGGGACTCGGCGGGGCTTCCCCCTTCTCCAGGGCAACCGCCGGGGCTTCCCCCTCCTCCGGGGGATTCGGCGGGGATTTCCCATCCTCCGGGGGACTTGGCGGGAGTTCCCCCTCCTCCGGGGGACTCGGCGGGGCTTCCCCCTCCTCCGGGGCCTCAGTCAGGGCTTCCCCCTTCTCCGGGGCCTCCGCTGGTATTCCCCCTCTCCGGGGCCTCCGCCGGGGCATCCCCCTTCTCCGGGAAACTTTGCGGGGGTTCCCCCTCCTCCGGGGAGCTCAACGGGGGTTCCCCCTCCTCCGGGGAACTCGGCGGGGGTTCCCCCTCCTCCGGGAAACTCGGCGGGGGTTCCCTTTCCTCCGGGGGACTTGGCGGGGGTTCTTCCTCCCCCAGGGGACTCAGCGGGGCTTCCCCCTTCTCCGGGGCAACCGCCGGGGCTTCCCCCTCCTCCGGGGAACTCGGCGGGGCTTCCCCCTCCTCCGACGCCACGGCCAGGCTCCCCCCTCCTCCGGGGAACTCGGCGGGGGTTCCCCCTCCTCCGGGGAACTCTGCGTGGGTTCCCGCTCCTCCGGGGCCTCCGCCGTGGCCGCCCTCTTTTCCAGGGCGACCGCCGGGGCTTTCCACTCCTCCGGGAAACTCGCCGGGGCTCACCCCTCCTCCGTGGCCACCGCCGGGGCTTTACCCATCCTTTAGGGCAACCGCTGGGGCTTCCCTCTCCTCCGGGGCACTCGGCGGGGCTTCCCCCTCCTCCGGGGAACTTTGTGGGGTTTCCCCCTCCTCCAGGGGACTCGGCGGGGTGTCCCACTCCTCCGGGGCCTCCGCCGGGCTTCCTGCTCCTCCGGGGCAACCGCCGGGGCTTCCCTCTCATCCGGGGCCACCGCCGGGGCCACCGCCGGGGCTTCCCCCTCCTCCGGGGAACTTGGCGGGGATTCCCTCTCCTCCGTGCGACTCGGCGGGGGTTCCCCACTTCCGGGGAACTCGGCGGGGCTTCCCCCTCCTCAGGGGCCACCGCCGGGGCTTCCCCCCGCTCCGGGGAACTCGGCGGGGGTTTACCCATCTCCGGGGCAACCGCCGGGGCTTCCCCCTCCTCCGGGGCCTCCGCCGGGGCTTTCCCCTCATCCGGGGAACTCGCCGGGGCTTCCCCCTCTCCGGGGCCTCCGCCGGGGCTTCCTCCTCTACGGGGCCTCCGCCGGGGCTTCCCCATCCTCCGGGAAACTCTGCCTGGGGTCCCCCTCCTCCGGGTCCTCCGCCATGGCTTCCCCCTTTTCGGGGCCTCCGCCGGGGCTTCCCCCTCCACCGGGGAACTCAGCGGGGGTTACCCCTTTGAACGGGGAACTTCGCGGGGGTATCCCCTCCTCCGGGGGACTCGGTGAGGCTTCCCCCTCCTCCGGGGCCACCGCCGGAGCTTACCACTCCTCCGGGGCAACCGCTGGGGCTTTCCCCTCCTCCGGGAAACATGGCGGGGGTTCCCCCTCCTCCGGGGAACTTGGTGGGGGTTCCCCCTCCTCCGGGGCCTCCGCCGGGGCTTCCCCCTCCTACCGGGCAACTGCCGGGGCTTCCCCCTCCTCCAGGGAACTCAGCGGGGGTTACCCCTCCACCGGGGAACTTGGCGGGGGTACCTCCTCCTCCAGTGGACTCGGCGGGGGTTCCCCCTCCTCCGGGGCCTCCGCCGTGGCTTCCCTCTCCTCCGAAGCAACCGCCGGGGGCTTCCCCCTCCTCCGGGGAACTTGGCGTGGGTTCCCTCTCCTCCGGGGAACTTGGTGGGGGTTCCCCTTTCTCCAGGGCAACCGCCGGGGCTTCCCTCTCCTCCGGGGGACTCGGCGAGGCTTCCCCCTCTTCCGGGGCCACCGCCGGGGGTTCCCCCTTCCGGGGACCTCGGCGGGGGTTCCCCCTCCTCCGGGGCAACCGCCGGGGCTTCCCCCTCCTCCGGGGCCTCCGCCGGGGCTTATCCCTCCTCCGGGGCCTCCGTCGGGGCTTCCCCCTCCTCCGGGGCCTCCGCCGGGGCTTCCCCCTCTCCGGGGCCTTCGCCGGGGCATCCTCCTTTCCGGGGCCTCCGCCGGGGCTTCCCCCTCCTCCGGGGAACTCTGCGTGGGTTCCCCCTGCTCCGGGGCCTCCGCCGTGGCTTCCCTCTCTCCGGGGCGCCCGCCGGGGCTTCCCCCTCCTCCGGGGAACTCAGCGGGGGTTCCCCCTCCTCCGGGGCAACCGCCGGGGCTTCCCTCTCCTCCGGGGCCTCCGCCGGGGCTTATCCCTCCTCCGGGGCCTCCGTCGGGGCTTCCCCCTCCTCCGGGGCCTCCGCCGGGGCTTCCCCCTCTCCGGGGCCTCTGCCGGGGCATCCTCCTCTCCGGGGCCTCCGCCGGGGCTTCCCCCTCCTCCGGGGAACTCTGCGTGGGTTCCCGCTCCTCCGGGGCCTCCGCCGTGGCTTCCCTCTTCTCCGGGGCAACCGCCGGGGCTTCCCCCTCCTCTGGGGAATTCGGCGGGGCTTCCCCCTCACCGGGGAACTATGTGGGGTTTCCCCCTCCACCAGGGGACTCGGCGGGACTGCCCACCCCTCCGGGGGACTCGGCGGGGCTTCCCTCTCCTCCGGGGAACTTGGCGGGGGTTCCCCCTCCTCCGGGGCCTCCACCGTGGCTTCCCCCTCCTCCGGGGGACTCGGCGGGGCTTTCCCCTCCTCCGTGGAACTTGGCGGGAGTTCCCTCTTCTCCGGGGCCTCCGCCGGGGCTTCCCCCCTTCTCCGGGGCAACCGCCTGGCCTTCCCCCTCCACCGAGGAACTCGGCGAAGGTTCCCCCTCCTCTGGGGGATTCGGCGGGGATTCCCCGTCCTCCATGGGACTCAGCGGGGATTCCCCCTCCTTCGTGGGACTCGGCGGGGCTTCCCCCTCCTCCAGAAAACTCGGCGGGGCTTCCCCCTCCTCCGGGGCAACCGTCGTGGCTTCCCCCTCCTCCGGGGGACTCGGCGGGGCTTCCCCCTCCTGCAGGGAACTCGGCGGTGGTTCCCCCTCCGTGGCAACAGCCGGGTTTCCCCCTCCTCAGGGGGAATCGGCAGGGCTTCCCCGTCCTCCGGGGCCTCCGCCAGGGCTTCCTCCTTATGCGGGTCAACCGCCGGGGCTTCCCCCTCCTCCGGGGAACTCGGCGGGGCTTCCCCCTCCTCCGGGGAACTCGGCGGGGCTTCCCCCTCCTCCGGGGACGTCGGCGGGGCTTCCCTCTCCTCCGGGGCCACCGCCGGGGCTTCCCCCTCTTCCGGGGAACTCGGCGGGGGTACCCCCTCCTCCGGGGAACTCTGCGTGGGTTCCCGCTCCTCCGGGGCCTCCGCCGTGGCCGCCCTCTTTTCCGGGGCGACCGCCGGGGCTTTCCCCTCCTCCGGGAAACTCGCCGGGGCTGACCCCTCCTCCGTGGCCACCGCCGGGGCTTTTCCCATCCTCCAGGGCAACCGCCGGGGCTTCCCTCTCCTCCGGGGAACTCGGCGGGGGTTCCACCTCCTCCGGGGCCTCCGCAGTGGCTTCCCTCTCCTCCGGGGCAACCGCCGGGGCTTCCCCCTCCTCCGGGGAACTTGGCGGGGGTTCCCTCTCCACCGGGGGACTAGGCGGGGGTTCCCCCTCCTTCGGGGAACTTGTCACGGTGTCCTCTCCTCCGGGGCCTCCGCCTGGGCTTCCCCCTCCACCGAAGCAACCACCGGGGCTTCCCCCGCCTCCGAAGAACTCGCCGGGGCTCCCCCCTCCTCCGTGACCACCACCGGCGCTACCCTATCCTTCGGGGAACTTGGCGGGGGTTCCCTCTCCTCCGGGGGACTCGGTGGGGGTTCTCCCTCATCCGGTTGACTCGGCGGGGCTTCCCCCACCTCCGTGGCAACCGCCGGGGCTTCCCCCTCCTCCGGGGGACTCGGCGGGGCTTCCCCCTCCTCCGGGGAACTTGGCGGGGGTTCCCCCTCCTCCTGGGCCTCCGCCGGGGCTTACCTCTTTAGCGGGGCAACCGCCAGGGCTTCCACCTCATCCGGGGAACTCAGCGGGGGTTCCCCCTCCTCCGGGGGACACGGCGGGGGTTCCCCCTCCTCCGGGGAACTCGGCGGGGGTTCCACCTCCATCGGGGCAACCGCCGGGGCTTCCACCACCTCCGGGGCCACCGCTGGGGTTTCCCCCACCTTTCGGGGAACTCTGTGTGGGTTCCCCCTCCTCCGGGGCCTCCGCCGTGGCTTCCCCCTCCTCCGGGGAACTCGGCGGGGGTTACCCTTCCAACGGGGAACTTGGCGGTGGTTCCCTCTCCTCCGGGGGACACGGCGGGGGTTCCCCCTCCTCCGGGGGACGCGGCGGGGCTTCCCCCTTCTGCAGGGCAACCGCCGGGGCTTCCCCCTCCTCCGGGGCATCCACCGGGACTCCCCCTCTCCCAGGGAACTCGGCGGGCGGTTCCCCCTCCTCCGGGGCCTACGCCGTGGCTTCCCTCTCCTCCGGGGCAACCGCCGGGGCTTCCCCCCCCTCCGGGGAACTTGGCGGGGGTTCCCTTTTCTCCGGGGGACTCGGCGGGGGTTCCCCCTCCTCCGGGGGACTCGGCGGGGCTTCCCCCTCCTCCGGGAAACTCGGCGGGGGTTCCCTTTCCTCCGGGGGACTTAGCGGGGGTTCCCCCCCCACCGGGGGACTCAGCGGGGGTTTCCTCTCCTCCGGGGTCTCCGCCGGGGTTTCCCCCTCCTCCGGGGAACTTTGCGTGGGTTCCCCCTCCTCCGGGGCCTCCGCCGTGGCTACCCTCTTCTCCGGGGCAACCGCCGGGGCTTTCTTCTCCTCCGGGAAACTCGCCGGGGCTCCCCCCTCCTCCGGGGCCACCACCGGGGGTTCCCCCTCCTCCGGGAAACTCAGCGGGGATTCTCCCTCCTCCGGGGAACTTGATAGGGGTTCCCCCTCCTCCAGGGGACTCTGCGTGGGTTCCCGCTCCTCCGGGGCCTCCGCCGTGGCCGCCCTCTTTTCCAGGGCGACCGCCGGGGCTTTCCACTCCTCCGGGAAACTCGCCGGGGCTCACCCCTCCTCCGTGGCCACCGCCGGGGCTTTACCCATCCTTTAGGGCAACCGCTGGGGCTTCCCTCTCCTCCGGGGCACTCGGCGGGGCTTCCCCCTCCTCCGGGGAACTTTGTGGGGTTTCCCCCTCCTCCAGGGGACTCGGCGGGGTGTCCCACTCCTCCGGGGCCTCCGCCGGGCTTCCTGCTCCTCCGGGGCAACCGCCGGGGCTTCCCTCTCATCCGGGGCCACCGCCGGGGCCACCGCCGGGGCTTCCCCCTCCTCCGGGGAACTTGGCGGGGATTCCCTCTCCTCCGTGCGACTCGGCGGGGGTTCCCCACTTCCGGGGAACTCGGCGGGGCTTCCCCCTCCTCAGGGGCCACCGCCGGGGCTTCCCCCCGCTCCGGGGAACTCGGCGGGGGTTTACCCATCTCCGGGGCAACCGCCGGGGCTTCCCCCTCCTCCGGGGCCTCCGCCGGGGCTTTCCCCTCATCCGGGGAACTCGCCGGGGCTTCCCCCTCTCCGGGGCCTCCGCCGGGGCTTCCTCCTCTACGGGGCCTCCGCCGGGGCTTCCCCATCCTCCGGGAAACTCTGCCTGGGGTCCCCCTCCTCCGGGTCCTCCGCCATGGCTTCCCCCTTTTCGGGGCCTCCGCCGGGGCTTCCCCCTCCACCGGGGAACTCAGCGGGGGTTACCCCTTTGAACGGGGAACTTCGCGGGGGTATCCCCTCCTCCGGGGGACTCGGTGAGGCTTCCCCCTCCTCCGGGGCCACCGCCGGAGCTTACCACTCCTCCGGGGCAACCGCTGGGGCTTTCCCCTCCTCCGGGAAACATGGCGGGGGTTCCCCCTCCTCCGGGGAACTTGGTGGGGGTTCCCCCTCCTCCGGGGCCTCCGCCGGGGCTTCCCCCTCCTACCGGGCAACTGCCGGGGCTTCCCCCTCCTCCAGGGAACTCAGCGGGGGTTACCCCTCCACCGGGGAACTTGGCGGGGGTTCCTCCTCCTCTAGGGGACTCGGCGGGGGTTCCCCCTCCTCCGGGGCCTCCGCCGTGGCTTCCCTCTCCTCCGAAGCAACCGCCGGGGGCTTCCCCCTCCTCCGGGGAACTTGGCGTGGGTTCCCTCTCCTCCGGGGAACTTGGTGGGGGTTCCCCTTTCTCCAGGGCAACCGCCGGGGCTTCCCTCTCCTCCGGGGGACTCGGCGAGGCTTCCCCCTCTTCCGGGGCCACCGCCGGGGGTTCCCCCTTCCGGGGACCTCGGCGGGGGTTCCCCCTCCTCCGGGGCAACCGCCGGGGCTTCCCCCTCCTCCGGGGCCTCCGCCGGGGCTTATCCCTCCTCCGGGGCCTCCGTCGGGGCTTCCCCCTCCTCCGGGGCCTCCGCCGGGGCTTCCCCCTCTCCGGGGCCTTCGCCGGGGCATCCTCCTTTCCGGGGCCTCCGCCGGGGCTTCCCCCTCCTCCGGGGAACTCTGCGTGGGTTCCCCCTGCTCCGGGGCCTCCGCCGTGGCTTCCCTCTCTCCGGGGCGCCCGCCGGGGCTTCCCCCTCCTCCGGGGAACTCAGCGGGGGTTCCCCCTCCTCCGGGGCAACCGCCGGGGCTTCCCTCTCCTCCGGGGCCTCCGCCGGGGCTTATCCCTCCTCCGGGGCCTCCGTCGGGGCTTCCCCCTCCTCCGGGGCCTCCGCCGGGGCTTCCCCCTCTCCGGGGCCTCTGCCGGGGCATCCTCCTCTCCGGGGCCTCCGCCGGGGCTTCCCCCTCCTCCGGGGAACTCTGCGTGGGTTCCCGCTCCTCCGGGGCCTCCGCCGTGGCTTCCCTCTTCTCCGGGGCAACCGCCGGGGCTTCCCCCTCCTCTGGGGAATTCGGCGGGGCTTCCCCCTCACCGGGGAACTATGTGGGGTTTCCCCCTCCACCAGGGGACTCGGCGGGACTGCCCACCCCTCCGGGGGACTCGGCGGGGCTTCCCTCTCCTCCGGGGAACTTGGCGGGGGTTCCCCCTCCTCCGGGGCCTCCACCGTGGCTTCCCCCTCCTCCGGGGGACTCGGCGGGGCTTTCCCCTCCTCCGTGGAACTTGGCGGGAGTTCCCTCTTCTCCGGGGCCTCCGCCGGGGCTTCCCCCCTTCACCGGGGCAACCGCCTGGCCTTCCCCCTCCACCGAGGAACTCGGCGAAGGTTCCCCCTCCTCTGGGGGATTCGGCGGGGATTCCCCGTCCTCCATGGGACTCAGCGGGGATTCCCCCTCCTTCGTGGGACTCGGCGGGGCTTCCCCCTCCTCCAGAAAACTCGGCGGGGCTTCCCCCTCCTCCGGGGCAACCGTCGTGGCTTCCCCCTCCTCCGGGGGACTCGGCGGGGCTTCCCCCTCCTGCAGGGAACTCGGCGGTGGTTCCCCCTCCGTGGCAACAGCCGGGTTTCCCCCTCCTCAGGGGGAATCGGCAGGGCTTCCCCGTCCTCCGGGGCCTCCGCCAGGGCTTCCTCCTTATGCGGGTCAACCGCCGGGGCTTCCCCCTCCTCCGGGGAACTCGGCGGGGCTTCCCCCTCCTCCGGGGAACTCGGCGGGGCTTCCCCCTCCTCCGGGGAACTCGGCGGGGCTTCCCTCTCCTCCGGGGCCACCGCCGGGGCTTCCCCCTCTTCCGGGGAACTCGGCGGGGGTACCCCCTCCTCCGGGGAACTCTGCGTGGGTTCCCGCTCCTCCGGGGCCTCCGCCGTGGCCGCCCTCTTTTCCGGGGCGACCGCCGGGGCTTTCCCCTCCTCCGGGAAACTCGCCGGGGCTGACCCCTCCTCCGTGGCCACCGCCGGGGCTTTTCCCATCCTCCAGGGCAACCGCCGGGGCTTCCCTCTCCTCCGGGGAACTCGGCGGGGGTTCCACCTCCTCCGGGGCCTCCGCAGTGGCTTCCCTCTCCTCCGGGGCAACCGCCGGGGCTTCCCCCTCCTCCGGGGAACTTGGCGGGGGTTCCCTCTCCACCGGGGGACTAGGCGGGGGTTCCCCCTCCTTCGGGGAACTTGTCACGGTGTCCTCTCCTCCGGGGCCTCCGCCTGGGCTTCCCCCTCCACCGAAGCAACCACCGGGGCTTCCCCCGCCTCCGAAGAACTCGCCGGGGCTCCCCCCTCCTCCGTGACCACCACCGGCGCTACCCTATCCTTCGGGGAACTTGGCGGGGGTTCCCTCTCCTCCGGGGGACTCGGTGGGGGTTCTCCCTCATCCGGTTGACTCGGCGGGGCTTCCCCCACCTCCGTGGCAACCGCCGGGGCTTCCCCCTCCTCCGGGGGACTCGGCGGGGCTTCCCCCTCCTCCGGGGAACTTGGCGGGGGTTCCCCCTCCTCCTGGGCCTCCGCCGGGGCTTACCTCTTTAGCGGGGCAACCGCCAGGGCTTCCACCTCATCCGGGGAACTCAGCGGGGGTTCCCCCTCCTCCGGGGGACACGGCGGGGGTTCCCCCTCCTCCGGGGAACTCGGCGGGGGTTCCACCTCCATCGGGGCAACCGCCGGGGCTTCCACCACCTCCGGGGCCACCGCTGGGGTTTCCCCCACCTTTCGGGGAACTCTGTGTGGGTTCCCCCTCCTCCGGGGCCTCCGCCGTGGCTTCCCCCTCCTCCGGGGAACTCGGCGGGGGTTACCCTTCCAACGGGGAACTTGGCGGTGGTTCCCTCTCCTCCGGGGGACACGGCGGGGGTTCCCCCTCCTCCGGGGGACGCGGCGGGGCTTCCCCCTTCTGCAGGGCAACCGCCGGGGCTTCCCCCTCCTCCGGGGCATCCACCGGGACTCCCCCTCTCCCAGGGAACTCGGCGGGCGGTTCCCCCTCCTCCGGGGCCTACGCCGTGGCTTCCCTCTCCTCCGGGGCAACCGCCGGGGCTTCCCCCCCCTCCGGGGAACTTGGCGGGGGTTCCCTTTTCTCCGGGGGACTCGGCGGGGGTTCCCCCTCCTCCGGGGGACTCGGCGGGGCTTCCCCCTCCTCCGGGAAACTCGGCGGGGGTTCCCTTTCCTCCGGGGGACTTAGCGGGGGTTCCCCCCCCACCGGGGGACTCAGCGGGGGTTTCCTCTCCTCCGGGGTCTCCGCCGGGGTTTCCCCCTCCTCCGGGGAACTTTGCGTGGGTTCCCCCTCCTCCGGGGCCTCCGCCGTGGCTACCCTCTTCTCCGGGGCAACCGCCGGGGCTTTCTTCTCCTCCGGGAAACTCGCCGGGGCTCCCCCCTCCTCCGGGGCCACCACCGGGGGTTCCCCCTCCTCCGGGAAACTCAGCGGGGATTCTCCCTCCTCCGGGGATCTTGATAGGGGTTCCCCCTCCTCCAGGGGACTCGGCAAGGCTTTCCATTCCACCGGGGGCTCCACCTGGGCTTCCCCCCCCCTCCGGGGAACTTGGCGGGGGTTCCCCCTCCTCCGGGGCCTCCGCCGGGGCTTCCCTCTTTAGCGGGGCAACCGCCGGGGCTTCCCCCTCCGCCGGGGAACTCGGCGGGGGTTCCCCCTTCTCTAGGAAATTTTGCGGGGGTTCTCTCTCCTCCAGAGGACTCGGCGGGGGTTCCCCCTCCTCCGTGGCAACCGCCGGGGCTTCCCCCTCCTCCGGGAGACTCGGCGGGGATTCCCCCTCCTCCGGGGAACTTGGCGGGGGTTCCCTCTCCACCGGGGGACTAGGCGGGGGTTCCCTCTCCTCCAAAGTACTCGGCGGGGGTTCCCCCTCCTTCGGGGAACTTGTCACGGTGTCCTCTCCTCCGGGGCCTCCGCCTGGGCTTCCCCCTCCACCGAAGCAACCACCGGGGCTTCCCCCGCCTCCGAAGAACTCGCCGGGGCTCCCCCCTCCTCCGTGACCACCACCGGCGCTACCCTATCCTTCGGGGAACTTGGCGGGGTTTCCCTCTCCGCCGAGGGACTCGGTTGGGGTTCTCCCTCCTCCGGTTGACTCGGCGGGGCTTCCCCCACCTCCGTGGCAACCGCCGGGGCTTCCCCCTCCTCCGGGGGACTCGGCGGGGCTTCCCCCTCCTCCGGGGAACTTGGCGGGGGTTCCCCCTCCTCCTGGGCCTCCGCCGGGGCTTACCTCTTTAGCGGGGCAACCGCCAGGGCTTCCACCTCCTCCGGGGAATTTGGCGGGGGTTCCCCCTCCTCCGGGGGACTTTGCGGGGGTTCCCCCTTTCGGGTAACTCGGCGGGGTTTCCCCCTCCTCCGGGGCCTCCGCCGTGGCTTCCCCCTCCTCCGGGGAACTCGGCGGGGGTTACCCTTCCAACGGGGAACTTGGCGGGGGTTCCCTCTCCTCCGGGGGACACGGCGGGGGTTCCCCCTCCTCCGGGGGACTCGGCGGGGCTTCCCCCTTCTGCAGGGCAACCGCCGGGGCTTCCCCCTCCTCCGGGGCCACCGCCGGGACTCCCCCTCTCCCAGGGAACTCGGCGGGCGGTTCCCCCTCCTCCGGGGCCTACGCCGTGGCTTCCCTCTCCTCCGGGGCAACCGCCGGGGCTTCCCCCTCCTCCGGGGAACTTGGCGGGGGTTCCCTTTTCTCCGGGGGACTCGGCGGGGGTTCCCCCTCCTCCGGGGGACTCGGCGGGGCTTCCCCCTCCTCCGGGAAACTCAGGGGGGGTTCCCTTTCCTCCGGGGGACTTAGCGGGGGTTCCCCCCCCACCGGGGGACTCAGCGGGGGTTTCCTCTCCTCCGGGGCCTCCGCCGGGGTTTCCCCCTCCTCCGGGGAACTTTGCGTGGGTTCCCCCTCCTCCGGGGCCTCCGCCGTGGCTACCCTCTTCTCCGGGGCAACCGCCGGGGCTTTCTTCTCCTCCGGGAAACTCGCCGGGGCTCACCCCTCCTCCGGGGCCACCACCGGGGGTTCCCCCTCCTCCGGGAAACTCAGCGGGGATTCTCCCTCCTCCGGGGAACTTGATAGGGGTTCCCCCTCCTCCAGGGGACTCGGCAAGGCTTTCCATTCCACCGGGGGCTCCACCTGGGCTTCCCCCCCCTCCGGGGAACTTGGCGGGGGTTCCCCCTCCTCCGGGGCCTCCGCCGGGGCTTCCCTCTTTAGCGGGGCAACCGCCGGGGCTTCCCCCTCCGCCGGGGAACTCGGCGGGGGTTCCCCCTACTCTAGGAAATTTTGCGGGGGTTCTCTCTCCTTCAGAGGACTCGGCGGGGGTTCCCCCTCCTCCGTGGCAACCGCCGGGGCTTCCCCCTCCTCCGGGAGACTCGGCGGGGATTCCCCCTCCTCCGGGGAACTTTGCGGGGGTTCCCCCTTCTCAGGGGGAGTCGGCGGGGCTTCCCCCACCTCCGTGGCAACCGCCGGGGCTTCCCCCTCCTCCGGGGGAATCGGCGGGGATTCCCCCTCCTACGGGGAACTTTGCGGGGGTTCCCCCTTCTCCGGGGGACTCGGCGAGGCTACCCCCTCCTCCGTGGCAACCGCCGGGGTCTCTCACTCCACTGGGGCTTTCGCCTGGGCTTCCCCCACCCTCCGGGAACTCGGCGGGGGTTCCCCCTCCTCCGGGAACTCGGCGGGGCTTACCCCTCCTCCGGGGCAACCGCCTAGGCTTCCCCCTCCTCCGGGGGACTTGGCGGGGATTCACCCTCCTCCGGGGAACTTTGCGAGGGTTCCCCCTTCTCCGGGGGACTTGGCGGGGGTTCCCCCTCCTCCAGGGGACTTGGTGGGGTTTCCCCCATTAGCGGGGCAACCGCCGGGGCTTCCCCCTCCACCGGGGGACTCGGCGGGGATTCCCCCTCCTCCGGGGGACTTGGCGGGGGTTCCCTCTCCTCCGAGGGACTCGGCGGGGCTTCGCCCCCCTACGGGGAACTCGGCGGGGCTTCCCCCTCCTCTGAGGCCACCGCCGGGGCTTCCCCCTCCTCCGAGGCCACCGCCGGGGCTTCCCCTTCCTCCGGTGGACTCGGCGGGGGTTCCCCCTCCGGGACAACCGCCGGGGCTTCCCCATCCTCCGGGGGACTCGCCGGGGGTTCCCTCTCCTCCGAGGAACTCGGCGGTGGTTCCCCCTCCACCGGGGTACTCTGCGTGGGTTCCCGCTCCTCCGGGGCCTCCGCCGTGGCCGCCCTCTTTTCCGGGGCGACCGCCGGGGCTTTCCACTCCTCCGGGAAGCTCGCCGGGGCTCACCCCACTTCCGTGGCCACCGCCGGGGCTTTTCTCATCCTCCAGGGCAACCGCCGGGGCTTCCCTCTTATCCGGGGTCACCGCCGGGGCTTCCTCCTTCTCCGGGGAACTTGGCGGGGGTTCCCTCTCCTTTGGGGGACTTGGCGGGGGTTTCCCCTCCTCCGGGGGACTCGGTGAGGCTTCCCCCTCCTCCGGAGCCACCGCCGGGGCTTCCCTCTCATCCGGGGCCACCGCCGGGGCTTCCCTCTCCTCCGGGGAACTTTGCGGGGGTTCCCTCTCCTCCGTGGGACTCGGCGGGGGTTCCCCTTCCTCCGAGGGACTCGGCGGGGCCTCCCACTCCTCCAGGGCAACCGCCGGGGCTTCCCCCTCCTCCGAGAGACTCGGCGGGGATTCCCCCTCCTCCGGGGGACTTGGCGGGGGTTTCCCTCAACCGGGGGACTCGGCGGGGCTTCCCACTCCACCGGGGCCTCCGCCTGGGCTTCTCCCCCCCCCCCCCCCCCCCGGGGAACTTGGTGGGGGTTCCCTCTCCTCCGGGGGACTCGGCGGGGGTTCCCCCTCCTCTGGGGGTCTCGGCGGGGCTTCCCCCTCCACCAGGGCAACCGCCGGGGCTTCACCCTCCTCCGGGGAACTCGGCGAGGCTTCCCCCTCCACCGGGGAACTTGGTGGGGTTCCCCCCTCCTCCGGGGCCTCCGCCGGGGCTTCCCCCTTCTCCCGGGCAACTGCCGGGGCTTCCCTCTCCTCCGGGGAACTCGGCGAGGCTTCCCCCTCCACCGGGGAACTTGGTGGGGGTTCCCCCTCCTCCGGGGCCTCCGCCGGGCTTTTTCCTCCTCCCGGGCAACTGCCGGGGCTTCCCCCTCCTCCGGGGAACTCAGCGGGGGTTACCTCTCCACCGGGGAACTCGGCGGGGATTCCCCCTCCTCCGGGAAACTCGGCGGGGCTTCTCCCTCCTCCGGGGAACTTGGTGGGGGTTCCCCTATCTCCAGGGCAACCGCCGGGGCTTCCCTCTCCTCCGGGGGACTCGGCGAGGCTTCCCCCTCTTCCGGGGCCACCGCCGGGGGTTCCCCCTTCCGGGGACCTCGGTGGGGCTTCCCCCTCCTCCGGGGAACTCGGCGGGGGTTCCCCCTCCTCCGGGGCAACCGCCGGGGCTTCCCCCTCCTCCGGGGCCTCCGCCGGGGCTTATCCCTCCTCCGGGGCCTCCGTCGGGGCTTCCCCCTCCTCCGGGGCCTCCGCCGGGGCTTCCCCCTCTCCGGGGCCTCCGCCGGGGCATCCTACTCTCCGGGGCCTCCGCCGGGGCTTCCCCCTCCTCCGGGGAACTCTGCGTGGGTTCCCCCTCCTCCGGGGCCTCCGCCGTGGCTTCCCTCTCTCCGGGGCCTCCGCCGGGGCTTCCTCCTCCTCCGGGGAACTCAGCGGGGGTTACCCCTCCTCCGGGGCCACCGTCGGGGCTTCCCCCTCCTCCGGGGCCTCCGCCGGGGCTTCCCCCTCCTCCGGGGAACTTGCTGGGGGTTCCCCCTCCTCCGGGGGACTCGGCAAGGCCCCTCCCTCCTCCGGGGAACTTGGCGGGGGTTCCCCTTTCTCCGAGGGACTCGGCGGGGCCTCCCACTCCTCCAGGGCAACCGCCGGGGCTTCCCCCTCCTCCGAGAGACTCGGCGGGGATTCCCCCTCCTCCGGGGGACTTGGCGGGGGTTTCCCTCAACCGGGGGACTCGCCGGGGCTTCCCCCTCCTCCGGGGAACTCTGCGTGGTTTCCCCCTCCTCCGGGGCCTCCGCCGTGGCTTCCCTCTCTCCGGGGCCTCCGCCGGGGCTTCCCCCTCCTCCGGGGAACTCAGCGGGGGTTACCCCTCCTCCGGGGCCACCGCCGAGGCTTCCCCCTCCTCCGGGGCCTCCGCCGGGGCTTCCCCCTCCTCCGGGGAACTCTGCGTGGGTTCCCGCTCCTCCGGGGCCTCCGCCGTGGCTTCCCTCTTCTCCGGGGCAACCGCCGGGGCTTCCCCCTCCTCTGGGGAATTCGGTGGGGCTTCCCCCTCCTCCGGGGAACTATGTGGGGTTTCCCCCTCCTCCAGGGGACTCGGCGGGACTGCCCACCCCTCCGGGGGACTCGGCGGGGCTTCCCCCTTCTCCGGGGCAACCGCCTGGCCTTCCCCCTCCACCGAGGAACTCGGCGAAGGTTCCCCCTCCTCTGGGGGACTCGGCGAGGATTCCCCGTCCTCCATGGGACTCAGCGGGGATTCCTCCTCCTTCGTGGGACTCGGCGGGGCTTCCCCCTCCTCCAGAAAACTCGGCGGGGCTTCCCCCTCCTCCGGGGCAACCGTCGTGGCTTCCCCCTAATCCGGGGGACTCGGCGGGGCTTCCCCCTCCTGCAGGGAACTCGGCGGTGGTTCCCCCTCCGTGGCAACAGCCGGGTTTCCCCCTCCTCAGGGGGAATCGGCAGGGCTTCCCCGTCCTCCGGGGCCTCCGCCAGGGCTTCCCCCTTAAGCGGGTCAACCGCCGGGGCTTCCCCCTCCTCCGGGGAACTCGGCGGGGCTTCCCCCTCCTCTGGGGCCACCGCAGGGGCTTCCCCCTCCTCCGGGGAACTCGGCGGGGCTTCCCTCTCCTCCGGGGCCACCGCCGGGGCTTCCCCCTCCTCCGGGGAATTCGGCGGGGGCACCCCCTCCTCCGGGGAACTCTGCGTGGGTTCCCGCTCCTCCGGGGCCTCCGCCGTGGCCGCCCTCTTTTCCGGGGCGACCGCCGGGGCTTTCCCCTCCTCCGGGAAACTCGCCGGGGCTGACCCCTCCTCCGTGGCCACCGCCGGGGCTTTTCCCATCCTCCAGGGCAACCGCCGGGGCTTCCCTCTCCTCCGGGGAACTCGGCGGGGCTTCCCCCTCCTCCGGGGAACTTTGTGGGGTTTCCCCCTCCTCCAGGGGACTCGGCGGGGCGTCCCACTCCTCCGGGGGACTCGGTGAGGCTTCCCCCTCCTCCGGGGCCACCGCCGGGGCTTCCCTCTCATCCGGGGCCACCGCCGGGGCTTCCCCCTCCTCCGGGGAACTTGGCGGGGATTCCCTCTCCTCCGTGGGACTCGGCGGGGGTCCCCACATCCGGGGGACTCGGCGGGGCTTCCCCCTCCTCCGGGGAACTTGGCGGGGGTTCCCCTATCTCCGGGGCCTCCAGCGGTCTTCCCGCTCCTCCGGGGCAACCGCCGAGGCTTCCTCCTCCTCCGGGGAATTTGGCGGGGTTCCCCCTCCTCTAGGGGACATGGCGGGGGTTTCCCCTCCTCCGGGGGACTCGGCGGGGCTTCCCCTCTCCTCCGGGGCCACCGCCGGGGCTTCCCCCTCCTCCGGGGGACTCGGCGGGGGCTCCCCCTCCTCCGGGGGACTCGTCGGGGCTTCCCACTCCACCGGGGCCTCCGCCTGGGCTTTTCCCCCTCCGGGGAACTCGGCGCGGGTTCCCCCTCCTCCGGGGCCACCGCCGGGGCTTCCCCCTCCTCCGGGAAACTCTGTGGGGGTTCCCCCTCCTCCGGGGAGCTCAACGGGGGTTCCCCCCCCTCCGGGGGATTTGGCGGGGGTTCCCCCTCCTCTGGGGGTCTCGGCGGGGCTTCCCCCTCCACCAGGGCAAACGCCGGGGCTTCACCCTCCTCCGGGGAACTCGGCGAGGCTTCCCCCTCCACCGGGGAACTTGGTGGGGTTTCCCCCTCCTCCGGGGCCTCCGCCGGGGCTTCCCCCTCCTCCCGGGCAACTGCCGGGGCTTCCCCCTCCTCCGGGGAACTCGGCGAGGCTTCCCCCTCCACCGGGGAACTTGGTGGGGGTTCCCCCTCCTCCGGGGCCTCCGCCGGGGCTTCCCCCTCCTCGCGGGCAACTGCCGGGGCTTCCCCCTCCTCCGGGGAACTCAGCGGGGGTTACCTCTCCACCGGGGAACTCGGCGGGGGTTTCCCCTTCTCCGTGGGATTTGGCGGGGGTTCCCCCTCCTCCGGGGGACTCGGCGGGGATGCCCCCTCCTCCGGGAAACTCGGCGGGGCTTCTCCCTCCTCTGGGGAACTTGGTGGGGGTTCCCCCATCTCCAGGGCAACCGCCGGGGCCTTCGCCTCCTCCGGGGAACTCGCCGGGGCTCCCCTCTCCTCCGGGGCCACCGCCGGAGCTTCCCCCTCATCCGGGGGACTCGGCGGGGCTTCCCCTTTCTCCAGGGAACTCGGCGGTGGTTCCCCCGCCGTGGCAACCGCCGGGGCATCCCCCTCCTCCAGGGGAATCGGCAGGGCTTTCCAATCCTCCGGGGCCACCGCCGTAAGTACCCTCTCCACCGGGGAACTCGGCGGGGCTTCCCCCTCCTCCGGGGCCACCGCCGGGGCTTCCCCCTCCTCCGGGGAACTCGGCGGAGGTTCCCCCTCCTCCGGGGCAACCGCCGGGGCTTCCCCCTCCACCGGGGCCTCCGCCTGGGCTTCCCTCCCCCACCGCGGAACTCGGCGGGGGTTCCCCCTCCTCCGGGAAACTCGGCGGGGGTTCCCATTCCCCCGGGGGACTTGGCGGGGGTTCTTCCTCCCCCAGGGGACTCAGCGGGGCATCCCCCTCCTCCGGGGGACTCGGTGGGGCTCTTCCCTCCTCCGGGGAACTTGGCGGGGGTTCCCCCATCTCCGGGGCCTCCGCCGGGCTTCCCGCTCCTCCGGGGCGACCGCCGGGGCTACCCCCTCCACCGGTGAACTCGGCGGGGGTTCCCCCTCCTCTGGGGGATTTGGCGGGGGTTCTCCCTCCTCCGTGGGACTCGGCGGGGATTCCCCCACCTCCGGGGAACTCGGCGGGGGTTCCCCCTACTCCGGGGCCTCCGCCGTGGCTTCCCTCTCCTCCGGGGAACTTGGCGGGGGTTCCCTCTCCTCCGGGGGACTCGGCGGGGCTTCCCCCTCCTCCAGGGCAACCACCGGGGCTTCCCCCTCCTCCGGGAAACTCGGCGGGGCTTCTCCCTCCTCTGGGGAACTTGGTGGGGGATCCCCCATCTCCAGGGCAACCGCCGGGGCCTTCGCCTCCTCCGGGGAACTCGCCGGGGCTCCCCCCTCCTACGGGGCCACCACCGGGGCTTCCCCCTCCTCCGGGGGACTCGGCGGGGCTTCCCCTTTCTCCAGGGAACTCGGCGGTGGTTCCCCCTCCGTGGCAACCGCCGGGGCTTCCCCCTCCTCCAGGGGAATCGGCAGGGCTTCCCCCTCCTCCCGGGCAACTGCCGGGGCTTCCCTTACCTCCGGGGAACTCAGCGGGGGTTACCCCTCCACCGGGGAACTTGGTGGGGGTTCCTTCTCCTCTAGGGGACTCGGCGGGGCTTCCCACTCCACCGGGGCATCCGCCTGGGCTTCTCTCCCCACCGGTTAACTCGGCGGGGGTTTCCCCTTCTCCGTGGGATTTGGCGGGGGTTCCCCCTCCTCCGGGGGACTCGGCGGGTATTCCCCCTCCTCCGGGGATCTCGACGGGGGTTCCCCATACTCCAGGGCCTCCGCCGTGGCTTCCCCCCTCCTCCGGGGAACTTGGCGGGGGTTCCCTATCCTCCGGGGGACTCGGCGGGGCTTCCCCCTCTCCAGGGCAACCGCCGGGGCTTCCCCCTCCTCCGTGGGACTCGGCGGGGCTTCCCCTTTCTCCAGGGGAATCGGCAGGGCTTCCCCCTCCTCCCGGGCAACTGCCGGGGCTTCCCTTACCTCCGGGGAACTCAGCGGGGGTTACCCCTCCACCGGGGAACTTGGCGGGGGTTCCCCCTCCTCCGAGGGACTCGGCGGGGTTTCCCCCTCCTCGTGGGTACTCGCCGGGGTTTCCCCCCCCTCCGGTTAACGCGGCGGGGGTTCCCCCTCCTCCGGGGGACTAGGCGGTGGTTCCCCCTCCGTGGCAACCGCCGGGGCTTCCCCCTCCTCCAGGGGAATCGGCAGGGCTTCCCCCTCCTCCCGGGCAACAGCCGGGGCTTCCCTTACCTCCGGGGAACTCAGCGGGGGTTACCCCTCCACCGGGGAACTTGGCGGGGGTTCCCCCTCCTCCGAGGGACTCGGCGGGGTTTTCCCCTCCTCGTGGGTACTCGCCGGGGTTTCCCCCCCCTCCGGTTAACGCGGCGGGGGTTCCCCCTCCTCCGGGGGACTAGGCGGGGGTTCCCCCTCCTCCGGGGGACTCGGCGTGGCATCCCCCTCCTCCGGGGAACTTGGCAGGGGTCCCCCAACTCCGGGGCCTCCGCCGGGACTTACCTCTCCTCCGGGGCCACCGCCGGGGCATCCCCCTCCTCCGGGGATCTCGACGGGGGTTCCCCATACTCCAGGGCCTCCGCCGTGGCTTCCCCCCTCCTCCGGTGAACTTGGCGGGGGTTCCCCCTTCTCCGGGGCCTCCACCGGGGCTTCCCCCTCCTTCAGGGCATCCGCCGGGGCTTTCCTCTCCACCGGGGAACTCGGCGGGGGTTCCCCCCCCTCCGGGGCCGCCGCCGGGGCTTCCCCCTACTCCGGGGCCAACGCCGGGGTTTCCCCCTCCTCCGGGGCAACCGCCGGGGCCTCCCCCTCCTCCGGGGAACTCGGCGGAGCTTCCCCCTCCTCAGGGGGACTTGGCGGGGCTTCCCCCTCCTCCGGGGCCTCCTCCGGGGCTCACTCCTCCTCCGGGGCCACCACCGGGGCTTTTCCCTCCTCATGGGAACTCGCCGGGGTTTCCCCCTCCTCCGGTTAACGCGGCGGGGGTTCCCTCTTTTCAGGGGGACTGGGCGGGGCTTCCCCCTCCTCCGGGGAACTCGGCGGGGGTTCCCTCTCACCGAAGAAGTCGGCGGGGGTTCCCCCTCCTCCGGGGCCTCTGCCGGGGCTCACCCCTTCTCCAGGGCCACCGCCGGGGAACTTGGCGGGGGTTCCCCCTCCTCCGGGGCCTCTGCCGGGGCTCACCCCTTCTCCAGGGCCACCGCCGGGGCTTCCCCCTCCTCCAGAGAACTTGGCGGGGGTTCCCCCTCCCCAGGGGGTCTCAGCGGGGGTTCCCGCTCCTCCGTGGCCAACGCCGGGGCGTCCCCCTTCTCCGGGGAATTCGGCGGAAGTTTCCCTCTCTCAAGGGGTCTCGGGGGGGCTTCCCCCCCCTCCAGGGGACTCGGCGGGGCATCTCACTCCACTGGGGTCTCCGCCTGGAATAACCCCCCCCCCGGGAACTCGGCGGGGGTTCCCCCTCCTCCGGGGAACTCGGCGGGGATTCCCCCTTCTCCGTGGGACTCGGCGGGGGTTCCCTCTCCTCGAGGGCCTCCTCCGGGGCCTCCTCCTCCTCCGGGGGACTTGGCGGGGGTTCTCCCTACCCCAGGGGACTCAGCGGGGCTTCCCCCTAATCCGAAACAACCGCCGGGGCTTCCACCTTCTCCGGGGAACTCGGCGGGGCTTCCCCCTCCTCCGGGGAACTCGGCGGGGGTTCCCCCTCCTCCGGGAAACTCGGCGGGGCTTCCCTTTCCTCCGGGGGACTTGGCGGAGGTTCTTCCTCCCCCTGGGGACTCAGCGGGGCTTCCCCCTAATCCGAAACAACCGCCGGGGCTTCCACCTCCTCCGGGGAACTCGGCGGGGCTTCCCCCTCCTCCGGGGAACTCGGCGGGGGTTCCCCCTCCTCCGGGGAACTCTGCGTGGGTTCCCGCTCCACCGGGGCCTCCGCCGTGGCCGCCCTCTTTTCCGGGGCGACCGCCGGGGCTTTCCCCTCCTCCGGGAAACTCGCCGGGGCTCACCCCTCCTCCGTGGCCACCGCCGGGGCTTTTCTCATCCTCCAGGGCAACCGCCGGGGCTTCCCTCTCATCCGGGGCCACCGCCGGGGCTTCCCCCTCCTCCGGGGAACTTGGCCTGGGTTCCCTCTCCTCTGGGGGACTTGGCGGGGGTTTCCCCTCCTCCGGGGGACTCGGTGAGGCTTCCCCCTCCTCCGGGGCCACCGCCGGGGCTTCCCTCTCATCCGGGGCCACCGCCGGGGCTTCCCCCACCTCCGGGGAACTTGGCGGGGGTTCCCCCTCCTCCGGGGAACTTGGCGGGGGTTCCCTCTCCTCCGTGGGACTCGGCGGGGCTTCCCCCTCCTCCGGGGGACTCGACGGGGATTTCCCCTCCTCCGGGGGACTAGGCGGGGGTTCCCTCTCCTCCAAAGAACTCGGCGGGGGTTCCCCCTCCTTCGGGGAACTTTTCACGGTGTCCTCTCCTCCGGGGCCTCCGCCTGGGCTTCCCCCTCCTCCGGGGCCACCGCCGGGGCTTCCCCCTCCTCCGGGGGACTCGGCGGGGCTTCCCCCTCCTCTGGGGAACTTGGCGGGGGTTCCTTTACCTCCGGGGAACTCGGCGGGGCTTCTCCCACCTCCGGGGAACTTGGTGGGGGTTCCCCCTCCTCCGGGGCCTACGCCGTGGCTTCCCTCTCCTCTGGGGCAACCGCCGGGGCTTCCCCCTCCTCCGGGGAACTTGGCGGGGGTTCCCTCTCCTCCGGGGGACTCGGCGGGGCATCCCCCTCCTCCGGGAAACTTGGTGGGGGGTCCCTCTTCTTCGGGGCCTCCGCCGGGGCTTTCCTCTCCTCCGGGGCCACCGATGGGGCTTCCCCCTCCACCGGGGGACTCGGCGGGGCTTCTTCCTCCTCCAAAGCAACCGCAGGGGCTCACCTCTCCTCCGTGGAACTCGGTGGGGCTTCCCCCTCCTCCGGGGAACTTGGCGGGTGTTCTCCCTCCTCCGGGGGACACGGCGGGGCTTCCCACTTGGCCTGGGCCTCCGCCTAGGCTTCCCCCCCCCCCCTTCGGGGAACTCGGTGGTGGTTCCCACTCCACCGGGGCCTCCGCCTGGGCTTCCCCCCCCCCTCCGGGGAACTCGGCGGGGGTTCCTTTTCCACCGGGGCGCTTCCCCCTCCTCCGGGGGACTCGGCAGGGCTTCCCCCTCCTCCGGGGCCACCGCCGGGGGTTCCCCCTCCTCTGGCAGACTCGGCGGGGCTTCCCCCTCCTCCAGGGCAACTGCCGAGGCTTCTCCCTCCTCCGGGGAACTCGGCGGAGCTTCCCCCTCCTCCGTGGAACTCGGCGGGGGTTCCCCCTCCTCCGGAGCCTCCGCCGTGGCTTCCCTCTCCTCCGGGGCAACCGCCGGGGCTTCCCCCTCCTCCGGGGAACTTGGCGGGGGTTCCCTCTCCACCGGGGGACTAGGCGGGGGTTCCCTCTCCTCCAAAGTACTCGGCGGGGGTTCCCCCTCCTTCGGGGAACTTGTCACGGTGTCCTCTCCTCCGGGGCCTCCGCCTGGGCTTCCCCCTCCACCGAAGCAACCACCGGGGCTTCCCCCGCCTCCGAAGAACTCGCCGGGGCTCCCCCCTCCTCCGTGACCACCACCGGCGCTACCCTATCCTTCGGGGAACTTGGCGGGGCTTCCCCCTCCTCCGGGGAACTTGGCGGGGGTTCCCCCTCCTCCTGGGCCTCCGCCGGGGCTTACCTCTTTAGCGGGGCAACCGCCAGGGCTTCCACCTCCTCCGGGGAACTCGGCGGGGGTTCCCCCTCCTCCGGGGAACTCAGCGGGGGTTAACCCTTTCAACGGGGAACTTGGCGGGGGTTCCCTCTCCTCAGGGGGACACGGCGGGGGTTCCCCCTCCTCCGGGGAACTCGGCGGGGGTTCCACCTCCATCGGGGCAACCGCCGGGGCTTCCACCACCTCCGGGGCCACCGCTGGGGTTTCCCCCACCTTTCGGGGAACTCTGTGTGGGTTCCCCCTCCTCCGGGGCCTCCGCCGTGGCTTCCCCCTCCTCCGGGGAACTCGGCGGGGGTTACCCTTCCAACGGGGAACTTGGCGGGGGTTCCCTCTCCTCCGGGGGACACGGCGGGGGTTCCCCCTCCTCCGGGGGACTCGGCGGGGCTTCCCCCTTCTGCAGGGCAACCGCCGGGGCTTCCCCCTCCTCCGGGGCCACCGCCGGGACTCCCCCTCTCCCAGGGAACTCGGCGGGCGGTTCCCCCTCCTCCGGGGCAACCGCCGGGGCTTCCCCCTCCTCCGGGGAACTTGGCAGGGGTTCCCTTTTCTCCGGGGGACTCGGCGGGGGTTCCCCCTCCTCCGGGGGACTCAGCGGGGCTTCCCTCTCCTCCGGGAAACTCGGCGGGGGTTCCCTTTCCTCCGTGGGACTTAGCGGGGGTTCCCCCTCCACCGGGGGACTCGGCGGGGATTCCCCGTCCTCCATGGGACTCGGCGGGGATTCCACCTCCACCGTGGGACTCAGCTGGGGTTTCCTCTCCTCCGGGGCCTCCGCCGGGGTTTCCCCCTCCTCCGGGGAACTCTGCGTGGGTTCCCCCTCCTCCGGGGCCTCCGCCGTGGCTACCCTCTTCTCCGGGGCAACCGCCGGGGCTTTTTTCTCCTCCGGGAAACTCGCCGGGGCTCCCCCCTCCTCCGGGGCCACCACCGGGGGTTCCCCCTCCTCCGGGAAACTCAGCGGGGATTCTCCCTCCTCCGGGGAACTTGATAGGGGTTCCCCCTCCTCCAGGGGACTCGGCAAGGCTTTCCATTCCACCGGGGGCTCCACCTGGGCTTCCCCCCCCTCCGGGGAACTTGGCGGGGGTTCCCCCTCCTCCGGGGCCTCCGCCGGGGCTTCCCTCTTTAGCGGGGCAACCGCCGGGGCTTCCCCCTCCGCCGGGGAACTCGGCGGGGGTTCCCCCTTCTCTAGGAAATTTTGCGGGGGTTCTCTCTCCTCCAGGGGACTCGGTGGGGGTTCCCCCTCCTCCGTGGCAACCGCCGGGGCTTCCCGCTCCTCCGGGAGACTCGGCGGGGATTCCCCCTCCTTTGGGGAACTTTGCGGGGGTTCCCCCTTCTCAGGGGGAGTCGGCGGGGCTTCCCCCACCTCCGTGGCAACCGCCGTTGCTTCCCCCTCCTCCGGGAAACTTGGCGGGGCTTCTCCCTCCTCCGGGGAACTTGGTGGGGGTTTCCCCTCCTCCAAGGGACTCGGAAGGGCTTTCCATTCCACCGGGGCCTGCGCCTGGGCTTCCCCCCCCCTCCGGGGAACAAGGCGGGGGTTCCCCTTCTCCGAGGGACTTGGCGGGGTTTCCCACACCTCCGGTGGACTCGGCGGGGCTTCCCCCTCCTCCGGGGGACTTGGCGGGGGTTCCCTCTCCTCCGAGGGACTCGGCGGGGCTTCGTTCCCCTCCGGGGAACTCGGCGGGGCTTCCCCCTCCTCCGAGGCCACCGCCGGGGCTTCCCCCTCCTCCGAGGCCACCGCAGGGCTTCCCCTTCCTCCGGTGGACTCGGCGGGGCTTCTCCCTCCTCCGGGGAACTTGGTGGGGGTTTCCCCTCCTCCAAGGGACTCGGAAGGGCTTTCCATTCCACCGGGGCCTGCGCCTGGGCTTCCCCCTTCACCGGGGAAATTGGCGGAGGTTCCCCCATCTCCGGGGCCTCCGCCGGGATTCCCCCTCCTCCGGGGCCACCGCCGGGGCTTCCCCCTTCTCCGGGGCAACCGCCGGGGCTTCCCCCTCCTCCAGGGAACTCGGCGGGGCTTCCCCCTCCTCCGAGGCCACCGCCGGGGCTTCGCCTTCCTCCGGTGGACTCGGCGGGGGTTCCCCCTCCGGGACAACCGCCGGGGCTTCACCCTCCTCCGGGGAACTCGGCGGGGCTTCTCCCACCTCCGGGGAACTTGGTGGGGGTTCCCCCTCCTCCGGGGCCTACGCCGTGGCTTCCCTCTCCTCTGGGGCAACCGCCGGGGCTCCCCCTCCTCCGGGGAACTTGGCGGGGGTTCCCTCTCCTCCGGGGGACTCGGCGGGGCTTCCCCCTCCTCCAGGGCAACCGCCGGGGCTTCCCCCTCCTCCGGGAAACTCGGCGGGGCTTCTTCCTCTTCCGGGGAACTTGGTGGGGGTTCCCCCGTCTCCAGGGCAGCCGCTGGGGCCTTCCCCTCCTCCGGAAAACTCGCTGGGGCTCGCCCCTCCACCGAAGCCACCGCCGGGGCTTCCCCCTCCACCGGGGGACTCGGCGGGGATTCCCCCCCTACGGGGAACTTGACGGGGCTCCCCCCTCCTCCGGGGCCACCGTCGGTGCTTCCCCCTCCACCGGGGGACTCGGTGGGGATTGCCTCTCCGCCGGGGGACTCGGCGGGGGTTCCCCCTCCTCTGGGGGACTCGGCGGGGCTTCCCCCTCCTCCAGGGCAACCGCCGGGGCTTCCCCCTCCTCCGGGAAACTCGGCAGGGCTTCCCCCTCCTCCGGGGCAACCGCCGGGGCTCTTCCGTCCTCTGGGGATCTTGGCGGGGCTTCCCCCTCCTCCAAAGAACTCGGTGGGGGTTCACCCTCTTCCGGGAAACTTGTCTGGGTTCCCTCTCCTCCGGGGCCTCCGCCGGGGCTTCCCCCTCCTCTGGGGGACTCGGCGGGGCTTTCCCCTCTACCTGGGCAACCGCCGGGGCTTCACCCTTCTCCAGGGAACTCGCCGGGGCTTCCCCCTTCACCGGGGGACTCGGCGGGGCTTCCCCCTCCTCCGGGGCAACCGCCGGGGCTCTCCCCTCCTCCGGGGATCACTGTGGGGCTTGCCTCTCCTCTGGGGAACTTGGCGGGGGTTCCTTTAACTCCGGGAGACTCGGCGGGGCTTCACACTCCACCTGGGCCTCCGCCTTGGCTTCCCCCCCCCCTCCGGGGAACTCGGTGGGGGTTGACCCTCCTCCGGAGGACTTAGTGGGGGTTCCCCCTCCTCCGGGGAACTCGTTGGGGGTTCCCCCTCTTCCGGGGGACTCGGAGGGGCTTTCCTCTCCTCTGTGGCACTCGGCGGGGCTTCCCCCTCTACCAGGGCAACCGCCGGGGCTTCACCCTCCTCCGGGGAACTCGGCGGGGCTTCTCCCACCTCCGGGGAACTTGGTGGGGGTTCCCCCTCCTCCGGGGCCTACGCCGTGGCTTCCCTCTCTTCTGGGGCAACCGCCGGGGCTTCCCCCTCCTCCGGGGAACTTGGCGGGGGTTCCCTCTCCTCCGGGGGACTCGGCGGGGCATCCCCCTCCTCCGGGAAACTTGGTGGGGGTCCCTCTCCACCGGGGCCTCCGCCGGGGCTTCCCTCTCCTCCGGGGCCACCGCCGGGGCTTCCCCCTCCTCCGGGGGACTCGGCGGGGCTGCCCCCTCCTCCAAAGCAACCGCAGGGGCTCACCCCTCCTCCGTGGATCTCGGCGGGGCTTCCCCCTCCTCCGGGGAACTTGGCGGGTGTTCTCCCTCCTCCGGGGCCTCCGCCGGGGCTTCCCCCTCCTCCGGGGAACTCAGCGGGGGTTACCCTTCCTCCGGGGAACTTGGTGGGTTTCCCCCATCTCCAGGGCAACCGCCGGGGCCTTCCCCTTCACCGGGGAACTCGCCGGGGCTCCCCCCTCCTCCGGGGCCACCGTCGGTGCTTCCCCCTCCACCGGGGGACTCGGTGGGGATTGCCCCCCCTTCGGGGAACTCGGCGAGGCTTCCCCCTCCTCTGGGGCCACCGCCGGGGCTTCCCCCCCCCCCTCCGGGGAACTCGGCGGGGGTTCCCCCTCCTCCGGGGCAACCGCCGGGGCTTCCCCCCTCCTCCGGGGCCTCCGCCGGGGCTTTCCCCTCCTACGGGGCCTCCGTCAGGGCTTTTCCCTCCTCCGGGGCCTCCGCCGGGGCTTCCTTCTCTCAAGGGGCCTCCGCCGGGGCTTCCCCCTCCTCCGGGAAACTCTGCGTGGATTCCCCCTCCTCCGGGGCCTCCGCCGTGGCTTCCTCCTCTCCGGGGCCTCCGCCGGGGCTTCCCCCTCCTCCGGGGAACTCAGCGGGCGTCACACCTTTCAAAGGGGAACTTGGCGGGGGTTCCCTCTCCTCCGGGGGACACAGCGGGGGTTCCCTCTCCTCCGGGGGACTTGGCGGGGTTTCCCCCTTCTCCAGGGCAACCGCCGGGGCTTTCCCCTCCTCCGGGGGACTCGGCGGGGATTTCCCCTTCTCCGGGGCCTCCGCCGGGGCTTCCCCCTCCACCGGGGGACTTGGCGGGGATTCCCCCTCCTCCGTGGGACTTGGCGGGGGTTCCCCCTCCTCCAGGGGACTCGGCGGGGCTTCCCACTCCACCGGGGCCTCCGCCTGGGCTTTCTCCCCCCTATCCGGGGAATTCGGCGGGGGTTCCACCTCCTCCGGGGCCTCCGCCGGGGCTTCCCCCTCCTCCGGGGACTCGGCAGGGCTTCCCCCTCCTCCGGGGCAACCGCCGGGGCTCTTCCGTCCTCTGGGGATCTTGGCGGGGCTTCCCCCTCCTCCAAAGAACTCGGTGGGGGTTCCCCCTCCTCCGGGAAACTTGTCTGGGTTCCCTCTCCTCCGGGGCCTCCGCCGGGGCTTCCCCCTCCTCTGGGGGACTCGGCGGGGCTTTCCCCTCTACCTTGGCAACCGCCGGGGCTTCACCCTTCTCCAGGGAACTCGCCGGGGCTTCCCCCTCCTCCGGGGGACTCGGCGGGGCTTCCCCCTCCTCCGGGGCAACCGCCGGGGCTCTCCCCTCCTCCGGGGATCTCTGTGGGGCTTGCCTCTCCTCTGGGGAACTTGGCGGGGGTTCCTCTAACTCCGGGGGACTCGGCGGGGCTTCACACTCCACCTGGGCCTCCGCCTTGGCTTCCCCCCCCCTCCGGGGAACTCGGTGGGGGTTGACCCTCCTCCGGAGGACTTAGTGGGGGTTCCCCCTCCTCCGGGGAACTCGTTGGGGGTTCCCCCTCTTCCGGGGGACTCGGAGGGGCTTCCCTCTCCTCTGGGGGACTCGGCGGGGCTTCCCCCTCTACCAGGGCAACCGCCGGGGCTTCACCCACCTCCGGGGAACTTGGTGGGAGTTCCCCCTCCTCCGGGGCCTACGCCGTGGCTTCCCTCTCTTCTGGGGCAACCGCCGGGGCTTCCCCCTCCTCCGGGGAACTTGGCGGGGGTTCCCTCTCCTCCGGGGGACTCGGCGGGGCATCCCCCTTCTCCGGGAAACTTGGTGGGGGTCCCTCTCCACCGGGGCCTCCGCCGGGGCTTCCCTCTCCTCCGGGGCCACCGCCGGGGCTTCCCCCTCCTCCGGGGGACTCGGCGGGGCTTCCCCCTTCTCCAAAGCAACCGCAGGGGCTCACCCCTCCTCCGTGGATCTCGGCGGGGCTTCCCCCTCCTCCGGGGAACTTGGCGGGTGTTCTCCCTCCTCCGGGGGACACGGCGGGGCTTTCTACTTGACCTGGGCCTCCGCCTAGGCTTCCCCCCCCTTCGGGGAACTCGGTGGGGGTTCCCACTCCACCGTGGCCTCCGCCTGGGCTTCCCCCCCCCTTTGGGGAACTCGGCGGGGATTCCTCCTCCTCCGGGGGACTTGGCGCGGGTTCCTTCTCCACCGTGGAGCTCAACGTGGGTTCCCCCTCCTACGGGGAACTCGGCGGGGGTTCCCCCTCCTCCGAAAAACTCGGCGGGGGTTCCCTTTCCTCCGGGGGACTTGGCGGGGGTTCTTCCTTCCCCAGGGGACTCGGCTGGGGTTCCCCCTCCTCCGGGGGACTCGGCGGGGCTTCCCCCTCCTCCAAGGCCACCGCCGGGGCTTCCCCCTCCTCCGGGGATCTCAGCGGGGGTTACCCCTCCAACGGGGAACTTGGCGGGGGTTTCCTCTACTCCGGGGGACACGGCGGGGGTTCCCCCTCCTCCGGGGAACTCGGCGGGAATTCCCCCTCCTCCGGGGGACTCGGCGGGGCATCCCCCTCTTTCGGGGAACTTGGTGGGGGTCAATCTCCTCCGGGGCCTCCGCCGGGGCGTTCCCCTCCTCCGGGGCCACCGCCGGGGCTTCCCTCTCCTCCGGGGGACTCGGCGGAGATTCCCCCTCCTCCGGGGGACTTGGAGGTGGATCGCCCTCCTCCGGCGAACTCGGCGGAGGTTCCCCCTCCTCCGGGGGACTCGGCGGGGCTTCCCCCTCCTCCGGGGCCACCGCCGGGGCTTCCCCCTCCTCCGGGGATCTCAGCGGGGGTTACCCCTCCAACGGGGAACTTGGCGGGGGTGTCCTCTACTCCGTGGGACACGGCGGGGGTTCCCCTTCCTCCGGGGAACTCGGCGGGGCTTCCCCCTCCTCCGGGGAACTTGGTGGGGGTTCCCCCTTTTCCAGGATATTTGGCAGGGCTTCCCACTCCACCGGGGCCTCCGCCTGGGCTTCCCCCCCCCCTCCGGGGAACTCGGCGGGGGTTACCCCTCCTCCGGGGAACTTGGTGGGTTTCCCCCATCTCCAGGGCAACCGCCGGGGCCTTCCCCTCCACCGGGGAATTTGCCGGGGCTCCCCCCTCCTCCGGGGCCACCGTCGGTGCTTCCCCCTCCACCGGGGGACTCGGTGGGGATTGCCTCTCCGCCGGGGGACTCGGCGGGGGTTCCCCCTCCTCTGGGGGACTCGGCGGGGCTTCCCCCTCCTCCAGGGCAACCGCCGGGGCTTCCCCCTCCTCCGGGAAACTCGGCAGGGCTTCCCCCTCCTCCGGGGCAACCGCCGGGGCTCTTCCGTCCTCTGGGGATCTTGGCGGGGCTTCCCCCTCCTCCAAAGAACTCGGTGGGGGTTCACCCTCTTCCGGGAAACTTGTCTGGGTTCCCTCTCCTCCGGGGCCTCCGCCGGGGCTTCCCCCTCCTCTGGGGGACTCGGCGGGGCTTTCCCCTCTACCTGGGCAACCGCCGGGGCTTCACCCTTCTCCAGGGAACTCGCCGGGGCTTCCCCCTTCACCGGGGGACTCGGCGGGGCTTCCCCCTCCTCCGGGGCAACCGCCGGGGCTCTCCCCTCCTCCGGGGATCTCTGTGGGGCTTGCCTCTCCTCTGGGGAACTTGGCGGGGGTTCCTTTAACTCCGGGAGACTCGGCGGGGCTTCACACTCCACCTGGGCCTCCGCCTTGGCTTCCCCCCCCCCCTCCGGGGAACTCGGTGGGGGTTGACCCTCCTCCGGAGGACTTAGTGGGGGTTCCCCCTCCTCCGGGGAACTCGTTGGGGGTTCCCCCTCTTCCGGGGGACTCGGAGGGGCTTTCCTCTCCTCTGTGGCACTCGGCGGGGCTTCCCCCTCTACCAGGGCAACCGCCGGGGCTTCACCCTCCTCCGGGGAACTCGGCGGGGCTTCTCCCACCTCCGGGGAACTTGGTGGGGGTTCCCCCTCCTCCGGGGCCTACGCCGTGGCTTCCCTCTCTTCTGGGGCAACCGCCGGGGCTTCCCCCTCCTCCGGGGAACTTGGCGGGGGTTCCCTCTCCTCCGGGGGACTCGGCGGGGCATCCCCCTCCTCCGGGAAACTTGGTGGGGGTCCCTCTCCACCGGGGCCTCCGCCGGGGCTTCCCTCTCCTCCGGGGCCACCGCCGGGGCTTCCCCCTCCTCCGGGGGACTCGGCGGGGCTTCCCCCTCCTCCAAAGCAACCGCAGGGGCTCACCCCTCCTCCGTGGATCTCGGCGGGGCTTCCCCCTCCTCCGGGGAACTTGGCGGGTGTTCTCCCTCCTCCGGGGCCTCCGCCGGGGCTTCCCCCTCCTCCGGGGAACTCAGCGGGGGTTACCCTTCCTCCGGGGAACTTGGTGGGTTTCCCCCATCTCCAGGGCAACCGCCGGGGCCTTCCCCTTCACCGGGGAACTCGCCGGGGCTCCCCCCTCCTCCGGGGCCACCGTCGGTGCTTCCCCCTCCACCGGGGGACTCGGTGGGGATTGCCCCCCCTTCGGGGAACTCGGCGAGGCTTCCCCCTCCTCTGGGGCCACCGCCGGGGCTTCCCCCCCCCTCCGGGGAACTCGGCGGGGGTTCCCCCTCCTCCGGGGCAACCGCCGGGGCTTCCCCCCTCCTCCGGGGCCTCCGCCGGGGCTTTCCCCTCCTACGGGGCCTCCGTCAGGGCTTTTCCCTCCTCCGGGGCCTCCGCCGGGGCTTCCTTCTCTCAAGGGGCCTCCGCCGGGGCTTCCCCCTCCTCCGGGAAACTCTGCGTGGATTCCCCCTCCTCCGGGGCCTCCGCCGTGGCTCCTTCCTCTCCGGGGCCTCCGCCGGGGCTTCCCCCTCCTCCGGGGAACTCAGCGGGCGTCACACCTTTCAAAGGGGAACTTGGCGGGGGTTCCCTCTCCTCCGGGGGACACAGCGGGGGTTCCCTCTCCTCCGGGGGACTTGGCGGGGTTTCCCCCTTCTCCAGGGCAACCGCCGGGGCTTTCCCCACCTCCGGGGGACTCGGCGGGGATTTCCCCTTCTCCGGGGCCTCCGCCGGGGCTCTTCCCTCCTCCGGGGCCACCGCCGGGGCTTCCCCCTCCACCGGGGGACTTGGCGGGGATTCCCCCTCCTCCGTGGGACTTGGCGGGGGTTCCCCCTCCTCCAGGGGACTCGGCGGGGCTTCCCACTCCACCGGGGCCTCCGCCTGGGCTTTCTCCCCCCTATCCGGGGAATTCGGCGGGGGTTCCACCTCCTCCGGGGCCTCCGCCGGGGCTTCCCCCTCCTCCGGGGACTCGGCAGGGCTTCCCCCTCCTCCGGGGCAACCGCCGGGGCTCTTCCGTCCTCTGGGGATCTTGGCGGGGCTTCCCCCTCCTCCAAAGAACTCGGTGGGGGTTCCCCCTCCTCCGGGAAACTTGTCTGGGTTCCCTCTCCTCCGGGGCCTCCGCCGGGGCTTCCCCCTCCTCTGGGGGACTCGGCGGGGCTTTCCCCTCTACCTGGGCAACCGCCGGGGCTTCACCCTTCTCCAGGGAACTCGCCGGGGCTTCCCCCTCCTCCGGGGGACTCGGCGGGGCTTCCCCCTCCTCCGGGGCAACCGCCGGGGCTCTCCCCTCCTCCGGGGATCTCTGTGGGGCTTGCCTCTCCTCTGGGGAACTTGGCGGGGGTTCCTCTAACTCCGGGGGACTCGGCGGGGCTTCACACTCCACCTGGGCCTCCGCCTTGGCTTCCCCCCCCCTCCGGGGAACTCGGTGGGGGTTGACCCTCCTCCGGAGGACTTAGTGGGGGTTCCCCCTCCTCCGGGGAACTCGTTGGGGGTTCCCCCTCTTCCGGGGGACTCGGAGGGGCTTCCCTCTCCTCTGGGGGACTCGGCGGGGCTTCCCCCTCTACCAGGGCAACCGCCGGGGCTTCACCTACCTCCGGGGAACTTGGTGGGAGTTCCCCCTCCTCCGGGGCCTACGCCGTGGCTTCCCTCTCTTCTGGGGCAACCGCCGGGGCTTCCCCCTCCTCCGGGGAACTTGGCGGGGGTTCCCTCTCCTCCGGGGGACTCGGCGGGGCATCCCCCTTCTCCGGGAAACTTGGTGGGGGTCCCTCTCCACCGGGGCCTCCGCCGGGGCTTCCCTCTCCTCCGGGGCCACCGCCGGGGCTTCCCCCTCCTCCGGGGGACTCGGCGGGGCTTCCCCCTTCTCCAAAGCAACCGCAGGGGCTCACCCCTCCTCCGTGGATCTCGGCGGGGCTTCCCCCTCCTCCGGGGAACTTGGCGGGTGTTCTCCCTCCTCCGGGGGACACGGCGGGGCTTTCTACTTGACCTGGGCCTCCGCCTAGGCTTCCCCTCCCTTCGGGGAACTCGGTGGGGGTTCCCACTCCACCGTGGCCTCCGCCTGGGCTTCCCCCCCCCTTTGGGGAACTCGGCGGGGATTCCTCCTCCTCCGGGGGACTTGGCGGGGGTTCCTTCTCCACCGTGGAGCTCAACGTGGGTTCCCCCTCCTACGGGGAACTCGGCGGGGGTTCCCCCTCCTCCGAAAAACTCGGCGGGGGTTCCCTTTCCTCCGGGGGACTTGGCGGGGGTTCTTCCTTCCCCAGGGGACTCGGCTGGGGTTCCCCCTCCTCCGGGGGACACGGCGGGGCTTCCCCCTCCTCCAAGGCCACCGCCGGGGCTTCCCCCTCCTCCGGGGATCTCAGCGGGGGTTACCCCTCCAACGGGGAACTTGGCGGGGGTTTCCTCTACTCCGGGGGACACGGCGGGGGTTCCCCCTCCTCCGGGGAACTCGGCGGGAATTCCCCCTCCTCCGGGGGACTCGGCGGGGCATCCCCCTCTTTCGGGGAACTTGGTGGGGGTCAATCTCCTCCGGGGCCTCCGCCGGGGCGTTCCCCTCCTCCGGGGCCACCGCCGGGGCTTCCCTCTCCTCCGGGGGACTCGGCGGAGATTCCCCCTCCTCCGGGGGACTTGGAGGTGGATCGCCCTCCTCCGGCGAACTCGGCGGAGGTTCCCCCTCCTCCGGGGGACTCGGCGGGGCTTCCCCCTCCTCCGGGGCCACCGCCGGGGCTTCCCCCTCCTCCGGGGATCTCAGCGGGGGTTACCCCTCCAACGGGGAACTTGGCGGGGGTGTCCTCTACTCCGTGGGACACGGCGGGGGTTCCCCTTCCTCCGGGGAACTCGGCGGGGCTTCCCCCTCCTCCGGGGAACTTGGTGGGGGTTCCCCCTTTTCCAGGATATTTGGCAGGGCTTCCCACTCCACCGGGGCCTCCGCCTGGGCTTCCCCCCCCCCTCCGGGGAACTCGGCGGGGGTTCCTCCTTCTCCGAGGGACTTGGATGGGGTTCCCCCTCCTCCAGGGGACTCGGCGGGTCTTCCCCCTTCTCCGGGGAACTTTGCGGGGGTTCCCCCTCCTCCGAGGCCTACGCCGTGGCTTTCCGCTCCTCCGGGGCAACCGCCGGGGCTACCCCCTCCTCCGGGGAACTTGGCGGGTGTTCCCCTTCTCCGAGGGACTCGGCGGGGCTTCCCCCTCCTCCGGGGCCACCGCCGGGGCTCCCCCTCCTCCGGGGAACTTGGCGGGGGTTCCCTTTTCTCCGGGGGACTCGGCGGGGGTTCCCCCTCCTCCGGGGGACTCGGCGGGGCTTCCCCCACCTCCGGGAAACTCGGTGGGGGTTCCCTTTCCTCCGGGGGACTAAGCGGGGTTTCCCCCTCCTCCGGGGGTCTCGGCGGGGATTCCCCGTCCTCCATGGGACTCGGCGGGGATTCCCCCTCCTCAGTGGAACTCGGCGGGGATTTCCTCTCCTCCGGGGCCTCCGCCGGGGCTTCCCCCTCCTCTGGGGAACTCTGCGTGGGTTGTCCCTCCTCCGGGGCAACCGCCGGGGCTCTCCCCTCCTCCGGGAAACTCGCCGGGGCTCCCCCCTCCTCCGGGGCCACCACCGGGGTTTTTCACTCCTCCGGGGAACTTGGCGGGGTTTCCCTCTCCTCCGGGGCAACCACCGGGGCTTCCCACTTCTCCGGAGCCTCCGGCGGAGCTTCCCTCTCCTCCGGGGAACTCGGCGAAGATTCCCCCTCCTCCGGGGGACTTGGCGGTGGTTCCCCCTCCTCCGGCGAACTCGGCGAGGGTTCCCCCTCCTCCGGGGGACTCGGCGGGGCATCCCCCTCTTCCGGGGAACTTAGTGTGGGTCCCTCTCCTCCGGGGCCTCCGCCGGGGCTTACCCCTCCTCCGGGGCCACCGCCGGGGCTTCCCCCTCCTCCGGGGGACTCGGCGGAGATTCCCCCTCCTCCGGGGGACATGGCGGTGGTTCCCCCTCCTCCAGGGAACTCGGCGGGGGTTCCCCCTCCTCCGGGGGACTCGGCGGGGGTTCCCTTTCCTCCGGGGGACTTAGCGGGAGTTCTTCTTCCTCTGGGGGACTTGGCGGGGGTTTCCCTTTCTCCGAGGGACTCGGCGGGGCTTCCCCCTCCTCCGGGGCAGCCGCCGGGGCTTCCCCCTCCTCTGGGGGACTCAGCGGGAATTCCCCCTCCTCCGGGGGACTTGGCGGGGTTTCCCCCTCCTCCGGGGGACTCGGCGGGGCTTCCCACTCCACCGGGGCCTACGCCGTGGCTTCCCTTTCCTCCGGGGCAACCGCCGAGGCTTCCCCCTCCTCCGGGGAACTTGGCGGGGGTTCCCTTTTCTCCGGGGGACTCGGCGGGGCATCCTCCCTCCTCCGGGGCCAACGCCGGGGCTTCCCCCCCCCCTCCGGGGAACTCGGCGGGGGTTTCCCCTTCTCCGTGGGATTTGGCGGGGGTTCCCCCTCCTCCGGGGCAACCGCCGGGGCTTCCCCCTCCACCGGGGGACTCGGCGGGGATTCCCCCTCCTCTGGGGGACTTGGCGGGGTTTCCCCCTCCTCCGGGGGACTCGGCGGGGCTTCCCACTCCACCGGGGCCGCCGCCGGAGCTTCCCCCTCCTCCGGGGAACTCGGCGGGGGTTCTCCCTTCCTCTGGGGCCTACGCCGTGGCTTACCCCTCCTCCGGGGCAACCGCCCGGGGCTTCCCCCTCCTCCGTGGAATTTGGCGGGGGTTCCCTCTCCTCTGTGGGACTCGGCGGGGCTTCCCACTCAACCGGGGCCTCCGCCTGGGCTTCTCCCCCCCCCCCCCCCCCCCCAGGGAATTTGGCGGGGGGTTCCCTCTCCTCCGGGGGACTCGGCGGGGGTTCCCCCTCCTCTGGGGGACTCGACGGGGGTTTCCCCTTCTCCGTGGGATATGGCGGGGGTTCCCCCACCTCCGGGGAACTTGGTGGGTTTCCCCCATCTCCAGGGCAACCGCCGGGGCCTTCCCCTCCTCCGGGGAACTCGCCGGGGCTCCCCCCTACTCCGGGGCCACCGTCGGGGCTTCCCCCACCACCGGGGGACTCGGCGGGGATTCCCCCCCTTCGGGGAACTTGGCGGGGATTCCCTCTCCTCCGGGGGACTCGGCGGGGGTTCCCCCTCCTCTGGGGGACTCGGCGGGGCTTCCCCCTCCTCCAGGGCAACCGCCGGGGCTTCTCCCTCCTCCGGGAAACTCGGCGGGGCTTCTCCCTCTTCCGGGGAACTTGGTGGGGGTTCCCCCATCTCCAGGGCAACCGCTGGGGCCTTCCCCTCCTCCGGGGAACTCGCCGGGGCTCGCCCCTCCTCCGGGGCCAACGCTGGGGCTTCCCTCTCCTCCGGGGGACTCGGCGGAGATTCCCCCTCCTCCGGGGGACTTGGCGGTGGATCGCCCTCCTCCGGCGAACTCGGCGGAGGTTTCCCCTCCTCCGGGGGACTCGGCGGGGCTTCCCCCTCCTCCGGGGCCACCGCCGGGGTTTCCCCCTCCTCCGGGGATCTCAGCGGGGGTTACCCCTCCAACGGGGAACTTGGCGGGGGTTTCCTCTACTCCGGGGGACACGGCGGGGGTTCCCCCTCCTTCGGGGAACTCGGCGGGGCTTCCCCCTCCCCCGGGGATCTTGGTGGGGGTTCCCCCTCTTCCAGGGGATTTGGCAGGGCTTCCCACTCCACCGGGGCCTCCGCCTGGGCTTCCCCCCTTCCCCCCGGGGAACTCGGCGGGGGTTCCTCCTTCTCCGGGGGACTTGCCTGGGGTTCCAACTCCTCCGGGGGACTCGGCGGGTCTTCCCCCTTCTCCGGTGAACTTTGCGGGGGTTCCCCCTCCTCCGGGGCCTACGCCGTGGCTTTCCGCTCCTCCGGGGCAACCGCCGGGGCTACCCCCTCCTCCGGGGAACTCGGCGGGAGTTCCCCTTCCTCTGGGGGACTTGGCGGGGGTTTCCACTTCTCCGAGGGACTCGGCGGGGCTTCCCCCTCCTCCGGGGCCACCGCCGGGGCTCCCCCTCCTCCGGGGAACTCGGCGGGGGTTCCCTCTCCTCCGGGGCCTACGCCGTGGCTTCCGTCTCCTCCGGGGCAACCACCGGGGCTTCCCCCTTCTCCGGGGAACTTGGCGGGGGTTCCCTTTTCTCCGGGGGACTCGGCGGGGGTTCCCCCTCCTCCGGGGGACTCGGCGGGGCTTCCCCCTCCTCTGGGAAACTCGGTGGGGGTTCCCTTTCCTCCGGGGGACTAAGCGGGGGTTCCCCCTCCTCTGGGAAACTCGGTGGGGGTTCCCTTTCCTCCGGGGGACTAAGCGGGGGTTCCCCCTCCTCCGGGGGACTCGGTGGGGATTCCCCCTCCTCCGTGGGACTCGGCGGGGGTTTCCTCTCCTCCGGGGCCTCCGCCGGGGCTTCCCTCTCCTCCGGGGAACTCTGCGTGGGTTGTCCCTCCTCCGGGGCAACCGCCGGGGCTCTCCCCTCCTCCGGGAAACTCGCCGGGGCTCCCCCCTCCTCCGGGGCCACCGCCGGGGCTTCCCCAACCTCCGAAAACTCGGCGGGGGTTCCCCCTTCTCTGGGGGACTTGGCGGGGGTTTTCCCTCCTCCGGGGGACTCGGTAAGGCTTCCCCTTCCTCCGGGGCCACCGCCGGGGCTTCCCTCTCCTCCGGGGGACTCGGCGGAGATTCCCCCTCCTCCGGGGGACTTGGCGGTGGTTCCCCCTCCTCCAGGGAACTCGGCGGGGGTTCCCCCTCCTCCGGGGGACTCGGCGGGGGTTCCCATTCCTCCGGGGGACTTAGCGGGAGTTCTTCTTCCTCTGGGGGACTTGGCGGGGGTTTCCCCTTCTCCGAGGGACTCGGCGGGGCTTCCCCCTCCTCCGGGGCCACCGCCGGGGCTCCCCCTCCACCGGGGAACTCGGCGGGGGTTCCCCCTCCTCCGGGGCCTACGCCGTGGCTTCCCTCTCCTCCGGGGCAACCGCTGGGGCTTCCCCCTCCTCTGGGGGACTCAGCGGGAATTCCCCCTCCTCCGGGGGACTTGGCGGGGTTTCCCCCTCCTCCGGGGGACTCTGCGGGGCTTCCCACTCCACCGGGGCCTACGCCGTGGCTTCCCTCTCCTCCGGGGCAACCGCCGAGGCTTCCCCCTCCTCCGGGGAACTTGGCGGGGGTTCCCTTTTCTCCAGGGGAATCGGCGGGGCATCCTCCTCCTCCGGGGCCAACGCCGGGGCTTCCCCAACCTCCGAAAACTCGGCGGGGGTTCCCCCTTCTCTGGGGGACTTGGCGGGGGTTTTCCCTCCTCCGGGGGACTCGGTAAGGCTTCCCCTTCCTCCGGGGCCACCGCCGGGGCTTCCCTCTCCTCCGGGGCCACCGCCGGGGCTTCCCCCTCCTCCGGGGAACTCGGCGGGGGTTCTCCCTTCCTCCGGGGCCAACGCCGGGGCTTCCCCCACCTCCGAAAACTCGGCGGGGGTTCCCCCTTCTCTGGGGGATTTGGCGGGGGTTTTCCCTCCTCCGGGGGACTCGGTAAGGCTTCCCCTTCCTCCGGGGTCACCGCCGGGGCTTCCCCCTCCTCTGGGGCCACCGCCGGGGCTTCCCCCCCCCCCCCTCCGGGGAACTCGGCGGGGGTTTCCCATTCTCCGTGGGATTTGGCGGGGGTTCCCCGTCCTCCGGGGGACTCGGCGGGGCTTCCCCCTCCTCCGGGAAGCTCGGCGGGGGTTCCCCCTCCTCCGGGGCAACCGCCGGGGCTTCCCCCTCCACCGGGGGACTCGGCGGGGATTTCCCCTTCTCCGGGGGACTTGGCGGGAGTTCCCCCTCCTCCGGGGCCCCCGCCGGGGCTTCCCCCTCCTACGGGGCCTCCGTCAGGGCTTCCCCCTCCTCCGGGGCCTCCGCCGGGGCTTCCTTCTCTCCGGGGCCTCCGCCGGGGCTTCCCCCTCCTCCGGGAAACTCTGCGTGGGTTCCCCCTCCTCCGGGGCCTCCGCCGTGGCTACCCCCTCACCGGGGCCTCCGCCGGGGCTTCCCCTTCCTCCGGGGAACTCAGCGGGCGTTTCCCCTTTCAAAGGGGAACTTGGCGGGGGGTCCCTCTCCTCCGGGGGACACGGCGGGGGTTCCCTCTCCTCCGGGGGATTCGACGGGGCCTCCCTCTTCTCCAGGGCAACCGCCGGGGCTTCCCCCTCCTCCGGGGGACTCGGCGGGGATTTCCCCTTCTCCGGGGGACTTGGCGGGAGTTCCCCCTCCTCCGGGGGACTCGGCGGGGCATCCCACTCCACCTGGGCCTCCGCCTGGGCTTCCCCCCCCCCTCCGGGGAACTCGGCGGTGGTTCCTCTTCCTCCGGGGAACTTGGTGGGGGTTCCCTTTTCTCCAGGGGAATCGGCGGGGCATCCTCCTCCTCCGGGGCCAACGCCGGGGCTTCCCCAACCTCCGAAAACTCGGCGGGGGTTCCCCCTTCTCTGGGGGACTTGGCGGGGGTTTTCCCTCCTCCGGGGGACTTGGCGGGAGTTCCCCCTCCTCCGGGGGACTCGGCGGGGCATCCCACTCCACCTGGGCCTCCGCCTGGGCTTCCCCCCCCCTCCGGGGAACTCGGCGGTGGTTCCTCTTCCTCCGGGGAACTTGGTGGGGGTTCCCCCATCTCCAGAGCAACCGCCGGGGCTTTCCCCTCATCCGGGGAACTCGCCAGGGCTCCCCCCTCCTCCGGGGCCACCGCCGGGGCTTCCCCCTCCTCCGGGGCCACCGGCGGGGGTTCCCCCTCCTCCGGGGAACTTGGCAGGGGTTCCCTCTCCTCCGTGGGACTCGGCGGGGGTTCCCCCTCCTCCTGGGGACTCGGCGGGGCTTCCCACTCCACCGGGGCCTCCGCCTGGGCTTCCCCCCCCCCCCCAGGGAACTTGGCGGGGGTTCCCTCTCCTCCGGGGGACTCGGCGGGGGTTCCCTTTTCTCCAGGGGAATCGGCGGGGCATCCTCCTCCTCCGGGGCCAACGCCGGGGCTTCCCCAACCTCCGAAAACTCGGCGGGGGTTCCCCCTTCTCTGGGGGACTTGGCGGGGGTTTTCCCTCCTCCGGGGGACTCGGTAAGGCTTCCCCTTCCTCCGGGGCCACCGCCGGGGCTTCCCTCTCCTCCGGGGCCACCGCCGGGGCTTCCCCCTCCTCCGGGGAACTCGGCGGGGGTTCTCCCTTCCTCCGGGGCCAACGCCGGGGCTTCCCCCACCTCCGAAAACTCGGCGGGGGTTCCCCCTTCTCTGGGGGATTTGGCGGGGGTTTTCCCTCCTCCGGGGGACTCGGTAAGGCTTCCCCTTCCTCCGGGGCCACCGCCGGGGCTTCCCCCTCCTCTGGGGCCACCGCCGGGGCTTCCCCCCCCCCCCCCACCGGGGAACTCGGCGGGGGTTTCCCCTTCTCCGTGGGATTTGGCGGGGGTGCCCCGTCCTCCGGTGGACTCGGCGGGGCTTCCCCCTCCTCCGGGAAGCTCGGCGGGGGTTCCCCCTCCTCCGGGGCAACCGCCGGGGCTTCCCCCTCCACCGGGGGACTCGGCGGGGATTCCCCCTCTTCGGGGAACTTGGCGGGGGTTCCCCCTCCTCCGGGGCCCCCGCCGGGGCTTCCCCCTCCTACGGGGCCTCCGTCAGGGCTTCCCCCTCCTCCGGGGCCTCCGCCGGGGCTTCCTTCTATCCGGGGCCTCCGCCGGGGCTTCCCCCTCCTCCGGGAAACTCTGCGTGGGTTCCCCCTCCTCCGGGGCCTCCGCCGTGGCTACCCCCTCACCGGGGCCTCCGCCGGGGCTTCCCCTTCCTCCGGGGAACTCAGCGGGCGTTTCCCCTTTCAAAGGGGAACTTGGCGGGGGGTCCCTCTCCTCCGGGGGACACGGCGGGGGTTCCCTCTCCTCCGGGGGATTCGACGGGGCCTCCCTCTTCTCCAGGGCAACCGCCGGGGCTTCCCCCTCCTCCGGGGGACTCGGCGGGGATTTCCCCTTCTCCGGGGGACTTGGCGGGAGTTCCCCCTCCTCCGGGGGACTCGGCGGGGCATCCCACTCCACCTGGGCCTCCGCCTGGGCTTCCCCCCCCCCTCCGGGGAACTCGGCGGTGGTTCCTCTTCCTCCGGGGAACTTGGTGGGGGTTCCCCCATCTCCAGAGCAACCGCCGGGGCTTTCCCCTCATCCGGGGAACTCGCCGGGGCTCCCCCCTCCTCCGGGGCCACCGCCGGGGCTTCCCCCTCCTCCGGGGCCACCGGCGGGGGTTCCCCCTCCTCCGGGGAACTCGACGGGGCTTCCCCCTCCTCCGGGAAACTCTCCGTGGGTTCCCGCTCCTCCGGGGCCTCCGCCGGGGCTTACCTCTCCGCCGGGGCAACCGCCGGGGCTTCCCCCTCCTCCGGGGAACTTGGCAGGGGTTCCCTCTCCTCCGTGGGACTCGGCGGGGTTTTCCCCTCCTCCTGGGGACTCGGCGGGGCTTCCCACTCCACCGGGGCCTCCGCCTGGGCTTCTCCCCCCCCCCCAGGGAACTTGGCGGGGGTTCCCTCTCCTCCGGGGGACTCGGCGGGGCATCCCACTCCACCTGGGCCTCCGCCTGGGCTTCCCCCCCCCCTCCGGGGAACTCGGCGGTGGTTCCTCTTCCTCCGGGGAACTTGGTGGGGGTTCCCCCATCTCCAGAGCAACCGCCGGGGCTTTCCCCTCATCCGGGGAACTCGCCGGGGCTCCCCCCTCCTCCGGGGCCACCGCCGGGGCTTCCCCCTCCTCCGGGGCCACCGGCGGGGGTTCCCCCTCCTCCGGGGAACTCGACGGGGCTTCCCCCTCCTCCGGGAAACTCTCCGTGGGTTCCCGCTCCTCCGGGGCCTCCGCCGGGGCTTACCTCTCCGCCGGGGCAACCGCCGGGGCTTCCCCCTCCTCCGGGGAACTTGGCAGGGGTTCCCTCTCCTCCGTGGGACTCGGCGGGGTTTTCCCCTCCTCCTGGGGACTCGGCGGGGCTTCCCACTCCACCGGGGCCTCCGCCTGGGCTTCTCCCCCCCCCCCAGGGAACTTGGCGGGGGTTCCCTCTCCTCCGGGGGACTCGGCGGGGGTTCCCCCTCCTCTGGGGGACTCGGCGGGGCTTCCCCCTCCTCCAGGGCAACCGCCGGGGCTTCCCCCTCCTCCGGGGCCTCCGCCGGGGCTTCCTTCTCTCCGGGGCCTCCGCCGGGGCTTCCCCCTCCTCCGGGAAACTCTGCGTGGGTTCCCCCTCCTCCGGGGCCTCCGCCGTGGCTACCCCCTCACCGGGGCCTCCGCCGGGGCTTCCCCTTCCTCCGGGGAACTCAGCGGGCGTTTCCCCTTTCAAAGGGGAACTTGGCGGGGGGTCCCTCTCCTCCGGGGGACACGGCGGGGGTTCCCTCTCCTCCGGGGGATTCGACGGGGCCTCCCTCTTCTCCAGGGCAACCGCCGGGGCTTCCCCCTCCTCCGGGGGACTCGGCGGGGATTTCCCCTTCTCCGGGGGACTTGGCGGGAGTTCCCCCTCCTCCGGGGGACTCGGCGGGGCATCCCACTCCACCTGGGCCTCCGCCTGGGCTTCCCCCCCCCCCTCCGGGGAACTCGGCGGTGGTTCCTCTTCCTCCGGGGAACTTGGTGGGGGTTCCCCCATCTCCAGAGCAACCGCCGGGGCTTTCCCCTCATCCGGGGAACTCGCCGGGGCTCCCCCCTCCTCCGGGGCCACCGCCGGGGCTTCCCCCTCCTCCGGGGCCACCGGCGGGGGTTCCCCCTCCTCCGGGGAACTCGACGGGGCTTCCCCCTCCTCCGGGAAACTCTCCGTGGGTTCCCGCTCCTCCGGGGCCTCCGCCGGGGCTTACCTCTCCGCCGGGGCAACCGCCGGGGCTTCCCCCTCCTCCGGGGAACTTGGCAGGGGTTCCCTCTCCTCCGTGGGACTCGGCGGGGTTTTCCCCTCCTCCTGGGGACTCGGCGGGGCTTCCCACTCCACCGGGGCCTCCGCCTGGGCTTCTCCCCCCCCCCCAGGGAACTTGGCGGGGGTTCCCTCTCCTCCGGGGGACTCGGCGGGGGTTCCCCCTCCTCTGGGGGACTCGGCGGGGCTTCCCCCTCCTCCAGGGCAACCGCCGGGGCTCTCCCCTCCTCCGGGAAACTCGGCGGGGCTTCTCCCTCCTCCGGGGAACTTGGTGGGGGTCCCACCATCTCCAGGACAACCGCTGGGTCCTTCCCCTCCTCTTGGGAACTCGCCGGGGCTCGCCCCTCCTCCGGGGCCATCGCCGGGGCTTCCCCTCCTCCGGGGCCTACGCCGTGGCTTTCCGCTCCTCCGGGGCAACCGCCGGGGCTACCCCCTCCTCCGGGGAACTCGGCGGGAGTTCCCCTTCCTCTGGGGGACTTGGCGGGGGTTTCCACTTCTCCGAGGGACTCGGCGGGGCTTCCCCCTCCTCCGGGGCCACCGCCGGGGCTCCCCCTCCTCCGGGGAACTCGGCGGGGGTTCCCTCTCCTCCGGGGCCTACGCCGTGGCTTCCGTCTCCTCCGGGGCAACCGCCGGGGCTTCCCCCTTCTCCGGGGAACTTGGCGGGGGTTCCCTTTTCTCCGGGGGACTCGGCGGGGGTTCCCCCTCCTCCGGGGGACTCGGCGGGGCTTCCCCCTCCTCTGGGAAACTCGGTGGGGGTTCCCTTTCCTCCGGGGGACTAAGCGGGGGTTCCCCCTCCTCTGGGAAACTCGGTGGGGGTTCCCTTTCCTCCGGGGGACTAAGCGGGGGTTCCCCCTCCTCCGGGGGACTCGGTGGGGATTCCCCCTCCTCCGTGGGACTCGGCGGGGGTTTCCTCTCCTCCGGGGCCTCCGCCGGGGCTTCCCTCTCCTCCGGGGAACTCTGCGTGGGTTGTCCCTCCTCCGGGGCAACCGCCGGGGCTCTCCCCTCCTCCGGGAAACTCGCCGGGGCTCCCCCCTCCTCCGGGGCCACCGCCGGGGCTTCCCCAACCTCCGAAAACTCGGCGGGGGTTCCCCCTTCTCTGGGGGACTTGGCGGGGGTTTTCCCTCCTCCGGGGGACTTGGCGGGAGTTCCCCCTCCTCCGGGGGACTCGGCGGGGCATCCCACTCCACCTGGGCCTCCGCCTGGGCTTCCCCCCCCCTCCGGGGAACTCGGCGGTGGTTCCTCTTCCTCCGGGGAACTTGGTGGGGGTTCCCCCATCTCCAGAGCAACCGCCGGGGCTTTCCCCTCATCCGGGGAACTCGCCAGGGCTCCCCCCTCCTCCGGGGCCACCGCCGGGGCTTCCCCCTCCTCCGGGGCCACCGGCGGGGGTTCCCCCTCCTCCGGGGAACTTGGCAGGGGTTCCCTCTCCTCCGTGGGACTCGGCGGGGGTTCCCCCTCCTCCTGGGGACTCGGCGGGGCTTCCCACTCCACCGGGGCCTCCGCCTGGGCTTCTCCCCCCCCCCCAGGGAACTTGGCGGGGGTTCCCTCTCCTCCGGGGGACTCGGCGGGGGTTCCCTTTTCTCCAGGGGAATCGGCGGGGCATCCTCCTCCTCCGGGGCCAACGCCGGGGCTTCCCCAACCTCCGAAAACTCGGCGGGGGTTCCCCCTTCTCTGGGGGACTTGGCGGGGGTTTTCCCTCCTCCGGGGGACTCGGTAAGGCTTCCCCTTCCTCCGGGGCCACCGCCGGGGCTTCCCTCTCCTCCGGGGCCACCGCCGGGGCTTCCCCCTCCTCCGGGGAACTCGGCGGGGGTTCTCCCTTCCTCCGGGGCCAACGCCGGGGCTTCCCCCACCTCCGAAAACTCGGCGGGGGTTCCCCCTTCTCTGGGGGATTTGGCGGGGGTTTTCCCTCCTCCGGGGGACTCGGTAAGGCTTCCCCTTCCTCCGGGGCCACCGCCGGGGCTTCCCCCTCCTCTGGGGCCACCGCCGGGGCTTCCCCCCCCCCCCCCCCCGGGGAACTCGGCGGGGGTTTCCCCTTCTCCGTGGGATTTGGCGGGGGTGCCCCGTCCTCCGGTGGACTCGGCGGGGCTTCCCCCTCCTCCGGGAAGCTCGGCGGGGGTTCCCCCTCCTCCGGGGCAACCGCCGGGGCTTCCCCCTCCACCGGGGGACTCGGCGGGGATTCCCCCTCTTCGGGGAACTTGGCGGGGGTTCCCCCTCCTCCGGGGCCCCCGCCGGGGCTTCCCCCTCCTCCGGGGCCTCCGTCAGGGCTTCCCCCTCCTCCGGGGCCTCCGCCGGGGCTTCCTTCTCTCCGGGGCCTCCGCCGGGGCTTCCCCCTCCTCCGGGAAACTCTGCGTGGGTTCCCCCTCCTCCGGGGCCTCCGCCGTGGCTACCCCCTCACCGGGGCCTCCGCCGGGGCTTCCCCTTCCTCCGGGGAACTCAGCGGGCGTTTCCCCTTTCAAAGGGGAACTTGGCGGGGGGTCCCTCTCCTCCGGGGGACACGGCGGGGGTTCCCTCTCCTCCGGGGGATTCGACGGGGCCTCCCTCTTCTCCAGGGCAACCGCCGGGGCTTCCCCCTCCTCCGGGGGACTCGGCGGGGATTTCCCCTTCTCCGGGGGACTTGGCGGGAGTTCCCCCTCCTCCGGGGGACTCGGCGGGGCATCCCACTCCACCTGGGCCTCCGCCTGGGCTTCCCCCCCCCCTCCGGGGAACTCGGCGGTGGTTCCTCTTCCTCCGGGGAACTTGGTGGGGGTTCCCCCATCTCCAGAGCAACCGCCGGGGCTTTCCCCTCATCCGGGGAACTCGCCGGGGCTCCCCCCTCCTCCGGGGCCACCGCCGGGGCTTCCCCCTCCTCCGGGGCCACCGGCGGGGGTTCCCCCTCCTCCGGGGAACTCGACGGGGCTTCCCCCTCCTCCGGGAAACTCTCCGTGGGTTCCCGCTCCTCCGGGGCCTCCGCCGGGGCTTACCTCTCCGCCGGGGCAACCGCCGGGGCTTCCCCCTCCTCCGGGGAACTTGGCAGGGGTTCCCTCTCCTCCGTGGGACTCGGCGGGGTTTTCCCCTCCTCCTGGGGACTCGGCGGGGCTTCCCACTCCACCGGGGCCTCCGCCTGGGCTTCTCCCCCCCCCCCAGGGAACTTGGCGGGGGTTCCCTCTCCTCCGGGGGACTCGGCGGGGGTTCCCCCTCCTCTGGGGGACTCGGCGGGGCTTCCCCCTCCTCCAGGGCAACCGCCGGGGCTCTCCCCTCCTCCGGGAAACTCGGCGGGGCTTCTCCCTCCTCCGGGGAACTTGGTGGGGGTCCCACCATCTCCAGGACAACCGCTGGGTCCTTCCCCTCCTCTTGGGAACTCGCCGGGGCTCGCCCCTCCTCCGGGGCCATCGCCGGGGCTTCCCCTCCTCCGGGGCCTACGCCGTGGCTTTCCGCTCCTCCGGGGCAACCGCCGGGGCTACCCCCTCCTCCGGGGAACTCGGCGGGAGTTCCCCTTCCTCTGGGGGACTTGGCGGGGGTTTCCACTTCTCCGAGGGACTCGGCGGGGCTTCCCCCTCCTCCGGGGCCACCGCCGGGGCTCCCCCTCCTCCGGGGAACTCGGCGGGGGTTCCCTCTCCTCCGGGGCCTACGCCGTGGCTTCCGTCTCCTCCGGGGCAACCGCCGGGGCTTCCCCCTTCTCCGGGGAACTTGGCGGGGGTTCCCTTTTCTCCGGGGGACTCGGCGGGGGTTCCCCCTCCTCCGGGGGACTCGGCGGGGCTTCCCCCTCCTCTGGGAAACTCGGTGGGGGTTCCCTTTCCTCCGGGGGACTAAGCGGGGGTTCCCCCTCCTCTGGGAAACTCGGTGGGGGTTCCCTTTCCTCCGGGGGACTAAGCGGGGGTTCCCCCTCCTCCGGGGGACTCGGTGGGGATTCCCCCTCCTCCGTGGGACTCGGCGGGGGTTTCCTCTCCTCCGGGGCCTCCGCCGGGGCTTCCCTCTCCTCCGGGGAACTCTGCGTGGGTTGTCCCTCCTCCGGGGCAACCGCCGGGGCTCTCCCCTCCTCCGGGAAACTCGCCGGGGCTCCCCCCTCCTCCGGGGCCACCGCCGGGGCTTCCCCAACCTCCGAAAACTCGGCGGGGGTTCCCCCTTCTCTGGGGGACTTGGCGGGGGTTTTCCCTCCTCCGGGGGACTCGGTAAGGCTTCCCCTTCCTCCGGGGCCACCGCCGGGGCTTCCCTCTCCTCCGGGGGACTCGGCGGAGATTCCCCCTCCTCCGGGGGACTTGGCGGTGGTTCCCCCTCCTCCAGGGAACTCGGCGGGGGTTCCCCCTCCTCCGGGGGACTCGGCGGGGGTTCCCTTTCCTCCGGGGGACTTAGCGGGAGTTCTTCTTCCTCTGGGGGACTTGGCGGGGGTTTCCCCTTCTCCGAGGGACTCGGCGGGGCTTCCCCCTCCTCCGGGGCCACCGCCGGGGCTCCCCCTCCACCGGGGAACTCGGCGGGGGTTCCCCCTCCTCCGGGGCCTACGCCGTGGCTTCCCTCTCCTCCGGGGCAACCGCTGGGGCTTCCCCCTCCTCTGGGGGACTCAGCGGGAATTCCCCCTCCTCCGGGGGACTTGGCGGGGTTTCCCCCTCCTCCGGGGGACTCGGCGGGGCTTCCCACTCCACCGGGGCCTACGCCGTGGCTTCCCTCTCCTCCGGGGCAACCGCCGAGGCTTCCCCCTCCTCCGGGGAACTTGGCGGGGGTTCCCTTTTCTCCAGGGGAATCGGCGGGGCATCCTCCTCCTCCGGGGCCAACGCCGGGGCTTCCCCAACCTCCGAAAACTCGGCGGGGGTTCCCCCTTCTCTGGGGGACTTGGCGGGGGTTTTCCCTCCTCCGGGGGACTCGGTAAGGCTTCCCCTTCCTCCGGGGCCACCGCCGGGGCTTCCCTCTCCTCCGGGGCCACCGCCGGGGCTTCCCCCTCCTCCGGGGAACTCGGCGGGGGTTCTCCCTTCCTCCGGGGCCAACGCCGGGGCTTCCCCCACCTCCGAAAACTCGGCGGGGGTTCCCCCTTCTCTGGGGGATTTGGCGGGGGTTTTCCCTCCTCCGGGGGACTCGGTAAGGCTTCCCCTTCCTCCGGGGTCACCGCCGGGGCTTCCCCCTCCTCTGGGGCCACCGCCGGGGCTTCCCCCCCCCCCCCTACGGGGAACTCGGCGGGGGTTTCCCCTTCTCCGTGGGATTTGGCGGGGGTTCCCCGTCCTCCGGGGGACTCGGCGGGGCTTCCCCCTCCTCCGGGAAGCTCGGCGGGGGTTCCCCCTCCTCCGGGGCAACCGCCGGGGCTTCCCCCTCCACCGGGGGACTCGGCGGGGATTCCCCCTCTTCGGGGAACTTGGCGGGGGTTCCCCCTCCTCCGGGGCCCCCGCCGGGGCTTCCCCCTCCTACGGGGCCTCCGTCAGGGCTTCCCCCTCCTCCGGGGCCTCCGCCGGGGCTTCCTTCTCTCCGGGGCCTCCGCCGGGGCTTCCCCCTCCTCCGGGAAACTCTGCGTGGGTTCCCCCTCCTCCGGGGCCTCCGCCGTGGCTACCCCCTCACCGGGGCCTCCGCCGGGGCTTCCCCTTCCTCCGGGGAACTCAGCGGGCGTTTCCCCTTTCAAAGGGGAACTTGGCGGGGGGTCCCTCTCCTCCGGGGGACACGGCGGGGGTTCCCTCTCCTCCGGGGGATTCGACGGGGCCTCCCTCTTCTCCAGGGCAACCGCCGGGGCTTCCCCCTCCTCCGGGGGACTCGGCGGGGATTTCCCCTTCTCCGGGGGACTTGGCGGGAGTTCCCCCTCCTCCGGGGGACTCGGCGGGGCATCCCACTCCACCTGGGCCTCCGCCTGGGCTTCCCCCCCCCTCCGGGGAACTCGGCGGTGGTTCCTCTTCCTCCGGGGAACTTGGTGGGGGTTCCCCCATCTCCAGAGCAACCGCCGGGGCTTTCCCCTCATCCGGGGAACTCGCCAGGGCTCCCCCCTCCTCCGGGGCCACCGCCGGGGCTTCCCCCTCCTCCGGGGCCACCGGCGGGGGTTCCCCCTCCTCCGGGGAACTTGGCAGGGGTTCCCTCTCCTCCGTGGGACTCGGCGGGGGTTCCCCCTCCTCCTGGGGACTCGGCGGGGCTTCCCACTCCACCGGGGCCTCCGCCTGGGCTTCTCCCCCCCCCCCAGGGAACTTGGCGGGGGTTCCCTCTCCTCCGGGGGACTCGGCGGGGGTTCCCTTTTCTCCAGGGGAATCGGCGGGGCATCCTCCTCCTCCGGGGCCAACGCCGGGGCTTCCCCAACCTCCGAAAACTCGGCGGGGGTTCCCCCTTCTCTGGGGGACTTGGCGGGGGTTTTCCCTCCTCCGGGGGACTCGGTAAGGCTTCCCCTTCCTCCGGGGCCACCGCCGGGGCTTCCCTCTCCTCCGGGGCCACCGCCGGGGCTTCCCCCTCCTCCGGGGAACTCGGCGGGGGTTCTCCCTTCCTCCGGGGCCAACGCCGGGGCTTCCCCCACCTCCGAAAACTCGGCGGGGGTTCCCCCTTCTCTGGGGGATTTGGCGGGGGTTTTCCCTCCTCCGGGGGACTCGGTAAGGCTTCCCCTTCCTCCGGGGCCACCGCCGGGGCTTCCCCCTCCTCTGGGGCCACCGCCGGGGCTTCCCCCCCCCCCCCCTCCGGGGAACTCGGCGGGGGTTTCCCCTTCTCCGTGGGATTTGGCGGGGGTGCCCCGTCCTCCGGTGGACTCGGCGGGGCTTCCCCCTCCTCCGGGAAGCTCGGCGGGGGTTCCCCCTCCTCCGGGGCAACCGCCGGGGCTTCCCCCTCCACCGGGGGACTCGGCGGGGATTCCCCCTCTTCGGGGAACTTGGCGGGGGTTCCCCCTCCTCCGGGGCCCCCGCCGGGGCTTCCCCCTCCTACGGGGCCTCCGTCAGGGCTTCCCCCTCCTCCGGGGCCTCCGCCGGGGCTTCCTTCTCTCCGGGGCCTCCGCCGGGGCTTCCCCCTCCTCCGGGAAACTCTGCGTGGGTTCCCCCTCCTCCGGGGCCTCCGCCGTGGCTACCCCCTCACCGGGGCCTCCGCCGGGGCTTCCCCTTCCTCCGGGGAACTCAGCGGGCGTTTCCCCTTTCAAAGGGGAACTTGGCGGGGGGTCCCTCTCCTCCGGGGGACACGGCGGGGGTTCCCTCTCCTCCGGGGGATTCGACGGGGCCTCCCTCTTCTCCAGGGCAACCGCCGGGGCTTCCCCCTCCTCCGGGGGACTCGGCGGGGATTTCCCCTTCTCCGGGGGACTTGGCGGGAGTTCCCCCTCCTCCGGGGGACTCGGCGGGGCATCCCATTCCACCTGGGCCTCCGCCTGGGCTTCCCCCCCCCCTCCGGGGAACTCGGCGGTGGTTCCTCTTCCTCCGGGGAACTTGGTGGGGGTTCCCCCATCTCCAGAGCAACCGCCGGGGCTTTCCCCTCATCCGGGGAACTCGCCGGGGCTCCCCCCTCCTCCGGGGCCACCGCCGGGGCTTCCCCCTCCTCCGGGGCCACCGGCGGGGGTTCCCCCTCCTCCGGGGAACTCGACGGGGCTTCTCCCTCCTCCGGGAAACTCTCCGTGGGTTCCCGCTCCTCCGGGGCCTCCGCCGGGGCTTACCTCTCCGCCGGGGCAACCGCCGGGGCTTCCCCCTCCTCCGGGGAACTTGGCAGGGGTTCCCTCTCCTCCGTGGGACTCGGCGGGGGTTCCCCCTCCTCCTGGGGACTCGGCGGGGCTTCCCACTCCACCGGGGCCTCCGCCTGGGCTTCTCCCCCCCCCCCAGGGAACTTGGCGGGGGTTCCCTCTCCTCCGGGGGACTCGGCGGGGGTTCCCCCTCCTCTGGGGGACTCGGCGGGGCTTCCCCCTCCTCCAGGGCAACCGCCGGGGCTTTCCCCTCCTCCGGGAAACTCGGCGGGGCTTCTCCCTCCTCCGGGGAACTTGGTGGGGGTCCCACCATCTCCAGGACAACCGCTGGGTCCTCCCCCTCCTCTTGGGAACTCGCCGGGGCACCCCCCTCCTCCGGGGCCACCGCCGGGGCTTCCTTCTCTCAAGGGGCCTCCGCCGGGGCTTCCCCCTTCTCCGGGAAACTCTGCGTGGGTTCCCCCTCCTCCGTGGCCTCCGCCGTGGCTTCCCCCTCTCCGGGGCCTCCGCCGGGGCTTCCCCCTCCTCCGGGGAACTCATCGGGAGTTACCCGTTTCAAAGGGGAACTTGGCGGGGGTTCCCTCTTCTCCGGGGGACACAGCGGGGGTTCCCTCTCCTCCGGGGGACTCGGCGGGGCTTCCCCCTCCTCCGGGGCCTCAGTCAGGGCTTCCCCCTCCTCCGGGGCCTCCGCCGGGGCTTCCCCCTCTCCGGGGCCTCCGCCGGGGCTTCCCCCTCCTCCGGGGCAACTGCCGGGGCTTCCCTCTCCTCCGGGGAACTTTAGCGGGGGTTACCCCTTCACCGTGGAACTTTGCGGGGCTTCCCCCTCCCCCAGGGCAACCGCCGTCGCTTCCCCCTCCTCCGGGACACTCGGCAGGGCTTCCCCCTCCTCCGGGGAAGTTGGTAGGGGTTTCCCCTCCTCCGGGGCCTCCGCCGGGGCTTCCCCCTCCTCCGGGGCAATTGCCGGGGCATCTCCCTCCTCCGTGGAACTCAGCGGGGGTTACCCCTCCACCGGGGAACTTGGCGGGGGTTCCCCCTCCTCCAGGAGACTCGGCGGGGCTTCCCACTCCACCGGGGCATCCGCCTGTGCTTCCCCCCCAACGGTGAACTCGGCGGGGGTTGCCCTTCTCCGTGGGATATGGCGGGGCTCACCCCTTCTCCGTGGCCACCGCCGGGGCTTTTCCCATCCTCCAGGGCAACCGCCGGGGCTTCCCTCTCCTCCTGGTAACTCGGCAGGGCTTCCCCCTGCTCCGGGGAACTTTGTGGGGTTTCCCCCACCTCCAGGGGACTCAGCGGGGCTTCTCCCTCCTCCGGGGCCACTGCCGGGGCTTCCCTCTCATCCGGGGCCACCGACGGGGCTTCCCCCTCCTCCGGGGAACTTGGCGGGGTTTCCCTCTCCTCCGTGGGACTCGGCGGGGGTTCCCCCTCATCCGGGGGACTCGGCGGGGTTTCCCCCTCCTCCGGGGAACTTGGCGGGGGTTCCCCTATCTCCGGGGCCTCCTCCCCCCTTCTCCGGGGCAACCGCCGGGGCTTCCCCCTCCTCCGGGGGACTCGGCGGGGATTTCCCCTCCTCCGGGGGACTTGGCGGGAGTTCCCCATCCTCCGGGGGACTCGGCGGGGCTTCCCCCTCCTCCGGGGCCTCAGTCAGGGCTTTCCCCACCTCCGGGGCCATCGCCGGGGCTTCCCCCTCTCCGGGGCCTCCGCCGGGGCTTCCCCCTCCTCCGGGAAACTCTGCGGGGGTTTTCCCCCTTCTCCAGGGAGCTCAACGGGGGTTCCCCCTCCTCCGGGGAATTTGGCGGGGGTTCCCCCTCCTCCGGGAAACTCGGCGGGGGTTCCCTTTCCACCGGGGGACTTGGCGGGGGTTCTTCCTCCCCCAGGGGACTCAGCGGGGCTTCCCTCTCCTCCGGGGCCTCCGCCTGGGCTTTTCCCCCTTTGGGGAACTCGGCGCGGGATCCCCCTCCTCCGGGGGACTTGGCGGGGGTTCTTCCTCCTCCGGGGAGCTCAACGGGGGTTCCCCCTCCTCCGGGGAACTCGGCGGGGGTTCCCCCTCCACCGGGAAACTCGGCGGGGGTTCCCTTTTGCTCCGGGGGACTTGGCGGGGGTTCTTCCTCCCTCAGGGGACTCAGCGAAGCTTCCCCCTCCTCCGAGGAACTTGGCGGGGGTTCCCCCTCCCCTGGGGGGACTCGGCGGGGCTTCCCCCACTCCGGGGCCTCCACCGGGGCTTTCCCCTCCTCCGGGAAACTCTGCGGGGGTTCCCCCTCCTCCGGGGAGCTCAACGGGGGTTCCCCCTCCTCCGGGGAATTCGGCGGGGGTTCCCCCTCCTCCGGGAAACTCGGCGAGGGATCCCTTTCCTCCGGGGGACTTGGCGGGGGTTCTTCCTCCCCCTGGGGACTCAGCGGGGCTTCCCCCTCCTCCGGGGCAACCGCCGGGGCTTCCACCTCCTCCGGGGAACTCGGCGGGGCTTCCCCCTCCTCCGGGGCCACCGCCGGGGCTTCCCCCTCCTCCGGGGAACTCGGCGGGGCTCACCCCTCCTCCGTGGCCACCGCCGGGGCTTTTCTCATCCTCCAGGGCAACCGCCGGGGATTCCTTTTAATCCGGGGCCACCGCCTGGGCTTCCCCCTCCTCCGGGGAACTTGGCGGGGGTTCCCCTATCTCTGGGGCCTCCGCCGGGCTTCCCGCTCCTCCGGGGCAACCGCCGGGGCTTCCTCCTCCTCCGGGGAACTCGGCGGGGTTCCTCCTCCTCTAGGGGACTTGGCGGGGGTTTCCCCTCCTCCGGGGGACTCGGCGGGGCTTTCCCTCTCCTCCGGGGCCACCGCCGGGGCTTCCCCCTCCTCCGGGAGACTCGGCGGGGATTTCCCCTCCTCCGGGGGACTCGGCGGGGCTTCCCACTCCACCGGGGCCTCCGCCTTGCTTTTCCCCCCCCGGGGAACTCGGCGCGGGTTCCCTCTCCTCCGGGGGACTTGGCGGGGGTTCTTCCTCCTCCGGGGAGCTCAACGGGGGTTCCCCCTCCTCGTGGGTACTCGGCGGGGCTTCCCCCTCCTCCGGGGCCACCGCCGGGGGTTCCCCCTCCTCCAGATGACTAGGCGGGGCTTCCCCCTTCACTGGTGAACTTGGCGGGGCTTCCCCTTCTTTCGGGGGATTCAGCGGGGGTTCCCCCTTCTCCAAGGCCACCGCCGGGGCTTCCCCCTCCCGCGGGGCCACCGCCGGGGCTTCCCCCTCCATCGGGGCAACAGCCGCTGCTTCCCCCTTTTTCGGGGGACTCGGCGGGGGTTCCCCCTTCTCCGAGGCCACCGCCGGGGCTTTCACCTCCTCTGGGGAACTCAGCGGGGGTTCCTACTACTCCGGGGATCTTGGCGGGGGTTCCCCCTCCTCCAGGGGACTCGGCGGGGCTTTCCCCCCCTCCGGGGGGCTGGGCGGGGCTTCCCCCTCCTCCGTGGGACTCGGCGGGGGTTCCCCCACCTCCGGGGCCAACGCCGTGGCTTCCCCCTCCTCCGGGGAATTCGGCGGAAGTTTCCCCCCCTCAAGGGGACTCGGCGGGGCTTTCCCCTCCTCCGGGGGACTGGGCGGGGCTTCCCCCTCCTCCGGGGGACTCGGCGGGGCATTTTACTCCACTGGGGACTCCGGTGGGTTAACCACCCCTCCGGGAACTCGGCGCGGGTTCCCCCTCCTCCGGGAAACTCGGCGGGGATTCCCCCTCCTCCGTGGGACTCGGCGGGGGTTCCCTCTCCTCCAGGGCCTCCGCCGGGGCTTTCCCCTCCTCCGGGGCCAAAACCGGGGCTTCCCCCTCCACCGGGGGACTCGGCAGGGCTTTCCCCACTTCCGTGGCAACCACCGGGGCCTCCTCCTCCACCGGGGGACTTGGCGGGGGTTCTCCCTCCTCCAGGGGACTCGGCGGGGGTTCCCTATCCTCCGGGGGACTCGGTAGGGGTTCCCCCTCCTCCGGGGGACTTGGCGGGGCTTCCCCCACCTCCGTGGATACCGCCGGGGCTTCCCCCTCCTCCGGGGAACTCTGTGTGGGTTCCCCCTCCTTCGTGGAACTCGGCGGGGGTTACCCCTCCAACGTGGAACTTGGCGGGGGTTCCCTCTCCTCCGAAGAAAACGGCGGGGGTTCCCCCTCCTCCGGGGGACTCGGCGGGGCTTCCCCCTTCTCCAGGGCAACCGCCGGGGCTTCCCCCCCCAACGGGGCCACCGCCGGGACTCCCCCTCTCCCGGGGAACTCGGCGGGCGGTTCCCCCTCTTCCGAGGCCTACGCCGTAGCTTTCCTCTCCTCCGTGGCAACCGCCGGGGCTTCCCCCTCCTCCGGGGAACTTGGCGGGGGTTCCCTTTTCTCCGGGGGACTCGGCGGGGGTTCCCCCTCCTCCGGGGGACTCGGCGGGGCTTCCCCCTCCTCCGGGAAACTCGGCGGGGGTTTCCTTTCCTCCGGGGGACTTAGCGGTGGTTCTTCCTCTTCCGGGGGACTCGGCGGGGATCCCCGTCCTCCATGGGACTCGGCGGGGATTCCCCCTCCACCGTGGGACTCAGCGGGGGTTTCTTCTCCTCCGGGGCCTCCGCCGGGGTTTCCCCTTCCTCCGGGGAACTCTGCGTGGGTTCCCCCACCTCCGGGGCCTCCGCCGTGGCTTCCCTCTTCTCTGGGGCAACCGCCGGGGCTTTCTTCTTCTCCGGGAAACTCCCCGGGGCTCCCCCCTCCTCCGGGGCCACCACCGGGGGTTCTCACTCCTCCGGGGAACTCGGCGGGGCTTCTTTCACCTCCGGGGAACTTGGTGGGAGTTCCCCCACCTCCGGGGCCTACGCCGTGGCTTCCCTTTCCTCCGGGGCAACCGCCGGGGCTTCCCCCTCCTCTGGGGGACTCGGCGGGGATTCCCCTTCCTCCGGGGGACTTGGCGGAGGATCCCCCTCCTCCGGGGGACTCGGCGGGGCTTCCCACTCCACCGGGGCCTCCGCCAGGGCTTCCCCCCCCCCTCCGGGGAGCTCGGCGGGGGTTCCCCATCCACCGGGGCAACCGCCGGGGCTTCCCCCACCTCCGGGGCCTCCGCTGGGGTTTCCCCCACCTCCGAGGCCACTGTCGGGGCTTCCCCCTCCTCCGGGGCCTCCGCCGGGGCTTCCTTCTCCTCCGGGGAACTCTGTGTGGGTTCCCCCTCCTCCGGGGCCTCCGCCGTGGCTTCCCCCTCCTCCGGGGAATTTGGCGGGGGTTACCCCTCCAACGGGGAACTTGGCGGGGGTTCCCTCTCCTCCGGGGGACACGGCGGGGGTTCCCCCTCCTCCGGGGGACTCGGCGGGGCTTTCCCCTTCTCCAGGGCCACCGCCGGGACTCCCCCTCTCCCAGGAAACTCGGCGGGCGGTTCCCCCTCCTCCGGGGCCTACGCCGTGGCTTCCCTCTCCTCCGGGGCAACCGCCGGGGCTTCCCCCTCCTCCGGGGAACTTGGCGGGGGTTCCCTTTTTTCCGGGGGACTCGGCGGGGGTTCCCCCTCCTCCGGGGGACTCAGCGGGGCTTCCCCCTCCTCCGGGAAACTCGGCGGGGGTTTCCTTTCCTCCGGGGGACTTAGTGGGTGTTCCCCCTCGTCCGGGGGACTCGGCGGGGATCCCCGTCCTCCATGGGACTCGGCGGGGATTCCCCCTCCACCGTGGGACTCAGCGGGGGTTTCCTCTCCTCCGGGGCCTCCGCCGGGGCTTTCTTCTCCTCCGGGAAACTCCCCGGGGCTCCACCCTCCTCCGGGGCCACCACCGGGGGTTCTCACTCCTCCGGGGATCTTGGCGGGGTTTCCCTCTCCTCCGGGGCAACCGCCGGGGCTTCCCACTCCTACGGGGCCTCCGTCGGGGCTTCCCTTTCCTCCGGGGAACTCTGCGTAGGTTCCCCCTCCTCCGGGGCCTCCGCCGTGGCTTCCCTCCTCTCCGGGGCAACCGCCGGGGCTTTCCCCTCCACCGGGGAACTCGCCGGGGCTCCCCCCTCCTCCGGGGCCACCACCGGGGTTTCTTACTCCTCCGAAGAACTTGGCGGGGTTTTCCTCTTTTCCGGGGGACTCGGCGGGGGTTCCCCCTCCTCTGTGGGACTCGGCGGGGCTTCCCCCTCCTCCAGGGCAACCGCCGGGGCTTCCCCCTCCTCCGGGGAACTCGGCGGGGCTTCTCCCACCTCCGGGGAACTTGGTGGGAGTTCCCCCACCTCCGGGGCCTACGCCGTGGCTTCCCTCTCCTCCGGGGCAACCGCCGGGGCTTCCCCCTCCTCCGGGGGACTTAGCGGGGATTCCCCCTCCTCCGGGGGACTTGGTGGAGGTTCCCCCTCCTCCGGGGGACTCGGCGGGGATTCCCCTTCCTCCATGGGACTTGGCGGGGGTTCTTCCTCCCCCAGGGGACTCAGCGGGGCTTTCCCTTCCTCCGGGGCAACCACCGGGGCTTCCCCCTCCTCCGGGGGACTCGGCGGGGCTTCCCCCTCCTCCGACGGCAACGCCTGGGCTTCCCCCTCCTCCGAAAACTCGGCGGGGGTTCCCCCTCCTCCGGGTCCTCCTCCGGGGCTTCCCCCACCACCAAAGCCTCCGCCGGGGCTACCCACTCCTTCGGGGAACTCTGCGTGGGTTCCCGCTCCTCCGGGGCCTCCGCCGTGGCTTCACTCTTCTTCGGGGCAACCGCCGGGGCTTTCCCCTCCTCCGGGAAACTCGCCGGGGCTCACCCCTCCTCCGGGGCCACCGCCGGGGCTCAACTCTCCTCCGGGGCCACCGCCGGGGCTTCCCCCTCCTCCGGGGAACTTGGCGGGGGTTCCCTTTCCTCCGGGGGACTCGGTGGGGCTTCCCTCTCCTCCGGGGCCACCGCCGGGGGATCCCCCTCCTCCGGGGCCTCTTTCGGGGCTTCCCCCTCCTCCGGGGAACTCAGCGGGGGTTAGCCCTCCAACGGGTAACTTGGCGGGGGTTCCCTATCCTCCGGGGGACACGGCGGGGGTTCCCCCTCCTCCGGGGGACTCGGCGGGGCTTCCCCCTTCTCCAGGGCAACCGCCGGGGCATCCCCCTCCTTCGGGGGACTCGACGGGGATTTCCCCTCCGACGGCGGACTTGGCGGGGGTTCCCCCTCCTCCGGGGGACTCGCCGTGGCTTCCCTTTCCACCGGGGCAACCGCCGGAGCTTCCCTCTTCTCCGGGGATCTAGGCGGCGGTTTCCACTCCTCCGGGTAAGTTGGCGGGGGTTCCCCCTCCACCGGGGCAACCGCCGGGGCTCACCACTCCTCCAATGAACTCGGCGGGGGTTGCCGCTTCTCCGGGGCCACCGCCAGGGCTTCCCCCTTCTCCGAGGAACTCGGCGGGGGTTCCCCCTCTTTCGGGGGACTCGGCGTGGTTTCCCTCTTCTTCGGGGGACTCGGCGGGGCTTATACACCTCCAGGGAACTCGGCGGGACTTCCCCCTCCCCCGGGGACTGGGCGGGGCCCCTCCTCCGGGGAACTTGACGGGAGTTCCCCCTCCTCCGGGGGACTCGGCGGAGGTTGCCCCACCTCCGGGGCCACCGCCGGGGCTTCCCCTTCCTCCGGTGGACTCGCCGGGGGTTCCCTCTCCTCCGGGGGACTCGGCGGGGGTTCCCCCTCCTCCGGGGGACTAAGTGGGGGTTCCCCCTCCTCCAGGGGACTCAGCAGGGCTTCCCCAATTAGCGGGGCAACCGCCGGGGCTTCCCCCTCCACCGGTAAACTTGGCGGGGGATCCCCCTCCTCCAGGGAACTGGGCGGGGTTTCCCTCTTCTCCATGGGACTCAGCGGCGATTCCCCCTCCTTCGGGGGACTTGGCGGGGGTTCCCTCTCCTCCGAGGGACTCGGCGGGGCTTCGCCCCCCTCCGGGGAACTCGGCGGGGCTTCCCCCTCCTCCGAGGCCACCGCCGGGGCTTCCCCCTCCTCCGAGGCCACCGCCGGGGCTTCACTATCCTCCGGGGGACTCGCCGGGGGTTCCCTTTCCTCCGGGGAACTCGGTGGGTGGTCCCCCTCCTCCGGGGGATTCGGCAGGAGTTCCCCCTCCTCTGGGGGACTCGGCGGGGCTTCCCCCTCCTCCAGGGCAATTGCCGTTGCTTCCCCCTCCTCCGGGAAACTTGGCGGGGCTTCTCCCTCCTCCGGGGAACTTGGTGGGGGTTTCCCCTCCTCCAAGGGACTCGGAAGGGCTTTCCATTCCACCGGGGCCTGCGCCTGGGCTTCCCCCCCCCTCCGGGGAACAAGGCGGGGGTTCCCCCTCCTCCGGGGCCACCGCCGGGGGTTCCCCCTCCCCCGGGGAACTCGGCGGGGCTTCCACCTCCTCTGGGGCCACCGCCGGGGCTTCCCCCCGCTCCGGGGAACTCGGCGGGGGTTCCCTCACCTCCGGGGGACTCGGCAGGAGTTCCCTCTCCTCCAGGGAACTCGGCGGGGGTTCCCCCTCCTCCAGGGCAACTGCCGGGGCTTTCCCCTCCTCCGGGTAACTCGGCGAGGCTTCCCCCTCCTCCGGGGGACTCGGCGGGGCTTCCCCCTCCTCCGACGGCAACGCCTGGGCTTCCCCCTCCTCCGAAAACTCGGCTGTGGTTCCCCCACCTCTGGGGGACTCGGCGGGGCTTCCCCCTCCTCCAGGGCAACTGCCGGGGCTTTCCCCTCCTCCGGGTAACTCGGTGAGGCTTCCCCCTCCTCCGGGGAACTTGGTGGGGGTTCCCCCTCCTCCGGGGCCTCCGCCGGGGCTTCCCCCTCCTACCGGGCAACTGCCGGGGCTTCATCCTCCTCCAGGGAACTCAGCGGGGGTTACCCCTCCACCGGGGTACTTTGCGGGGGTTCCCCCTCCTCTAGGGGACTCGGCGGGGGTTCCCCCTCCTCCGGGGCCTCCGCCGTGGCTTCCCTCTCCTCTGAAGCAACCGCCGGGGGCTTCCCCCTCCTCCGGGGAACTTGGCGTGGGTTCCCTCTCCTCCGGGGAACTTGGCGAGGCTTCCGCCTCCTCCGGGGACACCGCCGGGGGTTCCCCCTTCCGGGGACCTCGGTGGGGCTTCCCCCTCCTCCGGGGAACTCGGCGGGGTTTCCCCGTCCTCCGGGGAACTATGTGGGGTTTCCCCCTCCTCCAGGGGACTCGGCGGGGCTGCCCACCCCTCCGGGGGACTCGGCGGGGCTTCCCCCTCCTCCGGGGAACTTGGCGGGGGTTCCCCCTCCTCCGGGGCCTCCACCGTTGCTTCCCCCTCCTCCGGGGGACTCGGCGGGGCTTCCCCCTCCTCCGTGGAACTTGGCGGGGGTTCCCTCTTCTCCGGGGCCTCCGCCGGGGCTTCCCCCTCCTCCGGGGCAACCGCCTGGCCTTCCCCTTCCACCGAGGAACTCGGCGAAGGTTCCTTCTCCTCTGAAGGACTCGGCGGGGATTCCCCGTCCTCCATGGGACTCGGCGGGGATTCCCACTCCTTCGTGGGACTCGGCGGGGCTTCCCCCTCCTCCGGGGAACTTGGCGAAAGTTCCCCCTCCTCCAGAAAACTCGGCGGGGCATCCCCCTCCTCCGGGGCAACCGTCGTGGCTTCCCCCTCCTCCGGGGGACTCGGCGGGGCTTCCCCCTCCTGCAGGGAACTCGGCGGTGGTTCCCCCTCCGTGGCAACCGCCGGGGCTTCCCCCTCCTCAGGGAGAATCGGCAGGGCTTCCCCCTCCTCCGGGGAGCTTGGCGGGGGTTCCCTCTCCTCCGGGGCCTCCGCTAGGGCTTCCCCCTTAGGCTGGTCAACCGCCGGGGCTTCCCTCTCCTCCGGAGAACTCGGCGGGGCTTTCCCCTCCACCGGGGCCACCACCGGGGCTTCCCCCTCCTTCAGGGGACTCGGTGGGGGTTCCCTCTATTCCGGGGGACTCAGTGGGGCTTCCCCCTCCTCCGGGGAACTTGCGGGGGGTTCCCCCCTTTCCGGGGGACTCGGCGGGGCCTCCCTCTTTTCCGGGGAACTTGGCGGGGGTTCCCCTATCTCCGGGGACTCCGCCGGGCTTCCCGCTCCTCCGGGGCAACCGCCGGGGCTACCCCCTCCGCCGGGGAACTCGGCGGGGGTTCCCCCTCCTTTAGGGGACCTGGCGGGGGTTTCCCCTTCTCCGGGGGACTCGGCGAGGCTTCCCCCTCCTCCGGGGCCACCGCCGTGGCTTCCCCCTCTCCGGGGCCTCCGCCGGGGCATCCTCCTCTCCGGGGAACTCAGCGGGGGTTAGCCCTCCAACAGGAAACTTGGCGGGGGTTCCCTATCCTCCGGGGAACACGGCGGGGGTTCTTTCTCCTCCAATGAACACGGCGGGGGTTCCCCCTTCTCCGGGGCCACCGCCGGGGCTTCCCCCTTCTCCGAGGAACTCGGCGGGGGTTCCCTCACCTCCGGGGGACTCGGCAGGAGTTCCCTCTCCTCCAGGGAACTCGGCGGGGGTTCCCCCTCTTTCGGGGGACACGGCGTGGTTTCCCTCTTCTTCGGGGGACTCGGCGGGGCTTATACACCACCAGGGAACTCGGCGGGACTTCCCCCTCCCCCGGGGACTGGTCAGGGCCCCTCCTCCGGGGAACTTGACGGGAGTTCCCCCTCCTCCGGGGGACTCGGCGGAGGTTGCCCCACCTCCGGGGCCACCGCCGGGGCTTCCCTCTCCTCCGGGGCAACCGCCGGGGCTTCCCCCACCTCCGGGGATCTCGGCGGGGGTTTCCACTCCTCCGGGGAACTTGGCGGGGGTTCCCCCCCCTCCGGGGGCCTCGGCGTGGCTTCCCCCTCCTCCAGGGAACTCGGCGTGGCTTTCCCCTAATCCGGGGCCACCGTCGGGGCTTCTTCCTTCCCCGGGGGACTCGGCGGGGATTCCCCCTCCTCCGGGGAACTTGGTGGGGGTTCCCCCTCCTCCGGGGGACTCGGCGGGGCTTCTCACTCCCCTGGGGCTTTCGCCTGGGCTTCCCCCCCCTCCGGGAACTCGGCGGGGGTTCCCCCTCCTCCGGGAACTCGGCGGGGGTTCCCTCTCCTCCGGGGGACTTGACGGGGGTTCCCCCTCCTCCAGGGAATTTGTCGGGGACTCCCCCTCCTCCGTGGGACTCGGCGGGGGTCCCTCTTTTCGGGATCACCGCCGGGGCTTACCCCTCCTCCGGGGCAACCACTGGGGCTTCCCCCACCTCCGGGGAACTCGGCGGGGCTTCCCCCTCCTCCGGGGCCACCGCCGGGGCTTCCCTCTCCTCCGGGGAACTCGGCGGGGCTTCCTCCTCCTCCGGGGGACTTGGCGGGGGTTCCCCCTCCTACGGGGAACTTGGCGGGGGTTCCTCTCTCCGGGGCCTCCGCCGGGGCTTCCCCTATTAGCGGGGCAACCGCCGGGGCTTCCGCCTCCACCGGTAAACTCGGCGTGGGTTTCCCCTCCTCTGGGGGACTTGGCGGGGGTACCCACTCCTCCGGGGGACTCAGCGGGGCTTCCCCCTCCTCCGGGGAACTCGGTGGGGGTTCCCCCTCCTCCGGGGGACATGGCGGGGGTTTTCCCTCCTCCGGGGAACTCGGCGGGGCTTTCCCCTCCTCCGGGGGTCTCGGCGGGGCTTCCCCCTCCTCCGGGGGACTCGGCGGGGCTTCTCACTCCACTGGGGCTTTCGCCTGGGCTTCCCCCCCCTCCGGGAACTCGGCGGGGGTTCCTTCTCCTCCGGGGGACTTGGCGGGGGTTCTCCCTCCTCCGGGGCCACTGCCGGGGCTTCCCTCTCCTCCGGGGAACTCGGCGGGGCTTCCTTCTCCTCCGGGGGACTTGGCGGGGGTTCCCACTCCAACGGTGAACTTGGCGGGGGTTCCCCTCTCCGGGGCCACCGCCGGGGCTTCCCCCTTCTCCGAGGAACTCGGCGGGGGTTCCCTCACCTCCGGGGGACTCGGCAGGAGTTCCCTCTCCTCCAGGGAACTCGGCGGGGGTTCCCCCTCTTTCGGGGGACACGGCGTGGTTTCCCTCTTCTTCGGGGGACTCGGCGGGGCTTATACACCACCAGGGAACTCGGCGGGACTTCCCCCTCCCCCGGGGACTGGTCAGGGCCCCTCCTCCGGGGAACTTGACGGGAGTTCCCCCTCCTCCGGGGGACTCGGCGGAGGTTGCCCCACCTCCGGGGCCACCGCCGGGGCTTCCCTCTCCTCCGGGGCAACCGCCGGGGCTTCCCCCACCTCCGGGGATCTCGGCGGGGGTTTCCACTCCTCCGGGGAACTTGGCGGGGGTTCCCCCCCCTCCGGGGGCCTCGGCGTGGCTTCCCCCTCCTCCAGGGAACTCGGCGTGGCTTTCCCCTAATCCGGGGCCACCGTCGGGGCTTCTTCCTTCTCCGGGGGACTCGGCGGGGATTCCCCCTCCTCCGGGGAACTTGGTGGGGGTTCCCCCTCCTCCGGGGGACTCGGCGGGGCTTCTCACTCCCCTGGGGCTTTCGCCTGGGCTTCCCCCCCCTCCGGGAACTCGGCGGGGGTTCCCCCTCCTCCGGGAACTCGGCGGGGGTTCCCTCTCCTCCGGGGGACTTGACGGGGGTTCCCCCTCCTCCAGGGAATTTGTCGGGGACTCCCCCTCCTCCGTGGGACTCGGCGGGGGTCCCTCTTTTCGGGATCACCGCCGGGGCTTTCCCCTCCTCCGGGGCAACCACTGGGGCTTCCCCCACCTCCGGGGAACTCGGCGGGGCTTCCCCCTCCTCCGGGGCCACCGCCGGGGCTTCCCTCTCCTCCGGGGAACTCGGCGGGGCTTCCTCCTCCTCCGGGGGACTTGGCGGGGGTTCCCCCTCCTACGGGGAACTTGGCGGGGGTTCCTCTCTCCGGGGCCTCCGCCGGGGCTTCCCCTATTAGCGGGGCAACCGCCGGGGCTTCCGCCTCCACCGGTAAACTCGGCGTGGGTTTCCCCTCCTCCGGGGGACTTGGCGGGGGTACCCACTCCTCCGGGGGACTCAGCGGGGCTTCCCCCTTCTCCGGGGAACTCGGTGGGGGTTCCCCCTCCTCCGGGGGACATGGCGGGGGTTTTCCCTCCTCCGGGGAACTCGGCGGGGCTTTCCCCTCCTCCGGGGGTCTCGGCGGGGCTTCCCCCTCCTCCGGGGGACTCGGCGGGGCTTCTCACTCCACTGGGGCTTTCGCCTGGGCTTCCCCCCCCTCCGGGAACTCGGCGGGGGTTCCTTCTCCTCCGGGGGACTTGGCGGGGGTTCTCCCTCCTCCGGGGCCACTGCCGGGGCTTCCCTCTCCTCCGGGGAACTCGGCGGGGCTTCCTTCTCCTCCGGGGGACTTGGCGGGGGTTCCCACTCAAACGGTGAACTTGGCGGGGGTTCCCCTCTCCGGGGCCACCGCAGGGGCCTTTCCCCATTAGCGGGGCAACCGCCGGGGCTTCCGCCTCCACCGGTGAACTCGGCGGGGCTTCCCCCTCCTCCGGGGAACTTGGCGGGGGTCCCTCTCCTCCGGGGCCTCCGCCGGGGCTTCCCCCTCCTCCTAGGCAAACGCCGGAGCTCTCCCCTCCTCCGGGGAACTCGGCAGGGCTTCCCCCTTTTCCGGGGAACTTGCCGGGGGTTCCCCCTCCTCCGGGGAACTTGGAGGGGGTTCCCCTATCTCCGGGGCCACCGCCGGGGCTTCCCCCTCCACCGGGGCAACCGCCGGGGATCACCACTCCTCCAATGAACTCGGCGGGGGTTCCCCCTTCTCCGGGGCCACCGCCGGGGCTTCTCCCTTCTCCGGGGAACTCGGCGGGGGTTCCCCCTCTTTCGGGGGACTCGGCGTGGTTTCCCTCTTCTTCGGTGGACTCGGCGGGGCTTATACATCTCCAGGGAACTCGGCGGGACTTCCCCCTCCCCCGGGGACTGGGTGGGGCCACTCCTCCGGGGAACTTGACGTGAGTTCCCCCTCCTCCGGGGGACTCGGCGGAGGTTACCACACCTCCGGGGCCACCGCCAAGGCTTCCCTCTCCTCCGGGGCAACCGCCGGGGCTTCCCCCACCTCCGGGGATCTCGGCGGAGGTTTCCACTCCTCCGGGGAACTTGGCGGGGGTTCCCCCCCCTCCGGGGGACTCGGCGTGGCTTCCCCCCCCTCCGGAACTTGGCGTGGCTTTCCCCTAACCGGGGCCACCGTCGGGGCTTCTTCCTTCTCCGGGGGACTCGGTGGGGATTCTCCCTCCTCCGGGGAACTTGGTGGGGGTTCCCCCTCCTCCGGGGGACTCGGCGGGGCTTCTCACTCCACTGGGGCTTTCGCCTGGGCTTCCCCCCCCTCCGGGAACTCGGCGGGGGTTCTCCCTCCTCCGGGAACTCGGCGGGGGTTCCCCCTCCTCCGGGGGACTTGACGGGGGTTCCCCCTCCTCCGGGGAATTTGGCGTGGACTCCCTCTCCCCCGTGGGACTCGGCGGGGGTCCCTCTTTTCGGGGCCACCGCCGGGGCTTTCCCCTCCTCCGGGGACACCACTGGGGCTTCCCCCTCTTCCGGGGAACTCGGCGGGGCTTCCCCCTCCACCGGGGCCACCACCGTGGCTACCCCATCCTTTGGGGAACTTGGCGCGGGTTCCCTCTCCTCCGGGGGACTCGGCGGGGGTTCCCCCTCCTCTGGGGGACTCGGCGGGGCTTCCCCCTCCTCCAGGGCAATTGCCGTTGCTTCCCCCTCCTCCAGGGCAATTGCCGTTGCTTCCCCCTCCTCCGGGAAACTTGGCGGGGCTTCTCCCTCCTCCGGGGAACTTGGTGGGGGTTCCCCCTCCTCCAGGGGACTCGGCATGGCTTTCCATTCCACCGGGGCCTCCGCCTGGGCTTCCCCCCCTCCGGGGAACTCGGCGGGGGTTCCCCCTTCTCCGAGGGACTTGGCGGGGTTTCCCACTCCTCCGGGGGACTCGGCGGGGCTTCCCCCTTTACCGGGGAAATTGGCGGAGGGTCCCCCATCTCCGGGGCCTCCGCCGGGCTTCCCGCTCCTCCGGGGCAACTGCCGGGGCTACCCCTTTCCTCCGGGGAACTCGGCGGGGGTTCCCCTTCCTCTGGGGGACTTGGCAGGTGTTTCCCTTCCTCCAGGGGACTTGGCAAGGCTAACCCCTCCTCCGGGGCCAGCGCCGGGGCTTCCCCCTTCACCGGGGAACTCGGCGTGGCTTCCCCCTCCTCCGGGGAACTCGGCGTGGCTTTCCCCTTATCCGGGGCCACCGTCGTGGCTTCCCCCTCTCCGGGGCCTCCGCCGGGGCATCCTCCTCTCCGGGGAACTCAGCGGAGGTTAGCCCTCCAACAGGGAACTCGGCGGGGGTTCCCTTTCCTCCGGGGGACTTGGCGGGGATTCTTCCTCCACCAGGGGACTCAGCGGGGCTACCCCCTCCTCCGGGGCAACCGCCAGGGCTTCCCCCTCCTCCGGGGCAACCGCCAGGGCTTCCCCCTCCTCCGGGGCCACCGCCGGGGGTTCCCCCTCCTCCGGGGAACTCGGCGGGGCTTCTCACGCCTCCGGTGCCAGCGCCGGGGCTTCTCCCTTCTCCGGGGCCCCCGCCGGGGCTTCCCCCTCCTCCGGGGCCTCTGCCGGGGCTTTCCCCTCCTCCGGGGAACTCTGCGTGGGTTCCCCCTCCTCCGGGGCCTCCGCCGTGGCTTCCCTCTTCTCCGGGGCAACCGCCGGGGCTCTCCCCTCCTCCGGGGAACTCGCCAGGGCCCCCCCTCTCCTCCGGGGAACTCGCCGGGGCTCCCCCCTCTACCGGTGCCACCACCGGGGCTTCCCACTCCTCCGGGGAACTTGGCGGGGGTTCCCTCTCCTCCGGGGGACTCGGCGGGGGTTCTCCCTCCTTTGTGGGACTCGGCGGGGCTTCTCCCTCCTCCGGGGAAATTGATGGGGGTTCCCCCTCCACCAGGGGACTCGGCAGGGCTTTCCATTCCACCGGGGCCTCCACCTGGGCTTCCCCCCCCTCCGGGGAACTCGGCGGGGGTTCCCCCTTCTCCGAGGGACTTGGCGGGGCTTCCCCCATCTCCGGGGGACTCGGCGGGGCTTCCCCCTCCTCCGGGGGACTCAGCGGGGCTTCCCCCTTCACCGGGGAACTTGGCGGAGGTTCCCCCATCTCCGGGGGACTTGGCGGGGCATTATCCTCCTCCGGGGCAACCGCCGGGGCTTCCCCCTCCACCGGGGCCACCGCCGGGGCTTTCCCCTCCTCCGGGGGACTCGGCGGGGATTCTTCCTCCTCCGGGGGACTTGGCGGGGTTCCCCCTCCTCTGAGGGACTCGGCGGGGCTTCCCCCCCCTCCGGGGAACTCTCCGGGGGTTCCCCCACCTCCGGGGGACTTCGCGGGGGTTCCCCCTCCTCCGGGGGACTTGGCGGGGCATCCCCCTCCTCCGGGGCCTCCGCCGGGGCTTTTCCCTCCTCCGGGGAACTCTGCGTGGGTTCCCCCTCCTCCGGGGCAACCGCCGGGGCTTTCCCCTCCTCCGGAGCCTCCACCGGGGCGTCCCCCTCCTCCGGGGCCTCCGCCGAGGCTTCCCTCTCCTTCGAAAAACTTTGCGTGGGTTCCCCCTCCTCCGGGGCCTCCGCCGTGGCATCCCTCTTCTCCGGGGCAACCGCCGGGGCTTTCCCCTCCTACGGGGAACTCGCCGGGGCTCCCCCCTCCACCGGGGGACTCGGCGGGGTTTCCCACTCCACCTGGGCCTCCGCCGGGATTCCCCCCCCTCCGGGAAACTCGGTGGGTGGTCCCCCTCCTCCGAGGGACTTGGCGGGAGTTCCCCCTCCTCCGGACAACTCGGCGGGGCTTCCCCCTCCTCCGGGGGACTCGGCGGGGCTTCACCCTCCTCCGGGAAACTCGGCGGGGGTTCCCTTTTCTCCGGGGGACTTGGCGGGGGTTCTTCCTTCCCCAGGGGACTCAGCGGGGCTACCCCCTCCTCCGGGGCCACCGCCGGGGGTTCCCCCTCCTCCGGGGAATTCGGCGGGGCTTCCCCCTCCTCCGGTGCCACCGCCGGGGCTTCTCCCTCCTCCGGGGCCTCCGCCGTGGCTTCCCACTTCTTCGGGGCAATCGCCGGGGTTTTCCCCTCCTCCGGGGCAACCGCCGGGGCTTCCCCCTCCTCCGGCGCCTCCGCCGGGGCTTTCCCCTCCTCCGGGGAACTCGCCGGGGGTTCCCTCTCCTCCGGGGCCACAGCCGGGGCTTCCCACTCCTCCGGGGAACTTGGCGGGGGTTCCTTCTCCTCCGGTGCCACCGCCGGGGCTTCTCCCTCCTCCGGGGCCTCCGCCGTGGCTTTCCTCTTTTCCGGGGCAACCGCCGGGGCTTTCCCCTCCTCCGGAGCCTCCGCCGGGGCTTCCCCCTCCTCCGGGGCCTCCGCCGAGGCTTCCCTCTCCTTCGAAGAACTCTGCGTGGGTTCCCCTTCCTCCGGGGCCTCCGCCGGGGCTTTCCCCTCCTCCGGGGAACTCTGCGTGGGTTCCCTCTCCTCCGGGGCCTCCGCCGTGGCTTTCCTCTTCTCCGGGGCCACCGCGGGGGCTTCCCCCTCCTCCGGGGGACTCGGCGGGGCTTTCCCCTCCTCCGGGGCCACCGCCGGGGCTTCCTCCTCCTCCGGGGGACTCGGCGGGGCTTCCCCCTCCTCTGGGGGACTCGGCGGGGCTTCCCCCTCCTCCAGGGCAACCGCCGTGGCTTCCCCCTCCTCCGGGGCTACCGCCGGGGGTTCCCCCTCCTCCGGGGAACTTGGTGGGGGTCCCTCTCCTCCGGGGCCACCACCGTGGCTACCCCATCCTTTGGGGAACTTGGCGCGGGTTCCCTCTCCTCCGGGGGACTCGGCGGGGGTTCCCCCTCCTCTGGGGGACTCGGCGGGGCTTCCCCCTCCTCCAGGGCAATTGCCGTTGCTTCCCCCTCCTCCAGGGCAATTGCCGTTGCTTCCCCCTCCTCCGGGAAACTTGGCGGGGCTTCTCCCTCCTCCGGGGAACTTGGTGGGGGTTCCCCCTCCTCCAGGGGACTCGGCATGGCTTTCCATTCCACCGGGGCCTCCGCCTGGGCTTCCCCCCCTCCGGGGAACTCGGCGGGGGTTCCCCCTTCTCCGAGGGACTTGGCGGGGTTTCCCACTCCTCCGGGGGACTCGGCGGGGCTTCCCCCTTTACCGGGGAAATTGGCGGAGGGTCCCCCATCTCCGGGGCCTCCGCCGGGCTTCCCGCTCCTCCGGGGCAACTGCCGGGGCTACCCCTTTCCTCCGGGGAACTCGGCGGGGGTTCCCCTTCCTCTGGGGGACTTGGCAGGTGTTTCCCTTCCTCCAGGGGACTTGGCAAGGCTACCCCCTCCTCCGGGGCCAGCGCCGGGGCTTCCCCCTTCACCGGGGAACTCGGCGTGGCTTCCCCCTCCTCCGGGGAACTCGGCGTGGCTTTCCCCTTATCCGGGGCCACCGTCGTGGCTTCCCCCTCTCCGGGGCCTCCACCGGGGCATCCTCCTCTCCGGGGAACTCAGCGGAGGTTAGCCCTCCAACAGGGAACTCGGCGGGGGTTCCCTTTCCTCCGGGGGACTTGGCGGGGATTCTTCCTCCACCAGGGGACTCAGCGGTGCTTCCCACTCCTCCGGGGGACTTGGCGGGGGTTCTTCCTCCCCCAGGGGACTCAGCGGGGCTACCCCCTCCTCCGGGGCAACCGCCAGGGCTTCCCCCTCCTCCGGGGCAACCGCCAGGGCTTCCCCCTCCTCCGGGGCCACCGCCGGGGGTTCCCCCTCCTCCGGGGAACTCGGCGGGGCTTCTCACGCCTCCGGTGCCACCGCCGGGGCTTCTCCCTTCTCCGGGGCCCCCGCCGGGGCTTCCCCCTCCTCCGGGGCCTCCGCCGGGGCTTTCCCCTCCTCCGGGGAACTCTGCGTGGGTTCCCCCTCCTCCGGGGCCTCCGCCGTGGCTTCCCTCTTCTCCGGGGCAACCGCCGGGGCTTTCCCCTCCTCCGGGGAACTCGCCGGGGCTCCCCCCTCTACCGGTGCCACCGCCGGGGCTTCCCACTCCTCCGGGGAACTTGGCGGGGGTTCCCTCTCCTCCGGGGGACTCGGCGGGGGTTCTCCCTCCTTTGTGGGACTCGGCGGGGCTTCTCCCTCCTCCGGGGAAATTGATGGGGGTTCCCCCTCCACCAGGGGACTCGGCAGGGCTTTCCATTCCACCGGGGCCTCCACCTGGGCTTCCCCCCCCTCCGGGGAACTCGGCGGGGGTTCCCCCTTCTCCGAGGGACTTGGCGGGGCTTCCCCCATCTCCGGGGGACTCGGCGGGGCTTCCCCCTCCTCCGGGGGACTCAGCGGGGCTTCCCCCTTCACCGGGGAACTTGGCGGAGGTTCCCCCATCTCCGGGGGACTTGGCGGGGCATTATCCTCCTCCGGGGCAACCGCCGGGGCTTCCCCCTCCACCGGGGCCACCGCCGGGGCTTTCCCCTCCTCCGGGGGACTCGGCGGGGATTCTTCCTCCTCCGGGGGACTTGGCGGGGGTTCCCCCTCCTCTGAGGGACTCGGCGGGGCTTCCCCCCCCTCCGGGGAACTCTCCGGGGGTTCCCCCACCTCCGGGGGACTTGGCGGGGGTTCCCCCTCCTCCGGGGGACTTGGCGGGGCATCCCCCTCCTCCGGGGCCTCCGCCGGGGCTTTTCCCTCCTCCGGGGTACTCTGCGTGGGTTCCCCCTCCTCCGGGGCAACCGCCGGGGCTTTCCCCTCCTCCGGAGCCTCCACCGGGGCGTCCCCCTCCTCCGGGGCCTCCGCCGAGGCTTCCCTCTCCTTCGAAAAACTTTGCGTGGGTTCCCCCTCCTCCGGGGCCTCCGCCGTGGCATCCCTCTTCTCCGGGGCAACCGCCGGGGCTTTCCCCTCCTACGGGGAACTCGCCGGGGCTCCCCCCTCCACCGGGGGACTCGGCGGGGTTTCCCACTCCACCTGGGCCTCCGCCGGGATTCCCCCCCCTCCGGGAAACTCGGTGGGTGGTCCCCCTCCTCCGAGAGACTTGGCGGGAGTTCCCCCTCCTCCGGACAACTCGGCGGGGCTTCCCCCTCCTCCGGGGGACTCGGCGGGGCTTCACCCTCCTCCGGGAAACTCGGCGGGGGTTCCCTTTTCTCCGGGGGACTTGGCGGGGGTTCTTCCTTCCCCAGGGGACTCAGCGGGGCTACCCCCTCCTCCGGGGCCACCGCCGGGGGTTCCCCCTCCTCCGGGGAATTCGGCGGGGCTTCCCCCTCCTCCGGTGCCACCGCCGGGGCTTTTCCCTCCTCCGGGGCCTCCGCCGTGGCTTCCCACTTCTTCGGGGCAATCGCCGGGGTTTTCCCCTCCTCCGGGGCAACCGCCGGGGCTTCCCCCTCCTCCGGAGCCTCCGCCGGGGCTTTCCCCTCCTCCGGGGAACTCGCCGGGGGTTCCCTCTCCTCCGGGGCCACAGCCGGGGCTTCCCACTCCTCCGGGGAACTTGGCGGGGGTTCCTTCTCCTCCGGGGGACTCGGCGGGGCTTCCCCCTCCTCCGGGGCCTCCGCCGGGGCTTCCCCCTCCTCCGAGGCTAACGCCGGAGCTCTCCCCTCCTCCGGGGAACTCGGCGGGACGTCCCCCTTTTCCGGGGAACTTGCCGGGGGTTCCCTCTCCTCCGGGGGACTCGGCGGGGTTTCCCACACCACCTGGGCCTCCGCCGGGGTTCCCCCCCCTCCGGGGAACTCGGTGGGTGGTCCCCCTCCTCCGGGGGACTTGGCGGGAGTTCCCCCTCCTCCGGCTAACTCGGCGGGGCTTCTTCCTCCTCCGGGGGACTCGGCGGGGCTTCCCCCTCCTCCGGGAAACTCGGTGGGTGGTCCCCCTCCTCCGAGGGACTTGGCGGGAGTTCCCCCTCCTCCGGACAACTCGGCGGGGCTTCCCCCTCCTCCGGGGGACTCGGCGGGGCTTCACCCTCCTCCGGGAAACTCGGCGGGGGTTCCCTTTTTTCCGGGGGACTTGGCGGGGGTTCTTCCACCCCCAGGAGACTCAGCGGGGCAACCCCCTCCACCGACACAACCGCCAGGGCTTCCCCCTCCTCCGGGGCAACCGCCGGGGGTTCCCCCTCCTCCGGGGAACTCGGCGGGGCTTCCCACGCCTCCGGTGCCACCGCCGGGGCTTCTCCCTCCTCCGGGGCCTCCGCCGTGGCTTCCCTCTTTTCCGGGGCAACCGCCGGGGCTTTCCCCTCCTCCGGAGCCTCCGCCGGGGCTTCCCCCTCCTCCGGGGCCTCCGCCGAGGCTTCCCTCTCCTTCGAAGAACTCTGCGTGGGTTCCCCTTCCTCCGGGGCCTCCGCCGGGGCTTTCCCCTCCTCCGGGGAACTCTGCGTGGGTTCCCTCTCCTCC